>CM077095.1:76737722-77337722 GCA_039513925.1 Platanthera zijinensis | reverse complement strand
CACCTTCGTTGAGGTGGTGGCTTGCGAATCACGGTGGTTGGTCGGCCGGTGGTTGCCAGAACAGTGTTTTATGCATGGAATTTAAAAGCTAGAAAACAAGGTCTCGTCCATGCTGATCTTGGGCCAATTGGCCCCATTTTTGGCAGCCGTCAAGAGTAGATCTACCCACTAGAAGAGAGGAGAGGGACATGACCTTTTGAGAGGCGTGAAGCCATGCCGATCGACGGGTCGCTATTGCAGGATTTTGAAGCTTCGGGTGCTCTGCAAAAGTACACAACAAGAGCTTGAATTCTTTAGTGGAATAGTGGAAACGATTTCTCTTGGCCTAGGGAAGCTTTTAAGATTGCTAAATGGGGAAGAGGGGGGGTGTATCACCTATGGCCATTAATGGTCATTAAGGTGAAATTTTGGCCTTTGCAATTCTCCTCCCCTAGTCACTGCCATGGCCGGGAAAAGCCTTGGCCTTCTCCTAACGGACAATGGGAGATGATTCCAGCAAGAAGAGAGGGGCCCTTGGCCTTCCAAGCCACGAATGGTCTTTACTCCCCACTTTCTCTCACCTCCATTAAAGAGAAAATGGAGCTTTTCTCTCTCGTAGTCATCGAGGACAAATTTTATGACTAATTCAAGCCTAAAGGAACCCCACTAACCCATATTATTAATTTAAATAAGGTTAGCCCAAGTGGATTGTGCTTGAGCTTGAGTTAGCCTATTTGAGCTAGTTTGACCTAATACTAGGGTGGAGTTGACCTTCGTCTAATTTTCCTTTTGGGTTGACCCTAATGGGTCCTTGATGACCCATTGACCACACTTAATTGTTCGGAAGGTGTAGGTTGGGTCCATTTAGCTAAGGGAAGGTCAATTGGCCCTATGTAATTCAGTTTTAACAATTTAGGGTTAGGGTGAAGTTAGGTCAACTTGACAACTTTAATTGCCCCCCAATGGGTCCTTAGTGACCCTATGGACCACAAAAGGGGTTACGGATGTTGTGGTGGGGTCATGGATTCAATTTGAAGCCCTAAGGTCTATCCCTAGGTTTTGTGATGAGGATGTGCTATAGGTAGACCAAGGTGATTTCTACATTTATGTCTTGTTCACTTCGTCTTTTGAGCTTCCTTGGGTTTTGTCATGACATGGTCTTGAAAACACCACTCCTTGGGGTCTAGTTGTTTGAGGGATGTTACAAATCTCAATATATAAAAATAAAAATTTCGTCCCTGAAATTAATGTGAGGCCTACGGGGTTTCTACTGAAGTAAAAGTATGTAACATCCCTAGGAATTGAAGGTATACCTGACTCGAAGAGATCCGGGTACCTTTACCGAATCAAGTCTCGTGGCTCCCAAGTGTGCCCCTCCTGCCTATGGTTCCTCCATAGGACCTTGACTGGCGAAACCTTCTTACATCGCAAGAGCGGCACCGCTGTATCATTGATCCTGACCTGCTCCATGCTGACCGATCGATCCGAAGATACTTGGTCGTTTGAAGTGGAAATCAGCTGCTCAGGAAGTAGTAGGGCCCTCCTAAGTGAAGAGACGTGGAAGATGTCGTGCAATCCCACTAACTCCGACGGTAGCTCCAGTCTGTAATACAAGGGGCTGATCCGCTGCAGGATCCTGTAAGGCCCCAGGTATCTCGCACTGAGCTTCTTCCGCCTGCAAACCCGCGAGACTCCATGCATTGGCGTTATCTTCAAGAAAACCTGGTCTCCCACCTGGAACTCCACTTGACGATGTCGTGCATCGTAGTATTTGGCCTGCCTGCTCAAGGCTTCCAGCATCCTACCCCGAATTAATTCTCACCTGAGCATCTATGTCCTCAACAAACTCTGAGCCGAGTGCCTTTGGATCCTCATCCGGGATCCAAGATAGTGGGGTCCTGCACCTCCGTTCAAATAATGCCTCATAAGGGGCCATCCCTATGGTGGACTGATGGCTATTATTGTACGAGAATTCGATTTGCTACAATAGTCTCTCCCAGGGATCGCCGTAGTCCAAAATTCATAAGCGTAGTAGATTCTCCAGTGTACAGCTGGTGCGCTCCGTTTGGCCATCTGTTTGAGGGTGGAAAGTCATACTAAACGTCAATCGTGACCCCAGTTAAGCCTGAACCAACCTCCATTCTTTGGACAAAAACCGTCCTTCCCGATCTGACATGATCATCCTGGCCATTCCATGGTAACGGACAAACTGCTCGACGAACCTATGCACTAGAACACTGACCGGAGCGTCCTTACTAACTGTAATAAACATGGTCACCTTTCTAAATATATCGACGATCACCCAAATCGAATCATTCCCTGTATGTGAGCGGGGTAGACCATGTATAAATCCATGGCTATGTCCTCGAACTTCCACTCTGACACCGGAAGTAGCTGTAATAATCCTGCCGGACTCTTACACTCTGCCTTTACGAACTGGCAATCCTCGCAATGCGTCTTGAAGTATATAAATATCCTTCTTCATACCCAGCCAATACATCATCCTCTTCAGATCTGCGGCCATCTTCGTGATCCCCGGATGCACTGAATATCTGCTATAGTGTGCCTCTGTCATGATATCCTCCCAAATTTGGCCTCTTGCCGGTAAACTCTGCCTCTAAAGCATAGCAGCCCATCTCTCGAAGAGTAATATCCTATCGTGCCTTCCTCCAATGCCCGGAATATCGGCTCCATCCTCGCATCAAGCCTCTGCTCATCCCTGATGCATTCCTGGATGTCTTCATAGGTACTCATCGATGCTAGGTACTCCTTGTACATCTACGGATCATCCTTGGACACGAGAGATATCTGCATCTCTTCCAACATCCAACACAAGCTCCATAGCCATCAGCCGAGGTCCTTCTCCTAGTGTAGTGGCTCTCCAGGTCAGGGCGTCAACCACCACATTGGCCTTACCGGGATGATAGTGCATGTTATACTGGTAGTCTGACAAGAACTCTACACAGCATCTCTGTCTGATATTCAGCTCCTTCTGTGTGTCCATGTACTTCAAATTTTTGTGATCTGAGAAAATATCATAATGGACTCCTTAAAGATAGTGTCGTCATATCTTCATGGCGAAGATAACTGCACCCATCTCCAAGTCGTGCACCAGATAGTTTTTCTCATATTTCTTCAGCTATCTGGAGGCATAAGCTATCACGTGCCCGTTCTGCATCAGTTTGGCACCCATCCCCTGATATAAAGAGTCTGTATAGACCTGAAAATCCTTCCTTCCCAGATAGAATGGCAAGGATAGGGGCCGAGGTGAGCCGTCCCTTTAGCTCAAGGAATGAAGCCTCGCACTATGACGTCCAAACAAATGGAGTCTCCTTCTTCATCAGAGATGTGAGCGGGAGGGCAATATGAGAGAATCCCTCTACGAACTTCCGGTAGTAACCGGCAAGTACTCAGAAACTTTTCACATAGGTGGTTGTCTTTAGCGGTGGCAAATCCCGTACTTCCTGAACCTTTATCGGATCTACTGCCAGTCTTGCTCCACTGATAATATGGCCCAAGAAGGCCCCTTCCTTCAACCAAAACTGTCACTTGCTAAACTTAGCATACAACTTGTGCTCTAAGAGCTTCTCTAGAGTCAATGCCAAGTGGTGTGCATGCTCCTCCTCCGTCCTCGAATAAATGAGGATGTCATCAATAAACACTATGAAGAATACATCTAGGTAGGCCTCAAACACTCAGTTCATCAAACTCATTAACATGGATGAGTGCATTCGTGAGCCTGAAGGGCATCAACGGTTGTTGGAACCCTAGTTTGGATTTGGGCAAGGATTACTATTAGGATGCTTAGAATGTCCCAATATATATAGTATGGGTCATAGGTATTTCCAGGGTATTGCCTTTAAATATTTCCAGTGTTTAGAAATTCAGATCAATGAAAGTTGAGTGTAGTTTGACAAAAGCCGATCTCATCTCGACGAACTCAGAGTTCTAACTCTGAGTTGAGCTCGATGAAAGTTGAGCTTCGGTCGATAAACTCTGATCTCTTCTCAGAATCTAAGCTCGATGAAAGATAAGCTCAGCTCGACGAACTCTAAGCTCAGGTAGACAAATTACATCTTCAGCTCGACGAACTCAAGGATCAGGTTGACGAAAATGCAGGCTCAGTTCGACGATTTCCAGGCAGTGTTTTAGGCAGTTATTTTAAGCAAAAGCAGAATATTTCCAGGCTAAATCTCAGGCTATCTTATATTCTGAAGGATAATTATTTTAATTGGGATTAATTTCAGGCAGTTATGGCTCTGACATTTAATGCAATATATTCTAACGAATATAGTCGTTTAAAGGTAGCATTAATGTGGATATTATCATAGAGGTTATTGTTTATTAATTCCCAAGAGCAGATTCCTTTTCTAGGAATGCTCCAGCTGTATCAGAGTTAATGAATCCTAATATTTGAATTCTGATCAAGCATTCCACATATATAGAAGTTTTTCTCAAGGACATAACATGACACATACACATACAGAGTTACAATAAAAAGATTTTTTGATAGACTCTGATTCAAGCTTTGTTCCATGGAACACATCTTGACTCTGGGATCAAAAGCTCATAATCTCTCAGATACAAATACTGGATAGAGAAGCTATCATCAAGGCCTACACCCTAAATCAAAGCTTGCATCTCCTGATAATCTACACAACTCAGGGGGGAGCTTGGACATCATCAACAATCCACTAGTCTTCTCAAAGCTAATTTGTCACAACCTGCATTTTCTCAGCAATAAAATAATATCAGAGTAAGAGAGAATACGTGTCGTGATGCCACGCCATGCAAGGGATAACTGCAGATGCTCAGGCAAGGCACCAACCTTAACAAGTTATATAGAATTCATAAGTTATTATGAAGAAAATCTTTCAAATTAGATGGTTGTATCCCTCAGCACAGTGGATCAACAAGTCCAAGAGAAATATATAGTTATACGCTGCGGAAAAATACTTTAGTTAAGATGGTTTGACATCCTATATGAGCGTAAACGTCCATGAAGGAAAACTCATGGTATGCAAGACTCTAAGTTTAGTATAGTATGAAGATAGTCTTTACATTAGTTTAGAAAATAGTTCTTTAGTTTTAGAAATATGACATGTATGAAGTAATATAGGTAGGGGATTTATAATGTAAAAATATCTAACATGCACCCTAGCATAAAACAATCCCAGAGAGCAAGTTAACAACCTTCAAAAATAGGCAAAAACTAGCAGTTTAAGTCACATACTTAGCATCACAAGGAAAACCACAAGTGGGTATCAACAACCTAACATGAACCCACTGGTGAGTATGTATGTTTATACAGAAAGTAAATAAGAAAATAACTACCTCACAAAGATGAGGGAAAGAACCCTCAGAAAAATAGCAGATCACTAGCAAGCTCCAAAAGAAAACTAGCTGCTTAATCGGCTACAACCCTGAACCTGAGGCATTCAAACAAAGAACACCTCAGCAAGAGAAAAACAAGCAGTAAAGGAGCAATAGATCATAAGAAATAATACAAAGTGGAGTTTACCAAACCCTACAAAAGAATGCTGATAAATTCGACAAAAGGGAGAAAATTTGACAGCAAAAGTAAAGTACTCAAAGAAAAAGAGTAATCAAAGCGCAAAAAGTGCTAGAACAACAACAAGCTCCACTAAAACCTACAGAACAACAAAGCCACAAAATGCCAAAATAATATGGAAAGAAAGGAACTAACAGTCCTAACCTGTGAATCATTAGCAGTGGTAAAACCATGGACATGGGTTGGTGACCAAAAACAGGCCCCATCCAAACAAACAGATCCAAATAACTCAGTGGCCACCAGTGCAGCCTTTGGGTCCAACACACTTGCCCAAGCCGGGGCTAAAATGGTGGTGGCCACGGCTCAACACCAAACATCCCTTTCAAGAAAATCAAAAGAATCACCTACCATGATTCACGATTCGGCGTTCGAAAACTAGTCGAAAACATCACCAAAACCATAAACAAACCCACACTAAGAGACTCGGGAGAAAACTACAAGTCTAAGGGAAAAGCGCTTGAGTACACTCGACACCGCGTCGGGTACAATCGACATCGCGTTGAGTGAACACCACTCACCCAACGCTAAAACACCAAGCGGGAAAAAGCTTCGAGTTCACTCGACGCCCCGTTGAGTGAGTAACACTCACTCAACGCCAAACACTTAGCCGCAAATCACATACTCAACTTTGTCAATGCTAAAGAGCCAAAGGCATTGAGTGATCTCCCCACACTCAACGCTTTTGCCTTAAACTCTCAAGCTAAGCAGACGACGTTGAGTGAGTTCAACACACTCAATGCTGTCAACGCCAAACAGCCAAAGACATTGAGTGAGTTAACAACACTCAACACTTTTGACTTAAAAAATCTGCCTGACTAGATGGCATTGAGTGAGCTCGACTCACTCAACGCCAAAAGACTTAGAAAAAATCCGATATCCTAGATGGCGTTGAGTGAGCTCAACTCACTCTACGCCAAAAGACTTAGAACAAACTTACTAGCTAGACGGCCTTGAGTGATCTCAACTCACTCAACGCCAAAAGTCTTAGAAAAGTCTGACTGGCAAAATGACGTTGAGTGAGCTAACCTCACTCAATACCAAAAGACTTAGAAAAACTATCAAGGCAGACGGCGTTGAGTGTTGTCAATGATTTTTTACTTAAACTCCAGACCAAAATAGCTAGGAGTTGAGTGTGTCCACCACACTCAACGCTTTTACACTTAGCCTAAAAATTGGACTTCTGTACTAAGATACACTCAACGCCAAGGGGCAAAGACCTGGAAGAAAAATTGCTCTACTCAAACCGACCATGCTAGACCTCAACAACTACCCCAAAATAAAAATATTTTCTCTTATTTGCATAGACTAGCTGGAATGAAAACCTGCTATAGCTAGCTATCCTGATACAGACCTAACCGATCTCGCCAGAGCCATACCAAAACCAACCCAAACAGACATTTTCTTTATAAAAACTTGGACTAGCTGGAGCTTTTCTACCCTAACTGCAAGTTAACCATAGTAAAAACCTACAACACACTTAGGATCTAA
The DNA here is from genome assembly GCA_039513925.1 of Platanthera zijinensis. Lineage (NCBI taxonomy): Eukaryota > Viridiplantae > Streptophyta > Magnoliopsida > Asparagales > Orchidaceae > Platanthera > Platanthera zijinensis. The sequence continues at coordinate 77,330,683 of CM077095.1, read as the reverse complement.
ACAAAAGAGGAATAAAACCAATAAGAAAACAGAAGAATCATACTTGGCAAGGATGGAAGAGCATCACTTGCCTCAATCTTAGGGAAATGACAACTATACTCATCCTCATTCAGATCTGGCAGGGAGAGCAGCTACCTAAGAAAATCCAGAGCTTTAGAAAGAAAATGAAGTCAACCCGCAAAACCCTAACCTCCAAAAATCCAAGAAACTAGAAATGCTTACCTTAGGGAGGTAAATCTAGGCGAGAGGAGTCCAAATCTAGAATCAAACAAGAATTTCAAGTACTAAACCTCAAGAAATTAGCGGCCGGAAGTATTCTGTCGCCCGCTTTCTTCCGAAAGAAGCTAGTCGTCTACTTTGGGGAAGATAAAAAGGGTTTTCTAAAAATATTGTTATTTAAGAAATCTATCCACTAACATTAAATATTTAGCCTCTCATTAAAACAACCAGTCACCTATACTATAACAGCCACCTATATTATAACAGTAAATATAATAATAGTTATTATAATAATAGCTTATATATAACTAATATAATAATATATTACATTAGTTACTTATTTAAAACCACATAGTCATACAACACAAACAATTAACATGATATAATATTATATAAGTTAATTAAAATAAATTGCAAAAAATGACGCGAAGACTGAACAACCTCGGAATTCGACGAAATTCACCCCGTAGCTAAATACCCATGCTACAATTCTAATGACGAAGTAGGAATCAACATCCGACAAACAAAACTCGGGATAACACCTCCCAAAGAAAAAATACAAGCATTCCCGAAGAGGCTCCACCAAGTCGCCAAAACAGACTCCGGCTCACAAGGGAATCTTGCCAACAGGCTACAAATAAGCCATTAAGAAATCCTAAAGAGCTAAGACCATGCTCTTACAGCGGCACAAGTTGGAAAAGCGTCAACGTAATGCCAAATAAAGATTAAATAATCTCAGAGAAACTGGGGGCATTACATTATTGACAGAGAAGAACACCAATAATCTTTGTACAAGGTTTTAACTCCCTTCAAATGTTAGATCTTTGGTTCATAAGTCACCTGATCAAAAGAATTAGATTAGGTTTTTGGGCACTTGATCAAAAGCTCAAAGGGTTGCTAGATCTCCCTTAGAAAAATTGATCTTGTGGTAGCAGGGCACCAGAGTAAAAACCTGTGGTGGAAGGGAACCCGATCAAAAACCTGTAGAGCCCGTTCGTTACGCGGAAATTGGGCAGGTTGGAATTGGAATTCATTTACAAATTCTAATTACAGCTGTTCGGTATGTAAAATAAAACGTGGGAATCGGAATTTTGCGGCAATTCAGTCGGAATTGGGAATAAGGTAAATGCGCGACATGCATTTTCGACCTCGCTAGGTCAGATTTTGCAAATCTGCTCCGCTTCCTTCTCCCGTCGCCGCAAATCCTGCTGCCGATCCTGCGATTTCGCCTCTCCTGCTCCCGTCGCTGGCCGATCCCACGATTTTACCTCTCCTGCTCCCGTCGTTAGCCGATCCCGCGATTTTGCCTCTCCTTCTCCCGTCGCTTGCCGATCCCGCTTCTCCCAATCTGCTTCGGCTTCTCCGCTGGTATCTTCTTCTTCTTCTTCTTCTACTACTACTACTTCTACTTCTTCTTTTAATTGCTTTGAGATGTAGATTTGTTGATTTCAGTAGATTTTTTGATTTCAGTTTACCAGGTATTGATTTTGTTGATTATTTTATTTGTCATGTGTTATTTCTATGTTGGTTTTATGCCTATCGATCAGTTTCTTGCTATGAATTTGGATCAAAACCTGTAGATCAACCTGATAGAATTTTTGTCCTTACCAAAACCAAAATCATTGATCATTTAGGAGGGACAGTTATGGATCACTTTTTAATTTTTGTAATCAACATTCACTTGATTTTGTACTTAAGTGCTTTGGGAAATAAACATGTCTTTGACGCTGCTTTCGTTTAGCATGTTCTGTGAGATTATGGTCTTTGAAGGAACAAAATGTCAGACGCTAGAGGTTACTCTTATATAATTCCTCCCTTATAGGCTGAAAGTTGCATTCTATAGAGTTGTTTCCCTATTTTTGATCATGGAGTTGGGATATGGGCTGCAAAATGTTTTTCGGGAAATATTTTGCCTCCTACAACTCTCTGTAAGTAGGTGAAAACTGGTTGATACCTGTGATTTTTCATACCTGATAGCTATATGCAATTATATTTTCATCTTGATAGTTTTATTCCGAGTTTCAAGTCATTTCTAGTTTTTTTTAATCATTTATGTTCTTATTATATCACACTGAATTTGCAAACCAAAGAGAGAGTATGGATTGTAATGATGATAGATTTGTAGGCAAGCAATGCAATGCTTGCACGTTATCTTAATAGTATGGATTCTAATGATGATATATAATGTGTGTTTTTTTATGTTTAGATGGATGAAACAGTTAAACGACGTAGGCGTAGGAGAGCAGCAGTAGCTGCTGCTCTTGCTGCTTCTATCATAGTGATGATGAAATGTGGGGTTAGAAGAAATATCGTGGAGGCTGATGAAAAAAATATTGTAAGGGAAAGTTTGTTTAGGCGTTTGTATGGAGGAACAGATATAAATTGTTTTAACCAGCTTCGGATGAATAGAAGCTCGTTTGAAGTTTTGTGTAACATACTAACCCAACGTGGTTTGTTAAGAGACAAAAAAAATGTAGGAGTTAGAGAGGCAGTCAGCATTTTTTTACATGTTTTGGGGCACAACAAAAAATTTAGGGTTGTTGGTGTGACGTATCTACGATCAACAAATATAATTATCCGCCATTTCAACACGGTGCTGGGAGCAGTTCTTAAATTAGGTCCTTACTTTATAAAACTCCCTGATGCGTCAACAGTACAAAGATGGCGTCATTTTCATGTAAGTTATTTCATTTACAATCCTAAGTTTTATTTTAAAATATATTTTACAATATCTCAATTGTTCATATGTGGATTTAGGATTGCATTGGTGCGATTGACGGCACTCATATCAAAGTTACAGTGCCTACTAAGGATCACGGTAGGTATCAGAATAGGAAACAGGCCATTACAACGAATGTAATGGCCGCATGTGACTCAAATATGAGGTTTTTGTATGTGCTACCTGGATGGGAGGGGTCCTCATCGGACTCCAGAGTTTTGCGCAATGCACTCGAAAGAGCAGATCATTTTGAAGTGCCACTTGGCAAGTACTATCTTGTGGATGCGAGATACACCAATGGCCCTGGCTATCTAACTCCATATAGGTCAACCAGATATCACATGAAAGAGTGGGATGCACAAGGCAATAACCCCACTAATTATAAAGAGTTGTTCAACCTCCGACACTCAAAGGAATGGAATGTCATAGAACGGACATTCGGCCTCCTTAAAAAAAGATGGGCGATTTTTAGGAGACCATCATTCTATGGCATTAAAGTCCCGGTATACACATTTAAACCTTTAACATTCGAATAAGTTAATTCATAATGAGTTTTTAATTACCTTTTAATTTTAACAGGTTCAAATTATAAACGCTTGCTGCATTCTGCATAATTTTCTTATAGAGAGGAGATTAGAAAATCATGGTCGATTGCTTGCCGAGGTAGATGCGGAAATATTAAATCAAGATACAACTCCTGCTAGTTTCGAGTACGCGGATACAGGGCTGCAGTCCAAGCAACACCAGAGTGGAGCGCGTTTAGGGAAACTATGGCAATGAATATGTTTAATGAGTACTGTGCTCATCGGGGAAATTAAAATGATCTTTGGGTGTTAATATCAGACTTATTTTATGCAAAAAATAGGTTTGTTATGTGTGTGTGTCTATGTACATTTTGTTAACTTCTTTTTAATCCATTTATGTTCAAAAAGTGGGTATGTTATGTGTATGTGTTACCTGTATTTTTTGTTAACTTCTATTTCATTTCTGACTTATTTTATGCAAAAATGTTGGTATGTTATGCAGAAATAAATGGATAAAAAAGGAAAGGGTGTCAAGCCAAGTGAACGGTCCTATGTTCCATGGACGCCGCAGATGGATTGTGCGTTATCGACTGCTCTCCTTGAGCAACAAAATCTGGGAAATAAGGCGGCTAGCGGCTGGAAAAGTGTCGCATACACGGCGGCAATACAAGCACTGAAGGATGATTGCCACGTTGATATTAGTAAGGAGAAGATAATGGCCAGGATTAAAACATGGAACAAATACTACCAGGAAATATCGACTATGCTGGATACTAGTGGTTTCGGATGGGATTGGGAGCGTAATGTTGTGAAGGTTGATAGCGAGGAAGTTTGGGCTAACTACGTACAGGTAATATTTTAATTGAGCAAATATTTAACTTCAAAGTAATTATATTCTAATTTGAACTAAACTTGTAGGCGCATCCGACAGTGAGACATTATTGGAGCAAGGTGATCATCAATTGGGGTGACTTAGCTATGATTTGTGGGGTTGATCGGGCCACTGGAGCTAATGCTGCTACTGCGACTGAGCAAATGAACGAGATCCACATTGAAGACTCAGTGGACAAAAATGGCATGGAGGAGGTTGAGCCAAAGAGCAAGAAGAGGAAGGAGAAAACATCTGCGGTAGATAATATTGCAGATGTTATTTCTACAATAGCAAGGAACATGGAGCATGATAGCAGAGTGACTTCTCATTCGCCACCACCACCGCCTCCGATCTCAAGGGCAGACAGGATATTTTCCGCCATTGCAGTTATTACGGATTTGACTGAGACTGATGTAATACAGGCTATCGATATGCTGAGTGATGACGACAAGAAGGCCGACGTGTTGATGGAATTACCGATGCCAATTAGGAGGACCTGGCTGCACCTATATCTACGTGATTAATTAGATTATGTTAAGAACTTTTGGTTTCATGTGCGGACTATTATAATGTTACAGACTATTTTGAAATTTTTTTGAATATTTGGTGTGTGGACTCTTAATTTTTATTCCTTTGAAATATAATTTTTAATTAGCTATTTCAATTCTGTTTATAATAAAAAATATAAATTTGAATTCTGTACTTTGAATTCCAAGATACAGCCGAACATCGGAATTGGTAATTCCAATTTCTGTGACAGAATTCCTGCATTCAGCCGAACAGCAGAATTGGAATTGAATTAAATTCCTATTCTTGCAGGAATGGGAATTGAATTCAATTCTAATTCCTACAGCTCAATTCCTGCGAAACGAACGAACCCATTGTGGATTCCTACCAGGGTGGTAGAAGAGTGGATGTACCCAGGTTCTTTAGGGAACCAGTATATCCTTGTGTCGTCTGTGTTGATTGCCTTTTCTGTTTGTGTGCTGTGATTTTCTTTTTTTACTTATATATATCACTAACTTTTAATCCGCTATAAAAACAAGTTAATATATTTTTAATACTCTATTCACCCCGCCCTACTCTAGAGTAAAGATAAAATCTATCCCTCACTTTCAACGGTGAACTCATACAACCCATACCAACTACTGAAAGCGGTCTTCGGGATGTTCTCCTCCTTAATCCGTAGTTGGTAGTATCTTGACCTCAGATAATGCTTTGAAAACCAGTGAGCTCCTTCCAACTGATCAAACAGCTCGGAAATCCTCGGCAGTTGGTACGTGTTACAGACCGTCAACCTATTTAATGCCCTATAATCGATGCACAGTCTGAATTTCCCATCCTTCATCTTCATGAAAAACACCGGAGCTCCCCATGGCGAAGAGCTTGGCCGGACAAATATGACTTCCACTAGCTCCTACACCTGGCTTCAAAACTCCACTAACTCCTTTGGGGACATCCGATAAGGAGCTCTGGATACCGGCTTAGCCCCTGACACAAGTTTGTTGGTACCCTAGTTGGATTTGAGTTTAGTCCTCTCCTTTGTGCCCTTGACCCAAGAAATATCTATGGTCAATGGTTAGGAGTCTAGCTGTAGGGTCCTCGCTTTTCCAAATTGAGAATTTGGTTAAGTAGGTTTTTCGTTCGACTATAGTCGAACGCCGTTCGACTATCGTCTATCGGCTGATCGACGATCGTCTATCAGTTGGTCGACGCTCTGTTCTGCGCTGATAGTTCGACTATCTGTTGATAGCTCGACTATCTGTTCTGCGCTGATAGTTCGACTATCTGTTGATAGCTCGACTATCTGTTCTGCGCTGATAGTTCGACTATCTGTTGATAGCTCGACTATCTGTTCTGCGCTGATAGTTCGACTATCTGTTGATAGATCGACTATCTGTTTCGTTTTGATAGTTCGACTATCTGTCCTGATAGGTCGACTATCTGATAGTTCGACTATTTGCTGATAGATCGACTATCTAGTTTGTTCTGATAGTTCGACTATCTGCTGATAGATCGACTATCTAGTTTGTTTTGATAGTTCGACTATCTTTTGATAGATCGACTATCTGTTTTCTGAGGTAGGTCGACTATCTGCTTGATAGGTCGACTATCTCTGTGCGCTTGATAGCTCGACTATCTGTCCTAGATAGATCGACTATCTGATAGTTCGACTATCTGTCCTAATAGTTCGACTATCTGCTGCGGTAGCTCGACTATCTGTTTGATAGCTCGACTATCTGGATCGTTCGACTATCTGCCCGATAGTTCGACGATCTCCGTGCGTCGTTCGACGATCTTCGAAGGTCGTTCGACGTGTTCTGTCTGCCTTTGTATTTTGTATTTATTTATTATATTTAATTAATTAATACATTTTCTGGCACAGTATTTTAAGCTGTATGATAATATTTCCAGGCATTATTTGCTCTATTCTTTTTGCCTGAGTTCAAATCTTTTTAAGATAAAGTTGTTTGTCTCATTAGCTGTCATTTTAATTTACTTTATCTATTGTCAGCCCTTTATAGCCGTTAGACTGAAAAGTCTTCTTTTGCTATAAAGAGATTGTTTCTGATGTGACTTTATTTAGTCCTTCTGTTATCTGATTTAAGCCTGCAGCTTCTTAGAAAGTGATTTATTCCCTTTATAGAATGTTTTGCTGCAGAGATATTTCTGTCTTCTTGATATTTACAGCCCAGGTCTCAAGGCTTAGAAGAAGACAAATAATTCAAATGGTAGAGAGCCGTTGCTTGCTGATAATATTTAAAGGACCCTTTGAAGAAGGATTGAAGCTAGTGTTACACACATATTCTCAAGCACTCAAGCCTTCATCAAGCTCAAGCTTCCTGCTCTCAGCAATCTCCATCTAACTGAGAAGTGTTAAGATCTTCATCTCTTCTTCACCTGAGTTCTCCTGCTTTCAGGAAGTTCAACTCAGAGTTCCTTTGAAGAAGAAGAAGAAGATAGCTGCTCGAAGAACTTTGATTTTATTATTTACTTTCTTCCTGTAGCTCTTTCCTTCAGAACTTTCTGAAGAGTTTCTCTGCACTGAAGCAAGACTTCACCTGGACATTCTTGAGCCAGGGGGAGCCTTGATTCTTTAGAGCATTCTAGCTCAGTGCAAGCTTTTGTGCTTCTCTAATCTATTGTAAAATAGAGAAGACATCTTAACCTTCTTCCCCCTCCTGTACAGGGTTATTACTCCCTTCAAAAGTATCCCTTGGTGGCAGGGCACCTGATCAAAAACCTGTGCTTGGTTTTTAGACACCTGATCAAAAGTCTAAAGGGTTTCTGAATCTACCTGAATCAGATTCTGTTGGTGGCAGGGCACCTGATCAAAAACCTGAGTGGATTCCTACCGTGTGGGTAGAAGAGTGGACGTACCCAAGTTGTTTGGGGAACCACTATAAATTTCCTTGTGTCGTCTGGATTCCACTGTTTAATTCCTGCATTGTGGCTGTGATTAGATATAACTAGGTTGCTAGTTGCTGATTAGGTTTTTCCAAGCTTAACTGTAATTACAGTTAGCTTGTGTTTGTACACATCACTTGTGTTAGGCTTTAAGGTTAAATCAATATCTATAATCTTTTCATTCCGCACTTCACTCCAAGGGAGTTGGGTAGAATATTAAGTTTTGTCTGTGCAAAATTTGATAACTCTATTCACCCCCCCCTCTAGAGTAGTATCTATCCCTTCACTTTCAATTGGTATCAGAGGGAGGTTGACTGACTGTATAGGCTAACACCTAAGTCACAAGATCCTGATAGATACCAAGAGCTTATAGATATTCACTATCATGGCCCAGTCTAAGGATTATTCTAGCACCAGACCTCCAGCATGCAACTTAGCAAAGTTTGGCATCTGGAAGGAAAGGATTAAATTATATATGAACTCTATTGATGAAAGCATCTTTGCTTCTATTTTGTCAGGTCCCCCAAGAGCACCTGCTGCTGCCACTGCCTCATCATCTGATATGAGTGCAGTGCCTCCTCCAGACTACAATGATGAATACAAGAAGGCCAAAATTGCAGATGCCAAGGCAATGAACATACTGGCTCAGACAATGTCTGATGAGGTGTTCCAGAAGGTGGCTGACTGCTCCTCAGCAAAGGCCATGTGGATACACTGAACCAGATTGTAGCTGGTTCAGCTGATGAAAGGAAGGACAGAAGGTCCAACCTTATCTCACAGTATGAGAACTTCAAGAAAACTGATGCTGAATCAGTTGAAGCTATGTACACCAGGCTCAGCTCAATCATCAATGAGCTGAGGACCCTGGACAAGGACATATCATTGACAGAGGTCAATGATAAGATTCTTATGTGCTTCCCTAGCACATGGGATCTAAAAATCTGGCCCATCAAGGAAGCCAGAAGCACTAATGAGATCTCAACTGAAGCTCTCCTCGGCAAGCTCAAGTCTTTTGAGCAAGTGCTGAAGACCAGAGAAGCAGAAGCTGAAGCCAAGACCCCCACTCCAACAAGAAAAGAGCAATCTCTAGCTCTTAAGGCTGCAGATGTTTCTGAAGGCAGCCAATCCAATGAGGAACTTATGGCACTGTTTGCCAAGAGGTTTCTCAAGATGGGGAGAAAGGAGCTCAGAAAGAAGTCTTCACGCTATGAAGACAAACCAAGGTATGATCGATCTCCTGCTAAAGAAATCATTTGCTATGGTTGCAGGAAGCCTGGACACATTTTGCCAGAGTGTCCAGAGGAGAAGAACAAGGAAAAGAGAAAAGACAAAGAACAACACAGGAAGCACTCCAAGCCATCCCCCTACAAAAACAAGAAGAAGGAGAGAGGTTTCATTGCTGAAACCTGGAGTGATTCTGATGAAGAATCATCCTCATCAAGCTCCAGTGAAGATGAGGAAGAGAAGAAGGCAAAAGAAGTTTGCCTAATGGCAATAGATGCCTGCAGCAACCACTCTGCTGCAGAGAGTTCTGATTCTGATGAAGAGATGCCTACTGAAGATGAGGTACTTTCATCTTATGATTTTACTTCAGAAGAGTTTAAGTTAGAATTTAAATCTTTGTGTTTAGATTTAATTAGTTCAGAAAAAGAAATAAAAGAACTTAGAAATAGGTTAGCTGACTCAGAATCAATAGCCTCTGAAAACATTAGGTTAAAGGAAGATCTCACTACTTGTAGTGAAGAAATTAAATTTCTTAAAATAGAATTAGCTAAGTCTAAGAGATTAGAAGAATCCCTTAATGGTAGAAGCCTTAAGCTGTTAGAAATTACCAGCATGACTAACACTAGGTCAGGTAATGATAAATTAGGCTTAGGAGCTTCTCCCAGTGAACCCCCAGTCCTCCTTAAAAATAACCTTTCAACTCCAGTGAACTTCATTTCAGCTAGTGGAAAGAAGAACACTGAGCAAGTAAACCTTGTAAATAAAACCCTAAATAAAGCTAAGAGAGAAAAGAGAAAGAAGTTTTTCAAAGAAATGCAAAGAGCGTCGAACGCCGCTCGACGATCGGATGCTCCATGGTCGAACGAAGCTCGACGATCTGAGCGCCCATCGTCGAACGTCGATCGACGATTTCAACATGATTTTCAAAATCATAATCAGTATCATAGAAACCTAAATGAAAATAGAAACCCTAGGTTTGTTGACCCATCATCTGCATGGAGAATCCCACCTAGGAGATCTCACCCACTAGGTTATCACCCTCAGCCTGCATTCTCATATATTTCCAGTTTTTCTTATGTGAAAAACAAGGGACCCAAGGTTACCTGGGTCCACACTGTCTAAATAATTGTCTTGCAGGTGAAGGCCTATCCAATCACTCAAAATAAGTGGTATTTGGATAGTGGATGCTCTAAGCATATGACAGGAAATAAAGATCTACTGTCAAAATTCAAAGCTAAGCTCGGCCCAAAGGTTATCTTTGGAGACTCCAGCTGTGGTCAGACAGAAGGCTATGGCAAGATCACAATTGGAGCAGTTACATTCAAGAGAGTTGCTTATGTCAATGGACTGAAGCATAACCTGATTTCAGTCAGCCAGCTATGTGATGCTGGCTACCAGGTTTCATTTTCCAACTCATCTTGCAATATTACTTTGAATAATAATATTGTTTTAATAGGCATTAGAATAGGTAATATCTATTTAGTAGATTTTAATTCATCTCACTCTGAAATCTGCCTGTTTAATGAAGTAACCCTTAATAATAATTCCCTTTGGCATAAAAGGCTTAGTCATGTAAACCTTAAAAATATATCTAGGTTATCTAAGCACAACCTTGTTAGAGGTTTACCTTCTTGCTCCTACAAGAAGGAGAGCCTATGCAAGGCTTGTCAGCTAGGCAAGCAAACCAAGAATTCATTTAAATCTGTAAATAAAAGTGATTCTCCTAGAATCCTGTATTTATTACATTTGGACCTTTTTGGCCCAATAAATGTACAGAGTTTAGGAGGGAAGTATTACACTTTAGTAATTGTAGATGACTTCTCTAGGTTCAGTTGGGTTTTCTTTTTGAGAACTAAGTCTGATAACTTCAAAGCCCTTACAGACTTTCTACTTTGTGTGCAGACTGAGTACTCTACTCATGTGGCCTTGATCAGAAGTGATCATGGTACTGAGTTTGATTCTCTTCTCATGCAAGAATTCTGTGAGAGAGAAGGTATCAAACATAGCTTCTCAGCTCCTAGAACTCCCCAACAAAATGGGGTAGTTGAAAGGAAGAATAGAACACTAATTGAAGCTGCTAGTACATTGTTGGCAGATGCTAACATGCCTCTATCCTATTGGGCAGAAGCTGTTAGTACAGCTAACTATGTCTTGAATAGAAGTTTGATACACAAACTTAAGTGTAAAACTCCTTATGAGTTGCTTAAAGGAAAGAAACCAAAAATTAATTACTTTAAAGTTTTTGGCTGTATTGTGTATATTCATAATAATAATAAAGAATATATTAGAAAATTTGAAGCAAAATCTTCAATGGGAATTATGCTTGGATATTCCCAAGTAAGCAAAGCTTATAGGGTTTATAACAAATCAACCTGTAAGATAGAAGAATCTGTACATGTGACTTTTGATGAGTCTCAGATGTTTTACAAGGAGAAGGAAAATTCTCCTTCCTCCAGTTCTTTGCAGGTACCTGATGCCCCTCAAGAAATCCTTCAACTATCAACTCTTCAGATCACTGAATCAGACAGTGATGAAGACATTGCTGAAGCTGTTGAAGCTGTTGTTGTACCACCAACAGTAGATCAAATTCCTCCTGAGGAATTAATCCCAACTGTTGCTGAAGATCACATCCCACCTGCTGATATTGTCACACTTAGAGATCACCCCACATCTCAAGTGATTGGAGACATATCAGCTGGTGTACAAACAAGACACCAATTAAGACAGAATGTGATGCATGCTTGTTTCCTCTCACAGGTTGAGCCCCTCACCTTTAAAGATGCAGAGCTAGATCCCCACTGGATCATTGCAATGCAAGAGGAACTCAATCAATTTGAGAGATGTAAAGTTTGGACTTTGGTTCCAAGACCTAAAGGCCAACTGATCATAGGCACCAAGTGGGTGTATAGAAACAAGTTAGATGCAAATGGAATAATAGTAAGGAATAAAGCTAGGCTTGTAGCTCAGGGCTACAGACAGGAGGAAGGTATAGACTATGACCAAACCTTTGCTCCTGTTGCAAGGCTAGAAGCAATAAGGATCTTCTTGGCCTATGCAGCCTTCATGAAGTTTAAGGTGTTCCAAATGGATGTCAAAAGTGCATTCCTAAATGGTGAGCTTAAGGAAGAGGTGTTTGTTGAACAACCACCAGGGTTTGTTTCTTCAACTCAGCCTTCTCATGTTTTTAAGTTGCAGAAAGCTCTTTATGGACTAAAGCAAGCTCCTAGGGCCTGGTATGAGACTTTAGCTAGTTTCCTGTTAGAGCACAACTTCACTAGGGGAGTAGTTGATAGAACCCTTTTCGTCAAGCATCACAAGGACACAATCCTGTTAGTTCAGGTGTATGTAGATGATATTATTTTTGGCTCCACTGATCCCAAACTGTGCAAAAAGTTTTCCAACTTGATGCATTCTAAGTTTGAGATGAGTAGTATGGGTGTGCTGTCTTACTTTCTTGGTCTCCAAGTTAAGCAAGATGCTGATGGTATCTTCATCTCCCAATCCAAATATGCCAAGGAATTGGTAAAGAAATTTGGGATGGCTGATGCTTCAGCAATGCCTACACCCATGGCTACTAATGTAGTTATTGATTCTGATGATCACGGCAAGCCAGTTGATCAAAAGAATTATAGGGCCATTGTTGGTTCCCTATTATATCTAACTGCAAGTAGGCCAGATATAATGTTTGCTACATGCCTTTGTGCTAGATTCCAGGTCAACCCCAAGGAATCTCATCTGATTCTTCTAAAGAGAATCCTGAGATACCTGAAAGGATGTCCAAATCTAGGACTTTGGTACCTAGCTGAGTCAGAGTTTGAATTAATTGGATATTCTGATTCTGACTATGCTGGTTGCAGAGTTGACAGGAAGAGCACCTCAGGAACTTGCCAGTTCCTGGGAGAGATATTGGTCTCTTGGTTCTGTAAGAAGCAGGCTTCTGTCTCAACTTCAACTGCAGAGGCTGAATATATAGCAGCTGCCAGTTGTTGTTCACAGATCCTGTGGATTCAAAACCAGCTTGTGGATTATGGTTACTCACACAAGAACACCAAGATCATGTGTGATAGTACCAGTGCTATTTCTATTGCACAAAATCCAGTGCACCACTCTAGAACCAAGCACATTGAGATTAGGCACCATTTCCTGAGAGATTGTGTGGAAAAGAACAAGATCTGTCTTGAGTTCATATCCACTGAGTTTCAGAGAGGTGATATATTCACCAAGCCTTTAGATTAACAGAAGCATCTGTTCTTTTTAGTTCAACTAGGCATGATTAATGGACGAGACTAAGTGTGACTATATCTGCCTTTGTTGAAATCTGCTTGAAGATCGTCGAACGATGATCGAAGATCGTCGAACGGATTGAGCCTATCGTCGACCTCTGGTTAATGGTAGCTTATCTGTTTGAGGATCGTCGATCGACGTTTGACCATCGTCGAACAGGTTGAGCTCATCGTCGATCTCTGAACGACGACAGCTTGTTGCGTGTGAAGCCAGAAATAGCCGAACGATGGTTCGACTACTCTGCTTCTGAGCCGATCGTCGAACGGCCGTTCGACTATCGGGTCAAGTATCTTTTTAATAGATCGACTATTTACGGTCCAATATAAAACCGATAGTCGACCTAGGTTAAAAGATCTTTTGCTTTATCGTCGACGGAGCGTGCCCTTTCGCATTCTGCTTTACCGCTTGCGATTTTCTGGCGCTTCGTCTTTCTCGTTCTCTCTCCAGCTTTCTCGTGCTTTCTCCGGCGAATCCATGGCGATTTCCCCAGCTGTTCTAGCCGTAGTAAAGTTTGATGCTGGATTCAGTGTGGATTTCGAAGCTTTCAGCAGTTGCGATGCCGGAATCGTGGAAGTTCTCCAGCTCTGCAGGGATCAAGGTTTGGAGAAGCTGATGTCTGAAAGGATTAAGATCAACATTCCAGAAATAAAAGAATGGGCTTTCACGTCGTCTTCCACAGACGAATCGATGACTGGTACCATAGGCGGAGAAGAAGTTATCCTGACTCCGGCCATCTTATCTAATGTTTTTGGTTTAGTTATTGGTGAAGAGGATTATGAGCAAGACGCTCAGGAATTTGGACGAATGCTGGTTGAGCTGGGACATGCTGAGGGCATTCCCACCAAGCTGCTCAAGGTAAACTTCCACTTCAAGATCAAGTTCCTCGCTGAGGTAGTCGGAAAAGTGCTCCTGGGTAAGCACTCTGCCCACGACAATATAACAAGGCAGCAATTCGCACTCATGTGTGCAATTGTTAATCGAAAAAGGATAAATTGGGCAGCTGTTTTGTTTGATTTAATCAGGAAGAAGACTGGCAAGAAGGAAGTCACCCTAGGAAGGGTTATCGGTATTTTCCTTAAAGAGAAATATCCCCAGCTGCTGAGTTCCACTGCAACTACAATCAACGCCAGCAAGAAGATGGATCCCCACTTGTTCTCTAAGTGGAAGAGGACATTTGTGAAATCTGCTCCAACAACATCTGAGGGCACAAGGACTGTAACAGTCGCTCCTCAACCTGTTGAAGCTGGCTCAGCTCTTCCTTCATCCTCCTCTGTTTTGCCGTCTGCCTCAGTTGAAGTACCATCAACTTCTGCTGAGGTACGACCTTCTTCCTCTGCTGCTCCTGAAATAACTACGGTTGTTCCTCTGTCTCCTCCAGCCTCTCCTCTACCTGCTCATCTGGCTAGGATATCTGCTCCTAGCTTTGATTTGTTAGGATCAGAGAGAATTCTTACTCCTCCTGAATCTCCAATTCATTCTCCAATTCATTCCCCAATAAACTCTCCTGCTCCATCTCCTGCTCGATCCCCTGTCCACACCATTCCTCATCCCAGCACCACTACCATATCTACTGCAGCTCCATCCACCTCTCATCCTTCATCTTTTGAAATCTCTCCAGAGCTTATCTCCCGCATTGTGGAGCTGATTACCCCGTCAATCAAAACCATGATTGACGAGGCAATCGCTCCCCTTGCAGTCTCCATTGATCTTTTGTCTGCCTCCATCAAATCCTTTACTAAATCTGCTGAGCCATCTTCCTCTAGGGGCCTGGTTTCAGTATCTACTGAAATCAGGCAGGGAGAGATGTTCAATGAAGATGCCTCAGATCTTCCTGCCTCTCCTCCAGCTTTAAAAGATTCAGTAATGTCTGCTCAGGAAGAAATAGTTCCAGATGTTGTCATGACAGCTGAGAAAGAGATAGATCCAGCTGAGGAAGAAATAGCTCCAGCCCAGGAAGAAACAGCTCCTGCTGAGAAAGTTTTAGTTCCAGTTTTGTCTGAGAAGGAAATAGCAGATGGAATCCTGCTATCTGAGATTGCAGTTAAGGTTTGCTTAGAAGATCTTTCCACTCCTATGATTGCTAGATTCCTGGAAGGAATCATAACTTCTTATCTGAATGAATCATGGGAAATGGTTAAATATGAAGGTAACTCTTTCATTCGTTTTGTTGATGAGTCGATTAATTTGATAGTTTGTGAATACCTTGAAGGAATGATTCAAGCTTATTTAGCAGATATGTATTCATAATTTTACAGATATTATTAAAGAAGATTTAACTGCTCAAATCATAGCAGTAGTTTCTGAGGCTGACCCAAGTATTCCTGCTACTCAAGTAGACCCTGAGTTGGAATCCTTCTTAGATAATAAAGAAGATGAGTCTGAGAAAGAGGAAGTCAAAGTTGACTCTCCTGTTCTGAGTTTGGAAGAAGCTCAAGCAAGAGCAGCATGGAATTTAAGAGTTCAATCTTTAAAAGAGAAAGAGAAAGATTTGCAATTTGAAAAGTCATCCATCTGGGATGACTCTCCAGGTTTAGATTTAGACTCCCTTCTGGCTCTGGATGCCATGGAAGAGGAAAGGGAGAAATCTGCTTCAAAGCTTAAAGAAAAGGCTGTCTCAGAAGCTTATGATCCGTATGAGAACCCTCCATCATCCCATTCTGATGATGATGATGATTCTGATATCTCTGAAAAGTCAAAGAAAAAGAAATCTGCTACAAAGAAAAGAAAAGCTGCTCCTCCTCCACCTCCAAATAAGGATAATGACACTCCCTATTACATTTTGAAGGGCATTGACCCCAAATCCAAAGATTTTCAGCATTGGATGAGGTTTTCGAAGAATCAGCAAAAAGAGAGAAAAAGAACCAAGAGGTATGATAGTCCTGTCTCAAGATGGACTCCCAGAGGTCCTCCTCCACCTCCTAGTGCAGGAGCCTCTGGGAACCTTTCAGCCAATCCGGGTGCCTCTTCTGCAAAATCTGCGTCTGCTCAGCCCCAACCAAGACAAGGTCATCAAAGTTCTCAAGGCAAATCATCTTATGGTTCTCAAAGACAAATGAAGGAGGTTGTGGCCCAAAGACCAACTTTTTCCCCACCTCCTTCTCCAGTTCAGACTGAGGAAACTGTATCAAAAGGTAAATAGTTTATTTTGTTTTAAGATATCTAGCAAGAACCTCTCTGCTAAGTATACTCTAATGTCTTATCTAGATATAATAGCTGATGCTGCTTCTCCAGAGCCCGTATATGAAAATCCTGAGCTCGATCCTAACTTTAGGATGGCTCGCTTTCAAGAACTTGTAGGAGCAGCCCAAATAAGAAAAGCAAGAGCCGAAGGTAAAGATACGACTGGTTTTACTACCATGTCAACCTACAGAAAGAAAGAATTTGAAAAATTCCAAGTCAATCCTGAGATTTTTGATCCAGCAAAATACATGGAAAAACATCCTGAAGCTGTTGTCCCCAGAGCTACAGAGCTGAAGATCATTGGTGCTCAGGACCTGAAGATGTCAAAGAAAGAATCAGATGACCCTCTAAGAAAAATTTCTTTTGTCTCTAGTTCTTCTGATCCTTTACCAGACTCTAAAGATTCTTAATAGTTTAATTAAACTGCTGTGATATATTTGATTATTTGTTAATCTGATTGATTATCTGCCAGTTTATTGTTAACTATTTGCTGAATTTATTTTTTAGTGTTTTATTGCTAGCTGTTTTAGTTTTTGAGAGACTTAACTCAAATAGGGGGAGATTGTTGGTACCCTAGTTGGATTTGAGTTTAGTCCTCTCCTTTGTGCCCTTGACCCAAGAAATATCTATGGTCAATGGTTAGGAGTCTAGCTGTAGGGTCCTCGCTTTTCCAAATTGAGAATTTGGTTAAGTAGGTTTTTCATTCGACTATAGTCGAACGCCGTTCGACTATCGTCTATCGGCTGATCGACGATCGTCTATCAGTTGGTCGACGCTCTGTTCTGCGCTGATAGTTCGACTATCTGTTGATAGCTCGACTATCTGTTCTGCGCTGATAGTTCGACTATCTGTTGATAGCTCGACTATCTGTTCTGCGCTGATAGTTCGACTATCTGTTGATAGCTCGACTATCTGTTCTGCGCTGATAGTTCGACTATCTGTTGATAGATCGACTATCTGTTTCGTTTTGATAGTTCGACTATCTGTCCTGATAGGTCGACTATCTGATAGTTCGACTATTTGCTGATAGATCGATTATCTAGTTTGTTCTGATAGTTCGACTATTTGCTGATAGATCGACTATCTAGTTTGTTTTGATAGTTCGACTATCTTTTGATAGATCGACTATCTGTTTTCTGAGGTAGGTCGACTATCTGCTTGATAGGTCGACTATCTCTGTGCGCTGGATAGCTCGACTATCTGTCCTAGATAGATCGACTATCTGATAGTTCGACTATCTGTCCTAATAGTTCGACTATCTGCTGCGGTAGCTCGACTATCTGTTTGATAGCTCGACTATCTGGATCGTTCGACTATCTGCCCGATAGTTCGACGATCTCCGTGCGTCGTTCGACGATCTTCAAAGGTCGTTCGACGTGTTCTGTCTGCCCTTGTATTTTGTATTTATTTATTATATTTAATTAATTAATACATTTTCTGGCACAGTATTTTAAGCTGTATGATAATATTTCCAGGCATTATTTGCTCTATTCTTTTTGCCTGAGTTCAAATCTTTTTAAGATAAAGTTGTTTGTCTCATTAGCTGTCATTTTAATTTACTTTATCTATTGTCAGCCCTTTATAGCCGTTAGACTGAAAAGTCTTCTTTTGCTATAAAGAGATTGTTTCTGATGTGACTTTATTTAGTCCTTCTGTTATCTGATTTAAGCCTGTAGCTTCTTAGAAAGTGATTTATTCCCTTTATAGAATGTTTTGCTGCAGAGATATTTCTGTCTTCTTGATATTTACAGCCCAGGTCTCAAGGCTTAGAAGAAGACAAATAATTCAAATGGTAGAGAGCCGTTGCTTGCTGATAATATTTAAAGGACCCTTTGAAGAAGGATTGAAGCTAGTGTTACACACATATTCTCAAGCACTCAAGCCTTCATCAAGCTCAAGCTTCCTGCTCTCAGCAATCTCCATCTAACTGAGAAGTGTTAAGATCTTCATCTCTTCTTCACCTGAGTTCTCCTGCTTTTAGGAAGTTCAACTCAGAGTTCCTTTGAAGAAGAAGAAGAAGAAGATAGCTGCTCGAAGAACTTTGATTTTATTATTTACTTTCTTCCTGTAGCTCTTTCCTTCAGAACTTTCTGAAGAGTTTCTCTGCACTGAAGCAAGACTTCACCTGGACATTCTTGAGCCAGGGGGAGCCTTGATTCTTTAGAGCATTCTAGCTCAGTGCAAGCTTTTGTGCTTCTCTAATCTATTGTAAAATAGAGAAGACATCTTAACCTTCTTCCCCCTCCTGTACAGGGTTATTACTCCCTTCAAAATTATCCCTTGGTGGCAGGGCACCTGATCAAAAACCTGTGCTTGGTTTTTAGACACCTGATCAAAAGTCTAAAGGGTTTCTGAATCTACCTGAATCAGATTCTGTTGGTGGCAGGGCACCTGATCAAAAACCTGAGTGGATTCCTACCGTGTGGGTAGAAGAGTGGACGTACCCAAGTTGTTTGGGGAACCACTATAAATTTCCTTGTGTCGTCTGGATTCCACTGTTTAATTCCTGCATTGTGGCTGTGATTAGATATAACTAGGTTGCTAGTTGCTGATTAGGTTTTTCCAAGCTTAACTGTAATTACAGTTAGCTTGTGTTTGTACACATCACTTGTGTTAGGCTTTAAGGTTAAATCAATATCTATAATCTTTTCATTCCGCACTTCACTCCAAGGGAGTTGGGTAGAATATTAAGTTTTGTCTGTGCAAAATTTGATAACTCTATTCACCCCCCCCCCCTCTAGAGTAGTATCTATCCCTTCACTTTCAAAGTTGTATATGAAGTCCTTTTCTCAGTGCAGCGGCAACCCTAACAACTTCTCCGTGAATACATTATCTTGTCGGTGGTCTCCGCCCTAAAATCCACATCCTAGGTCACGTCCATGACCACCAAACTGCCGCGCAAGTGGGGCATCCTAAAGTACTGGTGGGGGTGCTTCGCTCATGGGGCAGTTCCTCTTGAAGTGCCCCAGTTGGTTACACCGGAAGCATGTTTGTGCCTCCTCCACTTCCCTCAGCATTTCCTGTATCTGTAATGGCTTAGGAGCCAACACAACTGGGTTCCTCTGCTCCTGCATATCCTCCTGGCGGGGTTGATCCCCATTCCTCCATTCCCCAATGAGATGACCTCTAGGCTGGTCTCTCCTGCAACCAATCATTGAGTCATTGGCCGGTCTCTTCCGGCCCCAAACTGTAAGCTGATTTCCTCCAGCTTCTTTGACATCTCCAATATCCTGGCCAAGCACCCATCAGAGATGAAGAGGAGTTCCTGCCTCATGTCATCATGAAGTCCCTTGTAGAACCTCTTTGTGTATCCTGCATCATCCTGCTGATATGAGTCTGTAAAGCGGGCTAGGTGTGTGAACTCCTAGTAGTACTCAAATACCATCCTGCTGTAACATCCCATTTCCATCTAGACCCCTAGGAGTGATTTTTTCATGACTAGGTCATTTCAAAACCTTAGGAATCCCAAGAAGGCCAAGTGAGCCTAGGAATGTAGGTGAGATCACAATGGTATGTAGATAATTGATTTCTTAATAATAGTTTAGGATGACCATAGGGCTTCACCATGACTCCATGACCCCACCAAAACATCCCTAACCCATTAGAGGTTCCATTAGAGCCATAAGGATCTATTGGGGTCAACCCAAAGTGGTCAAATTGACCTAAGTCCACCTTAGCCCTAAATTGGGCAAGGTGCCCTAACAAAGGTCAATTGTCCTCTAACATGCCCAATTGACCATACCTAGACCTTCCCAAGCCCTAAGGGAGTCCAATGGGTCACCAAGGACCCATTGGGGTCAACCAAAGAGGCTAAGTTGATCCAAGTCAACCTTAGCCTTAAAAAGGTCAAAGTGCCCTACCTAAGGGGCAGGTGACCTCCAAGATGCCCAACCAACCTTACCCAAGTCTTCCTAGACCTTAGGGGAGTCCAATGGGTCACCAAGGACACATTGATGGTGACTCAAAAGGTCAAATTTACCAAGGTCAACCCTAGTCTAGGTTTAGGTCAAATTAGCCTAAATGGGCAAACCCAAGCTCAAACCCATTTCCCCCACTTGGGCTAACCACATTTTTATTATTCATATGAGTTTATGGGCTGCCAATAGGCTAAGTAGATGAACAAATTCGGCCTTGATGACTAGGAGAGAGAAAACTCCATTTTACCCTTTAATGGAGAAGAGAAAAAGTGGTTTAAAAGGGTCATTCATGGCCAAGGGAGACCAAGGGCCTCTCCAAATTGTGGATACATTCTACCTCATCAGTTTTGAGGAGTTGAATAACCATAACCAGCCACCAAAGTGGCTGAATTTAATTTCTCCTATTAGTAAGAGAGAGAAAGAGGAGAGAGAAAGCCATTAATGGCCATGGGAGAGAAAGAGTTCCTCTCCAATTTATTCCAAAGCCTTGATTCATCTTCCCCTCATCAGTTAGAGAAGACCAAAGGTTTTCCCCAGCCTATAGGTGGCTTGATTCAGAGGATCCCACCATGGCCGAAATTCTCATTCAAGGCCATAAATGGTGAAATCAAGTTAGACCCTCCATCTCTCCCATTTGGCTCTTTTAAAAGCTTCCCTAGGCCAAGAGCAATCGTTTCCTCCATCCCACTGAAGGATCTGAGGTAGTTGGCTGTACAGTTGCAGAGCACGAAAATCTCCACCACCGGCCATGGCGCACCACCACCAAACCCGTCGGCAAGCACGGTTAAAGGTCCTTCTCTACTCATCTCTTCATGGGCTAGATATTTAAATCTTTTAGGAGAGAAATCGGGCTCAATTGAGCCGTATTGGGTGAGAGAAATTTTAGAAATTTCTTGGATTTTACACCTTGTGAGTTCGCCGGAAACCGCCCCTCCGGAGGCCATTTCGCCGCCCGGCGATAGCCACCACCTCAACGAAGGTGGTGGCGGTGGTGGCCGGCAAGGGAGGTGGCCGGCAAGGGAGGTGGCCTGGTGGGCGGGAAAATGTCTTGGAAGAAGATCTAGGTCGGGTTGATCCCAGCCCTTGGCTGGAGGAAGAAGATGACCAGGAGCCCCACGATTTTTCTTTAAGATCCGTGCTGGATCGGATTTTATTAAATCCTATTATTTAAATTTCGGTCATGTTTACTCGTCGGTATTAACTAAAATATTAAAAATACCTAGTGACACCTATTGAAAAAGTGGGCAACATAAATATTGTAGTTCGTGAAGTCTAGTTTAATTAAAAATTTATTTTAACTAATTTGGTTAAGTGGTTTGACCACATCACTCATTTTGGTGAGATCTATACCTAGCCTAGGCCAGAGATTATTTTTAGTGCCCTTATCAATCTAGCCATCCAAATGACTTGAAATTTTGGATGGGGGTAACTATTACCTATACCTAGAAAATATCCAAAAATGGGAATTTTCGGAAAACAGTTTTCTATATTGTTTATAATTATTTAATAAAACATGATTAAATAATTAAGGGACCTAATGATATCCAAATGCTCCCAAATTTCTGAGAGAGGTTATTGGGGTCATTATGGGCCTCGATATAAATTTTAATCCCATTTGGTGAAGATTTAGTTTGGTTGTTAACAAACCCTCGCATTGCCTTAAGAATGGTAATTAGGTCATAGTACTCCTTGTGGGTTTAAGTGGTCAAGTCACCTCAACGGAGGCTGGGACTTTGACCACTAGTTTGATATGACTTTAGAAACCCTCCCATGGATGATGTGGTGGTTTGGGGTAGATTTTCCCAAGGATCCAAACTCAAACCTTAAGGATGGGATTTGGAGTTTTGTGAAGGGCATGGGGTCAAATGCCCTTGAATTATTTTGAAACTTGGTGGAGAGGACTCTAAGGTAGCTAAGGTCCTCTGGTATAAACCTTATTGGATTTAGTGTGGGTTAAACCGCTCAAAGCCATAACCCTAGTTTTGGTCACAAACTTTTAAATGGTAAGTTGGACAGTCAAGGTGTTCTGAAAAGTTGTAAAACTTGTGTGGTATAGTCATAAGGTCAGTAAGATCTTTTGGTAACTTTATTGGTAGATTTGGAAACATATTTTAAGTCTCTCCTTTGCAATAGATGAATTATCCTCTATTACTTATTTGTTTATTATAACCTCACTGTTCACTGGAATGTTATGAAATTGAGGCAGAGGAAGTTTTAGATTATTATACTCATACATGAATTTTGTTTTAATTTTTAGATGTATATTACCAGCACTTACTTCACAAGTTTATAGATATGGTTATATGTTCAATAATAAATTAAGAGCTCCACAATTGTTCAACATACTCATGTGGAAATTTTTATTACCACTTTTAGATGAATAATATCTGTACTTTGTGTATTAATTTATCAATTTGGATTATTATTCAAAAATATATTTAGAGTTCTTTGTTCGCTGGGAAATTAGGAAACTTGATCTGGAGTGAGTATAGGTCATTATTTTCATGATTGAATTATCTCAGAATTTTTGGAAGTGTATCTGCAGCACTTGCTTCTTTAAATTGATATAAATATGTTATGTTCAAAATTATGATTAGAGGCATAAATCTTGCTAAAAAATTGGGAGATTTAAATTTACTGTTAAATAGTCATCTTGTATTTATCATAATTTTGTTGAGCATTTTTCATACCTAAAAAAGGTACTTCATGTTCAAACTAGGATATTTAGATTTCTTAGAAAATTAAATAAATTATCAAATAAATTAGGAAATTATGAATTTCTGGATTTATCCTAATCATGTCATGATAGACTCCCAGTAAATAACTTAAGGCTTTTTGATCGAGATTTGGAGTACCTCCTATCATGTACATCATATAGTATAGGATGGTCTGCATATAACAAACTGCTAGAATTGTGTTAGAATATGAATTGGGCTATGGGTCGGAGTTAGTGGATTTGCTAGTTATGACAAGGTATAATGAGTTCATCATCGGGAGTAATAATGAGGAATAAAGAGGGGTTGACTAGTGTAGGTGGTGCTCGGGGTCGACGAAACATCGTTTTCCCTATAGAGAGAGGAAGAGTCTTAATATGCTAGGGTTAGATCCAAAGTAATATAAAAGGGATCGGGTAATGGGTAATAACCAATACAAGTAAGTGCCTTGGGAAACGGAACGATGGGCTTCAGCTACCTTCATAGTTCCTAGTGCCCTTTCAAAACCCTTCACCGGGTATGCCGAGGGCAGTCTTGGGCTAACCTAAACCATAAGAATAATAATTGTTAAAGAGTAACTAGTATAACTAGGGGTTCACTTTCACACACCCCGGTCTCTCGGGAAGATAGGTGACTAGGATGTTCGGGCGGTAAGCTCGGTGGTTGTGGAAATGGGCAGGGTAGCCTGGTGAGCCGAAGGCTCGGTAGATATTTGTGACGGGCAGGACAGCCCTGGGAGCTTTGGCTCGGTTGTTGGTTGTGACAGACAGGAATGTACGGTGAGCTTTGCCTCGGGGGATAATAAATTAATATTATATATGCATAAGATATAAGGTGGTGGGTCTTCAGTATTAGAGGGTAGTCGCACCGACATCAGTACGTTGACTCGGCAAATATGGTTTTGCACTTCGCCAAATTAATTCTGGTGCGCCAGTCGACAAGAGTACGCAGGAGCTCCGCTTAGTGCACCAGCGTTAAGCCGTACGATAGGTCTGACTGGTAGTGTTAATACCGGTTTATAGGTGGGCAAGGCCCAACCCACCGCTTCCGTTTTCCACTACGATGGTATCCCGGGAGGTTAGGCTCCAGAAAGGGGGAACTAAAGGTCTGTGTGCACAGAATCGGGTGGGTGAGTTGCACTTGCATGATCACATCATAGAATATTTGAATGTCATAGCATCATCATTGCATAATAACCCCTGACACCTATTGTATAAAGTAGTATGGGACGCTTTATACAATAGGCCCTGCAAAATGACCCCTTTGTTTATAAGTTCGTGCGAGCATGCTTATAAGTTAAGGTTTTTATTCAGTAAATATATGTGTATGCTTGCTAGAAAACAGACACACTATCATATAAATTAGTATGAGACTTTTTATACGATAGGAACCTTGCAGAAGATCCTTTAGCTTATGTGTTTTCTTATAAGTTAAGTTTACATATTTCATGTTCTTTCTTTCATACTATTATTACTGCTGCTTATTCTCATAGAAATGGTAGATTAGTTCTGCCGCCACCCGCTTACATTTATTACTCTCCACCTTTATAGCTTCCCTTTCCTTCTCCCCGCTCGGTACCTAGGAGCCACGGGGAGGGGTGGGGGATGATAGGACTTAGTCTTTTAGACTAACGGTTTTTGGACCAAATCATTTTAGGGGATCATGAAGCCGAACTTGGAGATACAACCCCAGAGGTCAATGCGCGTGGAGACAGGAAAATCTAGAACTGGAGTTCAGATAGCTAGGATAGTGAGTCCCGATCGTTAGTAGTTGTTTTAGCTTTTCATCCTCGATGAGTGATTTGTAGTGAGGATTGTGATGTATCGGGCATGAGCCCTAATCATAGTACTTCTTATATTGTTGTTGTGGACAATCCCTTCGTGGAGATTTATTTTATATACATGTGATTCTTGTGGACAAGTTTTGAGTTAATTCTTACTCTTATACTTTATTCTACACTTCTGCGATCAATATGGCCGGCAGAATCGGCGTTTTGTAGTGACGACCCTCCCGGGTGTGTTGGTGTCACCACAAAGTGGTGGTTCTAGGCCTAAGACCCTGATGGTTAAAAAAGAAAAAAAGGGGGTCTTACAAGTGGTATCAGAGGAAACCTCGATCAGAAAAGTAGAAGTCCACTAACCCCTGGTCACCCCCGCGCGAGCTTAGTTTGAGGACAAACTAGCAGTGGAAGCAGTGGTGTGCTCATAAGGGAAATCACATGTAAAAGTCCACTTCTTCATTAATTGGAATTCTTCTTTGTAGCCTTCGGCAAACCCTGCCCCAGCAAGGAGCACCTCCGGCTGCGAAGATCTCATCTTATAGTTCTCTTGCCGATGAGTTAGACTCAACCCACTAGGACTCATGACTAACCATTACAACTTATAGTATGCCCTAGTAAGAAATATACCTTCGGTATGAACTTGGTTAAGGTAAGGAGATACCAAAAGAGAATAAAGGAGGAGTTTTACACGAGAATGTGAACCTAAGACATAAACTCAGGTGACCCTACGGTCCATTACTCAAACTGGTTGGATTGCTTTAAGGAGAATTGAGGCCAATAATCTAATAGTAGAATGGTAGAAGACACTTAATCTCAACCCTCGTACCAGTAATAGGATTACCTGGAGACAACCACCATGACAAACACCGAGGGTCAGATCGGAATTAAAGTTCAGAAGAGACCCAGTTGGGATTAGGAACATGTTGACCCGGATAAGTTTGTCATAAATGTCACTCGGAGGGTTTAGAGTATGGAGTATATCAACAGGTTTCAGGTTGGAACCCCAAGTCGAAGATTGATGCCCTAGGGATTATGCACCAAGCTGGGATGGATATAGCATGGTAATATGAAACTTAGCCCAAGGTAGATT
This sequence comes from Platanthera zijinensis, assembly GCA_039513925.1. Lineage (NCBI taxonomy): Eukaryota > Viridiplantae > Streptophyta > Magnoliopsida > Asparagales > Orchidaceae > Platanthera > Platanthera zijinensis. The sequence continues at coordinate 77,304,753 of CM077095.1, read as the reverse complement.
GGGGCTTATCTTTTGTTTATTGGGGTCTTACCTTTTGTTTATTGAGGACTTGCCCTTTGTTTATTGTGTGAATTAGTATTGACTTGGGTTTCCTAAGACTTAATTTTGGTAATGAGTCATAACAAACATAGTGAGATTGAAGTCGATATAATTCGACGTTATTCGGGAAAAGATAAGAATTTATAAAAACATGTTTGGAATGATGATCTGTAGCATTACAAATACAATAACTTGGTGATAAGACGAGGATTAACTATGATCACGAAAAATTAGATGATGGGTAATGTTGGGTACATTATAAAATGTGTACCTTATTTTGAGAAGCCTCACTTAGCTCAATGATATACATCAAGGTGTATTTGATGTTATTTTGAGTTTATATGTGCAGGTTAAGTATTGGCTAAAATGCAGAAAAAGTTTCTAAGTCCATATGTGGACACTTAAGGAAGTCTGTGTCGAAGCTGTGTCGACACCTAAAGCAACTGTGTCGAAACACAGAATTTATTAGTCGACATCGACTTTATCGACACTGGGAGGCAGTGTCGACACACAGAAATATTAGTCGACATCAACTGTGTCGACACCGGGAGGCAGTGTCGACACATAGGAGTATTAGTCGACATCAACTGTGTCGACACCTGGAGGAAGTGTCGACACACAAATTTTGAGACTATATCAACTGTGTCGACACACAGGACTTGTGTCGACACTCAGAAGAGTTTCAACAATGTTGATTGCTGTGTAGTGAAGAAGTGTCTATGTCTACACATAGAGGCAGTGTCGACACATTCTACAGATGCAGTGTCAAGAAGCTGTGTCGACACCAAAGGAGTTATGTCGACATCACCAAAGCTTGTGTCGACAATTTATCTACTTCTGTCGACACCTAATGACAATCTGTCTCGACGCTTTGCTGACAAAGACAAAGGTTTAAGAACTGATTGGAGACTTGATAGCTGTGCATTTTAATAAGTTTACTGAAGTTGTCAGACTTATCAGAAGTTGGTTAGAAACCGGATCAGCTGGTTACCATGGATGAATTCTATATATAGATGAATTATGTAAAATCAAAGATGATGAACAACAACAACAACAACAAGCACAACTATTGAAGTATTGATCATTGATCAAGAAAGTGCATGTCACACTGAAGAATATTTTCGTGAGAAGATCTAAGGAGAATTCAAGCAAGAATTCTGAAGAATCTTTATAAGTTCTGAAGAGTGAGAGAGATCTTCTGCTGTTGAAGTAAAGGAAGAGACATTTAGAAGTCTCCTAAGAAGAAGATTTTTAACCAATCTGCTAAGAAGGATTCAGATTTTTTTCTGGATTATAAGAAGGAAGCTGACAGTCAGTCGACTTCAAAGGAGATCAACCCTAATGAGTTCAGATTCAAGAAGTTTTGAAGAAAGCTAAGAACAGGTTGATTTCAGCCATCAGTCTTATCAAGAAACTGATCAAGAAACCTCTTATCCCTTCTCTCTCAACAAGGGTAAAAGTCAGTCTAAACACTTATCAAATTTTGTAGGATCTTTTCATAGATTTGAGTTGTAAGCCTATATTATAAAGGCTTAGTGTAGGAGATATAGATATCTGAGTGGTTGGGCTTTTGAGCCTGAGTGTAGGAGAAATTTTTCTCTGAGTTATAGGCCTTGTGGAAAGGCTGAGGAAGGGCTGTTTGCCTGAGTTGCAGGAGTGTGGTTACACTCTGAGTTATAGGAACCTTTCAGGGTTATGAGTTGTAAGATTTGTGGATTTGAGAAGAAGGAAGAAGTTAGGCCGAATCTAGCACACTGCTAGATTGGTGAAGGGGGAAAGTGGATGTACCCAGACCTTGGGGAACCACTATAAACTTGTGTGCAATCTGTGATGTGTGTGTGATTGTGATTTTTGTGCTATGATTGCTGTAGAATAGTTAGATTCTATTTTAAGATCTGAATAATTATTCTGCCTTAAGTAAAAAAGGAAAAGAACCTATTCACCCCCCCCCCCCCTCTAGGTGTTTGGGTTATCTTGAAATTAATTCTATCAAGTGGGATCAGAGGGAGGTTACTCAAAGAAGGACTTAACAGTCTGAGTAAGATCCATAAGGCAGATTCAAGATCAATAAAATGGGTTCAGGAGAAAATCATAAGGAACTAGGTTCTATGAAAATACCCATATGCAGGAAAGAGATTTTTTGAATATGGAAAGAAAGGGTCAGGCTTTTCATGTAGGCTTCTGATCCAAGGATTTACATTACTGTAATGTAAGGTCCTTATGCTCCAATGAAGGTGTCAGTTCTAGATGCAAATCAAAGAAATCCCAAAGATTTTTCTGAGATGACTAAGGATGAGATCATCCTTGCAATTATGGATAAAAGAGCCCAAAATATCATAGTAAGTGCCATAGATGATTAAACCTTTCAAAATTTTATTCACTATAAGACCTCCAAGGAAATGTGGAACACTTTGATAGTCTACATGGAGGGTTCGGAAGAAGTCAGACAAGATAGAAAATCTATGCTGAAACAGGAATATGAGAGTTTCAAACAAGGAAAGTAAGATGGTATAACTGAGTGTTATAAGAAGTTTTATAGAATAGTAAATGAGTTGATGTCCTATGGAAGGATCTTCAGTACATATGAACTGAATGTTAAATTTCTAAGATCCTTGACAAAGGATTGTGACACTAAGATTTGTGCCATAAGAGAAGTGGCCAAACTTGCAGATATCTCTCCTCCAACTTTGTTTGGAAAATTGCTGTCATATGAGATGCAGCTGATGGCTAGGAAACTGGAAGAGAAAAGTGCTAAAGGGGAGCATGAAGAAACAACTGTGGCCTTCAAGGTGGAAGCCACTAGGAAGAATAGGAGGATGTCTCCATCACCTCCTGAGATAGTTGCTGAAATTACATCAGATAATTCAGACAACCAGAGTTAGGACAACAGTGACTCAGATAAAGACTTTGCTGCCTTCACAAGGAAGTTTTAGAGATTCCTGAAGAAGAAGTAGTGGAAGTTAAGGCCCTCCACATCTAAGCCTGTGGATGACTATTATCAAAAGAGGAAGTCATCAAGGAAGGAAAGGAGCAGGTCTAAGCCAAGCAAATCTATAACATCAAAGATAGTTTGCTACTGCTATAATAAGCCTGGACATGTTGTGGCTGAGTGTCCAGACAAAAGAAAGGAGTCTGATGATAAAAGGAAGACTCAACAAAAGAGCAAGAATGAGAAATCCTTTGTTGCTTAGAAGGAGAAGAGCTTGACCGACCAATCATCTTCAGAGTCTGAATCTGAAGCTGAGGCATAAATTGGCCTATATACAGCAGATGAAGAAGATGAGTTTATGCAATTGCTGAACTCTATCTATGAACAAGAAGACCATCAGTGCATGGGACTGATGGCTGTATCAGAAGAAGACAAGTGCCAGGATCAGCCTGGTCCTAGTAAGGTACAATGTTTTTCTAGTAATTCAGATTGAAGTACTGGCATAGAGTCAGCTACATCTGCATCAAGTGATGTGGATGGGTCTGAGTCTGAAGGTGATATTCATCAGCTGATAAATGAATATGGGGACTTGTTGCAGGCACTAAAGGAAAGCAAAAACCTGGCCAAAACTCAGGCTAAGGAAATTGCAGATCTTAAGGTGGCTACATCTGACTTAGAGAAAGAGTTGGATCAAAAATTAATGAGATTTCCAAACTTAAAACTATATCTGTTATTCAGATGGGCACAATCACATACAAAAATGATCTAATTAAAAGTCTGGAAGTCAGACTTCAAAAGGAAAAATATTTGGTGGCTAGTTATTCCAAGCCAAAATCAGTTTTACCCTTAATAGATGAGTTTGTGGCTCAAAAGGGTAAGGCTTGAATAGGATTTAAGGGTAACACCATGGATGTCAAATTCAAGAGAAAGGGCAAGCCTCAGTCCAACCACTGAATATTAAAGTCCCTGTAATTTTTAGAAAGGTACAAGTGCCTTCTAACAAGTATGACCTTGAGAATACTCATGGTCATAGTAAGACTAAAGTTCTGAATGACAAGGGTGGTTATGTCAATAAGGCAGCCCATGTTCATAAACCTCATGTTCTTAGAAAAATAGTGGGTGTAGCTGTAGTAGTACGAGCATAATACAAAAGATTTCCTGTCAACCAGACTGTCAAGAATGTATCTAAAAATAGATACAACAAGTATGAATGCTTGTTCTGTGCCAAGACAGGTCATTATGTTATAGATTGCTTGCATAACACTAGTGTCAGGAAGAACAACAATCTACCTGTTAGAAGAGCTGCAGGTAGATTTGGTAAGTATGAAGCTAACTTGAACCAAGGACCCAAGACTTACTTGGGTTCTAAGGGAACTTAATTCTTTATTGCAGGTGAGTCCAAGTTACCATGCCCCTATATGGTACTTGGACAGTGGATGTTCCAGGCACATGACTGAAATAAAGGGATTACTGAAGGAGTATTTACCTATCTTAAATGGGCCTAAATTAATCTTTGGTGGCTCTGAAAAAGGAATCATCAAAGGATTTGGTAACATTTCTAGTAACCAGATTACTATCACTCAAGTGGCCTATGTGAAAGGTTTGAAACACAACCTTATAAGCATTAGTATGCTGAGTGATTTAGGATATGACATTTTATTTGTTAAAAATGGATGTCTTATCAAAAGATCAAGTGATCAAATGGTCATTTTGATAGGTTATAGAAAAAGGAATGTGTACTGTCTTAATTTTGAGTGTGAGAACAAAGGTTCTCATATTTGTCTTGTAGCTGATGAGAGATCCTCTCATTGTGTCAAATGGCATAAGAGGCTGGCCCATCTTAACTACAAAACTGTTAGCCAACTCTTTAGCAAAGAGTTAGTAAGGAATGGTCCAAAAGTTAAGTGTTTAAAGGATGGGATATGCTCAGCTTGTAAAAAAGGCAAGCACACAAAATCCTCCTTTCATAGCCTTGAAAATAAGGATTTAGTCAGGTGTCTATACCTCTTACATATGGATCTTTTTGGCCCTATGCCAGTTCGTAGTCTAGGTAGGAAGGTCTACACTATTGTGGTGGTAGATGACTATTCTAGATATTCCTTGGTGTTTTTTCTGATACAAAAATAAGAAACCCCAAGTGTTTTATATAGTTTTGTCAAGCAAATTCAGAATGAACTTGACAGTACAGTGGTCAAAATCAGAAGTGACCATGGCACTGAATTTCAATCTGAAAGTATGACAAGACTGTGTGAAGAATTTTGGATTTTTCAATAATTCTCCTCTCATAGAACACCACAGCAAAATGGTATAGCTGAAAGGAAAAATAGAACATTGATTAAGTCTGGTAGAACTCTATTGAGTGACACTTCTCTCCCAAAGTATTTCTGGGCTGAGGCAGTAAACACTGCATGTCATGTGATCAATAGGGCATCTATCACCAAAAGCCACAAAAAGACTCCATATGAGATCATGAAGGGTAGAAAATCAAATTTATCCTATTTTAGGATATTTGGTTGCAAGTGTTATGTCCTTAACAATGGAAGGTCTTATCTAACTAAGTTTGCTGCCAAATCCCAAGATGGGATATTTGTTGGATACAGCAACAATAGTAAGGCTTATAGAGTCTATAACTTGATTACTCAAGTTATAGAAGATTCTGTACATGTTGTCTTTGATGAAAAAAGACTGATTAACAGTGAGTTGCATTGTAGCTCATGAAGTTCTACAGGTATTAATGAGAAAATGGACAAGCTTACCATTACAGAAGAAACAACTTAAGAGAAGGAAGTGGAAAATGGTGGCTACTGTCCAGGTGGAGTACAGGACTCTCTAGATGCAGATGTACACCAAGAGGTGCAGAATATTGAAGAGACTGGAGGTGTTCAACTAGAAGATAGTCTACCTCCAGCTGTTAGACACTTAAAAGATCATCCAGCAAATCAGATAATTGGTAATCTAAGACATGGAGTGCAAACCAGAAGTAGGAACTTTAATACAGTGCTTTGCTCAAGCTTCCTATCTCAATTGGAGCCAAAGACATTTGAAGAAGCTATTCTAGACCCATATTGGATTGATGTTATGCAAGAGGAGGTGAATCAGTTCAGAAGGTGCAAGGTCCGGGAGGTAGTTCCTACACCAAAAGACCACAACATCATTGGAACAAAGTGGATCTTTAGGAACAAACTGGATGAGAATGGTATCATTGTGAAGAACAAAGCAAGACTTATTGCAAAAGGGTACAGACAGGAAGAGGGTATTGACTTTGATCAAACCTTTGCCTCAGTAGCAAGATTGGAAGCAATCAGGATGTTCCTTGCCGATGCAGCATATCAAGGCTTCAAGGTATTCCAAATGGATGTAAAATCAGCATTCTTAAATGGAAATCTAAAAGAAGAAGTCTATGTAGAGCAGCCCTCAGGTTTTGTTGATTATCTTAAACCTGATTATTTTTATAGACTTAGGAAAGCTTTATATGGGTTAAAACAAACCCCAAGGGCTTGGTATGAGATCATGTCTACTTTCCTTATTGAGAACAAATTCTCAAGGGGGAAAATAGACAAAACTCTATTCCTAAGGGAATCCAAAGGAAAGATAATCTTAGTCCAGATTTATGTAGATGACATAATATTTAGGTCTACAGAAAGCTACCTTTGCAAGAAGTTTTCAAAACTTATGCAATGGAAGTTTGAGATGAGTAGCATGGGGGAACTTAAGTTCTTCTTGGGCCTTCAAGTAAGACAGACTGATGATGGCTTGTCCATATCCCATTCTAAGTTCACCAAGGAGTTAATTAAGAAATATGGTATGGAATCATCCTCCACCATGAGAACTCCTATGGGAACATGTTTGCCTATATGCAAAGATGATATAGGTAAACCTGTAGATGAGTCTTTGTATAGAGGAATAATTGTCTCTCTTCTATATCTAACTGCTAGTAGACCAGACATTATGTATGCAACATGTGTCTGTGCTAGGTACCAATCATGCCCTAAAGAATCTCATTACATTGCACTAAAAAGGATTTTGAGATATCTAAAGGGCACACCTAATTTAGGCCTTTGGTACCCTAGGAATGGAGATTTTCTACTGACAGGCTATTCAGATGCAGACTTTGCAGGTTGCAAAGAAGATAGAAAAAGCACTACAGGCACCTGTCAATTTCTAGGAGGAAGATTGGTGTCATGGAGTAGTAAGAAAAAGACTAGTGTGGCAATTTCCACAACTGAGTCTGAATATGTGGCAGTAGGAAGTTGTTGTGCACAGCTATTGTGGATTCAGCACTAGCTAGAAGACTATGGTATTCAGGTAAGTAGAACACCTTTTTTTGTGTGATTTTACTAGTTCTATTTCTATTGCTAATAATCCTGTTTCACATAGTAGTACTAAGCATATAGAAATTAGATACCATTTTGTTAGAGAACATGTAGAGAAAGAGGACATCTCACTAGAATTTGTTAAAACAATTATCAAATAGCAGATGTATTTACTAAGCCTTTAGATAAAACTAAATTCAATAAATTTAAAATTGAATTAGGAATGTTGAACATAGACTAGTTTAACAAATTTGGCTAAGTAAATCTGTGTCGACACATTCAGAGAAGTATTGTCGACACTTCAGTAAATCTTTGTCGACACATCCAGAGAAGTGGTGTCGAAACTTCTGTTAGTGGTATCGACACAACCAGCTTTGTAGTGTCGACACTTCCAGAAATTGTGTCGACACTTGTAATAAGAGTCGACACAGAATTTCTGATGAACAACAAAGTATGTTTAGTGTCGACATACTATCAATTAGTGTCGACACAAAGTAGTCAATGCCTTTGTCGAGACAATAGAAGTATGTGTCGACACATTTAAACAGTGTCAACACTTTTAGAAAATTTTTGCCCGCCTTTTGACCTTCTTTGGTTAGAAGGGTATAAATAGGTCAAGAAAATATTCTGTCGACACGCTCCCCAGATTTTCGAGACTAAACCCTTGTGTCGACAAACTCTCTTCTCTCAATCCAAACTTTCTCACCATCCCAATGGCGCCAAAGGTTGAAGATAACATTAACGAAGGATATGAGTTGGTTCTCCATGCCTTTGATGATACTGACTAAGAGATTAAAGGAGTAATTTACCTAATTACTGACAGTGGTTTGGAGTTTCTGGTATCCGAACCAACCAAGATATGGAAGAAGGAGATTCTTGAGTTTTATAGCGCGGCTGCAATAGACTCAACAAGACTTAAGAATAGATCAACCGTTCATGGAGCAAGAGTCAAAGTGACCTTGAAAATTTTGAGAAAAATTCTTCATCTTCCAAGAACTCAAGATGAAGAAGAAGTACAAGTATCAATAATAAGGGAGGCACTACAATGGTGTGGATTGGATCCCACCATGAAGATTGGATCAGCAATAAACAGGAAAGGGATGAATCAACAAGGTAAATTTTTATCTGAAGTGGTTGGAAAGGTGGTTCTGTGTAAGCCAGGGGGACATGATAGGATTTCAGCCTATATGTTCAGCCTCATGATAAGGATAATTTTTACACTTAACACAGATTGGTCTATAGAACTGTTTTAGAAGATTAAGGAAGGCATCAAGAAGCCTAATTTGGCTAGAATAATGAGTCTATACTTGGCTAGAGCCATTCCAAAAGTAATGAACCAGATTCCAGGTTCTAAAATCAATCATATGAGAAGAATTGACATCAGGATCATCATAAGATGGGATAGAGTCCTAACAAAGGACATACCAGATATAGAAAGACAGGAAGTTGTGGAGAAATCTCCTGACCAGGACCTCACTGAGACTGTACAAGTGAAGAAGGAAACAGTTAGTGCATAAGTGCAGGGGGAGCTAGATAGTGTACAAGTACAGGACCTGACTGAGAATGCACAAGTGCAGGGAGAGACTATTACTGCACATGTACAAGGGGAAGAAAGAATTCACATGGCAAGTGAAATGGATTCACAATCTATTCTTGAGAGACCTCATATAAACAGTCCAGCACTAGATGTGATCATGGAGGATACATCTGTGGTTGTTGATGCTCCTGAGAAAATAATATCACCAGTTCAAACTCAACAAGAGTTCACTCTGGAAGAATTGTTTCCTGACATAGAGGGAGCAGTAGATGAGGGGGAGCAGGCTAACAATTAGAAGGTGCAGCATAGGACTGAGAAGCAGCTGCCTCCTAGTCCTAAGGAAAGAGTAGACATCCCCAGTTCATCTGCTTCAGAAGATGAAGAGATCAGAAATGCAAAGAAAAGGAAACAGATGGTCTTTAAGAGAAGAAGCCAGAGCTATAAGAAGGCATTGCAAACTTCTACTTCATAACCTGCCCTAGAGGCTGATTACATCTCATTAATGGTGGCTTTGCAAGTTAAATTGGATGAGCAGAGAATGGCTCTAGAAAAGTATGTGGATGAAAGCCATAAGTCACTTCAATCTGAACTGGCTCATGATATCAAATCCATCAGATTTGAAGTTAATCTTCATAAGAAAGAGATGGCAGATTGTTTCCATATGGGGGGCAATGCTGTAGTATTTCTGGCTAACCGACAAGCAGAAGTCGAGAAACAAGTGGATTATATTACTGTCAAACAAGGCTATGTCCTTGAAAATAAGATTAGAATGAATGACAATCTGACTAAATCTCACAATGAGATAGTCACTGAAGTAAAGAAAATAGTTATTGCAATGACTGAAGCAAGGGCTAAGGAGAAAGAGGAATTTGATCAGAAGCTATAAGAAGCCTTGGATTCATTTAAGACAACCATTAATACTTCTCAGAAAACAATCTCTGAACAACTTCTTAAGTTAAAATCATTTTATAAAGATGGTGTCAATTTTCTTGATGGCCAAATAAGATTTCAGAAGGATGACTTAAGAGATCACATTATAAGAGAAGCCATAAAGGGGGGAGAGAGTGTTAGTCAATGCAGGTTTAGATCATGTAAAATGGATATCTAATATCATAAGAGCCACTCTGGGATATCCACCCCTTTGTGATGATGATAATGTTGCTGAGTCTGGTGTGTAACCTGCTTATACTGAAGGTGATCAACCTTAAGTTGCTCAGATCATTTACCCTCCAGCAGATTTTGATATGATTCAACAACAGGTTCAGACAATGTACAGTCCTCCACATGATGTTGAAAATGTTATTATAGAGAAAGTTGAAATGTCAGAAGCTGCCTTGAAAGCTCAGCAGGAAGCTCAACTTTCAAAGAAAAGATTCAGAGAACAGGCTGAGTTAAAGCCTGATTTTGAGCAGTGGAGCCCCACTTCAAGAAATATAATTTTGACTGCCTGAAAAGCTGTGAAAGATCAAGTTCATGAAAGGGGCAAGTGGTATAATGAACAAAAATGGAAGAAGTATGAGGCAAGACAGGAAGCCATTGTACAACATAGAAGAAAGGCTAAGATTGGGAAGCTACCTCCTAATGCTCAGGAGCCTAGCAAGTACTTTCCTAAGCCTTTTAATTATTTTGAAAGGCAAAGAATTAAGGCTAAAGTTCAAAAAAAGGCAGAGTTGAAAGGAAAAAAACCTATTGATGATGCAGAACCTCCCGTGCAAGATCAGATTAAGCCAGGGAAAGGCATAGTCATTAAGGAGGCTGATCAGCCTTAGGATAGATTTACTAAATTTTGCATGAACAATGTAACTTTTTGTTTTAAAAAGAAATCTATGTAATCAGTTGTTAAGAAACTTTTTGTTAATATAAACAAAACAATATTTCATGTTCATTCAAGTTGCATTCTTATTCTGTGATGTGATTTTGATATATGTTTTGTTTATAAGTTTCCCTGTCATATAATGCTTATATACATCATAGTTTTTGTTTATTATAAGTGGTGTATATCATTGACTAAAGGGTTATGACTTATCCAAATAGGGGGAGATTGTTGGGTATATTGGAAAATGTGTACCTGATTTGGAGAAGCCTCACTTAGCTCAATGATATACATCAAGGTGTATTTGATGTTATTTTGAGTTTATATGTGCAGGTTAAGTATTGGCTAAAATGCAGAAAAAGTTTCTAAGTCCATGTGTCGACACTTAAGGAAGTTTGTGTCGACACTTGGAAAAGCTATGTCGACACCTGAAGCAACTGTGTCGACATACAGAATTTATTAGTCGACATCGACAGTGTCGACACCGGGAGGCAGTGTCAACACACAGAAATATTAGTCGACATCAACTGTGTCGACACCGGGAGGCAGTGTCGACATACAGGAGTATTAGTCGACATCAACTGTGTCGACACCTGGAGGCAGTGCCGACATACAAATTCTGAGACTATATCAACTGTGTCGACACACAGGACTTGTGTCGACACTCAGCAGAGTTTCAATAATGTTTATTGTTGTGTAGTGAAGAAGTGTCTATGTCGACACAAAGAGGCAGTGTCGACACATTCTACAGATGCAGTGTCAAGAAGCTGTGTCGACACCAAGGGAGTTATGTCGACATCACCAAAGCTTGTGTCGACACTTTATCTACTTGTGTCGACACATAATGACAATCTGTCTCGACGCTTTGCTGACAAAGACAAAGGTTCAAGAACTAACTGGAGACTTGACAGTTGTGCATTCCAACAAGTTTACTGAAGCTATCAGACTTGTCAGAAGTTGGTTAGAAACCGGATCAGCCGGTTACCATGGATGAAGTCTATATATATAGATGGATTCTGTCAAATCAAAGATGATGAACAACAACAACAACATGCACAACTATTGAAGTATTGATCATTGATCAAGAAAGTACACGTCACACTGAAGAAGATTTTCGTGAGAAGATCGAAGGAGAATTCAAGCAAGAATTCTGAATAAACTTCATAAGTTCTGAAGTGTGAGAGAGATCTTCAGCTGTTGAAGTAAAAGAGGAGACATTTACAAGTATCCTAAGAAGCATATCTTGAACCAATCTGCTAAAAAGGATTCAAGTTTATTTCTGGATTCTAAGAAAGAAGCTGGCAGTCAGTCGACTTCAAAGGAGATCAACCCTACTGAGTTCAGATTCTAGAAGCTTTGAAGAAAGCTAAGAACAGGTTGATTTCAGCCATCAGTCTTATAAAGAAACTGATCAAGAAATCTCTTATCCCTTCTCCCTCAACAAGGGTAAGAGTCCATCTAAACACTTATCAAATTTTGTAGGATATTTTCATAGATCTGAGTTGTAAGCCTATATTATAAAGGCTGAGTGTAGGAGATATAGATCTATGAGTGGTAGGGCTTTTGAGCCTGAGTGTAGGAGAAATTTTTCTCTCAGTTGTAGGCCTTGTGGGAAGGCTGAGGTAGGGCTGTTTTCCTGAGCTATAGGAGTGTGGTTACACTCTGAGTTGTAGGAACCTTTTATGGTTCTTAGTTGTAAGATCTATTGATCTGAGAAGAAGGAAGAAGTTAGGCCGAATCTAGCACACTGCTAGATAGGTGAAGGGGGAAAGTGGATGTACCAAGACCTTGGGGAACCACTATAAACCTGTGTGCAATCTGTGATGTGTGTGTGATTGTGATTTTTGTGCTATGATTGTTGTAGAATAGTTAGATTCTATTTTAAGATCTGAATAATTATTCTGCCTTAAGTAAAAAAAGAAAAGAATCTATTCACCCCCCCCCCTCTAGGTGTTTGGGTTATCTTGAAATTAATTCTATCAGGCAACAAGATTTAGGATATCTGAGAAAGGAAAAAAATTAATCGCTATGATGTATCACCAGAAGTATGGTGTATCTCAGAACATGTATCTCCCCAGAGTGGAGAAAGAGGCAGAATTACCATACACTGCCCGAGTTAGAGTGGAAGTTCGAGGGTATAATTAGGGATTTTCATACACAGGATTCCTCATCCCCACTCCGGGCACAATTATAAAGGGAACATCGAGGATAGACTTGTTGTGGTAGCTGGGGACACCCTGACCCAGAAGAAAACTCCCGTGGGTGTTTTATGAAGTTTTGGAGTAGAATTCCATTATCATGGTGTGCTCAAGATGATCGTGTCAAATCAGGATGGATAGTGTACATCCAAGAAGAGAAGGTCAGTTCAGGCTTATCTGAACTCTTGGCTGACATTCAACACAGCTCTCCACCCTCGTACGGAGGTACAAGATTCCACTATCATGGATCTAAGATAAGGATCCAAAGGCACTCGACTCGAAATTTATTAAGAACCCAGATACCTAGGTGTGACAACTTCAAGATAGGATGTTGGAGGCCAAGAGCAGACCGACTAGATATTACGATGCACGACATTGCCAAGTAGATTCTAATTATGGAAACCATGATTCCCAAACATTCGTCTGGTGCATGGAGTCTTGCAGGTACGCGGGCGGAAGAAACTAAGTCCATGGAATATTAGGTGTTACAAGATCCGGGAGCGGATAAGCCCTTTGGCTTACAGGCTGGAGCTACCGCCGGAGTGAGCGGGTTTGCACAACGTCTTCTACGTCTCCTCTCTTAGGAAGTCTCTACTATGACCGGAATAGTAGGTTCTTGGTTTAGATGGCTCGGCAGATTTTGAACAATCGGTAACAAGATGAGCCGGTCAGGATAGATGACACAGTGGCGCGGATCTTGCGGCGCGGATCTTGCGGCGCGGATCTTGCGGCGCAAGAAGGTCCCACTAGTCAAGGTCCTGTAGACGAACCATGGGCAGGAGGAGCATACCTGGGAGCCACCAAACCTAATACAACAGAGGTACCTGGATCCCTCCGGGTAAAGTATACATTTAATCTCCTATGGGATGTTACAAGTAGTTATCCTCAATAGAAACCCCGCAGGCCTAACTTGAATTTCGAGTACGAAATTTTTGTTTTTGTTTATTGGGATTTGTAACATCCCATTTCCAGCTAGACCCTTAGGAGTGGTTTTTTCATGACTAGGTCATGACAAAACCCTAGGAAGCCCAAGAAGACCAAGTGAGCCTAGGAATGTAGGTGAGATCACAATGGTCTACAGATAGTAGATTTCTAAACAATAGTTTAGGATGACCAGAGGGATTCACCATGACTCCATGACCCCACCACAACATCCCTAACCTATTAGGGGGTCCATTAGAGTCATAAGGATCCATTGGGGTCAACTCAAAGTTGTCAAATTGACCTAAGTCCACCATAGCCCTAAATTGGGCAAGGTGCCCTAACAAAGGGTAGTTGTCCTCTAACATGCCCAATTGACCATACCTTGACCTTCCCATGCCCTAAGGGAGTCCAATGGGTCACCAAGGATCCATTGGGGTCAACCAAAGAGGCTAAGTTGACCCAAGTCAACCTTAGCCCTAAAAAGGTCAAAGTGTCGTAACTAAGGGGCAGGTGACCTCCAAGATGCCCAACCAACCTTACCCAAGTCTTCATAAACCTTAGGGGATGCCAATGGGTCACCAAGGACACATTAATGGTTACTCAAAAGGTCAAATTAACCAAGGTCAACCCTAGTCTAGGTTTAGGTTAAATTAGCCCAAATGGGCTAACCCAAGCTCAAACCCATTACACCCACTTGGGCTGACCTAATTTTTATTATTCATATGAGTTTATGGGCTGCCAATAGGCAAAGGAGATGAAAAAAATCAGCCTTGATGACTAGGAGAGAGAAAACTCCATTTTACCCTTTAATGGAGGAGAGAGAAAGTTGTTTAAAGGGTCATTCATGGCCAAGAGAGACCAAGGGCCTCTCCAATTGGTGGATACATTCTCCCTCATCAGTTTTGAGGAGTTAAATAACCATAACCAGCCACCAAAGTGGCTGAATTTAATTTATCTCATAAGTAAGAGAGAGAAAGAGGAGAGAGAAAGTCATTAATGACCATGGGAGGGCAAGAGTGTAACGTCCCAATTCGCGCTAGGCCCCCTCGCACGAGTTCTAAGTCAAGAGACTTGACTCGGGCTCGGGGCGCACTGGCAAAAGGTGTCAAGTGTGTTGATCAGAGTGATGGGTTGAGTGATTTCTGATGAATTCGTCGAGAATACCCGGCCATACTCACTGATCGTCGAGAATGGAAGTTGATGCACGCCGATCGACAGGTATCGGGAATGATACCCGCCGAATTCGATGGGTATCGGTGGTCGATACCCGCCGGATTCAGAGCTGCAGATTGAGAATTAGGTTAAGTGAAAATCGACGGTATCGGAAGCTATGCACGCCGATCGACGGGTATCGGGAATGATACCCGCCGAATTCGATGGGTATCGAAATCTATGCACGCCGATCGAAGGGTATCGGGAATGATACCCGCCGATTCGATGGGTATCGGTGGTCGATAACCGCCGGATTCAGAGTTGCAGATTGAGAATTAGGTTAAGTGAAAATCGACGTGTATCGGAAGCTATGAACGCTGATCGACGGGTATCGGGAAAGATACCCGCCGATTCGACGGGTATCGGGAATGATACCCGCCAATTCGACGGGTATCGGAAGCTATGCATGCCGATCGACGGGTATCGGGATGATACCCGCTGATTTTTCCCTAGACAGTTTCCTAGTTTTCGCTGTTCTATGCGTGCGGACTGAACCAGATCGGGCTGGGTGCGGTTTGGCTGCCTTGGACCGGGTCACTTAAATATGACCCATTAGGGGCGGTCCAATGGGGCGTTGACACGTGGCAGAAGGGATTTAACCTAATACATCAGTTTATAAGGGAAGATAAAGCCGAACCCAAGCCATTTTGCCGATCGACCTTGCCGTCATCGCGGACCTTGCGAAACTGACAGAGCTGAGGGAAACCATCGGAGCTCCTGGAGGTGGTCTTCTCTCTCTCTCTCTCCTTCCTTTGTCGTGAAGAAAACCTGCACCAAGCAAGAGATGTCGCAAAGAAGGATGACTCGATCCATGGCCGGGAATGATGGTATCGCTGGAAACGAGGTGAGCTTCCTCCCCTCTCCCTTGGTGCTAGATCTGTAGATATGTTGGTGAGATGTCGACTCAAGAGAGTCTTGACATGGGAGATGGTGATTTCTCTAGAAAGGCCTTGCTAGAACTTTTGTTCTAATGACTAGTCATCTTCAACCTCCCCCTCTTCAAAGTTATGATGAGGGTGGCTTCATGAAGAGGAAATGGCTTCTAGAGGGAGAATAAGGGTAGAGGAACTGCTGATTGCGATTTGGGGAAAATCGCTTGAGGAGGAAGACGAACGGACACTATTCACTCCGCTTTAAGATGCGTGCAGAATCTGTGTTCTGCACGCAGCAACCTTCTTGGCTGTTTTCAAGCAAGAAGGGTTAAGATCTGGGCTTTCGACTAAACACAAAAGTTGTAGCCCTTGAAATTATCTTTCCAACGAGTGGTTACACGCACTCGCCGGATTTATGTAGCCATGGGAATCCTTGGTCGAAGTAGCTGCCCGGATTAATGCTGCACCTAAATTTTGGGCTCTGTAATGTAAAATTCGGTTTGGTGGAATGTAATGTTGCAATCCGACTCGAGGTTTTGGTGAACTCTTTTTACATGATTATCATTGTAATATGATAGGTTGATGTTATAAATCTGAATCCGTATAACAAGTTGTGGACAAGCTTAATTTATGGAAAAAGCATGATGTAATTGGTAGATGTATATTAATGTCCATTATCTATATCATGTTGAATCCATTTGGAATGGCATGTAAATGATTTAACAATGACCACGATGTATGCTGAATGTATAGAAGGGAATTTGTAATCCAATGCTTAGAGTGTCGTCTCCCTATGGGTAGCATTGTGGAAGTAACAAGTGCGGTGTTGGCCGTCACTAGTTGGAATGAGGTTGAGATGAGTAAAGTTGGACGGTTGGGCTTGGTCCTCAGTGTGCACGTCCCGAGGTTCCTTCCATATCTGATGGATGGTTGGGCTTGGTCCTCGGTGATCATGTCCTGAGGCTCCTTCCATGCCACGATAATGTGGAATTGCATGTGGTGTGAGTCGAAACGCGATGTAGTAATCCCGGGTTAGGGATAGTGTGGTAGGTCTACGGTTTCGCCAATCGTCACACCGATGGGAGTTGACAGTTAGACCTTGGGCAGTTGGGCTTGGTCCTCGGTGTTCACGTCCCGAGGCTCCTTCCGTGCTAAGTGAACGGTTGGGCTTGGTCCTCGTGCTCATTTCCGGGGCTCCTTCCGTGTCATACCTTAGGGCAGTTCGGGGCTAGGATCTTGGTGCGCATTTACCCAGGAGAACCCGCTAAGCCGTTGTACGCATGTGAGATCCGCTGTTGTGTTCTTAGCGTTGAGGCATACGGAGGCCTAGGCTAGGTAGTGTGGAGACCAGCCTAGTAGTGGAGATGCCCTCTCTACTGTCACCGTTTGGCCACGACGGATGACGCCTGAGAGGTTAGCTACCTGCTCGAATAGTGGGAACTATGAGTCTGTGTCGACATAGCGATTGCATGTGCTTGATCATAGGTGTGTCATTGCATTGCATACATAGCATTGCACTTCATTACATACACAAGACCCTCATCGTATAAGTTTGTATGGGCACTCCTATACGATGGGTTACTTACTGCTGAACGACCCTCAACTTATATGCTTGTATGGGCATCCATATAAGTTTAGTTACTTACTGTTATAACATTATACTCTCTTGCTATTATAGATGGTAGAATTGTAGATTAAGAGGTTGTTCATTTAAACACTACTTATATTGCTACTTATGTCATGTATACTTACTTCACCTGCTTGTACTACTGTTTTATATATATTGTACCTGTTCCTTTCTCCGCTCGGTGCCGAGGAGTCGCCGGGGGAGTGAATGTGAAGCCACTTAGTCTTTATGACTAACGGTTGCTACGTCTTCCTTTTAGGAGGCAACCCCGCAGGTGGAGCAGCGGGTCTTGCAACTAGACAGCCAGGCCAGGACGACAGGGGTTGAGGGGACGGTACCGTCGCTACCATCGGTTACAGATGTGAGTGAGAGAGATTTTGTAGTAGCCCTTCGGGGCAATTCTATTTACGTACTCTGATTATGTAGAAGTTTGTTTAGCTTCTCTTTTGCTGTACTTATGGACTTAAGCTTAGTGTGGATTGACTTCTTTATATTATTATGGTTGGGTTGGCATTTATATGTTGATATTGGTTGTAGCCGGCAGAATAGGCGTCTTGTAGTACATGCTAGCCCAAGTGTTAGTGCTACCGCATGACGGCTGTTTTGGGCATAAGACCCCTCTCATGCCGTGTTTTGTGTTCCGGGAGGGGGGTCTTACAAATGGTATCAGCTTGCTACGATCCTCCAAGGAGAAAGTCACTTAACAATGGTGCCAGCCCAGTTTGATTAGTCAGTTTGGGGACAAACTGACTTAGCGGAAGAAGTGGTGTTCCCATATATAATTCACACAAAGTTTGTCCATCTTTGACCTTAGATTAGTTAACCTAACCATAGGTTTGTACCCTATGTGTAGATCCTAGTACATGTTGGCCAGTGGGGGCACCCCCGCCTTGTCCGTACCTACACAATTCATACAATCAGAGCTGGGGCAGACGCACACAGCTATTTTTGACGCCTTTAGGTCCCAATCTCAGCTGGCACCTGTACAACAAGGTCTGGGCTCTAGTTTGTTAAGCATTTTTCAAGCTCTCTCCCCTCCCGCTTATATTGGGACAGAGTCAGCGGTGCGTATGGAAGAGTGGCTCGACACTGTACAAGAGTTGTTGGCAGGAATAAGATGCCCAAACAACATGGCAGTGACCCTTGTGGTGACACTCTTAGAGCTGCACGCCAAAAGGTGGTGGAAGTCCCTCATGGGCTCCACTTTTCATGGAAGAGTGTACACGGACATTGGTTGGAGCAAATTCTCTGAAGCCTTCTTAGAGCATTTCATCCCCTCGGCCGCTCGGGATGATCTTGAGAAGAGATTTTTGCAACTAAAGCAAGGGTCAAAGTCGGTGACAGAGTACCAACGGGAGTTTAAGCACTTGGCTAGATTTGCTGACTCCTTTGAGTTGGATGATAGAGGGTATGCCAAACGATTCTACAAAGGCTTACGAGATCCCCTAAGGCAAGCCATTTTGTTTATAGTGGACTCTAGTCTGGCGAAGATTATCGATATGGCGAAAAGATTGGAAGCGGACTACTTGGGAAGTGGTAAGAGGCTAGCGGAGGGCGTGATCGAAGCCGGCCCCAGCAACAGAAGGAGATTTGACAATAGAAGAGGAAGAGGATATCAGAGGGGTGGCGGGCGTTTCCCCCAGAATTTTAGAGAGGAGTTCCTGGTTCCACAACCGCCAGCATTACCTCCACCTCAATAATTTCAGCAACACGGCGGAAGGCAGGAATGGGTGTGCTTTGAATGCAACAAACCGGGCCATATTCGATGCTACTGTCCGCAACTGTTTGGAGATGCGCCTTTTGCTTTCCCTCCAGCAGCCCCTCGGGAGCGATGGTATGTGCATGGTAAGGGACGTGGACCACGAGGAAGAAACCCCGGACCTGCTCGGGATCAGATGTATGCCTTGGATATGACTCAAGAGCGGAATCCTCAGGAGATGATTGCAGGTATGATTTGAATTAGCCATTTTGCTTCCATTAACATCCTCTAGTGGCTTTAGATATACTAGACGTCTAGCTTGAGTATTATTAATGACACTTAGGCACCGTGATGGTCGGTGGGAAACCGGCTTATACGTTATTTAACACCGGTGCCTTACATTCTTTTGTGTCTGAAGACTTCATCAAGGATATACATGGAGTGCAATATTTCACTAGTATTGCTCGAAGAGTACGCCTCCCAGACGGATCTGAGATGACGGCAACCGCGAAGTGTGAGTTGGCGATAACCATTGGGGGAAAGACCTTTGATACCCCCGCCACAATTTTGAGAATACCAGAATTTGACCTAATTCTTGGCATGGCGTGGCTGGATTGGCACCATGTAAGAATCGACTGTGCGGAGAAGCAAATCTATTTGAGACATCAAGACACTGATGTAATCTTCCAAGGTATAAATTTCGCACCACGATTATTGTTATCCTTAATCCAGACCTTGAAAGCTCATATGAGAGGGGATGAAGTCTACATGATATGTTTCGAACTGAAGGAGGTGAGGGTAGATGTGAAGGATGTGCGGGTAGCACGGGATTTCCCTGAGGTATTTCCTGAGAAATTGCTAGGGTAACCCCCACATAGAGAAGTGGATTTTCAGATTAAGCTTGTATAAGGAGCTAAGCCTGTCTCCAGGACCCCTTATCAAATGGCCCCAAAAGAAATCGCAGAGTTTAGAGTTCAACTACAAGAGGTTGGTAGAATCAGGGTTTGTTCGCCCAAGTTCATCACATTGGGGAGCCACCATTCTATTCGTTAAGAAGAAAGATGGAACCATGCGTTTATGTATAGACTATCGGGAGCTCAACTGACTGACGGTACAGAATACCTATCTGTTACCTCGGATCGATGAGTTGTTCGATCAACTGGTGGGAGTGCATTGGTTCTCCAAGCTGGATTTGCGCTCGGGGTATTATCAATTGAGAATACAAGATGACGATATCACGAAAATGGCTTTCAGCTCAAGGTACGGCTTATATGAGTTTACGGTAATGCCGTTTGGGCTCACAAATGCCCCATCAGCTTTCATGAGCTTGAAGAATAAAGTGTTTAAGGCCTATCTAGATGACTTCGTCATTGTGTTTATTGATGACATCTTAGTCTAATCTAAGACGGAGGAAGAGCATGTCGGGCATCTGGCCTTAGTTCTGGGAAAGTTAAAAGAGCACGCTCTGTTCGCCAAGTTTAGCAAGTGTTAATTCTGGCTTAGGGAAGTGGCTTTCTTGGGTCATGTAATCAGTGGGGCTGGACTAGCTGTGGATCCGGCCAAGGTGCGTGCCGTGAAGGAGTGGTCGCCCTTGAAGTCGGCGGCCGATGTGAGGAGTTTTCTTGGACTTGCCGGATACTACCGCAAGTTTGTAAAACGATTCTCCAAGATTGCCCTCCCGCTTACTTCTTTGACAAAGAAAGGTGTGCCATTTGAGTGGACACCCCAATGTGAAGCGGCATTCCAGGAATTGAAGGATAGAATAACCTCCACCCCATTCTTGTCCTGCCGTCTGGAAAGGAAGGATTTTAAGTGTACACGGACGCGTCTTATCAGGGGGTGGGAGCGGTGTTGATGCAGCACGGGCACGTTATTGCTTATGCTTCAAGACAATTGAAGAAGCATGAAATCAATTACCCGGTGCATGATTTGGAGCTAGGAGCAGTGGTGTTTTCCTTGAAGGTATGGAGGCATTATCTATACGTCGTCCACTGCGAAATCATCTCGGACCATAAAAACTTGAAGTACGTTTATACCCAGAAGGAGTTGAACCTAAGACAACGGCAGTGGTTAGAGTTTCTATGTGATTATGAGTTAACCTTGAACAACCACCCCGGAAAAGCAAACTCTGTAGCTGATGCGTTGAGCAGGAAAGTACCCGGCTCGAGCCCAGAGTCTCGGTTGATGAGCATGGAGTTGGCACGGATGATTGAGGAGATGGATATTATATTGATATTTAAGGCTCCCTCGGCAGAATATACGGAGTACTTGTCCAGCATGAGAATGTTTTGTGATATCTGAGACCAAATCCGAGTAGAGAAAGGATTGGATGCGGCTCTGGCCCTGGCACTCAAGTTGATCGAAGATGGGGCTACTGACGAGTACACACTAAAGGACGCCCTCGTTTACTTTCGCGGCCTGCTCTACATTCCCAAAGGCGGTAAAATCCGGGAGGATATCTTGAGAGAGGCACATTGCTCTCAATATTCAGTGCACCCGGGAATTTCAAAGATGTACGCCGTCTTACGGAAGACGATGTGTTGGCCAGGAATGAAGAAGGATGTCTGATACTTTGTCACGAATTGTGAAGCCTGCCAAAGAGTGAAGGCAGAGTGCAGGAGTCCCGGTGTCCTGTTGCAGTCGTTGCCAATCCCCGAGTGGAAGTTCGAAGATATTTCCATGGACTTCGTACATGGGCTACCTCGCTCCCGCTCAAGAAAAGATTCAGTATGGGTGATCATTGATCGCCTGATGAAAGTTGCCCGGTTCATTCCTATGAAGAAGGAGGCTCATGTGGATGTCTTAGTACGCCTTTTCATTGAGTAGTTTGTACGGTATCACGGCGTACCTAAGACGATAGTTTCAGACCGTGATGGTCGCTTTACCTCCAAGGAGTGGAAGGAGGTACAGGTGTATTTGGGATCGCGCCTTACCTTCAGCACCGCATTTCATCCTCAGACGGACGGGCAGTCTGAGCAGACCATCTGAACAATGGAGGATCTGTTGAGATTGTGTGTGATAGATAGGGGAGAGCCGTGGGAAAGACTCTTGCCCTTAGTGGAATTCTCCTACAACAACAGCCATCAAGCTAGCATTGGCATGACACCCCATGAAGCCCTATATGGAAGGTGTAGAACCCCCTTGTCTTGGGTGCAAGACGAAGACCCGAAGGCATTGGGAATTGAGTATATCGATGATACTGATGCGGTAGTCAGATTGATACGGGATCGTATGTTAGAGGCTCAAAGTCGGCAGGCAAAGTATTATAACGCAAGGCACCGTATGGTGGAGTTTAAAGTGGGTGATAAAGTGTTCCTGAAAGTCCGGCCGATGCATGGAGTCTCACGGGTGCGGGGAGTGAAGAAGCTCAGCCCACGATATGTTGGGCCCTATTTCATATTGGAAAGGATTGGCCCTTTGGCCTATCGGTTGGAGCTATCGCCCGAGCTAAAGAATCTCCACGATGTGCTCCATGTATCATCTCTCCGGAAAGCATTGATGTGGCTCGACCAATACGTCCCCATAACTGATTGTGCTGTGGCATCTGATAGGTCTGTGCGATTGGAGCCGGTGCGGATAGTTGACAACGAGGTGAGAGCTCTGCGCCGTAAAAGTGTGCCTCTGGTAAAAGTGCTATGGTCTAATCATGGGAAGGAGGAATTCACATGGGAGCCGTTGGATTTGATGCAGGGACGCTACCCGGAGTTATTTGCTTCAGGTAGTTTTATTTGAAAGCATATGTTATTTTTTATGCTTTACTCCCCATAGCCTCAGTCTGATTTCGGGGACAAAATCTTTTATTTTGTTTATAGGATTTGTAACGTCCCAATTCGTGCTAGGCCCCCTCGCACGAGTTCTTAGTCAAGAGACTTGACTCGGGCTCGGGGCGCACTAGAAAAAGGTGTCAAGTTTGTTGATCAGAGTGATGGGTTGAGTGATATCCGATGAATTCGTCGAGAATACCCGGCCATACTCACCGATCGTCGATATTGGAAGTTGATGCACACCAATCGACGGGTATCGGGAATGATACCCGCCAAATTTGATGGGTATCGGTGGTCGATACCCGCCGGATTCAGAGCTGCAGATTGAGAATTAGGTTAAGTGAAAATCGACGAGTATCGTAAGCTATGCACGCCGATCGACGGGTATCGGGAATGATACCCACCGAATTCGACGGGTATCAGAAGCTATGCACGCCGATCGACGGGTATCGGGAATGATACCCACCGATTCGACGAGTATCGGTGGTCGATACCCGCCGGATTCAGAGCTGCAGATTGAGAATTAGGTTAAGTGAAAATCTACGGGTATCGAAAGCTATGCACGCCGATCGACGGGTATCGGGAATGTTCCCTGCCGATTGGACGGGTATCGGAAGCTATGCACGCTGATCGACAGTTATTAGGATGATACCCGCCGATTTTTCCTTTGACAGTTTCCTAGTTTCTGCTGTTCTATACGTGCGGACTGATCCGGATCAGGCTGGCGGCAGCTTGGCTGCCTTGGACCGGGTCACTTCAATATGACCCATTAGGGGCGGTCCAATGGGGCGTTGACATGTGGCAGAAGGGATTTAACCTAATACATCGGTTTATAAGGGAACATAAAGCTGAACCCTAGCCATTTTGCCGATCGACCTTGCCGTCATCGCGGACCTTACGAAACCGACAGAGCCGAGGGAAACCGTCAGAGCTCCTGGAGGCGGCCTTCTCTCTCTCTCTCTCCTTCCTTTGCCGTGAAGAACAACTGCACCAAGCAAGAGATGCCGCAAAGAAGGATGACTAGATCCATGGCCGGGAATGATGGTACCGCTGGAAACGAGGTGAGCTTCCTCCCCTTTCCCTTGGTGCTAGATCTGTAGATATCTAGGTGAGATGTCGACTCAAGAGAGTCTAGACATGGGAGATGGTTATTTCTCTAGGAAAGGCCTTGCTAGAACTTTTGTTCTAATGACTAGTCATCTTCAACCTCCCCCTCTTCAAAGTGATGATGGGGGTGGCTTCGTGAAGAGGAAATGGCCTCGAGAGGGAGAATAAGGGTGGAGGAACTGCTGATTGCGATTTGGGGAAAATCGCTTGAGGAGTAAGACGAACGGACGCCGTTCACTCCGCTTCAAGATGCGTGTAGAATCTGTGTTCTGCACGCAGCGACCTTCTTTGCTGTTTTCAAACAGGAAGGGGTCAGATATGGGCTTTCGACTAAACACGAAATTTGTAGCACTTTAAATTATCTTTCCAACGAGTGGTTACATGCACTTGCCGGATTTCTGTAGCCAAGGGAATCCTTGGTCGAAGTTGCTTCCCGGATTAATGCTGCACCTAAATTCTGGGCTGTGTAATGTGGAATTTGGTTTGGTGGAATGTAATGTTGCGATCCGACTTGAGGTTTGGGTGAACTCTTTTTACCTGATTATCATTGTGATATGATAGGTTGATGTTATAAATCTGAATCCGTATAACGAGTTGTGGACCAGCTTAATTTAAGGAAAAAGCCTTATGTAATTGGTAGATGTATATTGATGCCCATTATCTATATCATGTTGAATCCATTTGGAAGGGCATGTAAATTATTTAACTATGGCCACGATGTATGCTGAATAGATAGAAGGGAATTAGTAATCCAATGCTTAGAGTGTCGTCTCCCTACGGGTAGCATTGTGGAAGTAACAAGTGCAGTGTTTGCCGTCACTAGTTGGAATGAGGTTGAGATGAGTAAAGTTGGACGGTTGGGCTTGGTCCTCGGTGTGCACGTCCCGAGGCTCCTTCCGTATCTGATGGATGGTTCGGCTTGGTCCTCAGTGTTCACCTCCCGAGGCTTCATCCATGCCATGATAATGTGGAATTACATGTAGTGTGAGTCGACACGCTGTGTCGTAATCCCGGGTTAGGGATAGTGCGGCAGGTCTACGGGCTCGCCAATCGTCACATCGATGGGAGTTGACAGTTAGACCTTGGGCGGTTGGGCTTGGTACTCGGTGTTCACGTCCTAAGGCTCCTTCGGTGCCAAGTGAACGGTTGGGCTTGGTCCTCGTGCTCATTTCCAAGGCTCCTTCCATGTCATACCTTAGGCCAGTTCGGGGATAGGATCTTGGTGCACATTTACCCAGGAGAACCCGCTGAGCCGTAGTACGCATGTGAGCTCCGCTGTTGTGTTCTTAGCATTGAGGCGTACGGAGGCCTAGGCCAGGTAGTTTGGAGACCAGCCTAGTAGTGGAGATGCCCGCTCTACTGTCATCGTTTGGCCACGACGGATGACGCCTGAGAGGTTAGCTACCTGCTCGAATAGTGGGAACTATTAGTTTGTGTCGACATAGCGATTGCATGTTCTTATCATGGGTGTGTCATTGCATTGCATACATTGCATTGCACTTCATTACATACACAAGACAGTCATCGTATAAGTTTTTATGGGAACTCCTATACGATGGGTTACTTACTGCTGAACGACCCTCAACTTATATAATTGTATGGGCATCCATATAAGTTGAGTTACTTACTGTTATAACATTATACTCTCTTGCTGCTGTAGATGGTAGAATTGTAGATTAAGAGGTTGTTCATTTATACACTACTTATATTGTTACTTATGTCATGTATACTTACTTCACCTGCTTGTACTACTGTTTTATATATATTGTACATGTTCCTTTCTCCGCCCGGTGCCAAGGAGTCGCCGGGGGAGCGGATGTGAAGTCACTTAGTCTTTATGACTAGCGGTTGCTACGTCTTCCTTTTAGGAGGAAACCCCGCAGGTAGAGCAGCAGGTCTTGCAACTGGACAGCCAGGCCAGGACGACAGGGCCTGAGGGGACGGTACCGTCGCTACCGTCAGTTACAGATGTGAGTGAGAGAGATTTTGTTGTAGCCCTTTGGGGCAATTCTATTTACGTACTCTGATTATGTAGAAGCTTGTTTAGCTTCTCTTTTGCTGTACTTATTGACTTATGCTTAGTGTGGATTGACTTCTTTATACTATTATGGTTGGGTTGGCATTTATATGTTGATATTGGTTGTAGCCGGCAGAAAAGGCGTCTTATAGTACAGGCTAGCTCGAGTGTTAGTGCTACCGCAAGGCGGCTGTTCTTGGCATAACACCCCTCTCGTGCCGTGTTTTATGTTCCGGGAGGGGGGTCTTACAAAGAGTTCCTATCCAATTGATTCCAAAACCTTGACTCATCTTCCCCTCATCAGTTAAAGAAGACAAGAGATTTTACCCAGCCTCTAGGTGGCTGGATTCAGAGGATCCCACCATGGCCGAAATTCTCATTCAAGGCCTTAAATGTTTAAATCAAGTTAGACCCTCCCGCTCTCCCATTTTGCTCTTTTTAAAGCTTCCCTAGGCTAAGAGCAATCGTTTCCACCATCCCACTAAAGGAGTCGAGGTTGTTGGCTGTACAGTTGCAAAGCATGAAAAGTTCCAATATCGGCCATGGCGCACCACCACCAAACTCGTCGGCAAGCACGGTTAAAGGTCCCCCTCTACTCCTCTCTTCGTGGTCTAGATCTTTAAATATTTTAGGAGAGAAATCGAGCTCAATTGAAACGGATCGGGTGTGAGAAATTTCAGAAATTTCATGGATTTTACACCTTGTGATTTCACCGGAAATCGCCCCTCCGGCAGTCGTGTCGCCGCCCGGTGATAGCCCCAGCTCAACGAAGGTGGTGGCGGTGGTGGCAGCAAGGGAGGTGGCCGGGTGGCCAGGAAAATGGCTTGGAAGAAGCTCCAGGTCGGGTTGATCCCAGCCCTTGGCTGGAGGAAGAAGATGACTAGGTGCCCCACGATTTTGCTTTAAGATCCGTGCTGGATCTGATTTTATTAAATCCTATTATTTCAATTTCTATCCTATTTACTGTTCTTTTTTAATTAAATATTAAAAATACCTATGTTCACGTAAAGAAAAAGTGGCCAACATAAAAATTATAGCCCGTGAAGTTTAGTTTAATTTAAAATTTATTTCAACTAATTGGGGTAAGTGGTTTGACCACAATACTCATTTTGGTGAGGTCTATATCTAGACTAGACCAGAGATTATTTTGAGTGCCCCCATCAATTAAGCCATCTAAATGACTTGAAACTTTGGATGGGGGTCACTATTACATATACCTATAACATACCCAAAATTGGGAATTTTTGGAGAACATTTTTATATAGTTTTTGCAATTATTTAATGAACCATGATTAAATTAATTAAGGGACCTAATGACCTCCAAATGCTCCCAAATTTTGCAAAGAGGTTCTTGGTGTCATTATGGTCCTCTGCATAAATTTTCATCCCATTTGGTGATGATTTGGTTTGGTTTTTAAGTAACCCTAGCCTTTCCTAAGAAGGGTAAATAGGTCATAGTACTCTTTGTGGGTTTAAGTGGTCAAGTAACCTCAACGGAGGCTGGGACTTTGACCACTAGTTTGATATGACATTAGACACCCTCCCATGGATAATGGGATTGGTTGGGGTAGATTTTCCCTAGGATCCAAACTCAAACTCTAATGATGGGCTTTAGAGTTTTGTGAAGGGCATTGGGTCAAATGCCCTTGAATGATTTTTAAACATGGTGGAGAGGACTCTATGTTAGCTAAGGTCCTCTGGTATAAACCTTATTTGATTTAGTGAGGGTTAAACCCCTCAAAGCCCAAACCCAAGTTTAGATCACAAACCTTTAAATGGTAAGTAGGATAGTGAAGGTGTTGTAAAAAGTTATAAAACACGGGTGGTGTAGTCATAAGGTTAGTAGGAGCTTTTGGTAATTTTATTGGGAGATTTGAAAGCATATTTTTAGTATCTCCTTTGCAATATATGAATTAGCCTCTATTACTTATTTGTTTATTATAACCTCACTATTCACTGGAATATTATGAAATTAATGCAGAGGAATTTTTAGACTATTATTCTTATACATGAATTTTGTTATAATTTTTAGATGTATATTACCAGCACTTACTTCACAAGTTTATAGATATGGGTATATATTCAATAATAAATTCAGAGCTCCACACTTGTTAAAAAATTGTGAAACTTGATCAGTAGTGATTTTGGGTAACCATGCTCATGTGGAAATTTTTATTACAATTTTCAGATGAATATTTTCTGTACTTAGTGCATTAATTTTTTAATTTGGATTATTGTTCAAAATTAAGTTTATAGTTCTTTGTTCACTAGAAAATTAGGAAACTTGATCTGGAGTGTGTATAGGTCATTATGTTCATGCTTGAATTTTCTCAGAATTTTTGGATGTGTATTTGTAGCACTTGATTCTTTAAATTGATATAAATTGGCTATGTTCAAAATTATGATTAGAGGCCTATATCTTGCTAAAAAATTGGAAGACTTTAAATTTACTGTTAAATAGTCATCTTGTATTTATCATAATTTTGTGGAGTATTTTTCGTACCTAAAAAAGGTACTTCATGTTCAAACAAGGAGATTTGGATTCCTTAGAAAATTTAAAAAATTATCAAATAAATTAGGAAATTTTGAATTTCTTGATTTAGCCTAATCATATCATGATAGACTCCCAATAAATAATTGAAGGCTTTTTGATGAAGATTTGGAGTACCTCATATCATGTACATCATATAGTATAGGATGGTCTGCATATAACAAACAACTGAAATTGTGCTAGAATATGAATTGGGCTATGGGTCAGAGTTAGTGGATTTGCTGGTTATGACAAGGTATAATGATTTCATCATCGGGAGTTATAATAAGGAATAAAGAGGGGTTGACTAGTGTAGGTGGTGCTCGGGGTCAACGAAACATCGTTTTCCCAGTAAGGAGAGGAAGAGTCTTAATACGCTAGGGTTAGATCCAAAGTAATATAAAAGGGATCGGGTAATGGGTAATAACCAATAAAAGTAAGTGCCTTGCGAAAGGGAATTATGGGCTTCAGCTACAATCATAGTGTAAGACCCCCCTCCCGGAACACAACACACGGCACGAGGGGAGTCTTATGCCCGAAATAGCCGCCTTGCGGTAGCACTAACACACGGGTTAGCCTTTACCATAAGACGCCTATTCCGCCGGCTACAATCCATATCACATATACTATGCCAACTCAACCATAACAGAAAAGTAAAGCAGTTCAATTCACAACTAAGTTTAAGTCCAAAAGAGCGGAAGATAACAAGCACAACAGGCTTGTACAAAAGAACAAGAGTCTAGAAATGTTTTGCCAAACGGCTACATGAAAACACTCACGACTGTCACTGACGGTGCCGATGGCACCACCACTTCAGGTCCTATCGTCCAGGCCTGGCTGTCCTGCTGCATAGTCCGTTGCTGCTCTACCTGCAGGGTTTCCTCCTAAAAAGGAAGATGTAGCAACCGTTAGTCATAAGACTAAGTGGCTTCACATCCGCTCCCCCGGCGACTCCTCGGTACCGGGCGGAGAAAGGAACAAAGGTACAATATGTATATATATATAAGCAAGTAAACAAGCAGGTGACCGTAAATATGGTGGAGTATAAACTGCGCTACACAACTAGCAGTTCTACAAATATCTATATATATGACAGCAGGTATAAGTAATCAGAATAGTAACTTAACTTATAAGAGTGCCCATACAAACTTATAAGTTAAGGATCGGCTTAACAGTAAAGTAACTCATCGTATAAGAGTGCTCATACAAACTTATACGATGAGGATCTTGAGTATGCAATGAATGACATGATATGAATGATATGCTATGACCGAATCATGCGCACGCACATGCAAGTTGCTATGTCGACACAGACTTGAAGTTCCCACTTTTCGAGCAGGTAGCTAACCTCTCAGGCGTCGTCCGTCGTGGCCAGACGGCGACAGTGGAGCGGGCGTCTCTACTACTAGGTGGTATCACACTACCTATCCTAGGCCCTCGTACGCCTCAACGCTAAAAACACAACAGCGGAGCTCACATGCGTACTACGGCTCAGAAGGGGTCTTGGGTAGATGTGCACCAAGAACACAGCCCAACCTGGCCTTTGATTTCAAACCGGATGGAACCTCGGAAACGCACGAGGTGCAAGCCCAACCGTTCTCATGGCGCGGAGGAGATCTCGGGTTATGTACATCAAGTATCTAACCCTACCGCCCAAGGTCTACCCATTGGCATAGTATATGTGATATGGATTGTAGCCGGCGGAATAGGCGTCTTATGGTAAAGGCTAACCCGTGTGTTAGTGCTACCGCAAGGCGGCTATTTCGGGCATAAGACTCCCCTCGTGCCGTGTGTTGTGTTCCGGGAGGGGGGTCTTACAAATGGTATCAGACTTAGCCGATCTTCAACTAGAGCAGTCATGTAACAATGGGCCACTCCCGTTCGATTAGTCGGTTTGGGGGCAAACCGACTTAGCGGAAGCTGTGGTGTGCCCATATGTAATTCGCACTAAGTTGTCCAACTTTGACATTAGTTTTAGCCAACCTGACCCTAATTTGTACCTTGCGTATAGGTCCCAGCGCAGGTGGAGCCGGTTGGGGGCACTCCTACCCCTTCCGTCCCTTCACAGTTCCAGCAGTCGGAACTGGGACAAACGCTGTCAGCCATATTGGATGCATTTAAAGCCCAGCAAGCTCCGGTGCAACAACAAGCGCCAGGCTCCAACTGGTTGAGCACCTTCCGTGCCCTGTCCCCTCCTGCCTATCTTGGGACAGAATCGCCGGTGCGCACCGAGGAATGGCTTGATACCGTGCAGGAATTGATGGCTGGCATAAGATGTCCGAACAACATGGCGGTGACATTAGTAGTGACGCTGCTAGAGCTGCACGCCAAAAGGTGGTGGAAGTCCCTCATGGGCTCCACCTTCCAAGGGCGGTTATACACGGACATCAGTTGGAACGAGTTCACCGAGGCCTTTCTGGATCACTTCATCCCTTCTTCTGCTCGGGATGAACTTGAAGAAAGATTTCTGCAGCTGAAGCAGGGATCGAAATCGGTAACGGAGTACCAGAGGGAGTTCCAACACCTCGCTAGGTTTGCCGATTCCTATGATTTGGACGATAGAGGCTACGCGAAGCGCTTCTACAAAGGATTAAGGGACCCCCTGAGGCAGGCCCTTTTGTTTATAGCCGATGCAAGCCTGGCAGAAATCATTGACATGGCAAAGAGACTGGAGGCGGACCACATGGGATGTGGCAAGAGACCTGCGGAAGGAGTAATTGAAGTCGGCCCTAGTAATAGAAGGCGGAATGATCATGGCAGAGGAAGGGGAAACCACAGAGGCGGTCGGTGGGTCAACCGGAACTATCGGGTGGAGTACCCAATTCCGCAACCACCAGCTTTACCTCCACCACCGCAGCAGCAACATTATCAACAACCTGGGGGCCGACGTGAGGTGATATGTTTTGAGTGCAACCAACCAGGGCATGTCCGACGAGTTTGCCCGCGACTGATCGGGGATGCTCCTATTGCTCTCCCTCCAGTAGCTCCACGGGGCGAGGGCACATGCGTGGCCGAGGAAGAGGACCACCAGGGAGAAATCAAGGACATGCACGGGAGCATGTATTCGCATTGGATATGACTCAGGAGAGAAATCCGCAGGAAGTCATCACCGGTACGTGCAAAATCTATTAATATTATATGACTTGTTAGATTTACGATACAAATAATACGCGCAATTCTGGATAGTGATTACCCTTTTTTGGAACCTAGGCACTGTCATGGTTAGCGGGAGCCCCGCCTATACGTTATTTGACACGGGTGCGTCTCACTCGTTCATTTCGGCGGACTTCGTGAAGGACTTGGAGGGAGTGCAACACTTCACGGGCACTACTCAAAGGGTGCGCCTCCCGGACGGCTCTGAGATGATGTCGTCAGCAAGTTGCGACTTCGACACCCTTATTGGAGGAAAGTTCTTTGAAACTCCGGCTACAGTGTTAAGAATCCCGGAGTTCGATCTCATCCTGGGCATGGAGTGGTTGAACTGGCACCACGCCAGGATCAATTGTGCGGAGAAGCAAGTTATGTTGAGGCATGGAGACTCGGAAGTCATCTTCCAAGGTATTAGATTCGCAC
The DNA here is from genome assembly GCA_039513925.1 of Platanthera zijinensis. Classification (NCBI taxonomy): domain Eukaryota; kingdom Viridiplantae; phylum Streptophyta; class Magnoliopsida; order Asparagales; family Orchidaceae; genus Platanthera; species Platanthera zijinensis. The sequence continues at coordinate 77,272,599 of CM077095.1, read as the reverse complement.
CCCGTAAATTATTATCTTCAATCCAAGTTATGAAATCTCATATGGAAGGGGACGAGGTCTATGTAATTTGCTTCGAGTTGAAGAAATTGACATTAGAGGTCAAGGATGTGCGGGTGGTGCGAGAATTTCCCGAGGTATTTCCCGAGAAATTGCCGGGACTACCCCCGCATAGGGAAGTGGACTTCCAAATCAAGCTAATTCCGGGTGCCAAGCCCGTCTCGCGAGCTCCATACCGAATGGCTCCGAAGGAACTTGCAGAGTTTAGAGTCCAGCTTCAGGAATTGGTGGAAGCAGGGTTCGTTCGCCCAAGCTCGTCGCCTTGGGGCGCGCCCGTTTTGTTCGTCAAAAAGAAGGATGGCACCCTGCGGTTATGCATTGATTATCGAGAGTTGAACCGGTTAACGGTGCGGAACACCTATCCCCTACCGCGCATTGATGAATTATTTGATCAATTGGTGGGATCGTATTGGTTCTCCAAGTTAGATCTGCGTTCGGGATATTATCAGCTGAGGATACAAGAAGATGACATTCAGAAGACGGCGTTCAGTTCGAGATATGGTTTGTATGAATTCACCGTGATGCCGTTTGGGCTCACAAACGCCCCTTCCGCCTTTATGAGCTTGATGAACAAGGTGTTCAGCCCTTATTTGGACATCTTTGTCATCGTGTTCATCAACGATATCCTAGTCTACTCCAAGACTGAAGCAGAACACGCCGAACATCTAACTTTAGTGCTGAGGAAGCTAAAGGAGCGCACTTTGTTTGCCAAGTTCAGCAAATGCGAGTTTTGGCTTCAAGAGGTCGCGTTCTTGGGCCATGTGATTAGTGGGGCGGGGCTAGCAGTAGATCCGGCCAAGGTGCGGGCCGTGAAGGAGTGGTCGCCATTGAAGACAGCGGCCGACATACGGAGCTTTCTTGGACTTGCCGGGTACTATCGCAAGTTCGTGAAAGGCTTCTCGAAGATCGCCCTTCCCCTTACTACGCTGACCAAGAAGGGTGTGCCGTTTGAATGGACACCCCAGTGCGAAGCTGCATTCCAAGAGTTGAAGGACAGATTGACGACTGCACCCATCCTAGCTCTTCCATCTGGGAAGGAGGGCTTTCAAGTTTACACGGATGCGTCGTATCAAGGGATGGGAGCTGTGTTGATGCAGAATGGGCATATGATCGCTTATGCTTCAAGACAGTTGAAGAAGCATGAAGCCAGCTACCCGGTGCATGATCTAGAGTTGGGAGCGGTGGTATTCGCCTTGAAGATTTGGAGGCATTATTTATATGGCGTCCACTGCGAGATCTACTCGGATCACAAAAACCTGAAGTACGTTCACACCCAAAATGAGTTAAACTTGAGACAGCGGTGGTGGTTGGAGTTCTTGTGCGACTATGAATTCACCTTGAACTACCACCCCGGGAAGGTTAATTCCGTAGCTGATGCCTTGAGCCGAAAAGAACCGGGAACGAGCACGGAATCCCGCTTGATGAGGATGGAGTTAATCCGGACACTGCAAGAGATGGAAATCACTTTGGTCTTTAAGAATCAATCGGAAGAGTATACCGAGTATTTGACCGCGATAAGTATAGTTTGCAACATACGAGACCGGATCCGGACGGAACAAAAGAAGGATGCGGCTTTAACCCTGGCTTTCAAGTCAATGGAGGATGGGACTATGGAAGAATACTCCCTAAAAGACGGCCTCGTCCATTTTCGTGGCCGGCTTTACATCCCCGAAGGTGACAACATTCGGGAGGATATTCTAAAGGAGGCTCATTGCTCCAAGTACTCGGTGCACCCGGGGATCGCGAAGATGTACACCGATTTGAGAAAGACAATGTGTTGGCCGGGCATGAAGAGGGATGTCAAGTACTTCGTTACTCATTGTGTGGCCTGCCAAATGGTGAAGGCGGAGTGCAGAAGCCCCGGTGGAATGCTACAGTCGTTGCCCATCCCCGAATGGAAATTTGAGGACATATCCATGGACTTCGTCCACGGGTTACCTCGCTCGCGCTCGGGGAATGATTTTGTGTGGGTGATAGTTGACCGGTTGACCAAGGTAGCCCGATTTATCCCAATGAAGAAGAAGGCGCAGGTGGGCGTCTTAGTGCGTCTCTTTGTGGAACAATTTGTGCGGTACCATGGTGTGCCGAAGACGATCGTCTCCGACCGGGATGGTCGGTTTACTTCAAGAGAATGGAGGGCTGTACAGGCTTATTTGGGCTCGCGCCTCGCCTTTAGCACAGCCTTTCACCCACAAACGGACGGGCAATCTGAACGAACCATCCGAACATTGGAGGACCTTCTGAGGTTGTGTGTGCTAGATAAAGGAGAACCATGGGAGAGACTCTTACCTCTCGTGGAGTTCTCTTATAATAACAGTCATCAAGCCAGTATTGGAATGGCACCTCATGAAGCTTTGTATGGAAGGAGGTGTAGAACACTCTTGTCCTGGGTGCAAGACGAAGATCCGAAGACATTGGGAAATGAGTATATTGATGACACGGACGCGGTGGTTAGGTTGATCCGGGATCGAATGCTAGAGACTCAAAGCCGACAGGCGAAATATTACAACACAAGGCACCGTATGGTGGAATTTCAAGTGGGTGATAAGGTGTTCCTAAAGGTTTGACCGATGCACGGAGTGTCGCGGGTACGTGGAGTCAAGAAGCTCAGCCCAAGGTATGTCGGGCCCTATGTCGTAGTGGAGAGGATTGGCCCTCTAGCCTATCGATTGGAGTTACCACCGGAGCTGACGAACCTTCACGACGTGTTCCATGTATCGTCGCTTCGGAAGGCTTTGTTGCGGCCTGAACAGTATATCCCCACGACGGATGGTGTCGTGGCGTCTGATAGGTCTGTGCGACTGGAGCCGGTGCGGATCGTTGATAACGAGACAAGAACCTTGCGCCGCAAAAGTGTTCCCTTGGTGAAAGTGCTATGGTCTAATCATGGGAAGGAGGAGTTCACTTGGGAGCCAAAGGATTTGATGCAAGGGCGCTACCCGGAATTATTTACCCCAGGTAAAAATTTTACTTGAAAGCATAGTTCCCTTTTATGTGTTTCACTCCCATAGCCTTACCCTGATTTCGGGGACGAAATCTTTTATTTTGTTTATAGGATTTGTAACGTCCCAATTCGCGCTAGGCCCCTTGATTGCATATTTGAGTCAAGGGGGCTGTGGTGAGCCCAATGGGGGTGTGGGTGAACAGGTGCGAACGTATGGGAAATGAGGAAAACAAGGCAAAACGGTAATTTTGGCCGACACGGGTATGGACACGGCCGTGTCCATACCCGTGTGCCTCATGCCAAGATTAGGCTTATCAGTCAGAGAGGTACACGGGTATTGGGACACGGGCGTGTCCCTACCCGTGTGCTGAGGACACGGGTCGAGACACGGCCGTGTCTCTACCCGTGTACCGCAACCCCAGCACGGCAGAAAGAGATTCTGGGATGAACACGGCCCTAAACACGGCAGGCGACACGGCCGTGTCACCTGAACACGGGTAGGAACACGGCCGTGTGCCTACCCGTGTCTGCGGTGTATAAAAACGAAAAAGATGTGAAACCCTAGCTTTTCATCCCCTTTCTTCTGCCCCGAAATTTCTGAGAGAGTTCTCTTGGCTGGAGGAGGAAGAGGCTTGCCGGAGCCATCCTTGGAAGAAGATTGTCGGGCCATCCTTGGCGGAAACGAAATGCCGCTACGAAGGAGTGCGAGGCTCATGGCCGGCCATGGTGGTACCGCTGGACTTGAGGTGAGCTTTCTCCCCTCTCCCTTGGTGCTAGATCTGTAGTTATTTTAGGAGAGACATCGACTCCATAGAGTCTTGATGGTGAGGAGGAGAGTTCTTAGGATAAGCCATGCCTAGGTTTTCTATGCTTAGTCTCCCTCAACCTTCTCATCGTTCAAAGTGGAGATGAGAGGGTTTGGCTTTGAAAGGAGAAATAAGGTTGGGTGTGATTTCTGGAGAAGTTTATGCGAGGTCGTTGCAAGGAAGAAGATGAACGGATGCCGTTCATCTCGCCTTAAGATGCGTGCAGAAATCTGATTTCTGCACGCGGCGACCTTCGTGGCCAATTTCGGAGGTGTTTTGGCCAGATCTGGGTGATCGACTCAACACGAAAGTCGTAGCCCTTGAAATTACCTTTCCAACGAGTGGTTGATGTTTTCCATGCGATACCCGTAGCCACGGGAAAGCTGGTTCGAGTCCGCTGCGTTCGGGAAAATCCTGTACAGGAAACTGTTTCTTGTACGTATTCGAGTTGAATTTCTGGTATGTTGCGACCAGATCTGGGCGATCGACTCAACACGAAAGTCGTAGCCCTCGCGAATACCTTTCCAACGAGGGGTTGAGCATTGTGATCGGATTCCTATAGCTCCGGGAATCCCAGTTTTAGTATCGGGCTATCCTATGTTAATGCACTTGTGAATTTATAATGTTGGCACTCTTGCAATGGTTGTGATTTGCTCATTTGTTATCTTGCTCCCATATATTTATAATGTTGTAGTTACTGTAACTTAGCATGGTTACCCATTTGGTTGTGTAATAAGGAATAACCATGTATTGGTAGAGAAATGGATTGGATGAGAAGGCTAGAAATTAAGAGTTGAGATTGGTATAGAATATATTTATATAGTTTGGTATTGAACATATCTATTATGCGAAGTGTTGAGGTGAATTCATTGAATAGATGGGCGTGAATATGATGAACACTACGTGAAGAGTATTTGGTAACCGTAATCCGAGCCCAAGGGGTTTATTAACAACCGATGCTTAGAGTTGTAGCCTCCCTACGGGTAGCATCGAGTGAGTTGTTTTGGGGCATGTGATGTGCGACGATTCATCGCGTCGCAATATTGAGATAATGACTGTGGCAGGTCTACGGGTTCGCCAGTCGTCACACCGATGGGAGCCAATGGGTAGACCTTAGGCGGTAGGGTTAGATACTTGATGTCCATAACCCGAGATCTCCTCCGCGCCATGAGAACGGTTGGGCTTGCACCTCGTGCGTTTCCGAGGTTCCATCCGGTTCGAAATCAAAGGCCAGGTTGGGCTGTGTTCTTGGTGCACATCTACCCAAGACCCCTTCTGAGCTGTAGTACGCATGTGAGCTCCGCTGTTGTATTTTTAGCTTTGAGGCGTATGAGGGCCTAGGATAGGTAGTGTGATACCACCTAGTAGTGGAGACGCCCGCTCCACTGTCGCCGTCTGGCCACGACGGACGACGCCTGAGAGGTTAGCTACCTGCTCGAAAAGTGGGAACTTCAAGTCTGTGTCGACATAGCAACTTGCATGTGCGTGCGCATGATTCGGTCATAGCATATCATTCATATCATGTCATTCATTGCATACTCAAGATCCTCATCGTATAAGTTTGTATGGGCACTCTTATACGATGAGTTACTTTACTGTTAAGCCGATCCTTAACTTATAAGTTTGTATGGGCACTCTTATAAGTTAAGTTACTATTCTGATTACTTATACCTGCTGTCATATATATAGATATTTGTAGAACTGCTAGTTGTGTAGCGTAGTTTATACTCCACCATATTTACGGTCACCTGCTTGTTTACTTGCTTATATATATACATATTGTACCTTTGTTCCTTTCTCCGCCAGGTGCCGAGGAGTCGCCGGAGGAGCGGATGTGAAGCCACTTAATCTTATGACTAACGGTTGCTACGTCTTCCTTTTTAGGAGGAAACCCCGCAGGTAGAGCAGCAACGGACTATGCAGCAGGACAGCCAGGCCCGAACGATAGGACCTGCAGTGGTGGTGCCATCGGCACCGTCAGTGACAGTCGAGAGTGTTTTCATGTAGCCGTTTGGCAAAACATTTCTAGACTCTTGTTCTTTTGTACAAGCCTGTTGTGCTTGTTATCTTCCGCTCTTTTGGACTTAAACTTAGTTGTGAATTGAACTGCTTTACTTTTCTGTTATGGTTGGGTTGGCATAGTATATGTGATATGGATTGTAGCCGGCGGAATAGGCGTCTTATGGTAAAGGCTAACCCGTGTGTTAGTGCTACCGCAAGGCGGCTATTTCGGGCATAAGACTCCCCTCGTGCCGTGTGTTGTGTTCCGGGAGGGGGGTCTTACACTTCACCCGACCGGCTCGGCTGAGCTCGAACCCGAAGCTCTAAGAGGTCTATGATCTATACATGAGAAAGAGGAGGTGAGGGAGGACCTGCACACGGGCTTGGATGCGAGAGGAGCGGCGGGAGACCATGGTGGTGGTGGTGGCCGAATTTTTGAAGCTTCTTGGTGGCTGCTTGGCTCCTTCAGGTAGGTGGTGGAAGTGAGTGAGGGGAGTCCTGTGAAGCTTTTAAAAGGGAGATTGGGGGTGTTAGGTGGCTGGTAGGCTTCATGGCCAATATTGGCTAAAGTCAACAATGGTGTCTAGGGTAGGTGGGGGGTGAGGCTTGGTCCAAACCAGTCAAAAGGTGGCTGGTTGAGTTGGGTTAGCTTGTCTTTTCCTAGAGTAATAAATTGGGGAGGTTGGGGAAGGGGAGGGTGAGCCCAAAGTCTCCTCTTATATTTTATTCTACTTTCTCTCTCCTCCATGGGTGAATTTTCTCTCTCTACACTTCATGCTGAATTTTGGCTCCTACCTAACCCAAAGGCAACCCACAAGTTTATTTCATTTATTAAAAAAAGGTTAGCCCAAGTGGGTTGGGCTTGAGCACAAGTTAGCCCATTTGGCTAGGTTTGACTCCAAGTGGCTTAGGGTTGACTTGACCCTTTTTTTTTGACCTTTTGGGTCAACATCAATAGGTTCTTAGTGACCCATTGGCCTCTCCTAAGGCCTAGGTAGGGTTGGGCAGGGTTGATTTGGCACCTTGAAGGTCACTTGACCCTTAGTAAGGACACTTGATCACTTTAGGGTTAGAGTTGACTTGAAGGTTGACCCCAATGGGTCCTTGTTGACCCAATTGCCTCACTCAAGGTCTAGGAAGACCTAAATAGGGTTGGATGGACACATTAGAGGTCAATTGCCCTTAGTTAGGACACCTTGCCCAATTTAGGCCTTTGGTGGTCCTTGGTCAATTCGACCACTTTGTGCTGACTCCAATGGATCCCTATGGCTCTAATGGATCCTTTAATGGGTTAGGAGTGTTGTGGTGGGTCCATGGGGTCATGGTGAAGCCCTATGGACACCCTTAAGCTAGTAATTAGAAATTACTATTTGCAGACCAATGTGCCTTTCACTTTCATGGCCAAGCTCATTTGGCCCATTTTGGTTCTCTAAGGGTCTGTCCTGACCTAGTCAGGACAAAAACTACTCCTAGGGGGTCTAGTTGAAAATGGGATGTTACACACACTGCTAGTTGGTGGTGGGGAAAAGTGGATGTACCCATACCCTGGAGAACCACTATAAACAAATGTGTATTGTGCTCTGTGTGGTTATTTGTGATTTACTTTCATTTATTCTTGCTGAAATCAAAAAGAGACCGATAAATTTCTAGACTACCTATTCACCGCCACCCCCTCTAGGTGATTTAGAATACCAATAATATTCTTTCACCATCCACATTGCTTCAGGATTCGTGCAGATTAATATTTATACATGTTATAGTCTTATATGATTTTGTCACACTATACGTAGTGATTTCAAAGTGAAATTAATGGTACTTAGAAGCCACTTTAGGAAATAATTTCAAAGACAAACATTATAGCCCATGCTATCCACTCTATATAGGATTTTAAATCACACCCTTTTGAGGCATACCAGCCCCAGAAAGAGCAATGTACTGAGATGTGTCCTAAGGGAGGACCGACCACTAAAATATAAATATACTTCACATGGATGAGTACATATGCCTAATATTTTGGCAATGCATGTATATACCATAGACACACTTCGTGCCCAAAAAGCAGAATTTTTGGGCAAATGTATTCTATATATTTGACAAAAATATGATTTATCTTATAAAACAAATTTAAGTGTGTATACCAAGTCAAATTGATCCAAATCTTGGATGGTATGTAAATTAGGGTATCATAAGTACCTGGTTAAATATTGAGACCATTGGGATCTCTGCATGTGGGTGTATTCCACTTGCATGAAAATATAGTTTATGAAATTTAGTGTGCTTATAATAAAAAATGTGTTTTGTGATTTAATCACCAATGGCTAGATGAATGTAAATGAAATTTTTGTCATCTAAATATTATGATGAAAGGTATTATCTCTTGTGATATTATGATTTTTGGAGTTTAAAACCCGAGGTTTTTTACTTAATGTTAAATATGTCAAAAATTAAATTAATGAAATAAAAGTGATCAAATAAGTTAGGAAAATTATATTTTTTCTGTCATATTCCATATTATCTCATATGACATCTCAAGTAATTTTATTAGAATTTTTAGAAGTCATTTAACGTGAGGAATACCAATAATTTTATTTGTCAAACATATATATGTTTGCATTATTTATGGTCTAGACATTTTAGAAAACTCTAAATTTCTGGCTGAATGATTTTGGTATAATCATGAACGTGTGATAATTTTTTTGGAATTTTTGAAAAGATAATTTTGGTACTTCTTTTGTAAAGTTAAATTTGAATATTAATATCCACTTACTGAAATTATGAACAACTTAATTATGAAACTTTGTCCAACATATTATTTTATCAATATGTACCTGTGATAATTTATTTAGAACAATTAGACTTTTGGAATTAGTACTTCATGTAAAAAATGACATGTGTTAATTAATTTGAGAATTTTATTTATGGCCAAATTAAATAAAAAATTCATGAATTTCTGACCATCTCATAATTATGTCATAATAATTCTTTGGTATTAAGTTTAGATCATTTGGTCAAAGAATATTATAGTTTCTTCTTTTAGATCATAACTAGTACAAATTGTGTGAGGGTCTACGTTTAGAAAAAATTTTATGTAGAAATTAGACCATCTAGATCACAGATAATTGCATGAAATTTGGAACATATCAGGAGGACATCATTTATATTAGGCCCTAAAAAGTGAAAAAAAATTGGAGAACATTGGTACTATAGTTTCATCATCATTTTAGTTCCAAGTAACACTTCAACATAAATGAAATAAATGTGATCATAAGAGTTAACCCTAACTAATTTATCGGCATTTTGAGTGTCATAAACTTCTGGTTGAAGTCTTAGTATAAGCCACCATGAAGTATCGAGTGTGAGTGTATATGGACATTAAGTGGGGGAACTTAGACTTGGAGTCCGATAATAGATTGTCTCTCCCCTATAAAAAAAACATAAGTCATTTTATGACAATGTAACATTGAGAGGGGGTTTAAATAAGGGTAGCCACCTATAAGAATAAATATCTTGAAAAAGGGAGGTTTGGGCTCAATCTCATCGTACTTCCTAGTACCACTACACCCTTCACTTGGTAGACGTTGGGAAGTCCAAGATTCAACATAATTCGTTAAGTATAACTAATCACTAAGAAAGATTAGTAATATAGGAGAACTACAGATTCCGTAAACATCATCCCAAAGGATGATGAGTTGTTTTAAGGACTGGTTAGTCCTAGGAGCTAGAGGCTTGATTATGACAAGTTGTGGTGTCACCAATGTGTATGAAGGACTTCATAGTGGTTCGAGCTGTATGCTTGAATGTTGAGATTATACACTTGCATATGCATAGAGTGTGGCAGGTCTTCAGTAATGTCTTGACTGTCACACTGACAGGAGTACATTGACTTGGCAATTCGATGTGGCCTAGCAGACCATCTTTACATGGTTCCTTGTGATGTTACCCCAAAACCCATCACTTAGCCCAAAAGACTGGGATACCCCTAGCAATTGTACACATAGACTCTAAAGTTCACCTGGGACATGTATAGAGGCGTATGAGAGGTCTAGGCAAGGCAGTGTGTGTATACCCGCCTAGTAGTGGAAACACCCACTCCACTGCCATCGTGAGCCATGACAGTTGGTACCAGAGAAATTAGCTGCCTCAACAAAATGGGAACTAAAGGTTTGAAGGCATAGAGTTGGATGTGTGAGTTGTACATAAATGAATCATATAATAGACATTGCATTGCACTGCATAATATTCTTTTCTCGTAGATCCTCGTCATATAAATTTTTATGGGCAATTTTATATGATGATTTACTTGTTCAAAACCTTAAATTAAGTTTATATGAGCATTCATATAAGTTAAGGTACACTTCTGTGATGTTAGAGTGGATACTCTTTACTTCTTTACGTACTTGATGCACTTTATTTACTTGTCATTTATTACTGATATACCTCTATAGATATGCTATCTTAGATGATATGATATATTATGTACCTTTACAAATATACATGCTAGTTAGTTATATCGTCACTTGCTTGTACTATTCCCGTTACTATTGTATCTTTTTCTTCCATCCTTCCGCCCGATGCCTAGGAGTCATTTTGGTGAGTTGATGCCGAAGTGCCTTAGTCTTTTTTAATAACGGTCGACGACCATATCATTTTAGGAACACTAAGAGCCGGGGCAGTAGCACGACACCCCGGAGGACCGACAACCTAGGACGATAGGACTTGAGGAGTTGATGTGGTATACTTCTACTCTACCGCAAGTCGATGTGAGTGACGATGATGACTAGAACTTCTATAGTTTTGAGTGAAAAAGAGTTATAATTTGTACTAGGCATGAGCTCTTATTGACATATGATGTACTCGAGCATAATCCCTTCTCTCTTAAACTATTTTATCTCTTGTGTCGATAGATTTTATGTTATTATGTGATGTGGATTGGTTTTATACTCAATATTTTTTCCTTACTTCTAGATGATGAATTAGTTGGCAGGATCAGCGTCTTGTAGTGGAGACTGCCCCTGTGTTTGTTTCATATAAGACGACAGTTCTGACTGGTGAGACTCCACTATGATCAGTATTAGTAGACTCGGGGTACGTGTAACATCCCATATTTATTTAGACCCTTCGTGCTTGTTTTTTGACACCAAAGGTGACTTAGGCCCCTTAGGAAAAGTTGGGAGAGAGCCCAAGGTCACGGGAGGTTGCAGGTAGGTTGAACCGTCGAGTGAACTCGATAGAACAGTCGAGTGCCACTCAATGAAGGGTCAAGTAAACTCGGCGAACCGTCAAGTGAACTCGATGATTCGTCGAGTGAACCCAAAGGATCGAATGGTCGAGTGAACTCAATGAATCGTTAAGTGAACTCGGCGAATCATCGAGTGAACTCGATGAATCATCGAGTGAACTCGACGCCTAGACTTGACGTTCAATTTAAGTGTCTGGTCTTGTTGTTTGTCGCCTAGTAAGCCCATGTTGCCCGGAAGGCAGCATGTCACCATGAATAAATTATAGCGAGTGCGTCGCCCAAATAACATGATTTGCAAATAACATATTTATGTGAAATGCTGAAATAGAGCAAACAGCCTCGGATTTGATCACGGGTAATTTTATTTGACTTCTAACGATAATACAAGTCCAACTGAGTTGTCCGTTCACGACTCTGACGTTATTTAGATAGTTTCGAAGTTAAGTAAATTTGCTGCAAACGGCCTAGGGAGCGTAAAATGAGCATGCTAACATGGATTGGATTGCAGATCATTAAGGTGCATGCATGTCAACGAGACGGTCATAACGAACCTATCCGTGACAATTTTTGAGTCCTGTAGGACAATGTACAGTTGTTTGAACGTAAAAAATTATTATTATTATAATAACATTAATAATCCTAATATTAATAATAATAATAATATTTATAACTATATATATCTAAAGCTTAGGTTAGAATTCAGACAACTTACCGGATCCTCCAGCTCCTTGACGACGGAAGAAGGTTGAAACCCCTTTCCAGAGCTTTTCTACCCCCCTTATCCGGCCCTGCTTATCTCGCAGTGAGCTCACTACAGTAACTTCCTTCGCCGGCACTGCCCATCACGGCAAGCATAGCTCAGACAAAGCTTCTCCATCTCTCTCTCTCATTTTTGTGGGCATCCAAGAAAACCCTCCAGATTTATATCTCTCTTGCTCCTGCTAGATCTCAAGCCACCGGAAACCATAGTTAACTCCTGCACTACAATGCCTCCTCATCACGGCAATTCTCTTAGAGCCCGTTCGTTTCAACGACATTGATATTAAAGTATTGGTTTTAAGAAAATGAAAGTCATTTCCGATGTTCGTATCAACAATTGTAGAGTGAAATTGACTTTCTGATGGAAAGCCGTAGATATTCACACAAAACTAAAAACTCATTGGTTCAATGTCTATCACCAGGTGCGGATATTGAGATTGCAAACATCGTCTTTTCAAAAGAAGAGTGATTTTTTCTGCATGAATGTGATTTTTTGGGAATAAACATAATTTTTTCGCCCGAACGTGACTTTTTTGCACGGACGCGATTTTCTGGCCAGGACGCTATTTTTCGCTCGGACGTTATTTTTTCGCTCGGACGCATTTTCTTCGCTCGAACGTGTTTTTTTTCGCCCCGACACATTTTTTTCGACCTGCCGCGATTTTTTCGACTAGACACGATTTTTTCACTCGTAGGCTTTTTCTTCGCACGGACGCGTTATCTTCTCTACGGACGCGATTTTTTCGCCCGGGCTCGATTTTTTTGCCCGGACGCGATTTTTGTTTCCTGGCCGCTATTTTTCGCCCGATCTTGATTTTTTTGCCCCCGCTCCATTTTTTCGTCAGGGCTCGGTTTTTTCTCCCGGACGTGATTTTTTCGCCCGGAAGCGATTTTTTCGCCGGTGGACGTTTTTTTCGCCTGCAAACGATTTTTTCGCCCGGGTGCAATTTTTTCTCCCGGGCGCGATTTTTTCACTCGTGGGCGTTTTCTTCGCCTGGACGCAATTTTTTTGGCTGGACACGATTTTTTCGCCCGGACGCGATATTTTTTCACAGACGCGATTTTTTTCACCCCGAGATGTTTTTTTTCGCCCATGGTCGTTTTTTTTCGCCCGGGCGAAATTTTTTCTTCCGACCGTGATTTTTTTGTCTGGACGCGTTTATTTCGCTCGGGCGCGATTTTTCCGCCCGGGCGCGACTTTTCCGCCCGGGCGCGACTTTTCCGCCCGGGCGCGACTTTTCCGCCCGGGCGCGACTTTTCCGCCCGGGCGCGACTTTTCCGCCCGGGCGCGACTTTTCCGCCCGGGCGCGACTTTTCCCGCTCGTTGAGTGCTTATATCGCCCGGGCGTGATTTTCCCAGCCGGACGCGATTTTTTTCGGCCGAACGCAATTTTTTCGGTCGGACACGTCTTTTTCGCCCAGACGCGATTTTTTGTTCGAAGCAAAAAATTTCGCGTTGGGGCGGAAATATCGAGTCTTGGCGAAAAAAATTGCGTTCGGGCGAAAAAGTCGCATCCGGGCGAAAAAATTGCTTCGGGGCGAAAAAAATCCCGTTTGACCGAAAAAATCGCCTCCGGGCAAAAAATCACATCGGGTACATTTAAATTGCTTGATATCTTTCATTGAAAAAGGGATTGAAGAAAACCCCGTTCAAAAATCGTGTCGGGGCGAAAAACTGGCGTCGGGCGAAAAATTCGTGTTCAGGCGTAAAAAATCGCGTCCGGGATAAAAAATCTCGCCCGGGCGAAAAAATCGCGTCCGGGATTAAAAGTCGCTTCCGTGCGAAAAAATTGCGTGCCGGCGAAAAAATCGTGTTCGGATGAAAAATTTCGAGTTCGGGCCGAAAAATTTAAGCCCGGGAAAAAACATCACGTCATGACGAAAAAATTGTGTCCGGGCGAGAAAATCGATGTCAAGCGAAAAATCCGTGTTTGTTATTTTTAATTGAGAGCATTAAGCAATGTCAATTTCTATGATTGAAAATCTTTCTGCAAACGAACAATAAAAAGTTATTAATGTCAATTCTTATGACAGAAAGTCATCATGCGGCCGAACAAAAGAATTGGATTTAAACTCAATATTATTTTCCATGTGTATTGATATTGGATTAAAAGCCAATACTTCAATATCAATGTCGTTGAAACGAACGGACCCTTATTGATTTTTGAAATAATTTCAAATAAAAAAAGAAACCCTGGCTTTTGTTGAGATTCTCAAAGAGACTAACATTAGAGTTCCAGCCTGGTTTTCATTCAATGGCAAAGATGAATATAATGTTGTTAGTGGAGATTCAATTGTTGATTGTGCTTCTGTCACTAATGCTCTTTAACATGTTGTTGCAATTGGGATCAACACCTTCACAATATATATTCATGGATTAATCTTGTTTATCTCGAAGAAGAATCCCAAGTTGGCATACAAAGATTGGCAAGAAATGATGACAGTTAAATGAAGCAATGTTTATAATGGCTTGACAACAACTTCTTACAACATTCAAACCCGCCATGCTCATTGTAATTCGATTCGACAAGATCCAACCATGGATGGGAGCAATATGCAAATGTCGCATACTAAGCTATTGGTAACATGAATTGATATTTGGTGAGATTCCTCCCCTCTCCTGGTGGAGACGACGGCCCCCGAGTTATTGATGACGGCACGCTAACGGACGACCCTCATTCGTCTCCAACAAAGCACTCGTGATGCAGGCCACCCCTACGCGACGCTAAATTTGAAAATAACAACAGGGAATTCCTATGGGAATTTATGCGAACACCTAACGAGCATTTAAAACAACCTAGGGGGCATTTCTACGAACACGTAGTGCGCGTGCGGAATTGGAAATTTCGGCGGAGCTTTGTTTGTAACGGCGCGATCTCACAAGGGGGTTTCTCCCAACCAAACCTACACGAACATCCACATACATATAGCATACCCTAACACAACACCTAAGCATTCATTTCCAAGCATTTCTATATCAATACGGAGGGTGTCCGGACTCAAGCCACGATCCAAAAATAGTCCGTAATCGGCCCTCAAAACAAATCAACGAGGATATACCAAACCCTCTTGAATCGTCCGAAATCAAAGGGCTACACAAACCCCGATTTGCAAAACGCCCAAGGGGACCTATCCTTTCAAAAACCTTCGCGAAAAATCGGAATGAAACACAATAATTTTCAGATTTTAATACATGCCAATGGAGACAACAAATAAGATAAAATTTGCATTCATAATTTCCACCAAGCTCACAAAATTTAAGAGGAATCACACAAAATTTAGGGGGGAGAAATCGTTACCCAAGGTTCTGAAATTAAAGAGGAGGAGGAGGAGAAGAGTGATAAATATGAAAGCGTTGCACTTCCACGGGTCGCCGGAGTCGCACCAGATGAGGGAGAACCGAGCCGTCTTCTTCGGAGTCACACCGGAGGAGGAACGAGGTCGCCGGGGCAGCAAGAACACTCCACCAAGAGGGGCGGCAGCACTTGAAATCTGCGGCTTCCTGTAGTCCGGGCTGGAGTCGGCCAGGCCGAAGAGAAGGGGGGGGCTGCTGTCCACGGTAGGCAACAATTAGGTTGTAAGTTTCTTTTTTTCTTCTTCAATTCTTTCTCTCCCTCACACATACATATATATATATCATTACATGCCTCCATCATCACCCTTCATCCAACACCCAACTAATCCTAGCCTCATAAAATGTTTGTTTTAACCAAATTAAAAAAAACACAACATAAATAAGGTTATAAATTTATAACACTAAATTATAAATTTATAACACTTATAAAATGAAACTAGAAAGGAATTTAATGTTATTTCATACGCGTGAAATAACATTAAATCATGAATACGCGACGGTGGCGGCGGCGGCGGTTGCGGCGACGGTAGCGGTGACGGTGGCGGCGGCGTTTGCGGCAACGTCCATCAACGTCCACGAACAAGTAGCGGCGGCGGTCAAACGAGAACTCCATGGCGACACGAACGAGCGGCGGGGGGTCCTCGCCATCAATCCTCCCCCGCTCGAAATCACTCATCACCGATGAGTGGCCAGTGAGAGAATAGCAGGAGACAGCAACATCCACTGGTGGCATAGCGAGAGCGGACATCCACGGGGCATCCGCAATAGAACAGGACCTGTCATGAGCAAGAACAGCAGAAAATCTCGCAGATGTGTCAGCACAAAGAAAAATAGTGCAGTTCTTACCATCCAATGCGAGAACCAGAAAACCCAACTGGAAGAGCGACACGGAAAAAATCTCACCTCTCAACCCAATAGAATCTGAAGTGGAAGAGGGAAACGTCGGAGAAAGCCACTCAGGTGGAAACAAGATATGCAAAATTAAATCCGAAAAGTTGAAACACGGCGTAAAACCGATTGCATCGTAAGAATCCGAAAAAATTGCATTAAATCCGAAATCCGAGAAAATCATGTAAGGATCGGCGCTCCAACGTGTGAAATTCATTACAGAACCCGAAGATATCCACTCGAGGGCCGACAAGACTAAACTCAGATCAATCACTCCGTAGTCTGACGCTCTCCAGCATGTATAGTCGTGCGAGTGAAGCAAAGCAAAGGCACAGATATAAGGCGGTGCCCTGTATACATGAAGTTCTTTTCGGGGCGAATGAAAATAATGTGCAAGGTGACTTGATGGGTGGCCATATCGTAAAGACACCAAATCAAAATGCACAAGCATAGGGAGATCACGCATAGTCACCAACAAAACACTATCCGTCTGGAGATATCTCGTGAAGTGATCCGTCTCGTATGAAGCATGAGCAGGATAAAGTGGAGCAGTGACAAGATCAACGATAATTAAGCTCAGCTCGTGAACATCTAAACGAGGGGCCAACGCTAGAGTAGGGGGTATCCAAATAGGTATATCATAAAAGCGTAGACTAAGGCTAGCGGATCCATGTCCTAAAATGATATCAAATGTATGCACACAAGCAGGAGGGAGGGTCAGTAAAATCGAACCCGGGACTAAATCCAAATAAATCTCACACAACGGTGACTCAATCAAGGGACACTCATCCGGGAAACTCACGTCCGGGCAAACATCAGAATAATCGTCCAGGGATACCCTACCCTCAGGAGGAAACTCATCCAAAATAATAACTGAGAAATCCTCAATCTTTGGCTCACTCGACATAGGGATCATAGACTCGAGAGGGTACTCACTAGTAGGGTGAACTGAAATATCACTAACAAGACATGTAGTGGCTAAAGGGGTACTCTCACAAGTCAAAGCCTCATCAACATCCCAAAAATCATCATCCAAGTCGCTAGGATATCCAGTATTCTCATCGTCAGAAAAATCGGCAGAATCAACGGGCACTATCGCACATGGCAGGATACTCTCATCTAACTGGACATCCTCAACAAAATCAGGAGATACCACACCAACGTCCAGATCAGGATCAGCAGCAATCTCAAAAGTAGTCTGGGGTGGCTCCGAAGTGGAGACTAACATAGCTGAAGCCCTAGGCTTGGTGGGGCAGGTCACGGCGTAGTGGCCAGTCACACCACAAGCATAACATAAAGCATTCTCCTTGGCAACCTTAACTGACTTCCTATGCCTAACCTTCGACTGGATAACATCCCTAGTCGAGATAACAACAGAAGGTGGAACAGGGGACCCAGCATGCTCTGGTTCCCGCACGGCCGGTGTAGGTGTGCTCAAGATGGTGGGATCCTTTTGGGGCAAGGATCTAATGCGAGGCCAATCATCACTCCTATAATCAGAAAGCGATCTAGTGTCCAGGCGGGGTGAAATAACATCATGAGACGTCCTCATATGGGAGTATGGGGGAACGTGCTTGCTCGGTATAGGCAAAATCTTAGGCGGCGCTACACTCGGATAACCAGAAGACTGAGAACGGCAGTATGAGGGATAATACTCATCCGTCAACAAATTCTTCATAAGTTGCCAACCTACAAGTGAGCCAACGAGGGACGGTCCAAAACGTCTCTCCTCATTGACCCAGAAAGTCAGGGCTCGACCAGATAATTGCAATCTCGCAACGGGAATCCGGTGGGGGTCCACCAGGCGATATTGCTCAAAGTAAACTTCCATATCATCTACCCAACGTAAGAAAACCCGCGGTTCACCTAACCCATCGTAAGTCGGAGCAGGAATTCTAACAGGCCTAGAGGTGCGCGATGGTGGTGTCGTAATCGCTTGACTAACCGGACTGGAAGGAACATGGGTCCTAAGCTGTTGCCTAGGGGCATCAAGATGCGGTGTCGGAAGCCGACCACCAAGTTGTGCTAACATATCTCTTATGTCATCACATTGGCGAGTCATCTCCCTGCGAAGGGCACCAACCAAGGAACATGGGGGAAGGGGACTCCCAACACGTGCCATGACAGACTAACGGAAAAAAGAAAAATTCAAATTAGGAAAGCACTTAAAATCTTTTTTTTTGTTTTTATATAACTAAAAATACGAATTTTAAAATGAGCGAAACGTACCTAAGTGCAAGTGGGGGGTAGCTTGGCTCGAGCGGATCGTTGCCAAGTTGAGAAATTGACAAACCTCGCTCTGATATCAAATTGATGCAGGCCACCCCTACGCGACGCTAAATTTGAAAATAACAACAGGGAATTCCTATGGGAATTTATGCGAACACCTAACGAGCATTTAAAACAACCTAGGGGGCATTTCTACGAACACGTAGTGCGCGTGCGGAATTGGAAATTTCGGCGAAGCTTTGTTTGTAACGGCGCGATCTCACAAGGGGGTTTCTCCCAACCAAACCTACACGAACATCCACATACATATAGCATACCCTAACACAACACCTAAGCATTCATTTCCAAGCATTTCTATATCAATACGGAGGGTGTCCGGACTCAAGCCACGATCCAAAAATAGTCCGTAATCGGCCCTCAAAACAAATCAACGAGGATATACCAAACCCTCTTGAATCGTCCGAAATCAAAGGGCTACACAAACCCCGATTTGCAAAACGCCCAAGGGGACCTATCCTTTCAAAAACCTTCGCGAAAAATCGGAATGAAACACAATAATTTTCAGATTTTAATACATGCCAATGGAGACAACAAATAAGATAAAATTTGCATTCATAATTTCCACCAAGCTCACAAAAATTAAGAGGAATCACACAAGATTTAGGGGGGAGAAATCGTTACCCAAGGTTCTGAAATTAAAGAGGAGGAGGAGGAGAAGAGTGATAAATATGAAAGCGTCGCACTTCCACGGGTCGCCGGAGTCGCACCGGATGAGGGAGAACCGAGCCGTCTTCTTCGGAGTCACACCGGAGGAGGAACGAGGTCGCCGGGGCAGCAAGAACACTCCACCAAGAGGGGCGGCAGCACTTGAAATCTGCGGCTTCCTGTAGTCCGGGCTGGAGTCGGCCAGGCCGAAGAGAAGGGGGGGGGCTGCTGTCCACGGTAGACAACAATTAGGTTGTAAGTTTCTTTTTTTCTTCTTCAATTCTTTCTCTCCCTCACACATACATATATATATATCATTACATGCCTCCATCATCACCCTTCATCCAACACCCAACTAATCCTAGCCTCATAAAATGTTTGTTTTAACCAAATTAAAAAAACACAACATAAATAAGGTTATAAATTTATAACACTAAATTATAAATTTATAACACTTATAAAATGAAACTAGAAAGGAATTTAATGTTATTTCATACGCGTGAAATAACATTAAATCATGAAGACGCGACGGTGGCGGCGGCGGCGGTTGCGGCGACGGTAGCGGTGACGGTTGCGGCGACGGTGGCGGCGGCGTTTGCGGCAACGTCCATCAACGTCCACGAACAAGTAGCGGCGGCGGTCAAACGAGAACTCCATGGCGGCACGAACGAGCGGCGGGGGGTCCTCGCCATCAACTCGCGTCGCCATGGCGTTCGTATGGAGGTACGCTACAATCTCCGCCCTCGGCGCAAGACAAAAATCTAGCTGCACTTCTTCTATTTCTTAGCTTGAGAGTATTTTTCTTTTAGCATGTTTTAATTATTTATTTGGAGTATATTATTTTTATTTGGGCTGCATGTATCCTTGGAGTGTCTCATTTTAATTTGGGCTACATATAGCCAAGACTTGGAGTTAAGCCTATATATAGGCATGTAGTGTTTTGTTTATGCTTTAGTGAATGAAGAAAACTTAAACCCTAATCTTTCCTATTATTCTCCCTCTCTCTCTACCTCTCTTAGCCGCCCCCCTCCTTCTCTCTCCCCCTCTCACAATTCGGCCAACCCATTCCTCCTTCTCTCTCCCCCTCTCACAATTCGGCCAACCCATTCCTCCCCTTCCTCTTCCAATCCGCCACCACCCTCCTCAACCTTCCCCAAATTCGGCCGCCCTACTCCACCCTATCCCTTAGCCGCCTCCTATCCTCCTACTACACAACCCGAGCCCCACCTCCATAGCCGGCCGACCACCATAACTCAGCCACCCGAGCACCACCTTGAAGAACAAGGAAGCCGGCCACTCTTCTCCTCTTGGAGTGCTAACCGAGAAGAGGTTTCCTTCTCCGACGTGGAATCTGGGTACCGGTGTGAAGCGGCCAAGGCGGACGAACTATCTCTCCATCCGGCGCAACTCCGGCGGAACCGCGGAAGAGTGATCCATTGAAGGTAGTCGGAATCATCTATTCCGACTTGGGTAACGAACCTCTCCACTAAAGTGTGATTCCCTCTTGGTATTCTAGTGGTTGGAACAATTTTTGCATTGGATTTGAATCGTTAGATTCTTCGTGGTTTCCCTTTTGATTTGCACCTCTCTTAATCGCGTTGTTTTCCGAAAGGGTTTGGCGAACCCCGTAGTTTTGTTGGGAGAGAACTACCATTTCTCGATCGTACTTTTTGTTAGAATCTTTTGGTACAACCTCGCTTGTCCGTACCGGGTGGGTCCCTTTGCCTTGGGAGAACATCGACCAATAGTCGTTTGTTCAACCTTTCAGCGGTGTGGCTACCGTGCGTTGATAAACAAAGATATTTTGCTTGCGAGTGCGCTGCGGTTAAAGCTTGTGTGAGTGCAATAGTGGAGTTAGTGAGGCGTTCGCTTTATTCCCCTAGTCCTTAGTGCGTCTACGGTAGAGGCCTACATATATTTGGTATCAGAGGTGGTTCCTGTCAATTTTTTAATTGGCACCCTCCCCTGTTTTTTTTTGCACGTTAGCCCGTACTTATGTATGTACGTTTGTTGTCAAAAATCACAAAATAAAATTATTTCTAGTCTGCCAATAGCGGTGTATATTTCTCATTTTTCAGCAAAAAAATCCAAAACAAATTTTTTAATAACCCTCATTTTATTTCCAGTAAGAAAATCAAATAAAAATTAATTTTTGTTTAATCGTCAAACGGGATTAAATCCTTCTGTAGTCTATCTAAGTTTGTTATCTTCACTTGTGCATGCGTACTAGGCTAGGTACGGAATATTCTCCGTCGTCTTCTAATATGGATGATGACCGGGGTGAGGGTCGTGCCCTCACAGAGATTGAGGAACTCTGTCAGGATTTCACGGAGCAGATGACGGCTATTAGGGAGGCACTTCACGTAATGGGATTACAACAAGGGGCACCCCGTAATCAACCCGCTCACAAACGAGTGGGAGAAAATCACAATCCTTACCCCCACCCTCCTAATGAGAACGCTCCTCGAGCACCTTACGAGTTTGATCTTACTCGGGCCGTCCGAGTCAAGCAACCATCCTATGATTGATTGGGAGACCCCCAAGTCTTCCAGGACTGGGTCATGGAGATCGAATGTTATTTCGAGTGGTATGCTCTGAACGACGTGGATAAGGTGCGAGTAGCAAGGATGAAGTTGTTAGGGCGTGCAAAAATTTTTTGGCTAAATGAGGAACGCCGTTTGAGAGTCGAGAACGGTGCGTTGCCCATTGGTTGGGATGACATGAAGGCTAGGCTTACAAAGCAGTACGTCCTCACGTACCACCGAACACAGATGTTCGATGATTTAGCTACCCTTAAGCAAGGGACAAGGTCGGTTTCTGAGTACATGAGCCTACTGAAGGACATGATGGTTAGGTGTGACGTGAAAGAGATGCCCGAGGTCACCCTCTCCAGGTTTCGTAAGGGACTGAACCCCGACATCCAAGGCAAACTTCTGCGTTACGGTCACACCGACTTGCGCATCACATTCAACGCTGCCTTAGACATAGAGAAGCATAATGTGCTTAAGGGTAAGACTCGCTCGTTCCAAAAGGGCAAGTCAATCTTAGGACCGCCACCCACCTCCACCTATAAGGACAAAGGAAAATATTAGTCCCCCGACTCGACCTCCATAGTGTAATAGCTAGGAATAATAGAAACCCATCTGGTGAGAGAGTCCCAGTGGGTAGGGTCAACATAATGAATGTCACCTGTTTCGCTTGTGGGATCACGGACACTATGCTAGTGATTGTCCTACTAAACCCAAACCGTTAGCCCTGTTAGATTCCACTGGTGGGTCAGACGACCTTACGTACGAGGCGGGAGAAGAGAGCGAGTCGGGCAGAGTGCCTAGTGATATGGAGGATGACTCCCATATGATGGTTATGTGGTGTATCCTGGCGACCCCACGAGCATTAGATGACTTGAATAGGACGATCATTTTCACGTTGAATTTTAAGAGTGGTGAAAAATGGTGTAGGTTGATCATCGATAGCGGTAATTGCATGAACGTTATTACTGCCGAGCCACACCCTCACCCTCACCCTTATAAGGTGGCATGGGTAAACAAGTCGTCCCTCCCAGTGTCGAAGCAATGTTTGGTACCCCTTACCATCAAAGCTTATTCTGAGCATATTTGGTGTGACGTAATCCCTATGGATGCTTGTCACGTTTTGCTGGGTCGCCCTTGGTTGTATGATCATGACGTTGCCCAATTTGGTCGAGCCAACTCTTACGAATTTAAATTTAATGGCCGAACAATTATCTTTAAACCCGCTCCGCCAAAGGATCTTTCGGTCCCCTCCAAGGACACGATCGTCTCGGTCGAGAAGAAAACGTTGAGTCTGATTGGGAAGAAAGAATTGAGGCGTACTACCTTTGTAGACGGTGTCCTCTATGCTTTAGTGTGTCTGCAAGTTAAGGAAGATGCGGCAACGTTTGAGAATTTGCCGCCGGCACTGCGAAAACTCTTAGATGAGTTTGTGGATGTGTACCCGGAAGAGCTACCATCTGAGTTACCTCCAGTGCGGGATATCCAGCATGCCATTGATTTTATTCCGGGCTCCTCATTGCCCAACCACCCGCATTATCGTCTAAACCCCTCTGCACACTTAGAGTTGCAAACACAGATTTCGGACTTATTGCAAAAGGGTTTTATTCGCCACAGCATGAGTCCGTGTGTCGTTCCCGCCTTACTTGCCCCCAAGAAAGACGGCTCTTGGAGGATGTGCGTGGATAGTAGAGCCAAAAATAAGATCTCTATAAGGTACCAGTTTCCCATCCCTCGCTTAGACGATTTATTGGGCATGCTAGTCGGTGCCACAATCTTCTCGAAATTGGATTTTAGGAGTGGCTACCATTAGACCCGAATTAGGGAAGGGGACGAGTGGAAAACAGCATTTAAGTCTATGGAAGGGCTCTACGAGTGGTTAGTTATGCCGTTTGGGCTTTCCAATGCGCCGAGCACGTTTTCGAGGATGATGACCCATGTCTTCCAACCCTATATGGGAAAATTCATCGTGGTATATTTTGACGACATCTTGGTTTTTAGCACCTCCACGATCGATCACGAGTCACATTTAAAAACTATCCTTACCACGCTGAGGTCGGAGAAGTTGTTCGTGAATATTAAGAAATGCACTTTCCATGTCTCCTCGGTTGAGTTCCTCGGGTATATCGTTAATTTGAAGGGGATTCATGTAGATCCCAAGAAGGTGCAAGCCATTAGAGATTGGCCCGAGCCCGCCAACATTCGGGATGTTAGGAGTTTTCACGGGCTCGCTACTTTCTATCAAAGATTGATTAAGGATTTTAGTAGCATTATGGCCCCCATCACCGAGTGCATGAAAAAGGGTGAATTTACATGGACGAACTCGGCTGCTAGAGCATTCCAATTAATTAAAGCGCGCATGTCGGAAGCCCCCCTTTTGCGACTATCGGATTTTACCAAAGTTTTCGAGTTATCATGTGATGCGTCAGGAGTGGGAATTGGCGGAGTATTGAGCCAGGAAGTCCACCCTGTGGGGTATTTTAGCAAGAAATTGGCGGGTCAAAAATTAAATTATTCCAATTACGATCGATAGTTTTACGCGGTCATTTGATGCCTCCAACATTGGTGGCATTATTTACTTCCTAAGGAGTTTGTCATCCATTCCGATCATGAAGAACTAAGATTTATTAACTCTCAAACTAAGGTTAGTCCTAGGCATGCCAAGTGGGTCTCCTATCTCCAGGAGTACACTTTCATTATCAAGAACCTTAAAGGAACTCTCAACCGCGTAGCCGACGCTCTTAGTCGTGTTTCGTTATTATTATCCACGCTAGAAGTTAAGGTGATTGGCTTCGATAGGATTAAGGATGAATACGTCCACTGTCCAGATTTCAAGGATATCTATTTCACCACTCAGGACGACTTGCCTACAACCATTACTTCTTTTTATATTCGTGACGGTTATTTATTTAACCATGCGAAGCTATGCATCCCCCGTTCCTCCCTACGGCACTTCATAGTGTGGGAACTGCATAACGGAGGACTAGATGTACATTTCGGTCGTGACAAGACGATCACGTTAGTTGAAGATAAGTTCTATTGGCCCAGTCTTAAGGCCATGGTTAGTAAAATCGTGGGAAGTTGTCGAGCGTGCCAATTGGCTAAGGGGAACAAAACAAATGTGGGGCTTTATACCCCTCTTCCTATTCCTTATATCCCTTGGGAAGAGGTTAGCATGGATTTCATTCTCAGCCTCCCAATCACATTTAGACGTCACGACTCTATCTTAGTTGTTGTAGACCGTTTCTCCAAAATGGCCTATTTTATCGCATGCAATAAAATAAACGATGCGTCACACGTTGCACAATTGTATTTTAAAGAGGTAGTTGGCCATCGTGGCGTTCCAAAATCTATAGTTACTGATAGGGATGTGAAGTTTACTAGTTATTTTTGGAAGAAACTGTGGAGGATTATGGGCACCAAACTTCTATTCTCTTCAGCTTACCACCCGCAGACGAATGGGCAAACCGAAGTTGTAAACAGAAGTTTAGGTAGTTTGCTCCGATGCCTTGTTGGAGACCACAAGGGTACATGGGACCTTATCCTCCCTCATGCTCAGTTAGCATATAATAATTCCAAAAATAGGTCCACGGGTTTGTCCCCAAATGAGGTCGTGCATGGTTATAAAGCACCCGTGCAACTTGACTTGATTCTGTTACCGCCATCTTTTAAGTCAAGTCAATTTGCACAGGATTTTGCCTCTCACATGTACTAAGAGGTCTGAACAAGTCCATGTGCATAAGTTCAAGAGGTCTAGTCGTGGAAATCTCAGTTTAGCTTTTGAATGAGTTTTTAACGAATTTCCCTTTTTGACAAGGAGCACACAGAACATTTAAACTACCGCTTAAGTTTGGGAGGCCTCGTACGAGTTTCTTTCATGATAGTTTAACAATAAGCTTGCTACCAGTGTGTCCTAGTCTCCTATGCCAAAGATCTAAGTCATCGTTATTTGTCACAAGGCATTTCAAATTATATGCAGAAATATCATCAAAACTAACGGTGTACACGTTATGATTTCTATGAGCTACAAGCAGTAAACTAGATGTTTTTGCAACAATAAGTTTGCATGTGTTTGAGGACGACTCAAATATAACATCTATACCTTTATCACATAATTGACTAATAGAAATAAGATTATGCTTTAAGACATCAACAAATAGAACATTTGAAATAGAAAATAACTTGTTACCTATAGTGTTGATTCCCAGTATTCTTTCTTTGTTGTTATCTCTAAATGTCACCATGCCACCCTTCATATTTTCCAAGCGAAGGAACTTGTCTTTATCTCCCGTCATGTGCTTGGAGAAACAAGAGTCCAAGTACCACACGTTCTTCTTGTCCTTAGCCTGCCAACATACCTAAGAAGAAGATGAGGGTAAAGTTCTAGTTACCCAAGTTGTCCCACCCATAACATTGGTAGAAGACTTTGGTAGCCAGACTTGCGATTTTTTTTGGCACCTTTCCTCATGCATGAGCTAGATGTGTAACCAAACTTATGACAGTTTGCACATGAGATGTAAGCAGTGGATGCTACTTTTATCACGTTGCTTGAGCTCTTTCTTGAGGAAGGATATAGCCCTCAATAATTTTTTAGCTTATCTTTCAGTTTATGAGCATTGGGCTTAAGCTTAGAAAATAACGATTTCCCCTCGGTTGTGATGTTTGAACTCCATATCCTAGTCCAAATTTCTTAGATCCATGACAATGCGCACCCAACAACATATTTAATGATTTTTGTCCTACTCCAAACTTTTTGATAGCGCAGTCAAGATCATGGATCCTCATCTTTAAAGCGGTGTTCTCAGTCATAAGAATCACAGACCGATTAGAAATTTGTTTCTTGCCTTCCTCTACCTTGGCAATAGATAACTGGAGTCTCTTCTCCAAGACGTTCTTTTCATTTATGA
Organism: Platanthera zijinensis; assembly: GCA_039513925.1. Classification (NCBI taxonomy): domain Eukaryota; kingdom Viridiplantae; phylum Streptophyta; class Magnoliopsida; order Asparagales; family Orchidaceae; genus Platanthera; species Platanthera zijinensis. Next base: position 77,246,181 of record CM077095.1, on the reverse strand, counting down.
GACTAGTTGTTCTCACCGACGACTTGGAGAGACTTTCCTTTTGATCTTCAATCGTTGTCATCAAATGAGGACACTCTAAACACTCGATCTTTTCTTTGCCAGTTCTAATTACTTAATTTTTTTATTTTTCTAAATCCTTTTTGATTTTTTTTATTTTGTCTCTTAAGGCCTTTTTCGTAGAAATCGTGTTTTCTAATTTATAACCTAAATTTTCATAAATTTGAAGAAGTATTGAGTATGTAGGTAGGGTTACCTCAGTGTCGCTCTGGACACTAGATTCATCATCAGATTCTTCTTGGCTCTTCCCATGAGGCACAGTTTTGCCTCATCATCACTCCCTGAATCTGAGGTGATTGAATTGTCAGATCCATTCTCATCCCAAGTAAGCGCTTTCAGTACCTTTTTCTTTCCTTTGTATCGGCTTTCTTTCCCCTTCTCTTCCTTCTAAAGTCTCGGGCAGTCTCTCTTCAGGTGTTTAGGTTTGTGGCAGTGATAGCATTCCGGCTGGGACTTCTCATCATCGCTCTCTATCTCTATCCCTGGCTTGTTCAACTTCCTGCCTTCCCAAGCTCCTTTCTTTAGGAATTTCTTGAACTGTCCCTATTTTTTAGGGTTCTTCATGAATTTCTTGAACTCACGGACGTAGAGACTTTCCTCCTCATTCTCCTCAGAATCTTCCATAGATTTTCTTTCACGTGATGCCTTCAGTGCAAGTCCCTTCTTCTTCATATCCTTGGGATATTCCTCCGCTTGAATCTTCAGCTCCACCTCATATGTTTTGAGGTTTCTGATGAGCCTCTCTATCTCTAGGGTGCTGATTTCATGAGACTCAGCAATCGAAGTCACGTTTGGATTGAAGCGTGGAGGCAAAGATCCCAGGATCTTCCTCACCAGATCACCGTTTGGAAAGTTCTTTCCGAGAGACTTTAAAGCGCTGACGATCTTGGTGAAATGTGTGTACATATTTTCCACATCCTCATCGATCCCCATCATGAACTGTTCATATTCAGATTCAAGTCGGAACAGCTTTGACTCCTTAACCTGCGATGTACCTTCATTAGTAAGCTCTAGCAGTGGCCATATATCATAAGTAGTTTCACAGTTGCCGATTCTTTTGAATTCAGTTTTGTCCAAGGTGCGGAATAAATCATTCATGGCCTTGGCATTATTTGTACATCTTAACTTATCTGCGTCATCCCACTTATCTAATGGTTTTTCGATGATGGTATCACCAACCGTGACAACGGGAGTAGAGTACTTTGTCTCTACCATGGCCCATACGTCTATGCTATGAGTCATCAGATAAATTTTCATTTGTGTCCTCCAGTGACTATAGTCACTCCCCATAAAGAGTGGAGGACGACTCACACCTTATCCCTCAGTGATAGCGTGCACAGTGTTGGCCATCTTACTTCAAGTTATTAAGCCTATTGGAGGTAACCTGCCTCTGATACCACTTGTTGGATCTAGTGGCCAACCTTAGAGTGGGGGTGAATAAGTTTTGCGAACGTTTATTGAATTTAAAATTTTCATACACCAAAACAATCACAGAGAAAAGAATTTCATTTAATTAAATCAATAATGAAAAATAGTACAAGATGAGTATACATCAAAACTTTATCTTCATGGCGTCAAAGATCAGAGACGAAGAGAATAAAGATTCTTTTGGTTTATATACCGACCAAACTATGACCGGTTGGCTCTCACCCTTTCCCTCTAGGAAAGGCGTTCAAGCCCACTCTTCACCTCCACACAAGGAAGGGTCTTAGAGCCCACTCTTCACCTCCGCACAAGGAAGGATCTTAGATTCCACTCTTCACCTCCAAACAAGGGAGGGCCTTATAGCCCACTCTTCACCTCCACACAAGGGAGGGTCTTAGAGCCCCACTAGATCCTCCGATCTAGATGTCGCAAATCCCGGGACGATTTACCGCGGAATCCTTCCTGGATTCTGACGACCCTCTCCGGTCGATTTTCCTCACCGAAAACTAAACAGAAAATAGAAAAAGAGTACAAAGATTAAAAGTAAAGAAGATAAGAAAATGAAGTTCTCCCTCTTGACGAATTCTCTGGTGTGCGATCTACGGCCGGTGCTTGAGATCTTTGTTGGCTAGCAAACAGTAGGTTCTTTGTTGCCGATGAAGATTCTGTATCGCTGGAGTTCTTCATTCACGAACGGGAGGGAGAAGGCTTCCTTCAACTTTGACGAAGATAAGTGGAGACAGGCGCAAGGAGGCTGCCAAATTTTTTAGTTCAGAAACCCTTCGTCAAAATTTGTATTGGAACCGTCATGACAGCAGGAAAAGTAGTGGCTTTTATACGTCTTCACAAAAACAGGCTACCGCCGGCAGTAAGACTAGCGCCTGCGGTATTTTCGTGCGCTTGTTTTGCCAGCTGTCCTCAAAAACTGGAAAATAGTTTTCGAAATGATCTTTTATCTTTTCATTTGAGCTAGCGCCGCGTGGTAGAGCCTACCGCCGCGCAGTAATATAGGATGTGACGTTCCTGAAAAGGTAACATCCGTTTTACAAGGCTAGCGCTGCGCGGTAGGTGCTACCGTCGAAATCTTCTAGAATGCTAGGACTGAATAAATCATTCAGTTACCGCCTGTGGTAATCCAGTCGCTGGGGGTAGCGCTGAGCTCGACGTTTCTGCCTTCGAAACTCGTTGAACACCTAGCGCGACGCGGTAGAGCTAGCTCCGAAACCATCCAGAGTGCTAGGTCCAAATAAATCGTCGTGTTAGCGCCTGCGGTAGTACTAATTCCTGGCGGTAGCATCCATATGAGCCTTCTCTATTGCTTGCACCTGACAACCTGCACACTCTATCAACATACACCATGATCAAATACAACCGGGGATTTTATATTCTCAAACACAAGGAATGCGAAACATCGGTTCCAACAGTATCATTTCATAATCATCAGAGCTATATTAGCACATTCATTAAATACAATGAGCAGTACGTAATGCCACATCAAACATAGCCAAATTTATACAAGTTTTACAAGAGTATTTAAGTGTTACAATGCAAGTTCATATTATAGTATTGTACAACAATTATAGGTACATCAGTTTATATATATACATAACCAACACTATCCCAAGATCCACAAAAAGAAAACATCGATATGATTTCAAACTTTACATACGCTATATATAGTGTAGTAGAGTTGTCTTGCTTGCATTTTCCCTGCACCTAAAAATGTTAGAAATAGAAACCGATATTCTTTTATAAAGACTAAGCGAGAGTATTTCTTTTTAATCTACTATATATAAAACAGAAATGGTATTTATAGCAACTGCTAAATAGGAAGAACAACGGTAGCAACATAGTTAAACAATATATGAAACTGTGCACATATACATAAGGAAAACTGTTAATGTCATAACAAACATTCTATCAATGTAAGAGAATAAAGAAAACAATAAAAACTTCTTCCATGGTCATATAGGTTTCAAGCATTACATAAATTTACTATAAATATTTCTTTTGTTTGAGATAATGCGAAGGGTATCTGTGCAATATTAGTATTCGTATTAATTTTTCAATCTTTGGGTCCAACCCCTTAGGGACTTTAGTTTCTAAACCTGTACGTTCAACACGCATCTATGCCTTTCGGACGACTAATTTGGCATCCGTCAACATCATTTATGTACTTTCAATTTCGGTCATACCCTTAACATTACCATGTGTCGACTATATTACATGTACTTAAGAATGTTTATTTAGTGATTCATCCCCTCAGAATTTCATTCACATGTTTGTCTTTGTCAAGGCCATGCATAATAATGAGCATTATTATCGGTGATATAAGACTTCATAATACCTCGTTCCATTGAAATTGCATAAAATAGGGCATAAATTAAAAAGTTAAATCTCACAGACACTATTTCCTTTCAAGAGTCACTCTCATCGCCATCGTCATGTCTACCTTGGGATGCCATGCTTTGCGGTATCTATTTAGGAATCATATCATTAATATTATCGGGGTTGCATCGTATTGTAGCTACGACATTGACCTCTAGGGTGACTTGGACTTTTAGGTTTTGTCCAAGAAGAAACATGGAATGAGAGTGTATAAAAGTAAATTAAATAAGAGATAATTCAAGCAGTCCCTGATCACTAGAACAACATATGAAGACAAAACATGGTACTGCACAAATCAGGATATCCAGGAAGGAACCAAATTGAGATATCAAGGAACTGAGATAGCATATTACATTAGTACGCCCAAAATAGTAATCAGTATTCTTATTAAGATCATGCAACAATATCAATACTCATAATAAGGATAATGATAGCAACTGACCTATATTAACCAAAAATTTCTCCCAACTCCTGGTAACTGAAAAGAATGTATGAACATCCGGCCAACCTGGCAATTAAAAGGAAAAACTTAACCAACCAAAACTAGGAATCAAAACTGCCAGCAAAGCTATAAACCCTCTCCCCAACTAACCAAATTAAAACATACATAAGTAAGTATAAAGATGGAATGTTGACCGGTCTATCACAAAAATGCAACAACCCCCAAATTAAAAAGGGGAAAATAACAATAATCGGCTAAACAACAATTATTATAACCACCAGCCAAACAACACCAGTAATCGAAAATAGTCTGCCAAACTCCCATAACATTCTTCCATACCCATGCAAGGAAGGGCAAACAACCATCCAAAAAAGATCTCAAATATGAGAAAACCCAAGAAGGCTTTATAGTTAAATACACCCCAAATCAAGAACAAATAAAGAAAAGAAAAAACTTACAGTGGAGTTAAACCAATCTGGGTCTCAATTCAACAGTAACGTCACGTGTCAAGAATACTACAAGTCCAAGAAGAACCTTGTCAAGCCCAGATTCTAGCAACAACTAAAGGATCTTGCGAGATTTCATGAGTTGAAGAGAGGGAGAGAAGAAGCATAAAGAAGGAGATCGGACCCGTTCCAGAGCCCTAACTGCGATATGGGGAAGATTGAGAGTAATGTGTGTATCTTGGCGGAAAGATAAGGGAGAGGAAATATAATAATGTTTATGTCCACCGCTATTGAAATAACCGCCTCACAAGAAATTAAAATCAAGGCTAACCAATTTGTAAACCGTACAAAGCTCATTCCACCAAAATGTAAACATGTCATATTAAACATCAATAAACCCAATCAAGAAAGTTCAACCCATTAGAAGCTATTAATAACTATGAAACGGTACATCCACTATCCCACAATTTAAAAAAAAACAATCGAACACACACATAGTCCAAGGCCACCAATAATAATTTATAATATCTAACACACATATATAAATGTATAAACGAAGCACCCATCCCACCAAATTGAATTGAGCGCCGATAATCGTCAAATGAATACGAATGAACGACGACACTAAATCGACACTGATTTGATATTTTATTTTTGTATATTGATCATAGGGGATATTATGTAATGATAATGATTTCATGACGTGTAAATTACTCACAAGAAATGTCGAACATCTCACTTAGCACATAGGTACTAGTACACGATTTCTATTCCTGACTCTTATAATGTAACACTATGTTAACTCTATAAATCTCTTAACATTGTACTCCAAATCTATGTGTACTTAGTTTCACTTGTGTTATCCAAACCTTTTTTTACTCTAAAAACTAATATGATTTGCTTCTGTGCACCCCGCTCGTATATTAGACCCCTACGCATTATATTCTCTTATTTATGTTTTATCACCCCTATTGTGTTGGCTTCTTGATTCACTCTTTAACGTGCATTGTTAGTTGTTTCTAACGCTTATCTCGATTGCATTATTTTCCTATACATGCATATAGTTTTTTTCGATCTTGCCCACCCCTTTGAATAATATCAAAAGGGGGAGAATTACATGTTCATGAGTCATGAGTTATGGAAGATCACATGTAAGGGGAGCTTGTTGAACTTTGTAGACATAGATAGGGGGAGCGTTTGTAGGGGGGTCGTAAGTAACTTGAAATCTGACTTTTTAAAGATTATTTCTTATTTGTACTATATCATGCATCTCAACTATTAAAACTCATGAATGGAATTTGATATTATCGAATGGGGGAGTTTGTTGGAGCCTACAGTTTACATATCTTCAGTTTAAAAATGTCAATTCCCATGTTGTATTTGATCACACTTGTGTTTGGTATAGTGTGCAGGTTTACAGGTTCAAAAGAAGCGAAGAACTCAAATCTATGACCTACCGTCGTGTGCTAGCGCAACCGCCGAGCGCTAGCCTCGATTTATTTTGAATGGGTGCTCGGGGACCTACCGTGTCACACTAGAAATACCGCCAACACTAGCTTCAAGATTTATTCTGGACATGCATTTGGTGACCTACCGCACAGCACTAGGTCTCTCAACAATCGTCGAGATGGATTCGTTGAAAAGATTAAGCTATCGACTGGCGATAGCTGGGTACCGCGTCGCACTAACATGAAAAAGTGGGAAAATATCTTTTTCAAATATTTTTCCAAATTTGCGAGACATCTGTCACCTCGTTGCTCAACAACCTACCGTTAGGCACTTGTCTTACCGTCGGCGTTAGCCTATTTTTCAAAGAAGTATAAAAGTGTTTCGCTTTTCCTTGTACGAATCAAGAGAGTCAGAAATTCATTCTAGTGTTTGGGTTCCGCCTCTGAGCACTGTTCTACTGTCTCTATCGAAGGAAGAGAAAGGTGTCTCCCTCCGATTTGCGCACGAAGATCTCAGGCGAGCAAATGACTACAATGACCAAGAGGAGCTGATCGGTTGCAACCAAACGAGGGATCATTAGCACCAGTCACGCATCGCTCAACTATGGAATCATCTTGAGGGAGAATAAATCTAAAATCTTCTTTACTCTTTTTGTATTTTTCTCTTTTCTGTGTGTTTGTTGTGAGGAAAATCGATCGGTGAAGGTCCTCGGAATCTGGGAGAATTCCTTGAGAAATTGTCTCGGGGAAGGGACATCTAGATCGGGGGATCTAGTGGGGCTTTAAAACACTTCCTTGTGTGTAGGTGAAGAGTCGGCTTGAATACCTTTCCTAGAAGGAAAGGGAGAGATCAAACTGGTCTGGGTAGTGGGTCAGTATAGAAAATGAAAGTAAATTTGACTTACACTGCCTCCGATCTCCGCTGTCATGGAGATCTTGTGCTTGTAATTGTATACTATATTTGTTTCTATTTTAATAAAGTTATTTGTTGTTCTTCATTATGATTGTGAATTTGTGTTTGTTTGCCGGTAGATTTCTGAAGGGTGTGTGCATCTCCTAGGAGAAATTTGCTCAAGAAAATGAGGTCTGTTACCTACCACCACGCGCTAGATAGCTAGCGCCCCGTGGTAGCTTCCAGAACTTGTTTTTCTTGTATAAAATAATTCGAATTTTTATTTTAATCGTAAAACCTTATTCACCCCCCCCCCCTCTAAGGTTGGTCACTAGATCCAACATAGGAGTCCACTAACCTTGTGGAGTGTATATCATGTGTCGGGGATGAAGAAAAACATATTCTCTGTGACCAATGTGATAGATGATGGCTTCCACGTGTTGTTTGGTCCAGTAGAGGTGAAGTTCCTATGGAACTTTTTGAAAGTTATTACTTAAAGGTTAGTTAGTTACCTAGAGGGGGGTGAATATGTCTTTTAAATTACTTAAGTCTTTTTGCTATTTAGAAGTTCTTTGATCTAGATATTGTCCTAATTACCTACAATATAAGAAAGAAAGAAAAAACACATCAAGCACACAAGTATTTATAGCGGTTCCCCAATTGGGTACATCCACTTTCCCCCCCACCTATCCAACGGATTTGTTGGACTAGGCACAAACTCCACCAATATGCTTCTCAGAGCTTACACCTCAGACCCTCAGCCTTACACACAGATTCTTTTCAGAATTCATACTCAGAATCACGAGGGTTCCTACCTCAAAGCCCTGCAGTGCTCCTACAGCTCAGTTGCCCACTAACTGTTACATCCCTCGGATAACTACACCCCTAGGAGTGGTTTTGTCATGACTAGGTCATGACAAAACCCTAGAAAGCCCAAAGAAGACCAAGTGAACAAGGCTCAAGGTGAAAATCACCTTGGTCTACAAGTAGTAAGATCCCAAGTACAATCCTAGGCATGACTTTAGGGTTTTAACTTGGTTCCATGATCCCACCATGGCACCTCTAACCTTGAGGGAGGCCAATATGTCGCTACGGACCCATTGGGGTCAACCAAAAGAGGCCAAGATGACTCAAGTCCGGGAGGTGTCGAGTGAGTCGACAAGACTCGACGAGTAGATCAGGTATCTACTTAAACTAGTTTTTTTGCTAGGGCATTGAGTGCATGGAGTGCACTCAACGTTATGGGCTGAATGGCGTTGAGTGCACTCATTGTCATCTTACTCAAGAAGAATCTTGGGCTCGGTCGTTTAGTGCATCGAGTGCACTCAACGCCATAGGCTGAATGGCGTTGAGTGAGTTGAGTGCACTCAACGCCATCTTACTTAGAAAGAATTTTGAGCTCGGGCATTGAGTGCGTTGAGTCCACTCAACGCCATGGACTGAATGGCGTTGAGTGCGATTTTATGGAATTATGGCATTGAGTGAGTTGAGATCAGTCAATGTCATAGACTGAATGGCATCGAGTGAGCTGAGCTCACTCCACGCCATTGTACTTAGAGGATTTTCTGGAAGTATGGCGTTGAGTGATTTGAGCTCACTTAACGCCATTGACTGAATGGCGTACGCCATTGTACTTGGAATATTTTCTAAAATTATGGCATTGAGTGAGTTGAGCTCACTTAACGCCATAATTCCAGAAAATATTCCAAGTATAATGGCGTTGAGTGAGCTCAACTCACTCGACGTGAGCTTACTCGACGCCATTCAGTCTATGGAGTTGAGTGAGCTCAACTCACTCAACGCCATAATTCTAGAAAATCCTCCAAGTAAAATGGCGTTGAGTGAGCTCAGCTCACTCGACGTGAGCTTACTCAACGCCATTTAGTCTATGGCGTTGAGTGAGCTCAACTCACTCAACGCCATAATTACAGAAAATCCTTTAAAGATGGCGTTGAGTGCACTCAATGCACTCAACGCCATTCAGTCCATGGCGTTGAGTGGACTCAGCGCACTCAATGCCCGAACTCCAAATTCTTTCTAAGTAAGATTGCGTTGAGTGCTCCTACAGCTCAGTGGTCCACTGACTAGCTATCTCAGCCTTATTTTTAAGGCCAACAGCTCAGGCTTCTCATCCCTACAACTTCAGGCACACAGCCATACTCACAGAGTGCTGCAGCACTCCTATAACTCAGTACCTTTCCAGGTACCTACCTCAGTACCCTTCCAAGCACCTACAGCTCAACCTTCTCCAAGGACTACAACTCAGTGACACACATGTAACCTACAGCTCAGTGACTCACAAGTACCCTACCTCAGGCACTAGTCCCTACACTCAGGCTGGGAGGACAGCCGTACCTTAGATCCACACTTGGATCCTACCTCAGATAGCACCACTCTCCTACCTCAGGTACTTAAGACCTACAGCTCAGAGCCACACTTGGATCCTACCTCAGTACCCCAGCAGGGCACCTACCTCCGTGGTTAATTAGTCACCTACCACTCAGGCACAAAGTGCCCGACACTCAGATTCAGATAAACTGAATCCTACAGGAAATAATCAAGTATAATTGAATTACTGACTCAGAGATAAATCTCTGATTCTAACTTATTGGACTGAGCAGATATCAGTCCAGCCCACTTACTGTAGAAAGGATGAGTCTTTTCTACAACCAACTCCTTCTTTGTTGTACAGTTGAGCAGCTATCTGCTGTTGAAAGCTTACACCCCTTCATACAGCTATCTTCTCTTGCTGATAGATTTAATCAGCCAACTTTTTCTCCAAGGAACACTCTTGCTGAACTGGAAGAAGCTTCGGCTAACTTTGTCTTATGTCTTTCACTACTAGACTTTTCTTTCAAGCTTGTCGAAGAAGATGAAGTCCAGCCCACCCTTTTTTGTTTTCTACTTCCGTTCATTAACCTTAATCTTCTTTTCTTCTCTTCCTTTTATATCTGTTGATTTGAATCAACGGTACAATTTGAATGTGGGCCCAATCAAGTATGGTGTGTGCCGCCTCCCTCTGACGAAAACAAACAGTAGCTTCTGGCGCTACTGTAGCTTTCCCTCAATGGATTGAAATATTTTTACTGGGCTCGACGATCGTCGATCTGAGATCGACGAACTCTGTGTTGAGCTCAACGAACTTCTGAATCCTCAACTTTAACTTGATCTCGACGAAAGGTGGGCTCAGGTCGATGAGTTATGAATCTTCAACCTTTAACCTGAGCTCGACAATCTATGAGCTTAGCTCAACGAATGCTGAATCTTTAACCTTCAACTTGAGCTTGACGATCAATGAGCTGAGCTCGACGAACTATGAATCTTCAACATTCTACTTTAGCTCGATGATTAGTGAGATGAGCTCGACGAACTCTTTATCTTGAACCTTCAACTTGAGCTCGACGAAAGGCAGGCTCAGGTTGATGAACTCTGAATCTTAAACCGTTAGCCTGACCTCGATGATCTGTGAGTTGAGCTCGACGAACTCCGCTTTCTTGACTTAGAAGATTTTTGTCGGCTTTGTCTCAGCGGTTCCTTCTCAATTTCCTCAGTGGTTTCTTCTTCACAGTTGAGACTCTTTTATCTCAACAGTTCCTTATCAACTGTCTCAGCGATTTAGCTGAGATCAACACCTTTCTCAATGATATGTGTTGAGCTTCTCAGTTGTCTCAGCGGTTCTGTTGAGACATTCTTCTCAGTTGTCTCAGTGGTTATGCCTTAGTCAAATTTTATGACTTCTAGCTTCCTCTTCCTGTTCACCTGCCCAATTAAAGACAACATGCAAGCAATAACTCAAGCATATGACAAATACATTATATTTGTATGTCATTGACTAGTTTGACTTCTTTTAAATTTGGAACATTGGGGTCAATGGACCCAACAATCTCCCCCTATTTGAAGAAGTCAAAACCTTACTTGATACTTAACACAGGTAATTGACATACACAACATTTTTATCATAAAACCTGACACTTGTGTAACATCATTAAGTGTTTGAAAATATATTACCACACATAATTCTTCATGTCAGGAATTTTACTTACTCCCTCTGGCATGTTGCTTTCCTGGATGATCCATCCTTACTATTCTTGTGCTGAACAAACTTATGCACCACTTGGATTTGAGCTTCCTGCATCTTGGCTTGGTCAGTTATTGATCAAGTCTATTCTTTCTTCGCCCTAACTCCTCTCCCCCATTTAACTTCTACAATAGGGAGATTTGTTATGTGTGGAGTTTTTCTCCCCTTGTTTGTCTCGGGATGATTCCCCTACTCTGACTTAATTCCATTTCAGTTGCTGGGCTTGCTGCCCCTCAACTGTTGCACACCAGCTTCATTGTCTTGGGGAAGGACTTGTATTTCATGCAAAATAGATAGTACAACATATTGTAGAGGAGAGAATTGAAGCTACACAAGATTCAACATACCCAATTCAAATTTAAAGGTGTTGAACTTGGCTTCATCTAGTGGCTTAGTGAAGATATCAGCCACTTGCTTGTCTGTAGAGACAAACTCAAGGCTGATGTCTTTCCTTTAGACATGTTCTCTAATGAAATGATACTTAATTTTTATATACTTAGTCCTGCTATGAGAGACAGGATTCCTAGCAATAGAAATTGCACTAGTAGAATCATAAAAGAGTGGAGTTCTACTTATATGAATATTGCAGTCCTGAAGTTGATGCTGGATCCATAGCAACTGAGCACAGCAGCTCCCAGCTGAAATGTACTATGACTCAGCAGTGGAGATTGCAACACTTGTTTGTTTCTTGTTGCTCCAAGACAACAGCCTTCCACCTAGAAATTGACAGGAGCTAGATGTGCTTTTCCTACCCTCCTTGCAGCCTTCAAAATTTATATTAGAATAGCCAGTTAGTCCAAACTACCTATTCCTAGGGTACCATAGTCCAAGATTTGGGGTGCCCTTAAGATATCTCAAGATTCTTTTCACAGCAGTGTAGTGAGACTCTTTAGGGCAGGCCTGATACCTAGCACACACACATGTTGCATACATAATGTCAGGCCTACTTGCAGTGAGGTAGAGAAGGGAGCTAACTATACCTCTATACAATGTTGGATCAATAGGTTTCCTTGGATCATCTTTGCCTATAGGCATACTTGAGCTCATGGGAGTTCTTATGGTGGATGCATTCTCCATACCATACTTCTTAATTAGCTCCCTAGTGAACTTTGACTGGGATATGGATAGACCATCATCAGTCTGTCTTACTTGGAGACCCAAGAAGAACTTCAGTTCACCCATATTACTCATCTCAAACTTCCCCTACATAAGTTTTGCAAAATTCCTGCAGAGGTTATCATCTGTAGAGTCAAATATTATGTCATCAACATAAATCTGGACTAGGATGATCTTGCCCTTAGATTCCCTTAGGAATAGGGTCTTGTCTATCTTCCCCCTTGAGAATTTGTTCTCAACAAGGAAGGTAGACAATATCTCATACCATGCTCTAGGGGCTTGCTTGAGCCCATATAGAGCTTTCCTAAGTATATGCACAGCAGTAGGAGAGTTAGAATCTACAAAACCTTGGGGCTGCACTACATAGACCTCTTCTTTCAAATTTCCATTCATGAAGGCTGACTTCACATCCATCAGGAAGACTTTGAATCCCTGAAAGGCTGCAAATGCAAGGAACAGTCTGATGTCTTCCAACCTTGCCACTGGGGCAAAAGTCTGATCATAATCAATTGCCTCTTCCTGTTTGTACCCCTTGGCCACCAGTCTAGCCTTATTCTTTATGATAATGCCATTTTCATCAAGTTTATTTCTGAAAATCCACTTGACTCCAATGACATTATGTCCATCTAGTCTGGAAACCAGCTTCCAGACCTTGCATCTTTTCAACTGGTTCAGTTCTTCTAGCATTGCACCAATCAAGAATTGGTCCTGATTTGCCTCTTCAAATTTCTTGGGCTCTTCTTGTGACAGGAAGCTGGAGAAAAGAGCTGTGTTGAAAATCCTACTTCTGGTTGGTACACCTTGGCTAGCCTCACCTATTATCTTATTTTGAGGATGATCTCTCATATATCTTACTGTTGGGGGCAGCTGGATTGTTTCTTGCTGAGCACCATTTTCTTCAACTAGTTGATCTTCAACTCCAACTAGATTGTCATGTGCTTCCTCTTGACAGCATCCTTCTCTGTATTCTTCTAGCAAAGTAGGGTCGTTATTTTATATGGAGAGCTTTTGCATCATAATTTCTGTACCTACAGAAGTAAGCAAAGAGCTTGACAGCTCACTGTCAATCATGCTTGACTCATCAAACACTACATGGACAGATTCTTCTACAACTTGATTTGTCAAGTTGTAGACTCTTTATGCCTTACTACTATTGTTGTACCCAACAAAGATCCCCTCATGGGATTTTACAGCAAACTTAGTCACTTTTGACTTGCAATTATTCAAGATGAAACACTTACAACCAAAGATCCTGAAATAGGATATGTTTGGTTTTATGCCCATCAAGATCTCATAGGGAGTCTTATTGTAGCCTTTTGTGATAAAAGCCCTATTGAGAACATGACTTGTAGTGTTAACTACCTCAGCCCAGAAATATTCAGGGAGAGAAGTGTAACTCAACAATGTTCTCCCAGCTTCTATGAGAGTCCTATTTTTTACTCTTAGCTAACCCATTTTGCTGGGGTGTTCATGGAGAGGTGAATTCTTGATGAATCCCTTGCTCTTCACAGAAGGTAGTCATGGCAGCAGACTGAAATTCAGTTCCATGATCACTTCTTATTTTTTACTACAGAGCTTGCAAGTTCATTTTGAAATCTTCTTGACAAAATTCATGAAGCCTTCAAGGGTTTCATCCTTTCTTCTAAGGAAGAACACCCAAACAAACCTGGAATAGTCATCAACCACCACAAGGGTATAGACCTTCCTACCTATACTCTGAACATGCATAGGACCAAACAAGTCCATATGAAGGAGATACAAGCATCTCACTGAGTCCTTGGTCCCAATGCTCGTGTAGGAGGTCTTAGTCTGCTTACCCTTTTGGCAAGCAGCACAGATACCCTCCTTGGAGCATTTAATTTTGGGATCATTCCTAACTAGCTCATCACTAAAGAGCTATCCAATGGTCTAATAATTCAAATGAACCAGTCTCTTGTGTCATTGAACACAATATGAGACTTTGTCATTTGCAACTAGGCATATATGGGAACTACTATCTAAGCAAGAAAAGTTTAAGCAATAAACATTCCCACTCCTAGTGCCTGTTAAGATGACACTCTAGTCACTTAACCTCTTGATGTAGCACTTATCCTTATGGAAGGAAATGTCATAACCAAGGTCACATAGTTGGCTTATGCTTATGAGGTTGTGTTGCAACCCTTCTTCATAAGCAACCTTTGTGATGGTGATTATGCCATTTGAAATCTTACCATAACCTCTGGTTATCCCCTTGTCAGAGCCTCCAAAGATGACCATAGGTCCATTCTTTACTAGAGTAAACTCTTTCAACAGTTCCTTTTTTCCAGTCATATGACTGGAACATCCACTGTCCAAGTACCATTTAGGGGAACTGGTACTTGAACTAAACTGAAAAGCACAATTTATCTCACCTTAGGACCCCAATTTCGATTATGTCCTAGGTTCATATTAGTTTGAAAATAAGCTTTCCTTCCTGCAGAATTCCTGACAGGTTGGCTACCTCTAGACACTGAAGCATTGTGCTAGCAACCTACAGCATAGTGGCCCACTTTACCACAGCACCAGCACTCATGGACATTATATCTCATTTTTTGTTTAGGGCTAGCATTTGTATGGACTGCTGCTTGAACAGTGGGTAGATGTGTTTTTGTATGTCTTTCATTCCTTCCAGCAGCTATTTGACTGAAGGTAAGCCTTTCAGTTGATTGTTTTGGTCTTTTTTGAGAGCCACTAGCTGCATGTCTATTTTCAGCTAGCATGCATCTGATTGCATCAGAAACGGCCATTCTAGTCTTGCTAGAAGACTCAACTTGAGTCATTACTTTTGCTGGATGACTTAGATTTCCTACAACAGCAATAACCTTGAATTTTGGGGCTGAGGCACAAAAAACAAATGGTCCAGGATGAGCCATTTGAATTTCCTCATAGGCAACCTTAAGGGCCCTCACATGGCTATATCTTCCACCTTGGTTATGGCCACATTGGTCCATACTAGTGGATCTACAATTCTCCTAGTGACCATAACAGCTTTCATGGCCATACCTATTAGAAGGCAATAGAACTTTCTGAAAAAAAATTGGAGGCAATAAGGCTATGGGCACAACTATTGCCTTCCCCTTTCCTCTTGGATTGGGAGTTCTAGCAGATACCTTAAAACCTAACCCTTTCCTATCCTTTTGAATAAATAGGGTGTCAATTAAGGGAAGCACGATGCTTTGCTTAGAAAACTTGGCCACCAGTAGTTTCTCCCTTAGTAGATCATCTTTAAGTTTCTTGATAAGTTTCTTATTTGAGACTCTTACCACGAACTACATATCAATGATCCCCTTGAGCTTGGCTGATTGAGTAGCCATATCATTGAGATCCTTTTCTTGGCCCTCACACTTTCTCCTAAGACTGAGAAGCTCTTTTGCCTGTCTCTTGGCAAGGATCTTGCACTTCTTGATTGCTTCAAGAAGTTCTCCATACTTGTAAATTATAGAATTGACATCATCATCAGACTATGAATCCCCTTAATCTCTTGATGATTGAGCTTCAGTCTCTTAGCTAGCCTCATGACTTGAAATAAAAGGCAGAGATTTATGATTTACCTGAGCTTGTCCAGACTGATCCTGGAAGCTCTCCTCACCTGTCATTGCCATTAATCCATGGCAATGAACATCTTCTTCTTCATCTTCATCCACCTCTGAGTAACTTTCTTAATGTGATAGAGGGGCCCTGATTCCTATCCTAGCAGCAAGATATTCTTCAGGTTCTTCTTCAGCAATAACCATTAGCCCAATGTAGGCTTCTTCTTCTTCACTGTCTGACCCAAAGGAGGAGTCAGACCAGGTCTTTTCTGTCTTGGCCACAAGAGACTTCTCTTTTTTCTTTCCCTTATGGTGCTTCTTCTCTCCTTCCTCTTTCCTCTTCAATGGGTAGGCAGCAACTATGTGACCAGGTTTGCTGTAGCAGAAATAAATGACTTTTGAAAAAGTTTGTTTGCTAGAGGTAGGAACATACATGTTCCCCTTAGAGGATCTCCTTCTGTGTTGTGAGGAAGAGTAAGGCATGTTGTTCTTCCTATGCTCCTTCTTTATGAATTTCTAAAACTTTGTGGAGAAGACAGCAAAGTCCTTATCAGGCATATTGTTGTCAGAGGTGCTGGTCTTTGAGCTCTCAAAATCTGACTCAATAATTCTCCTGCGTGGAGAGTTCTTCCTTCTATTCCTGGTTGGGGCATCAGCTTTGAAGGCCACAGACTTCTCCTTGGCCTGTGACATACTGCTCTTTTCTTCTTCCTTTCTGGCAGCAAGCTGCATCTTATATGACAGCAACTTTCCAAATAGGGTTGGAGGAGGTGTGTCAGCTAACATGGCCATTTCTCTAATGGCACAAATCTTTGTATCTCAATCCTTTGTGAGGGACCTAAGAAATTTGTCATTCAGCTCATAGGTACTGAAGACCCTTCCATATGTTCTCAGATCATTTACTATTCTAAAGAATCTCTCAAAGCACTCAGCAATGTCATCAGACTTTCCTTGTATGAAGGCCTCATACTCCTGATTTAGCATGGATTTTCTGTCATCCCTCACCTCCTCTGAACCCTCCATGAACACAACTAGGGTTTCCCACATCTCCTTGGAGGTCTTACAGTGCACCAGATTTTGGAATGTTGAATCATCTATTGCACTGGAAATAATGTTTTGAGCTCTCTTTTCCATGGAGGCAAGTAGGAGCTCATCTTTGTTCATTTCATCATAAGATTTAGGTGTCTAGATGTTGGCATCCAGAAATGAGGTCTTCACGGGGATGAAGGCTCCTTCTTTGACTGTGATGTAGATCCTAGGGTCAGCAGCTTCCATGAATTGTCTGACCCTTTCCTTCTAGAGGCAAAAGCCCTCCTTTCTGCAGATTGATAATTTCATGGCCCCAAGTTCCTTGTAGTTTACACCAGACCCCATTCTTATATCTTATAGCTAACCTTGGAGGTGTACTCAGATTGTTAAATCCTTTTTGAGTAACCTCCCTCTGATACCACTTGAAAGTTATTACTTAAAGGTTAGGTTGTCACCTATAGGGGGGTGAATAGGTCTTTGAAATTACTTACGCCTTTTTGTTGTTTATAAGTTTGGTGATCTAGTGCTTGTCCTAATTACCTGCAATACAAGAAAAAAAAAGCAACACAGCAAGCATAAAAGTATTTATAGTGGTTCCCCAATTGGGTACATCCACTTTCCCTCCCACCTATGTAACTGATTTGTTGTACTAGGCACAAACTCCACCAATATGCTCCTCAGAGCTTACACCTCAGGCCCTCAGCCATACACACAGATTCATTTCATAATCCAAACTCAAGAACTACAAGGGTTCATACCTCAGAGCCCTGCAGTGCTCTTACAGCTCACTGGTCTATTGAACACCTACCTCAGCCTTATTTCTAAGGCCTACAGCTCAGGCTTCTTAGCCCGACAACTTCAGGCAAACAACCCTACTCTCAGAGTGCTACAGCACTCCTATAACTCAATACCTTTCCAGGTACCTACCTCAGTGCCCTTCCAGGAACATATAGCTCAGCCTCCTCCAAGGCCTTCAACTCAGTGACAAACCTGTCACCTTTAGCTAAGTGACTCACAAGTCACCTACCTCAGGCACTAGGCCCTACACTCAGGATCGGAGGATAGCCCTACCTCAGATTAACACTTGGATCCTACCTCAGAGATCAGCACTCTCCTACCTATGGCACTTAAGCCCTACAAGCCAGATCCACACTTGGATCCTACCTAAGTACCCCAGCAGGGAACCTTCCTCAGTGACTAATTAGTCACCTACCACTCAGGCACAAAGTGCCCTACACTCAGATTCAGATAAACTGAATCCTACAGGAAATAATCAAGTATAATAGAATTACTGACTCAGAGATAAATCTCTGAGTCTAACTTGCTGGAATGAATAGATATCAGTCTAGGCCACTTGTTGTAGAAGGGATGAGTCTTCTTCTACAGCCAACTCCTTCTTTGCTACACAAGTGAGCAGCTATCTGCTGTTGAAGGCTTACACCCCTTCACACAGCTATCTTCTCTTGTTGATAGATTTAATCAACCAACTTGTTCTCCAAGGAACACTCTTGCTGAACTAGAAGAAGCTTCAGCTAACTTTGCCTTCTGGATTTCACTGCTGGACTTTGTTCTCAAGCTTGTTGAAGAAGATGAAGTCCAGCCGCCCCCTTTTTCATTTTCTACTTCCGTTCGTTAAGCCTAATCTTCTTTTCTTATCTTCCTTTTAAAAATGTTCATTTGAATCAACGTCACAATTTGAATGTGGTCCCAGTCAAGTATGGTGAGTGTTGCCTCCCTCAGAAGAAGACAAACAGTAGCTTCCGACGTTATTGTAGTTTTCCCGCAATGGCATAAAGTATTGTGAATGGGCTCGACGATCGTCGATCTGAGATCGAAGAACTCTGTGTTGAGCTCGACGAACTTCAGAATCTTAAACTTTAACTTAAGCTCGACGAATGGGGGGCTCAGGTTGATGAACCATGAATATTCAACCTTTAACCTTAGCTCGACGATTTGTGAGCTGATCTCGACGAACGCTGAATCTTCAACCTTCAAATTCAGCTCGACGATCAGTGAGCTGAGCTCGACGAACTTTGAATCTTCAACCATCTACTTGAGCTCGTCGATCAGTGAGTTGAGCTCGACGAACTCTGAATCTTCAACCTTCAACTTGAGCTCGACGAAAGGCGGGCTCATGTTGATGAACTCTGAATATTAACCTTTAACCTGAGCTCGATGATCTGTGAGCTGAGCTCGATGAACTCCACTTTCTAGACTTAGTAGATTTGTGCTGGCTTTGTCTCAGCGGTTCCTTCTCAATTATCTTAGAGGTTCCTTCTTCATAGTAGACACTCTTCTGTCTCAGCGGTTCCTTATCAACTGTCTCAGCGGTTTAACTGAGACCAACACTTCTCTCAACGATATATGTTGAGCTTCTCAGCTGTCTCAGTGGTTCTGCTGAGACATTCTTCTCAGCTGTCTCAGCAGTTATGCCTTAGTCAAATTTTCTGACTTCCAGCTTCCTCTTCCTATTCACCTGTCCAATCAAGAACAACCTTCATGCAATAACTCAACCTTACATCAAATACATTATATGTGTATTTCATTTACCAGTTTGACTTCTTCCAAATCTAGAACATTGGGGTCAATGGACCCAACACTTTTCATCGGTAAAGGCTGAAGTTACCCACATTAGGAGAAGGGTAAAGGACTTTTTCGTTTTGTCGACAAGTTCTTATGTTCAGAAAATGAGGGTAAATAAACGCACAACTATCTGGCATGAGAAACTGGGACATGTAGGGAAGGATAAGTTGAAGTGCATGATGACAAAGGGCCTGGTGAAAGGTTTGCTTAATATTTCCTCTCTAGGCGATGGTCATATGTGTGAAAGTTGTCAATATGGAAAGGCATGTCTCCTTCCATTTGACAAATCACTATCCATGTGCAAGGCTCCTTTGGAGTGCATTCACAGTGACTTGATGGGACTGTGCCTCACCCCTTCTTGTTCAGGTTACAAATATATGTTTGTCTTTGTTGATGACTTCACCAGGTATTTTTTGGTGTGCTTTGTGAAAGAGAAGTCAAGAGTTTTTGAGAAGTTCTTGGAGTTCAAGGAACTCGTTGAAGGCAAGCTTAAAATGTAGATTAAGAGGTTGGGGATAGGTAATGGGTTACTTCCTTTGAGTTCTTATACTTCTGCACAAAGCATGCGATCAACAGTAAGCTCTCTTGTGCACGCACTCATCAATAGGACAGAGTTGTATAGAAGAAGATTCTCTATATATCGAAGACTTGTAAGAGCTTGCTTCATGTCAAAGGAGTTCCTCGGTTCTTTTGGGAATAGGGAATGGCTTGTATGATATACATCATCAACAAGGTGCCCTTGAGTCCTGTCAACATGAAGTATCCGCATTAAGTGGTGTTCAAGGAGATGCCCAGCGTTGCTCACATTCAGATGTTTGGTTCTACCTGCTATGTGCATATTCCAGATGCTCAAGGACAAAATTAGATGGTAAGGCAAGGAATATTGTCTTCATTGGCTATGATGAGCGGAAGAAGGATGGGAAGAGCATGGATCCGGAGAAAAGGTAATTTATTATCTCGAGAGATATGGTATTCGATGAGTTAACGTCGTACCAGGGTAGTTCTTGAGAGTTCTTATGTTTAAGGCAGCCTGTAACCTAGAGGGGGTGAATAGTTTTTCTTCTACTTTTGATATCTTTTAACTTCTTTCTTTAGTGCTTAGTGATTTGGCTGTGATTTGCCATCAAGTACTTGCACAGATAGAACACCACAAAAAAACACAATGTTTTATAGTGGTTCCTCAATTTTTGGGTACATACACTCTCCTCCCACCTTGATAACTTCCTATTAGTCAAGGCTCTTCTCAAAAACAATGCTACACAGAGAGTACACCTCAGATCTCTCAAGCTCTCTTCGTCTCCTCCAATACCTACAGCTCAACCACAAAGGCATACAACTCAGTGGTCAACAGACCACCTACCTCAGGCTATTAAGCCCTATACTCAGGCTTGGAGAATATCCCTACCTCAGATCCACAAGGGATACTACACTCAGAGATAACCACTCTCCTACAGCTCAGGCAACTTGCCCTACCTCGGGCTAGTGGCCATACAATCTCAGATCCAGTTGGATCCTACAAGATGGAATAATTTTTATATCTATCACAAAGAAATTTCTCTGTGATAGCACCTTGAGCTAAGTTATCTCAACTCAAACTTTCTTCCAAAGCTACAAGGATCTTGAGCTGGAAGAACTAGCGTTAAACTTCATTGTTTCTCTTCTTCTTAGGATAGAGTCAGCTACTTTATTTTTCCTTCTTCTCAGCTTTAGAAAGTAGATCTTTAGGTTAGGTCTTCCTGAATTGAGAAGTAACTTGATCCGGAAAGACTTCCTTCCTTTTTCTGCTTCTCTCATAAGGAAAGCCTTCTAATCATGCTGGTGTCGATGAAGAAGACACACACCTAACTGAGCTTTTAGCAGGGAGACTTCAAGATTTTACTTGCACCAATGGTGGGGGAGATGAGATGGATGCTAACTTTTGAAGTTAATAATGCCCTAAAAGTTCTTTCTATCTTGGCCCATCTCTTCCTTTTTTAGTTCGTCGATCAACAGCTCTTAGAGATCAGTGGGTCCCACTTGCAGCTTACAGCTGCACCTTGCTTTAATAGAAGAAGACATACAGTATCTTCTCAGTATAGGTTTGTCGTGTTATGTAGCTTCTCCGTACTTGATTTGAACTTAGTTGACTTTGTCAATTTTTGCTGTCTGTCAGCACCTGTGTACTAGGCCAAAAATCAACCAACATTAGTATAGGCGTTCAGTGAGTGAGCCTCACTCAATGACAAAACACTTAGATAGAATTCTGTCTATCTAGGCTTTGAGAGAGTTGAGCGTGTCTTCTTCACTCAACGCTTTTTGCCTTTGAAAAGCTTTCTACATCTTAGCCGCTGAGAGCGTTGAGTGAGCATGCCTTACTCAACATTTTTTGCCTTTGCCAATTTATCTGCATCTGCAGCTTTTCAAGAACTAAGAGCGTTGAGCATACTTACTCAAAAGCTTTTGGATCTAGGCCATTTTTGTGTTTAGAAACGCTTGCTTTGACTGACTGTGTGTTACTCAACAACTTTAGGGTTTGTGGCGTTGAGTGGATGACCTTCACTCAACGCCTGTAGACTAGGCACTTTTCTGCCCCTTATTCCTTAGGCTTTGACTGTCTCAGTCTTCCTCACTCAATCTGAACTCAGTTCGACGAATTCTGAACTGAGTTCGACGAAACTCTGAACTTTGTTCGACGAACTCAGATTCTTAACCTCTGAGCTCAGTTCGACGAACAATGTGCTCAGTTCGACGAACGATGAGCTCAGTTCGACGAACTCTGAGCTCAGTTCGACTAACTTAGAGTCTCAAACTCTGAGCTCAGTTCGACGAACAATAAGCTCAGCTCGACGAACTCTTAACTCAGTTCGACTAACTCAGCGCCTGTGGACTGTTGCGCACTAGGGTTCGAAGAAAATAAACGCAACCGAACTAGCAACCCGATGAGGCAAGTATACCTATCGAATTGTAGCAAGGGGACACAAGTGTCGTATTGAAATCCGGGAACTGTTGGCTATGCTTACTCACACGAACGCTATTATCTTATCGACGGAAAAACTAGGGTTTTAGAAAATCTAAGTGCAGGGGAGAAAGTAAAGCTATACTAGAAAGAGAAACACCGCAATTAAGTAAAGCTATTAAGTAAAACGATTACTATGAAGGGTAGAAAATATGAAATGGAAATGCACTCGATCAAGATTCACCTCGGCTAAAGACGATTAAGAAAATGCGATAAAAATCTAAACTTAATAGGATAAAGGTCCTTGACCGTGGAGGTTCCTAAAGCTTGAACACGCTTCTCTCGAATTCGTGCCCAACTGAGTTTAGGAAGGTCCGACCGACTCTCGTCTAAATCGGAGGCCTAAAACTCGCTTTACGCGGTGAACCCCACTATTGGATTTTACTCCAATCCGGGAGATTTGGATGTCTGCCTCTCTCGAGGGGTGCGTACAACTCCCTTTACTCTTGAATGCTCACTTCATTCTTTCGGCCTCTCGGCTAGCCCAGAATGAAAGCTAAGGCGGAGAGTATATATCGATAATATACCTCCAACCCGTTATTAATCAAGAGTAATTCAGGGCCCTAACCTAAAAAGAAAAGATTAATTAAAACATCATAACATAATCGCTCTAACCTCGGATCATCAAGATCGAGTACAAGGAGGATTAGTTAATCATAATGGAGTGGAGGAGGGGAGATGAGTAGAAAAGCATATAAAGGAACACAAGTAAAGGAAGAACACTTTTATTAATGAAAAAAGGGCAAGTTATACTATTGAAATTGAAATTACAAGTGCATGAAAATTAAATCCTATTCTAGCCCTACAATTAGCACTAAGCAAGAGCAAAGATTACAAAGAAAGCTAAAGCAACTAAATATTAAACCATGATTAAGCAAAAATTACAAAGGAAGAGAGAGAGAGAGAGAGAGAGAGAGAGAAAGAAAGCATAAAAACTCAAGAACCAAAGGGGCAGCACCTCCCCCTCTCAACCAAAGCTTACTGAAATGGAGAGGGGGGTCTCAATTTATAGAATTTTTCTCGGGTTGGTCACGCCCTCCGACACGCCCTAGGGGGGCGTGTCGGGGGGCGTGACAGTACTATGTTGACCTCGGGCTCTGAATTCTTGATGAATCCCTTGCTCTTCACAGAAGGTAGTCATGGCAGCAGACTGAAATTCAGTTCCATGGTCACTTCTTATTTTTTACTACAGAGCTTGCAAGTTCATTTTGAATCTTCTTGACAAAATTCATGAAGCCTTCAAGGGTTTCATCCTTTCTTCTAAGGAAGAACACCCAAACAAACCTGGAATAGTCATCAACCACCACAAGGGTATAGACCTTCCTACCTATACTCTGAACATGCATAGGACTGTTGAAGTTGAGACCGGCGGTCTGTCGTCTGGCTTGGCGGGTGATTGACCGGGCGGTCTGGCGGTTTGCCTCCAGCGGGTGTTTGTTTGCTGCGTTAGATCTGAGGTCCAAGCGCGGTTCTAGCGGTCTGTTACTGGCGACTGGAGACCGGGCGTCTAACGGTCTCACTTGGCGCTTGTCTCTCTCTCTGGCAGTGGCCGACGCGGTTAGCCCTTCTGTCTAAACCGTGCGGCTTGTTCCGGTCTGTTGTTCTAGCCGCCCAGATTCTTTTGTATAGTTTTAGTCCCACATCTCTTATTTGTACTCTCTCTTCTCTCCTCCATTCTATATAAGGGAGGCCATACCTTTGTAATAGAGACCTTTTTCTGTAATTAAATTTCAGTTATACCATTTCCGGCTTGTTTTAGTTCGCTTCTCACATGGTATCAGAGCAATCGATCCTTTCCTCCTGATTCTGTTCTGCGCCCTGTCCGCGCGGTCTCCTTGTCGTTGCCCTCTGTGTGCGCGACCTGTTGCCTTGTTCACTGCGATCTGTCGCCTTGTTCGCCGCGACCTATCGCCGTGTTCCTTGCCTCCTCCTGTTTGCTCTTGCTCTGGTCGTCGCGACCTGTTGCCTAGTTCGCCACGACCTGTTGCCTAGTTCGCCGCGACCTATTGTCGTGTGCTTGCCCTCTCTTGTGCTTCTGTTCGAGTGGACTGTCTGCTTGCCGCTCGACTTCTTCCCCTTTGCTTGTTACTGCGGCTTGGTCGTGGTCTCTCTGACCGCTGGTGTCTGACATCCTGACCGCTGCAGTTCCTCTTCTGCCTATCCGCGCGGCCTGTTTTCTAACCGCGCGGCTTCCTGTTGTTTGCTCTTATGGCTCTTTCTGATGCTTCTACTGCCACCACTCCTGCCGCCACCCCTGTCGCCAATCCGGCTCCTCCTCCTACTCCTTCCAGGAACCTTGGCACCGTTTCCAAGCTTGTCGGCTCCAACTACCCGGATTGGAGCGTCTCTTTCACCTTTCTCCTTCGCTCGCAACGCAAACGCCACCATCTCGTTGATGACCCTCCTCCTACCACTTCCCCTCTCTTTGATGACTGGGATGCGAGTGACGCTCTTGTGCGTACTTGGCTCGCTAACAGTCTATCCGATGAATGCCTTCCCGTCATCCGTCATGATGAGACGGTGAAGGCCGCTTGGCTTCATCTTGCTGCTTTGTATTCCAAAGGGGCTCAGACGTCCCGCATCTATACGTTGTATGCGGACCTCTTTTCCCGCCTACCTTGTCTCCTGCTGCTGCCTACCAACAAGTTCAAGCTCTTGGGGCTGAGATTCTTCAGAATCGTCCCTTTTCTGCGGATCTGGCTCAACAACACAAGCACTTCCAGGAGCTTCTGGTTGTGTGTTATCTGCTCCGTCTTCCTGACACTTATGACATGATCCGCCAACAAATTCTAGGTGAGGCGGAATCTCCTACCTTAGATGCCACCGCTGCTCGCATCGCCGCTGTCACCTCTCTCCTTCAGCGCCCGCTTCTACCCGCTCTTTCTCCTCCGGATAACTATGCTCATCAAACTCAGCGGAGTGGCTCTGGTAGCCGCAGTCTTCAGTCTGGCGGGCGTCCTTCTTCCCGCTATCTCTGCTCTCACTGCGGCCGCACCGGACACACTCTTGACCGCTGCTGGACAAAACATCCCCATCTTCGCCCCTCGGGTGACTCTTCCGCCTCTTCTTCCAAGCCGTCTGCTTCCGTGGTCACATCATCAGGTAGTGCCCATGTAGTCACTCAAGGTAAATGGCTTATCGACTCCGGTGCTACTAATCAATATGACGGGCAATCCTCAGTGCTTCTCTCTCCTCGAACAGCATGATCGGTTGCCCCCGGTCCTCATTGCAGACGGTTCTCCCTCCCCGGTTCATGGGTCGGGAGTGGTTCATGTTACTCCGTCCCTTCGGCTAGAGGACACTCTGTATGTGCCCAAGTTTTCATGCAATCTGTTATCGGTTACTTCTTTGTGCAAGCAGCTTCAATGTTCTGTAACGTTTACTCCATCTTCTTGCTCTTTTCAGGATCCGAGCTCCCAGCGGACGATTGCTACTGGGACTGAGAGCGGCGGCCTCTACTTCCTCGACAACGTTTCCGCTTTGTCCGCCTTCTCTTCTTCTTATACGGATCTTCTCCAGTGGCATCTCCGTCTCGGTCATCCTCCACCACGGCTTCTGCATCAGCTTCTGCCCCACCTCCCTCCCTCCACTACTCCTCTCCACTGCGAAGCATGTCAACTTGGCAAGCATCATCGTTCCTCCTTCCCGCCGAAGCAAGGTCGGGGCTCTACCCGTCCATTTGATCTAGTCCACTCCGATATCTGGGGACCTGCTCCTACCATTACTATTGGTCGGGGTAGTTCTTATTTTGTAACTTTCATTGATGATTTTTCTAGATGTACTTGGGTGTATCTCTTACGAGATCGCTCTGAACTTTTTAATGTATGGACCTCCTTTTATCATTTAATCAAAAATCAGTTAGGTGTTAGTATTAAAACTTTTCGCTCTGATAATGCAAAAGAATACTTAAGTCATGCTTTTACCTCTTTCTGTGTTCAACATGGCGTTATTCATCAGACAAGTTGTGTCTATACATCCCAACAAAATGGGGTGGCGAAACGCAAAAACCGTCACCTCCTCGATGTTGCTCGCACATTAATGACTCAAATGCATGTCCCTCGCTCATATTGGGGCTATGTTGTTCTTCTTGCTTGCTATCTCATCAATCGCATTCCCTCCTCCGTTCTTCAGGGACAAACCCCTTTTTCCATCCTTTATCCTGGCACGGAGCCTTTTCCTCTCCCTCTCCGAATCTTTGGGTGCACTGCTTTTGTGCATGTCCCATCTGCCACCCGTGATAAGCTCTCCCCTCGCTCCACCAAATGTGTTTTTCTGGGTACTCGGTCACTCAGAAAGGCTACTGCTGCTTTGATCCTGTTCTTCGTAAACAGTTTGTCTCCGCTGACGTTACCTTCTTCGAGAATGCCTCCTACTTCTCGGATGACTCCTCTTCTCTTCCTCCCACCTCAGATTCTCCTGTTATTCCGTCCGTTCCCTCGTCTCCTACTGCGATATCCGCTCCTCCTCCGTCTCCGCCCACTCCTCTCCCTCCGCCTCTCTCTCCGCCTCCATCTCCCTCATCTCCGCTGCCGTCGCTCTCTCCTCCCGGGCCAGCTCTCTCTACCACGGATACTCTGGATGCCGAGGAGCCCGCCGACCTGGATCTTCCTGTAGCTCTTCGCAAAGGGGTGCGGACGTGTACCCTACACCCCCTTGCTGCTGTTGTTTCATATGATCGTCTTACCTCTTCTCGCAGGGCCTTTGCGCTGGCTATCTCTGCTCCTACCACACCTCGTTCCTACCAGGAGGCCCTTGCCATTCCTCACTGGAAGCTGGCCATGGATGAGGAAATGGCGACCCTCACAGAGCGGGGTACCTGGACTCTTGTCCCTCCTCCTCTTGATACAGATGTTGTTGGCTGTCGATGGGTCTTTGTAGTCAAGTTTGGCCCAGATGGCACTGTAAACCGTTACAAAGCTCGTTTGGTGGCTAAGGGCTTTACTCAAACCTATGGGGTTGATTACTTTGACACCTTCTCTCCCGTGGCTCGTCTCAGCACTATACGGGTCCTTCTCTCTGTGGCAGTCAACAAAGACTGGCCCCTTTCCCAGCTGGATATTAAGAATACCTTCCTTTATGGTGATCTTCAGGAGGCCGTCTACATGGAGCAACCTCCAGGGTATGTTGCTCAGGGGGAGACACGAGTCTGCCGGCTACAGAAGGCAATCTATGGCCTCAAGCAGAGCCCTCGAGCTTGGTTTGACAAATTCAAGAAGCTGAGTATCGGAGTATGGCATCGACCACTTGCGAGCTAAAGTGGCTACGGGCTCTCATGTTGGATTTAGGAGAGGTCTACAACCATCCTCTACCTATGTTCTGTGACAACAAGGCTGCTATATATATCTCCAAAAATCCAGTCTTCCATGAGAGAACCAAACACATTGAGGTCGACTGTCATTTCATTCGTGAGAGATTCTGAAGGAACAAATTTGCACTCCCTTCGTCACGTCTGAAAAAGAGCTGGCTGACATCTTCACCAAGCCAGTATCCGCCTCATTTCTTCATATATGTGACAAGCTGGGCATGATCGACATATATGCTCCAGCTTGAGGGGGAGTGTTGAAGTTGAGACCGGGCGGTCTGTCGGTCTGGCTTGGCGGGTTATTGACCGGGCGGTCTGGCGGTTTGCCTCCAGCGGGTTGGTTGCTGCTTGAGGTCTGAGGTCCAAGCGGTCTAGCGGTCTGTTACTGGCGACTAGGAGACCGGGCGGTCTAACGGTCTCACTTGGCGGCTTGTCTCTCTCTCTGGCAGTGGCCGAGCGGTTAGCCCTTCTGTCTAACCGCGCGGCTTGTTCCGGTCTGTTGTTCTAGCCGCCCAGATTCTTTTGTATAGTTTTAGTCCCACATCTCTTATTTGTACTCTCTCTTCTCTCCTCCATTCTATATAAGGGAGGCCATACCTTTGTAATAGAGACCTTTTTCTGATAATAAAATTTCAGTTATACCATTTCCGGCTTGTTTTAGTTCGCTTCTCACAAGGACCAAACAAGTCTATATGAAGGAGATACAAGCATCTCACTGAGTCCTTGGTCCCAATGCTCGTGTAGGAGGTCTTAGTCTGCTTACCCTTTTGGCAAGCAGCACAGATACCCTCCTTGGAGCATTTAATTTTGGGATTATTCCTAACTAGCTCATCACTAAAGAGCTATCCAATGGTCTAATAATTCAAATGAACCAGTCTCTTGTGTCATTGAACACAATATGAGACTTTGTCATTTGCAACTAGGCATATATGGGAACTACTATCTAAGCAAGAAAAGTTTAAGCAATAAACATTCTCCACTCCTAGTGCCTGTTAAGATGACACTCTAGTCACTTAACCTCTTGATGTAGCACTTATCCTTATGGAAGGAAATGTCATAACCAAGGTCACATAGTTGGCTTATGCTTATGAGGTTGTGTTGCAACCCTTCTTCATAAGCAACCTTTGTGATGGTGATTATGCCATTTGAAATCTTACCATAACCTCTGGTTATCCCCTTGTCAGAGCCTCCAAAGATGACCATAGGTCCATTCTTTACTAGAGTATACTCTTTCAACAGTTCCTTTTTTCCAGTCATATGACTGGAACATCCACTGTCCAAGTACCATTTAGGGGAACCGGTACTTGAACTAAACTGAAAAGCACAATTTATCTCACCTTAGGACCCCAATTTCGATTGTGTCCTAGGTTCATATTAGTCTGAAAATAAGCTTTCCTTCCTGCAGAATTCCTGACAGGTTGGCTACCTCTGGACACTGAAGCATTGTGCTAGCAACCTACAGCATAGTGGCCCACTTTACCACAGCACCAGCACTCATGGACATTATATCTCATTTTCTGTTTAGGGCCAGCATTTGTATGGACTGCTGCTTGAACAGTGGGTAGATGTATTTTTGTATGTCTTTCATTCCTTCCAGCAGCTATATTGACTGAAGGTAAGCCTTTCAGTTGATTGTTTTGGTCTTTTCTGAGAGCCACTAGCTGCATGTCTCTTTTCAGCTAGCATGCATCTGATTGCATCAGAAACGGCCATTCCAGTCTTGCTAGAAGACTCAACTTGAGTCATTACTTTTGCTGGATGACTCAGATTTCCTACAATAGCAATAACCTTGAGTTTTGGGGCTGAGGCACAAAAAACAAATGGTCCAGGATGAGCCATTTGAATTTCCTCATGGGCAACCTTAAGGGCCCTCACATGGCTATATCTTCCACCTTGGTTATGGCCACATTGGTCCATACTAGTGGATCTACAATTCTCCTAGTGACCATAACAGCTTTCATGGCCATACCTGTTAGAAGGCAATAGAACTTTCTGAAAAAAAATTGGAGGCAATAAGGCTATGGGCACAACTGTTGCCTTCCCCTTTCCTCTTGGATTGGGAGTTCTAGCAGATACCTTAAAACCTAACCCTTTCCTATCCTTTTGAATAAATAGGGCGTCAATTAAGGGAAGCACGATGCTTTGCTTAGAAAACTTGGCCACCAGTAGTTTCTCCCTTAGTAGATCATCTTTAAGTTTCTTGATAAGTTTCTTATTTGAGACTCTTACCACGAACTACATATCAATGATCCCCTTGAGCTTGGCTGATTGAGTAGCCATATCATTGAGATCCTTTTCTTGGCCCTCACACTTTCTCCTAAGACTGAGAAGCTCTTTTGCCTGTCTCTTGGCAAGGATCTTGCACTTCTTGAATGCTTCAAGAAGTTCTCCATACTTGTAAATTATAGAATTGACATCATCATCAGACTTTGAATCCCCTTAATCTCTTGATGATTGAGCTTCAGTCTCTTAGCTAGCCTCATGACTTGAAATAAAAGGCAGAGATTTATGATTTACCTGAGCTTGTCCAGGCTGATCCTGGAAGCTCTCCTCATCTGTCATTGCCATTAATCCATGGCAATGAACATCTTCTTCTTCATCTTCATCCACCTCTGAGTAACTTTCTTAATGTGACAAAGGGGCCCTGATTCCTATCCTAGCAGCAAGATATTCTTCAGGTTCTTCTTCAGTAATAACCATTAGCCCAATGTAGGCTTCTTCTTCTTCACTGTCGGACCCAAAGGAGGAGTCAGACCAGGTCTTTTCCATCTTGGCCACAAGAGAATTCTCTTTTTTCTTCCCCTTATGGTGCTTCTTCTCTCCTTCCTCTTTCCTCTTCAATGGGTAGGCAGCAACTATGTGACCAGGTTTGCTGTAGCAGAAACAAATGACTTTTGAAAAAGTTTGTTTGCTAGAGGTAGGAACATACCTGTCCCCCTTAGAGGATCTCCTTCTGTGTTGTGAGGAAGAGTAAGGCATGTTGTTCTTCCTATGCTCCTTCTTTATGAATTTCTAAAACTTCGTGGAGAAGGCAGCAAAGTCCATATCAGGCATATTATTGTCAGAGGTGCTGGTCTTTGAGCTCTCAAAATCTGACTCAGTAATTCTCCTGGGTGGAGAGTTCTTCCTTCTATTCCTGGTTGGGGCATCAGCTTTGAATGCCATAGACTTCTCCTTGGCCTGTGACATACTGCTCTTTTCTTCTTCCTTTCTGGCAGCAAGCTGCATCTTATATGACAGCAACTTTCCAAACAGGGTTGGAGGAGGTGTGTCAGCTAACTTGGCCATTTCTCTAATGGCACAAATCTTTGTATCTCAATCCTTTGTGAGGGACCTAAGAAATTTGTCATTCAGCTCATAGGTACTGAAGACCCTTCCATATGTTCTCAGATCATTTACTATTCTAAAGAATCTCTCAAAGCACTCAGCAATGCCATCAGACTTTCCTTGTATGAAGGCCTCATACTCCTGATTTAGCATGGATTTTCTGTCATCCCTCACCTCCTCTGAACCCTCCATGAACACAACTAGGGTTTCCCACATCTCCTTGGAGGTCTTAAAGTGCACCAGATTTTGGAATGTTGAATCATCTATTGCACTGGCAATAATGTTTTGAGCTCTCTTTTCCATGGAGACAAGTAGGAGCTCATCTTTGTTCATTTCATCATAAGATTTAGGTGTCTAGATGTTGGCATCCAGAAATGAGGTCTTCACGGGGATGAAGGCTCCTTCTTTGACTGTGATGTAGATCCTAGGGTCAGCAGCTTCCATGAATAGTCTGACCCTTTCCTTCTAGAGGCAAAAACCCTCCTTTCTGCAGATTGATAATTTCATGGCCCCAAGTTCCTTATAGTTTACACCAGACCCCATTCTTATATCTTATAGCTAACCTTGGAGGTGTACTCAGATTGTTAAATCCTTTTTGAGTAACCTCCCTCTGATACCACTTGAAAGTTATTACTTAAAGGTTAGTTGGTCACCTATAGGGGGGTGAATAGGTCTTTGAAATTACTTACGCCTTTTTGTTGTTTATAAGTTTGGTGATCTAGTGCTTGTCCTAATTACCTGCAATACAAGAAAAAAAAAGCAACACAGCAAGCATAAAAGTATTTATAGTGGTTCCCCAATTGGGTACATCCACTTTCCCTCCCACCTATGTAACTGATTTGTTGTACTAGGCACAAACTCCACCAATATGCTCCTCAGAGCTTACACCTCAGGCCCTCAGCCATACACACAGATTCATTTCATAATCCAAACTCAAGAACTACAAGGGTTCATACCTCAGAGCCCTGCAGTGCTCTTACAGCTCACTGGTCTATTGAACACCTACCTCAGCCTTATTTCTAAGGCCTACAGCTCAGGCTTCTCAGCCCGACAACTTCAGGCACACAACCCTACTCTCAGAGTGCTACATCACTCCTATAACTCAATACCTTTCCAGGTACCTACCTCAGTGCCCTTCCAGGAACATATAGCTCAGCCTCCTCCAAGGCCTTCAACTCAGTGACAAACCTGTCACCTTTAGCTAAGTGACTCACAAGTCACCTACCTTAGGCACTAGGCCCTACACTCAGGCTCGGAGGATAGCCCTACCTCAGATTAACACTTGGATCCTATCTCAGAGATCAGCACTCTCCTACCTATGGCACTTAAGCCCTACAAGCCAGATCCACACTTGGATCCTACCTAAGTACCCCAGCAGGGAACCTTCCTCAGTGACTAATTAGTCACCTACCACTCAGGCACAAAGTGCCCTACACTCAGATTCAGATAAACTGAATCCTACAGGAAATAATCAAGTATAATTGAATTACTGACTCAGAGATAAATCTCTGAGTCTAACTTGCTGGACTGAATAGATATCAGTCTAGGCCACTTGTTGTAGAAGGGATGAGTCTTCTTCTACAGCCAACTCCTTCTTTGCTACACAAGTGAGCATCTATCTGCTGTTGAAGGCTTACACCCCTTCACATAGCTATCTTCTCTTGTTGATAGATTTAATCAGCCAACATGTTCTCCAAGGAACACTCTTGCTGAACTAGAAGAAGCTTCCGCTAACTTTGCCTTCTGGCTTTCACTGCTGGACTTTGCTCTCAAGCTTGTTGAAGAAGATGAAGTCCAGCCGCCCCTTTTTCATTTTCTACTTCCGTTCGTTAAGCCTAATCTTCTTTTCTTATCTTCCTTTTAAAAATGTTCATTTGAATCAACGTCACAATTTAAATGTGGGCCCAGTCAAGTATGGTGAGTGTTGCCTCCCTCAGAAGAAGACAAACAGTAGCTTCCGACGTTATTGTAGTTTTCCCGCAATGGCATAAAGTATTGTGAATGGGCTCGACGATCGTCGATCTGAGATCGAAGAACTCTGTGTTGAGCTCGACGAACTTCAGAATCTTCAACTTTAACTTAAGCTCGACGAATGGGGGGCTCAGGTTGATGAACCATGAATATTCAACCTTTAACCTTAGCTCGACGATTTGTGAGCTGATCTCGACGAACGCTGAATCTTCAACCTTCAAATTCAGCTCGACGATCAGTGAGCTGAGCTCAACGAACTTTGAATCTTCAACCATCTACTTGAGCTCGACGATCAGTGAGTTGAGCTCGACGAACTCTGAATCTTCAACCTTCAACTTGAGCTCGACGAAAGGCGGGCTCATGTTGATGAACTCTGAATATTAACCTTTAACCTGAGCTCGATGATCTGTGAGCTGAGCTCGATGAACTCCACTTACTAGACTTAGTAGATTTGTGCTGGCTTTGTCTCAGCGGTTCCTTCTCAATTATCTTAGAGGTTTCTTCTTCATAGTATACACTCTTCTGTCTCAGCGGTTCCTTATCAACTGTCTCAGCAGTTTAGCTGAGACCAACACTTCTCTCAACGATATATGTTGAGCTTCTCAGCTGTCTCAGTGGTTCTGCTTAGACATTCTTCTCAGCTGTCTCAGCAGTTATGCCTTAGTCAAATTTTCTGACTTCCAGCTTCCTCTTCCTATTCACCTGTCCAATCAAGAACAACCTTCATGCAATAACTCAACCATACATCAAATATATTATATGTGTATTTCATTTACCAGTTTGACTTCTTCCAAATCTAGAACATTGGGGTCAATGGACCCAACACTTTTCATCGGTAAAGGCTGAAGTTACCCACATTAGGAGAAGGGTAAAGGACTTTTTCGTTTTGTCGACAAGTTCTTATGTTCAGAAAATGAGGGTAAATAAACGCACAACTATCTGGCATGAGAAACTGGGACATGTAGGGAAGGATAAGTTGAAGTGCATGATGACAAAGGGCCTGGTGAAAGATTTGCTTAATATTTCCTCTCTAGGCGACGGTCATATGTGTGAAAGTTGTCAATATGGAAAGGCATGTCTCCTTCCATTTGACAAATCACTATCCATGTGCAAGGCTCCTTTGGAGTGCATTCACAGTGACTTGATGGGACTGTGCCTCACCCCTTCTTGTTCAGGTTACAAATATATGTTTGTCTTTGTTGATGACTTCACCAGGTATTTTTTGGTGTGCTTTGTGAAAGAGAAGTCAAGAGTTTTTGAGAAGTTCTTGGAGTTCAAGGAACTCGTTGAAGGCAAGCTTAAAATGTAGATTAAGAGGTTGGGGATAGGTAATGGGTTACTTCCTTTGAGTTATTATACTTCTGCACAAAGCATGCAATCAACAGTAAGCTCTCTTGTGCACGCACTCATCAATAGGACAGAGTTGTATAGTAGAAGATTCTCTATATATCGAAGACTTGTAAGAGCTTGCTTCATGTCAAAGGAGTTCCTCGGTTCTTTTGGGAATAGGGAATGGCTTGTATGATATACATCATCAACAAGGTGCCCTTGAGTCCTGTCAACATGAAGTATCCGCATGAAGTGGTGTTCAAGGAGATGCCCAGCATTGCTCACATTCAGATGTTTGGTTCTACCTGCTATGTGCATATTCCAGATGCTCAAGGACAAAATTAGATGGTAAGGCAAGGAATATTGTCTTCATTGGCTATGATGAGCAGAAGAAGGATGGGAAGAGCATGGATCGGGAGAAAAGGTAATTTATTATCTCGAGAGATATGGTATTCGATGAGTTGACGTCGTACCAGGGTAGTTCTTGAGAGTTCTTATGTTTAAGGCAGCCTGTAACCTAGAGGTGGGTGAATAGTTTTTCTTCTACTTTTGATATCTTTTAACTTCTTTCTTTAGTGCTTAGTGATTTGGCTGTGATTTGCCATCAAGTACTTGCACAGATAGAACACCATAAAAAAACACAATGTTTTATAGTGGTTCCTCAATTTTTGGGTACATACACTCTCCTCCCACCTTGATAACTTCCTATTAGTCAAGGCTCTTCTCAAAAACAATGCTCCACAGAGAGTACACCTCAGATCTCTCAAGCTCTCTTCGTCTCCTCCAAGACCTACAGCTCAACCACAAAGGCATACAACTCAGTGGTCAACAGACCACCTACCTCAGGCTATTAAGCCCTACACTCAGGCTTGGAGAATAGCCCTACCTCAGATCCACAAGGGATACTACACTCAGAGATAACCACTCTCCTACAGCTCAGGCAACTTGCCCTACCTCGGGCCAGTGGCCATACAATCTCAGATCCAGTTGGATCCTACAAGATGGAATAATTTTTATATTTATCACAAAGAAATTTCTCTGTGATAGCACCTTGAGCTAAGTTATCTCAGCTCAAACTTTCTTCAAAGCTATAAGGATCTTGAGCTGGAAGAACTAGCAGTAAACTTCATTGCTTTCTCTTCCTTCTTAGGATAGAGTCAGCTACTTTATTTTTCCTTCTTCTCAGCTTTAGAAGTAGATCTTTAGGTTAGGTCTTGCTGAACTGAGAAGTAACTTGATCCGGAAAGACTTCATCCTTATTTCTGCTTCTCTCTCATAAGGAAAGCCTTCTAATCATGCTGGTGTCGATGAAGAAGACACACACCTAACTGAGCTTTTAGCAGGGAGACTTCAAGATTTTACTTGCACCAATGGTGGGGAAGATGAAGATGGATGCTAACTTTTGAAGTTAATAATGCCCTAAAAGTTCTTTCTGTCTTGGCCCATCTCTTCCTTTTTTAGTTCGCCGATCAACAGCTCTTAGAGATCAGTGGGTCCCACTTGCAGCTTACAGCTGCACCTTGCTTTAATAGAAGAAGACATATAGTATCTTCTCAGCATAGTTTGTCGTGTTCTGTAGCTTCTCCGTACTTGATTTGAACTTAGTTGACTTTGTCAATTTTGCTGATGTCAGCACCTGTGTACTAGGCCAAAAATCAACCAACATTAGTATAGGCGTTCAGTGAGTGAGCATCACTCAATGACAAAACACTTAGATAGAATTCTGTCTATCTAGGCTTTGAGAGAGTTGAGCGTGTCTTCTTCACTCAACGCTTTTTGCCTTTGAAAAGCTTTCTACATCTTAGCCGCTGAGAGCGTTGAGTGAGCATGCCTTACTCAACATTTTTTGCCTTTGCCAATTTATCTGCATCTGCAGCTTTTCAAGAACTAAGAGCGTTGAGCATACCTTACTCAAAGCTTTTGGACTTAGGCCATTTTTGTGTTTAGAAACGCTTGCTTTGACTGACTGAGTGTTACTCAACACTTTAGGTTTTGTGGCATTGAGTGGATGACCTTCACTCAACGCCTGTAGACTAGGCACTTTTCTGCCCCTTATTCCTTAGGCTTTGACTGTCTCAGTCTTCCTCACTCAACTCTGAACTCAGTTCGACAAATTCTGAACTGAGTTCGACGAACTCTGAACTTTGTTCGACGAACTCAGATTCTTAACCTCTGAGCTCAGTTCGACGAACGATGTGCTCAGTTCGACGAACGATGAGCTCAGTTTGACGAACTCTGAGCTCAGTTCGACTAACTTAGAGTCTCAAACTCTAATCTCAGTTCGACGAACGATAAGCTCAGCTCGACGAACTCTTAACTCAGTTCGACTAACTCAGTGCCTGTGGACTGTTGCGCTCTAGGGTTCGAAGAAAATAAACGCAATCGAACTAGCAACCCGATGAGGCAAGTATACCTATCGAATTGTAGCAAGGGGACACAAGTGTCGTATTGAAATCCGGGAACTGTTGGCTATGCTTACTCACATGAACGTTATTATCTTATCGACGGAAAAACTAGGGTTTTAGAAAATCTAAGTGCAGGGGAGAAAGTAAAGCTATACTAGAAAGAGAAACACTGCAATTAAGTAAAGCTATTAAGTAAAACGATTACTACGAAGGGTAGAAAATATGAAATGGAAATGCACTCGATCAAGATTCACCTCGGCTAAAGACGATTAAGAAAATGCGATAAAAATCTAAACTTAATAGGATAAAGGTCCTTGACCATGGAGGTTCCTAAAGCTTGAACACGCTTCTCTCGAAGTCGTGCCCAACTGAGTTTAGGAAGGTCCGACCGACTCTCGTCTAAATCGGAGGCCTAAAACTCGCTTTACGCGGTGAACCCCACTATTGGATTTTACTCCAATCTGGGAGATTTGGACGTCTGCCTCTCTCGAGGGGTGCGTACAACTCCCTTTACTCTTGAATGCTCACTTCATTCTTTCGGCCTCTCGGCTAGCCCAGAATGAAAGCTAAGGCGGAGAGTATATATCGATAATATACCTCCAACCCGTGATTAATCAAGAGTAATTCAAGGCCCTAACCTAAAAAAGAAAAGATTAATTAAAACATCATAACATAATCGCTCTAACCTCGGATCATCAAGATCGAGTACAAGGAGGATTAGTTAATCATAATGGAGTGGAGGAGGGGAGATGAGTAGAAAAGCATATAAAGGAACACAAGTAAAGGAAGAACACTTTTATTAATGAAAAAAGGGCAAGTTACACTATTGAAATTGAAATTACAAGTGCATGAAAATTAAATCCTATTCTAGCCCTACAATTAGCACTAAGCAAGAGCAAAGATTACAAAGAAAGCTAAAGAAACTAAATATTAAACCATGATTAAGCAAAAATTACAAAGGAAGAGAGAGAGAGAGAGAAAGCATAAAAACTCAAGAACCAAAGGGGCAGCACCTCCCCCTCTCAACCAAAGCTTATTGAAATGGAGAGGGGGGTCTCAATTTATAAAAATTTTCTCGGGTTGGTCACGCCCTCCGACACGCCCTAGGGGGGCGTGTCAGGGGGTGTGACAGTACTATATTGACCTCGGGCTCTGGATTCTGGCGGGAGGGATGATTGCTTCGGTACGTCGGTGGTCACGCCCTAGGTCACGCCTGTGTAGGGGGGCATGACAGGCACGTCATGTCCAAATCATTGGTCGGAAATCCGTCAGTCACCGAAAAAGGAGGGTGTCACGCCCATGTCACGGGCGTGACATGGGGCGTGACAGTACATTTTGCGTGCTGTGGAGAAATGGCATTTAATGCGGCGGGAGGCTTTGCGGCAGAGGGCGACATGCCCATAGCCATGCCTGGTGACATGCCCAGGTAGGGCGTGTCACGGGGGCGTGACAGCGGTTTTGTTCGTTTTCCTGTCCCTTCCAGCAGAAGTCCTCGGGATCGGGTGACAAGCCCTAGGTCACGCCGAGGGAGGGCGTGACAGGGGGGCGTGTCAGGTCATTTTGGCCAATTTTCTGGAAACCTGCAAAAAGACAAGAAAAAGTCAGCGGCAATAATATTTACATAAAAAGGATAAAAATAAACTAATAATAGACATGATTTGTACACTATAAAATAGAAAATACGAATAATAGTTTAGGCTACAAAACGTATTATCAAATTCCCCCAAGCTTAAGCTTTGCTTGTCCCCAAGCAAAAATAAAAAACTAGATATTTATAAAAAGGACTAATCAAAAAGTTCTAATTATGCCTACACAAATACTATGCGAAATTCTTAGTAGGGAAAAGGTGAAATGTAAGTCTAAAACAATTATTTAGGTATGGTAAAACTTTTATAAACTTTACTTAATAAAAACAAATCATCCAAAATTTTAACGAGATTTTTTAAATAGACTTAAGCAAAGCAACGAAAATGAAAAACACGCATTGAGTTGTTACTGGATCCAAGCAACGCATTATAATTATATCAATTTAATCAACAAAAATCTAGGTTTAAATCCAAAACTAAAACTGATTTACTTTTCTTCTTTTCTTAGTTGTTAAATGAAAATCAAAAAGCGTGAATCAAAAGGACTTAAATAGGACAGAAATGTTTGGCTTAGGAATATGATTAGGAGTGGAATTCAAAGATAAACGTGAAGGTTTAAAATCACACTAAACCAAAGCAAAGAGTTTCAAAAACTTTCATAAAAATATATACACATTTTTTTCTTTTTCTTCTTTTTTTTCTTTCTTTTTTTCAAAACAAAGGGCATAAATATTTTTTATTTTCCTTTTGAATTGGCCAAACAGAAATGAACATCACTTTTTTTCAAAAATCTTTCTCCCACAAAAATCACAAAATATCCTATCAAAATCGTCAAAATAATTTATGAAACTCAAAAAGGCTAGTGTGATTCGATAGGTTGGAAATTTTGGCTTTGGTGAAACTGAAATGAAGGGAGGAGCTATCAAATGAAATCGGAGAAAAGCTCAAAAACGGCTAACTAGTGATAAAAGTTTTTAGGTTGGCAGGAAAGCTCAAACGAAAACAAAAATGGCCTAAATCATTTTCACGCTTTTGAATTTATTTAAAACAAAGGTTTGAAAATTTTCAAAAAGCGAGTCCTAGATAATAAAAGAAGATTGATGAAATTAACTTGAAAATAGAAATAATAGGTGACTTGGATCGTTCACATCTACTACGTTATTCAAAAGTTGACTTTACAAAAATTATTCAAAAACGAAAAAGAAAATAGTGGATGATGAATTTTTGAGAAAGTAAAGGAAATAAAAAAAACAAAAAACCATAATAGAAATGCGAGTTTTAGAAAAATATTTCACCTTAACATGCTACCGTGAATTAGAAACACAGCATGGCCAACATTTTACTTGTGAAACATAATTAAAAAGGACGATTAGAAATATTATAATTAACTAAGTTGTTTATAGGAGATTTTGAGTAAAACAAAAACAAAAACTAGGGGTACTATTGAAATACCAAAATGTCTAAACTATTCAAAAACACATATATTTTTTTAAAATTTTGTGAAATATTCTCTTTTTTGGATTTTGGATTTTTTTTTTCTCTTTTTTTTTGGAATTTTAAGATATTCATTTTTTTTTATTTTTTGAAATATTTACAATATATACAAAAAGAAGATTATTTACACTACGTAAAAATGAAGGAGGAAATCCTCCCCCAAGCTTAAAACAGACATTGTCCTCAATGGCTAAAGAAGGGGATTGGAGAAGGAGAGAAAAAAAGTATAGAATTGAAAGACAGAATTGAAATACAGGTACTTCCCCGGATTTATTTGCTGCGAAAGCTGAGTGATGCCGCCCCCCGAATGTCTTCTTTGGACTTCGTGATAGATTCAGCAATGTTGGAGCAAGCGATCGTAGAAGCTTCAGCTTGTCGGAGCCGTCCGAGGCAAAAATTGTAAAATAAAGAAAACAGAAAAAGATAACTTGGGTTGCCTCCCAAGAGCGCCCTTTGTTTAAAGCGTCGTTGAGCTCGACGCATCAAAAGAATAATATTGTCCGAAAATATTGTTGTCCAGAAATAAAATTGTTTTTTTAACAAAGTTAAAGTTCAAAGTTAGAGTTCGTGAAGCAGAAACTTAATAATGTTTGGACTGACATCATCATCACCAGAGAAATACAGTTTAAGACGCTGACCATTCACTTTGAAATTACCCTTATCAGGGTGAGAAATTAAAACAGTTCCATAAGGAAATACTTCTAAAACAGAAAACGGGCCAGACCAGCGAGATTTTAATTTGCCCGGAAATAAACGTAAACGAGAATTATATAAAAGGACTTGGTCGCCCGGCTTAAAGTTTTTAGGGTGCCTTAAGTGTTTATCGTGTAAATGCTTCGTCCGCTCTTTATAAAGTTTATTATTTTCATAAGCATAAGAGCGCCACTCGTCGAGTTCATTTAGTTGAAATTTTCGAAGGTCACCGACTGAGTGGGGATCGAAGTTTAAAAATTTTAAGGCCCAAAAGGCGCGGTGTTCTAACTCTACGGGCAGATGACACGATTTTCCATAGACCAGCCGATACGGCATACATCCGAGGGCAGTTTTGTACGCTGTTCGGTAGGCCGATAGAGCATCATCAAGTTTGGCTGACCAGTCTTTTCTAGAAGTTGAAACAGTCTTTTCTAAAATTCTTTTTATTTCTCTATTAACTACTTCGACTTGTCCGTTAGTTTGGGGGTGGTAGGCAGTGGACAGCTTATGCGTAACGCCGTATTTGGTAAGGATTTTTGAAAATTGTGCGTTACAGAAATGGGAACCCCTATCGCTAACGATTGCGCGAGGCGTACCGAATCTAGAAAATAATTTTTTTAAAACGTGACTACAACTCGGGAGTCGTTCGTAGGAAGAGCTTGGGCCTCAGCCCATCGTGAAACATAATCAACAGCAACTAAAATATATTTGTTTCCGAAGCTAGAAGGAAGGGGGCCAACAAAATCAATTCCCCAGAGGTCGAAAATTTCGCACTCTAAGAAATAATTTTGCGGCATTTCATTTTTATTAGAAATATTGCCCGACCGTTGGCAACTATCACACCTGCTCACAAAGGCTTGCGCGTCTTTAAACAGGCTAGGCCAGTAAAAACCCGCGCAAAGCACCTTATGAGCGGTGCGAGCAGCTTGATAGTGCCCACCTGTCGGACCTTCATGCAAATGTTTTAGAATATCGATTCCTTCATCAAAAGAAACACATCTCCTTATCACTTGATCCGCACAAATTTTGAAAAGATGCGGGTCTTCCCAAAAGTAGTTCTTCAGCTCAGAAAAGAATTTCTTCTTTTGCTGAGAGGAGAACTCTCTTGGGAGCACCCGGGCCACTAGATAGTTGGCGATGTGCGCGAACCAAGGAGAAGTAGATGTATTAACTAAAAGCAGCTTCTCATCAGGAAAATAGTCATTAAAAGATTTTTCATTTAATTTTTCTATAAAGGGGTTATCTAATCTGGATAGATGGTCGGCGACCAAGTTCTCGGCTCCTCGCTTATCACGGATCTCTAAGTCAAACTCCTGGAGGAGTAAGACCCAGCGAATCAAGCGAGGCTTGGCATCCGTTTTGGAAAGAAGGTACTTGAGGGCCGAGTGGTCCGTAAAAACAATGATTTTTGAAAGTGTAATGTAAGGGCGGAATTTATCAAACGCAAATACTACAGCTAAGAGCTCCTTCTCGGTTGTGGTGTAATTTTCTTGTGCAGATGTGAGGGTTTTACTAGCGTAATAGATGGGGTGGAAGTTTTTAGATATGCGTTGACCTAACACGGCTCCCACCGCAAAACTACTCGCATCGCACATAATCTCGAAAGGAAGGTCCCACACCGGAGCTATCATAATCGGTGCGTTAATTAACTTTTCTTTAATTGATTCAAAGGCAGAAATACAAGAGTCATCAAAAACGAATGGAGCGTCTTTTTCTAAGAGATGGGTGAGGGGCTTTGTGATCTTGGAGAAGTCCTTTATAAAACGACGATAAAAACCAGCGTGGCCTAGGAAACTTCTTATAGTTTTTATGTTTGTAGGCGGCGGCAACTTCTCAATAACTTCTATCTTGGCAACGTCTACCTCAATACCTTTAGCAGAAATTTTATGACCCAAAACTAACCCTTCCCTCACCATAAAATGGCATTTTTCCCAATTTAGGGCAAGGTTAGTTTCTTCGCATCGTTCTAAGACTTTTTCGAGGTTTTCTAAACATCTATCGAAGGAATCGCCGAACACGGAGAAATCGTC
Organism: Platanthera zijinensis; assembly: GCA_039513925.1. Classification (NCBI taxonomy): domain Eukaryota; kingdom Viridiplantae; phylum Streptophyta; class Magnoliopsida; order Asparagales; family Orchidaceae; genus Platanthera; species Platanthera zijinensis. The sequence goes on along the minus strand of CM077095.1, from coordinate 77,203,597 downwards.
CATGAATACCTCCATAATGCTTTCTACGTACTTGTCAAATATTGCGAGCATACATCGCTGGAATGTAACTGGCGCATTGCACAATCCAAACGGCATTCTTCGATAAGCGAAGGTGCCGAAGGGACAAGTAAACGTAGTTTTCTCTTGGTCCTCGGGAGAGATGGGTATTTGAAAGTACCCCGAGAGGCCATCGAGAAAACAATAAAAGCTATGGCCGGAGAGACGTTCTAAAATCTGGTCGATAAACGGTAAAGGAAAGTGGTCCTTACGGGTGGCGTCATTTAACTTACGGTAATCTATGCACATACGCCAACCCGTCACCGTCCGCGTCGGGATTAATTCATTATTCTCATTACTAACTACGGTTATCCCTCCCTTCTTTAGAACTACCTGAACGGGGCTAACCCACTTACTGTCTGATATAGGGTAGATAATTCCTGCGTCTAATAGTTTCATAACCTCGCCCTTAACTACTTCTTTCATGTTCGGGTTTATACGGCGCTGAGGTTGGATAGAGTTACGCGAATTATCTTCCATTAAAATTTTATGGGTACAGAAAGATGGGCTTATGCCCTTGATATCAGAAATTTGCCAAGCAATAGCCCGGCGATGCTTTCGTAGAACTAGAAGAAGTTTATCATTTTGCGTATCCGTGAGGTAGGCCGAAACGATAACTGGTAACTTGGAATCTTTTTCTAAGAAAGCATACTTAAGGTGTTCAGGAAGTTCTTTAAGTTCTAGGGTAGGGGGTTCTTCATAAGAGGATTTTGAGATTCTTTCTTTTTCAAAAATAATATCTTCATAAACTTTTTTATAAGGAATGTAATAAGGAGTGGGGCTAGCAGCCAAGACGGCTTCTTGTAGAGATTCAGTGGGAAGAAAAGAGGAGGAACAAAAATCAGAAAATTCTTTTTCAAACTCAGAAAGACAATAAGAAGATTCATCACTTCCTTGCAGTGATTCAGTTGTAAGAGAAGAGGAGCAAAAAGTAGAAAATTCTTTTTCAAAGTCGGAGAGGAAGTAGGAAGAATCATCACTCACGGCGTCTACGAAAAAACATGAGTCATCGTTCGCTATGGTGTTCTTCATCGAAGGGGTGATAGAAAATGTGACCTCGTCGTCGCCTACTCGAAGAAAGAGCTTACCATTGCTTACGTCAATGATGGCTCGGGAGGTGGCAAGGAAGGGTCGGCCAAGGATCAGGGGAACCTCGACGTCTTCTTCGATGTCCAAAATGACAAAGTCCACCGGGAAGATGAACTTGTCGACTTTCACTAGAACGTCCTCCACTATTCCTAACGGGTACTTGACGGATCTATCGGCTAGCTGGATACTCATACGCGTGGGGTTAAGGCTACCAATCCCTAACTTTTTAAACAACGAAAAGGGCATCAGGTTTATACTCGCGCCTAAGTTTGCTAACGCGTGTTTAACAAAAAGATCACCGAAGACACACGGGATAGAGAAACTACCCGGGTCACTGATTTTCTTCGGCAAACCGTTTGTTAAAACGGCGGAGCACTCGGCGTTTAGCGTGACGTGCGAAAGATTCTCTAACTTCTTCTTGTTTATGAGGAGGCCTTTAAGATATTTGGCGTATTTCGGCATCTGCGAAATAGCCTCGTGGAAGGGAAGATTAATGTGGATTTGTTTGAAGATCTCTAAGAAGCGGGAGTACTGATCATCTTGACGTTGTTTATTAAGTTCAGAGGGGTATGGAGGAGTTGAATTATTTTTGAAGATGGGTGGTGGAGTGAGATTATTTTCTGAAATAGGGGTGATAACTTCTTCAGCCGAGGGCGGAATTTTTAAAATGGGAGCGGAGCTTTGATTTTTAGAGGCGAGAGCGGAGCTTGCCTCGGGCTCTTCACTTACCATGCCGGAGACTTGCTTCCCACTCCGAAGAGTTATAACTTTCGCTTGCTCTCTCGGGTTGGGTTCGGTATTGGAAGGAAGAGACCCTGCGGGTCGCTCAGAAATTATTTTCGCGAGCTGTCCTACCTGATTTTCTAGACTTTTTACGCTTCCGGTTAAAGTTCTTATGGTAGCGTCATTTGTGGTGATATATTTGGAAAGTAATTCCTCCAAGCTTGGAGGTTTTGGGTAATTTTGAAGAGGTGGTGGTGGTGGTGGTGCAGAAAAATCATTTTGCGAGGGTGGGCGCATCGCATTCGATGGATTACTCCATGAAAAGTTCGGGTGATTTCTTAAAGCGGGGTTATAACTATTCGGAAAATTAAAACCAGGCGGATGAAAATTCGCAGCAGAAAAATTATTAAAAGCAGTTCTAGGCATATTATTAACATAATCTAAATGTTCTGGAGTAGGGGTTGCAGATTCCCATACCTGAGGGGCGGAGGCAGCAGTCATCTCCGTGATTTTTTTGCTTAGGATTTCTACTTGCAGAGCGAGCTGGGAGACATGTCCACTTCATAGATACCTGCAGGCTTGTTCGGGCGGGACCTAGGCACATTCCACTGATAAGTGTTCATGGTCATGTCCTCAAAAAGCTCAAGAGCGGCTTCCGGGGTCTTATGATTTAAAGTACCGCCAGAAGCTGCGTCTATCATTTGCTTCGTGCTTTGATTTAGCCCGTTATAAAACATCTGCACTTGTAACCATGCAGGCAGCGCGTGATGTGGGCAGCGTCTTAATAATTCTTTAAATCTCTCCCAGGTTTCATATAGGGTTTCAGAGTCTATTTGTCCGAAGGCAGAGATGTCGTTCCTAAGTTTTGCAGTTTTAGCTGGCGGAAAATACTTCGCCAAAAATTTTTCAGTTAATTCATTCCAAGTGGTTATGCTATTTTTCGGAAGTGTGTTCAGCCACTGCTTAGCTTTAGTTCTTAGAGAGAAGGGGAAGAGTCTCAGCCTGATCGCATTATTTGTGACACCATTTATCTTAAAGGTGTCGCAAATTTCAAGAAAGCTAGCTATATGTGCGTTCGGATCTTCATCTTGAAGTCCGTCAAATTGCACATATTGCTGCACCATTTGAATTATGCTAGGCTTTAATTTGAAGTTATTATTTGCTATAGCAGGGCGGACTATACTTGATTCTGTTCCCTCGAGGTTCGGTCGTGCATAATAGGAAATAGTCCTTTGCACGGCCTCATCTACGTTGGGTTCTTCCATTCTTAAAGTAGCAAATGACTCGGAGTCCTCAACCGGCACTTGGATAGTAGGACCTTGAAATCGCGATCTTCTCCGAAGAGTACGCTCAATTTCGTGGTCCAAGACCAAAATGACCGACGGACTCCCGCGGGTCATGCACTAAAAGAACAGAAAAGAAGAAGAGGAAGAGAAAAAGGATAAACTAGAAAAAAGATTAGATTTTTTTTCTTTTTGAAATAGATTTTTTTTTTATAGATTAACTCCCGAACTTCCCAAGGACTACCCCGTGAAGGGTTCGCAAGGTACTAGACAAGACAGTGGCGCTTAAAGCCCTTTGCCCTTTTCGAGAGAATTAGGTGGCGTAGAAAAATTGTGAGGTTGGTTACTATTAAGAGCGGTGATAAATTTTTTTTGATTTTTAAAATTTAAAGAAGGAGGATGAGAAAGAGAAGATAAAATTAATAGGTTCGTGTTTTCAATATATCAACGGAAATTGGTTCCCCGGCAACGGCGCCAAAAACTTATTGCGTGCTAGGGTTCGAAGAAAATAAACGCAACCGAACTAGCAACCCGATGAGGCAAGTATACCTATCAAATTGTAGCAAGGGGACACAAGTGTCGTATTGAAATCCGGGAACTGTTGGCTATGCTTACTCACACGAACGCTATTATCTTATCGACGGAAAAACTAGGGTTTTAGAAAATCTAAGTGCAGGGGAGAAAGTAAAGCTATACTAGAAAGAGAAACACCGCAATTAAGTAAAGCTATTAAGTAAAACGATTACTACGAAGGGTAGAAAATATGAAATGGAAATGCACTCGATCAAGATTCACCTCGGCTAAAGACGATTAAGAAAATGCGATAAAAATCTAAACTTAATAGGATAAAGGTCCTTGACCGTGGAGGTTCCTAAAGCTTGAACACGCTTCTCTCGAAGTCATGCCCAACTGAGTTTAGGAAGGTCCGACCGACTCTCGTCTAAATCGGAGGCCTAAAACTCGCTTTACGCGGTGAACCCCACTATTGGATTTTACTCCAATCCGGGAGATTTGGACGTCTGCCTCTCTCGAGGGGTGCGTACAACTCCCTTTACTCTTGAATGCTCACTTCATTCTTTCGGCCTCTCGGCTAGCCCAGAATGAAAGCTAAGGCGGAGAGTATATATCGATAATATACCTCCAACCCGTGATTAATCAAGAGTAATTCAAGGCCCTAACCTAAAAAGAAAAGATTAATTAAAACATCATAACATAATCGCTCTAACCTCGGATCATCAAGATCGAGTACAAGGAGGATTAGTTAATCATAATGGAGTGGAGGAGGGGAGATGAGTAGAAAAGCATATAAAGGAACACAAGTAAAGGAAGAACACTTTTATTAATGAAAAAAGGGCAAGTTACACTATTGAAATTGAAATTACAAGTGCATGAAAATTAAATCCTATTCTAGCCCTATAATTAGCACTAAGCAAGAGCAAAGATTACAAAGAAAGCTAAAGCAACTAAATATTAAACCATGATTAAGCAAAAATTACAAAGGAAGAGAGAGAGAGAGAGAGAGAAGCATAAAAACTCAAGAACCAAAGGGGCAGCACCTCCCCCTCTCAACCAAAGCTTACTAAAATGGAGAGGGGGGGTCTCAATTTATAGAATTTTTCTCGGGTTGGTCACGCCCTCCGACACGCCCTAGGGGGGGCGTGTCAGGGGGCGTGACAGTACTATGTTGACCTCGGGCTCTGGATTCTGGCGGGAGGGATGATTGCTTCGGTACGTCGGTGGTCACGCCCTAGGTCACGCCCGTGTAGGGGGGGCGTGACAGGCACGTCATGTCCAAATCATTGGTCGGAAATCCGTCAGTCACCGAAAAAGGAGGGTGTCACGCCCATGTCACGGGCATGACATGGGGCGTGACAGTACATTTTACATGCTGTGGAGAAACGGCATTTAATGCGGCGGCAGGCTTTGCGGCAGAGGGCGACACGCCCATAGCCACGCCTGGTGACACGCCCAGGTAGGGCGTGTCAGGGGGCGTGACAGCGGTTTTGTTCGTTTTCCTGTCCCTTCCAGCAGTAGTCCTCGGGATCGGGTGACACGCCCTAGGTCACGCCCAGGGAGGGCGTGACAGGGGGGCGTGTCAGGTCATTTTGGCCAATTTTCTGGAAACCTGCAAAAAGACAAGAAAAAGTCAGCGGCAATAATATTTACATAAAAAGGATAAAAATAAACTAATAATAGACATGATTTGTACACTATAAAATTGAAAATACGATAATAGTTTAGGCTACAAAACGTATTATCATGGACTTTGGCAAATTCCTGCCTTTTCTAGCATCTCCACTTTGTGACCACCTATCACAATACTGTCAATTACAACTATATGTATATCATTGACAACTATATGTGTTTCATTGACAAGATTGACTTCCTCAAATCTAGGATATTATGGGCAATGGATCCAACAATCTCCCCTTATTTGAGGAAGTCAAAACTCTTAAGTAAGTGAGTCAATGTTATGCATAGAACTATGCTGCAATAAGAATAACAATTACATAATTTAGAAGTAATCTATAGTTACTACACTTCCTTATCTGCAGAGTGGAACATCACTGCACCTGCTTCCTTGAGTTGTTGCTACCATACTTGAGCATTACTCTGATCATCTGATGATCATCTTTTCCTCCACCTTTTTGACTTCAGCAAATAGCCGGTAGGATTCTTATCATCTGCTCCCCCTCAAATAGACAGCATTGAATGTTGGAATAGTGCTGAACATGCTCCACCTCAATTGGAGAATCTTTATTTCTTTAAAGAATACTTCCACATGCAAAATGCAAAATAGCTTGGAACAAGATGAGAAGCTCCTGAAGCTATATCAGGTTTAACATACCCAGCTCAAATGAGAAGGTGTTAATGTTTGCTTCATCTAGTGGCTTAGTGAAGATGTCAGCCACTTGCTTGTATGTTGGAACAAACTCAAAGGTGATGTCTTCATATTCCACATGCTCCCTACTGAAATGATACCTAATATCCATATACTTAGTCCTGCTATGGGAGATAGGATTCCTAGCAATTGAGATTGTACTAGTAGAATCACAGAATAAAGGACTTCTACTTATCTAAAGGTTGTAGTCCTGGAGATGATGATGGATCCACTGCAACTGAGCACAGCAACTACCTATTGAGATGTACTCTAACTCTATAATTGAAATTACAACACTAGTTTACTCTTTTCTGCTCCATGAAACTAGCCTTTCACCTAGGAATTGACAGGTGTAATAAGTTCTCTTCCTGTCCTCGTGGTAGCCTGTAAAGTCTGCATCTTAATAGCCAGTTATTTCAAATTCCCATTCCTAGGGTACCATAGGCCAAGATCAGGTGTGCCCTTAAGATACCTCAGAATTCTCTTTGCAGCAGAGTAATGAGATTCTTTGGGGAAGGCCTGATACCAAGCACAAACACATGTAACATACATGATGTCTGGCCTACTAGCAGTTATATAAAGGATGGAACCAATTATCCCCCTTTACAAAGTGTCATCAATAGGTTTCCCTGCCTCATCCTTGCATATGTGCATACTTGATCCCATGGGAGTTCTCATGGTGGAGGAATTCTCCATAACAAATTTCTTTATTAACTCCCTAGTGAACTTAGACTGGGATATGGATAAACCATCATCAGTCTGTCTTACTTGGAGACCCAAGAAGAACTCAAGTTCACCCATACTGCTCATCTCAAACTTCACTTGCATAAGTTTGGCAAACTTCCTACAGAGGTTGTCATCAGTAGATCCAAAGATGATGTCATCTACATAGATCTGATCTAGGATGATCTTACCTTTAGATTCCCTTAGGAATAGGGTCTTGTCTATTTTCCCCCTTGAGAATTTGTTCTCAATTAGGAAGCTAGATAAAGTCTCATACCAAGCTCTAGGAGCTTACTTTAGCCCATATAGAGCTTTCCTAAGTCTATAAACATAATCAGGTGAGTAAGGGATTACAAAACCTAGAGGCTGCTCAACATAGACTTCCTCTTTTATGTCACCATTCAGGAAGGCTGACTTCATATCCATTTGATAGACATTGAATCCCTTATGTACAGCATATGCAAGGAACAATCTGATAGCTTCTAATCTTTCTAGAGTGGCTAAGGTTTGATCAAAGTCAATGCCTTCTTCTTGCATGCACCCCTTAGCAACTAGTCTTCCTTTGTTCTTGATTGTAATGACACTTTCATCAAGCTTGTTTCTGTAGATCCACTTGACTCCAATGATATTATGTCTTTGTGGTCTGGGAACCAGCTTCCAGACCTTGCACCTCTTGAATTAGTTCAGTTCCTCCTGCATAGCTCCAATCCAATGTTGATCTATGTTGGCCTCTTCAAACTTCTTGGGCTCCACTTGTGATAGAAAGCTTGAGTATATGGTTGTATTCAGACTTCTTCTCCTTATTATTACTCCAGGGCATGCCTCACCAATGATCTAGTGTGTTGGATGATCTCTCAAATGTCTAACTATAGGTGGCAGTCTTCTTTCAATACCAGCTTCAGGTGCAGCCTCTTGTTGATCTTCATCCACTCCAAGTGTACCGAGTAGATCTTCTGGAGTATCCACTTCATCTTGGATAATTGGTGATGCTTCCTTGATGGTTAGTTTGTCCATCATCTTCTTTGTACCTGCAGTACTATAAGAGGAGCTTGGCAGCTCATGGTTAATCATAGTAGACTCATAAAAGACTACATGAACAGATTCTTCTACAGCTTGAATTTTCAAGTTTTAGATCATATAGGCTTTGTTATGAATAATGTACCCAACAAAAATTCCATCAAAGGATTTGGCAGCAAACTTAGTCACATCGGACTTCCCATTATGAAGAACATAGCACTTGCTACCAAAGATCCTGAGATAGCTCAGGTTTGTTTTTCTGCCTTTCAAGATCTCATAGGGACTTTTATTGTGGCACTTGATGATAGAGGCTCTATTGAGGACATGACATGCAGTGTTGACTACCTCAGCCCAGAATATTCTGGGAGAGATGTGTCATTCAGTAGAGTCCTTCCAGACTCTATGAGAGTTCTATTTTTTCTGTCAACAATCCCATTTTGCTGGGGTGTTCTAGGTGAAGATAATTCTTAATAAATCCCTTGTTCTTCACAGAACCTTGTCATGCTATCAGACTGGAATTCAATCCCATGGTCACTTCTGATTTTGACCACATAGCTATTGAACTCATTCTGAATACGCTTGACAAACTTAGTGAAGATATCAAGGGTTTCATTCTTTCTCTTTTGGAAGAATACCCAAGCAAACCTGGAAAATTCATCAACCACCACAAGGGTGTAGAACTTCCTACCAAGACTATGAACTGGAATAGGACCAAATAATTCAATATATAGGAGGTATAGGCACCTCACAGAATCTTTGGTCCCAATACTCTTGAAGGAAGTATTTGTCTGCTTGCCCTTTTGACAAGCAAAGCAAATGCCCTCCTTGGAGCACTTCACATTGGGACCATTCCTTACTAGCTCTTGACTTAAGAGCTTACCTATAGTCTTGTAATTTACATGGGCTAGCCTTTTGTGCCATAGGACATAATAAGAGGCTTTCTCATTTGCTACTAGACAGATAGGAGAATCTGAATCTAAACATAGAAAGTTTAAGAAATAAACATTTCCACTCCTAGTGCCCGTCAAGATGTCCTCTTAGTCACTTGACCTCTTAATTAGGCACTCATCCTTGTGGAAGACAATAACATAACCAAGATCAGAGAGTTGTCTTATGCTTATAAGATTATTTTGCAACCCTTCAACATAAGCCACCTTTGTGATGGTGACTATGCCATTGGTGATCTTACCATAGCCTTTTTTTACCCCTCTATCTGAACCACGAAAGATTACTTTGGGTCCATCTTTTACTGATGTATACTCCTTCAAGTTGTTCCTTATCGCATTCATGTTCCTGGAACAACCACTGTCCAAATACCATATAGGAGTATAGCCTCTTGGACTAACCTGCAATATACAGTTTACTTAACCTTAGGACCCCAATATCTATAGGTCCTAGATGCATGTTAGTATGAAACTGAACATGTCCACAAATAGAATTTGTGACTGGTGGACTGACCCTAGCTCTGGCCACATTGGGATTGTGTCAGCACTCAATGGCAAAATGCCCTATCTTACCACAGTACCAATAGTCATATATATTATATCTTCTCTTCTATGTAGGTCCTACAGCTTGGTTAGCAGCAGCCTTAACAGGAGGAAGATGTCATGCAACCCTTTTCTTATTTCTTTTAGCTAGAATTTGACAGAAGGAGAGTCTTCTAGCTGGCTTGTTTGGTCTGCTCTGAGTGCTATCAGCAGCAAGCTTCTTTTCAAAGAGTATGCTTTTGATGGCATCAGAAATTCCCAAATCATCCTGGCTGTTAGACTTGCCCTTAGTCTGAGCCTTAGCTATCAGATTCAGATCCTTGGCTGCAGCAACCTTTTTTAGTGTTGGAGCTGAGGAACCAAAAACAAATGGTCTAATTTAGGCCATTTGAGTTTTCTCATGGGCATCCATAAAGGTAGTCACCCAGCTAGAGTATTCATCATGGTAGTGAACATCTTTGTTCATCCCTGAGGAACAACCATTCTCCCAGTGACCACGGGAGCTTTCCTCGTCATACCTGTTAGAAGGTAACAAAACTTTTCTAAAAAGAATGGAAGGCTTGGAAACAATAGGCTGAGGTGGAGCTGGAGCTTTGCCCTTCCTTTTTTAAGGAGCAACTCTTGTGCTTCCCTTGAATCCCAACCCTTTCTTACCATTTTGAGAGTATAAGGTGTCTATCAAGGGTAGTACTATACTTGGCTTAGAATAGCTAGCCACTATTCTTTTCTCCTTCTCAAGCCTATCTTCAAGCTCCCTAATGAGACAGTTCTTATGCTTGATGGAGGCTATCTGGATGTACAAGAGGGACTTAAGTTGGCTTATTTCCCTAGCTTTCTGATCCAGCAGATTAGCTATTTTAGTTTGTTGGGCAACTACAAGCTTAAGAGATGAAATCTCTTTTACTTGCTTCTTAGAAAACTTCTTGACCTTATTAAAGGCATTAGGAAGTTCTTCATATTTATCAATCAGTTGATTGACATCTCCTTAAGATCCAAAATCTTCTTAACCACTGGGTGAAGAGGTTTCTTAGCAAGGACTGGTCTCATACCCATACATAGAAGCATAATTAGGTAATAAATGTACCTTTCTTTGACCAGGCTGATCCTGGCTGTCCTATTCATATTTCATTGCCATCAGCCATCTATAGTTGTAAGCATCTTCATCCTCCTCTGAGTCACTATCTGATAGTGTCAGAGGAGCCCTGATTCCTGTCCTCATTGGAGGATTGACTTCTCTTGTTGAAACAGCTTTATCTTTAGCAGCAACAACAACTAGCCCAATGTAGGCTTCCTCTTCCTCAGACTCAGATGATGAGGAGTCTGTCCAACTCTTTTCCTTCTTAGCAATGAAGGACTTCTACTTCTTCCCTTTGTATTAATGATGCTTCTTCTCCTCAGCCTCCTTCCACTTCTCTGGGCAGTCAGCTATCAAATATCCAGGCTTGCTGCAATAGTAGCAAACTACTTTAGAAGAGTTATATTTTTAGGTTTGGAATCATACCTGTCAGTCTTTGACTGATTCTTCCTGTGATGAGAGGAATTAGAAGGCCTCTTCTTCCAATGCTTCTTCTTCATCAGCCTCCGGAGTTGCCTGGAGAAAGCTGCAAAATCCTCATCAGACATGCTGCTATCTGAGGCTTCTGATTCTGAGCTGTCTGACTCAGCTGGTCTTCTTGGAGGAGAGGGAATCCTCTTCGTTCCCTTTCAGGTGCTTTCTGCTCTGAAAGCCAAGGACTTTTCCTTGGTAAGGGTTTTGTTGGTGGCCTCCTCTTTTCTGGTAGCTAGCTGCATCTCATAGGAAAGCAGCTTTCCAAACAATATTTGGGGAGGAGTTTCAGCAAGCTTAGCCACCTCTCTTATGGCACAGATCTTAGTATCCCAGTCTCTAGTGAGAGATTTGAGAAACTTGTCATTTATTTCATAATTATTGATTACCTCCCATAGGACTTCAACTCATTTATGACCCTGAAGAATCTTTCATAACAAGCATCTATGTTCTCCTTCAGGTTTTGCATGAATGCCTCATACTCTTGGTTGATCAAAGACTTCCTATCATCCCTTACCTCTTCAGTCCCCTCCATGTAGACTACAAGTGTGTCCCACATTTCTTTGGAGGTCTGGCGGTGAACCAAATTCTGAAAATTTGAATCATTAATTGCACTTACAATGATGTTCTGGGCTCTCTTATCCAATGCCGCCAATATGACCTCATCCTTGGTCATTTCTGAATAAGTATTAGGATTCTGGACATTGGCATCGAAACAGAGACCTTCATGGGAATGAAGGGTCTTTCTTTGACAGTCACAATGATTTTAGGGTCAGAGGCTTCCATGAATAGCCTAACCCTCTCCTTCCAGATTCCAAAATTCTCCTTTCTGCAGATGGAGAGTTTCATGGAACCTAGCTCCTTATGATTCTCTCTAGAACCCATAATTACTTTATTGTAGCTACCTTTGGAGATCACTCAGATTGTTAAATCCCTTTTGAGCGACCTCCCTCTGATACCACTTGAGAGTTCTTAAGTTTAAGGAATTATGCAACCTAGAGGGGGGGTGAATAGGTTTTCTTCTACTTTTTATATCTTTAAACTTCTTTCTTTAGTGCTTAATGATTTGGCTGTGATTTGCCTTCAAGTACCTGCACAGATAGAACACCACAGAAAAGCACACAATGTTTTATAGTGGTTCCCCAATTTTTGGGTGCATCCACTCTCCTCTCACCTTGCTAACTTCCTATTAGTTAAGGCACTTCTCCAAAATAATGCTCCACAGAGCTTACACCTCAGACTCCTCAAGATATCTCAGTCTCCTCTAAGACCTATAGCTCAACCACAAAGGCCTACAACTCAGTGGTTAGCAGACCACCTACCTTAGGCTATTAATCCCTACACTCAGGTTGGAAGGACAGCCCTACCTAAGATCCATAAGGTATCCTACACTTAGAGAGTTACACTCTCCTACAGCTCAGGAAACTTGCCCTACCTCAGGCCAGTGGCCCTACAATCTCAGATCCAGTTGGATCCTACAAGATGGAATAGTTTTTAGATCTATCACAGATAAATTTCTCTATGACAGCACCTCGAACTAAGTTATCTCAGCTCAAACTTTCTTCAAAGCTACAAGGATCTTGAGCTGGAAGAACTAGCAGTAAACTGCTTTGCTTTCTCTTCCTTCTTAGGACAGAGTCAGCTACTTTATTTTTCCTTCTTCTCAGCTTCAGAAGTAGATCTTCAGGTTAGGGCTTGCTGAAATAAGAAGTAACTTGATCTACAGAGACTTCATCCTTATTTCTTCTTCTCACTCAAAAGGAAAGCCTTCTGATCTTGGTGGTGTCGATGAAGAAGACACATAGCTAACTGAACTTTTAGCAGGGAGATTTCAAGCTTTTACTTGTAGCAATGGCAGGGAAAATGAAGACGGTTGCTAACTTTTGAAGTTAATAATGCCCTAAAAGTTCTTTCTATCTTGGCCCATCTCTTCCTTTTGTAATTCACCGATCAACGGCTCTTAGAGATCAGTGGGTCCCACTTGCAGCTTCCAGCTGCACCTTACTTTAATGGAAGAAGACGTATAGTAGCTTCTCGGCATAGTTTGTCGTGTTCTGTAATTTCTCCGTACTTGATTTGAACTTAGTTGACTTTGTCAATTTTTCTTATGTCAGCACCTGTGGACTTAGCCAAAAATCAACCAACATTAGTATAAGCATTGAGTGAGTGAGCCTCACTCAACCCCAAAACACTTAGACAGACAGAATTCTGTCCACTTAGGCGTTGAGAGTGTTGAGTGTGTCTTCATCACTCAACGTTTTTTGCTTTAGAAAAGCTTTCTCCATCTTAGGCGCTGAGAGCATTAAGTGAGCATGTCTTACTCAACGCTTTTTGTCTTTGCTAATTTTTCTGTTTGTGCAGCTTCTCAAGCGCTGAGAGCGTTGAGTGAGCATACCTTACTCAAAGCTTTTAGACTTAGCTAATTTTTGTGTTTAGAAACACTTGGCTTTGACTAACTGTGTTACTCAACACTTAAGGTGTTGTGGCATTGAGTGAATGACCGTCACTCAACGCTTGTGGACTTAGCCACTTTTCTACCTTTTATTTCGTAGGCTTTGACTGTCTCAGCCTGCCTCACTCAACTCTGAATTCAGTTTGACGAATTCTTAACTGAGTTCGACGAACTCTGAACTTAGTTCGTGATGCACTCTCGGTAAGTTCACCGATCACGGTCAAGTAAAAAAGATGAGGAGTAGCGTCCCCAAATATCGATCTCATGCGGAGTGCAAGTAGGAAGCATGGATTTCGCTTTTGGAAAAATGAATGCAAGTGCAACTATGAAAAAGGGGGGTTTGGTTTTGGGTTCCTACGCTAAGCACGATTAAACTAGTGTGGGTCGCCTTCACCGCGTAGTATGGGTGGATTACTCTAACGAGTAATAATGGAGATGAACAAAATATTGAGGGTCGAAACACCTCTTCGCAGCGCGCGCTTCTAGCAATCGCTAGAACAGCTCAAACGCAATCTGAGATGAAAACATCAACAACCAAACTAGATGAAACTCAAGCAAAAGTATTGTTATCAAGTTACAAGTTTACTAACACAGGTTCATAATATGGCAAGTTTAGTAAAAGTGAAGAAATACAACCGAGCGTACGAAAGCTCTCCAAGATTCTCGGCCGGAAGCGAAGGTTGTCAATCCTCATCCTAGCTCGGTCTTCGGAAGGCGTCTATGATCCAGAAGGGCTGTCACTTTCTTCTTCTATCTCATCCTCTTCATAATCTCTAAGTCGGATCTATACGGAGAACTTCTCAAGTGCAGCAACAAGTAGCTCGGATGGTAGCTTGGAGGTCGGAGAAGATGAAAATGGTCGGAGACGGAACTTTTGCAAGTTTTCGGAGGAGAAATGGTGGTCGGAGGAGCTTCCCACTGAAGAGAGAGAGAATGACGGCTGGAGGGACAAGTTCCCACACAAAGGGGCGGAAACGGCGGGGGAAAACGGAGATGTCCCGATCCAGAAGAAATCTGCGGCTTAAATAATAAAAGTAAGAAAAAATGGTCACGCACGGTCTAGCGCACGACCGTGCGTGAACCGTGTGATATTAATATCCAGAAAATGCATGAGGAAGAAGAAGCGTTGACCCATGCATTTTACTCACGCATGGGAGTTTCCGCCCGTGCGGTAAGGAAATAGCACGGGTAACGACAAAAGCACAAAACGCAGACAACCAGGTGGAATTATGCGTTTAACCCGCGCACAGGCGCTTCTGCCCGTACGTGAAGGAAAATGCACGTTAACCACAGAACAGCTTAAAAAACAAAAGCTAAAGATAAACCGTGTGTTTCTTTCGCGCACGGTCCCGAAGAAACCGTGCGTGAAGGAATCGCATGGTCTGGTCAACTATCCAGAATAACTTGCATAAAACGCACGACCATAAGTAATTGTGCGCTAAGAAAATGCACGACCGTGCATTTTCCTCAAATAGGAACTATGAAAAGAGGAAAATTGACCACCTGCAAGAAATAATCAACACAGCAAAGGAGGACCCTCAAACAACACAGAAAAGCAATCAAAGCAGCAGAAAGAAGCACGGGGAGCATCAAGTGCTTACCCCCATCAACATAATGCACAATTGCACACCCACAGGCCCAAAATAGTGCACATTGAGGTCAAAGACCGAACGATGCAAATATAACCAATACCTAGTTAAAATACAGTGCACACGTGATAAAACAAGCCAAGATGAGCCCGAAAAACTCTATAAATCGGACTCATCACACCCCCAGACTGAACTGTTTGCGCGTCCCGAGCAAACTGAATCTATGAATACAGAAAAAATGACTTAGCTAATCTGGAAATTGATATACGGAGTACCATGAGAAGTCACAGGCTCGTACATATAAAAATATAATAGAGAAAATTTCTAAAGTATGTAAAATAGTTTTTACTTTTCACAGTGCATATCAAAATTTTATTACTGCTCAAAAATAGAATCGCGGTGAATCATCTGGTCATGCGTAGGAAGAAAGTAGGTACACCACTATGGTGAGCTTTGCCAAAGACCAGGGCTCAAGATCACCTCCAAATCTTCAATCCCACCACCAGGGTTCAGATCTATCATACAGCTCACAAAAAAAATTAAAATAACTAACACTTACAACTTTTTCCAAAAGAAACAAAAATCGCACGCAACGGTTGCACTCCCGGCAACGGAACCACACCCTCAGACTTAAATATTTTCTTGTCCCGAGCAAATTATCTCTAGGTGGAGAGAAAGAAAACTAGTTGGCTTAGCAACTGCACGAACATAGTACCAAGAGAAGTCGCACTCTCATGCAAAAAGATAAATAGTAGAATAAAATTCAAAATATACACAATAATTTCTATTTTCCAGAAGCACAAAGAAGATATTACTTATACTCCTAATGTGAATCACGACGAATCATTCGGTTGCGCGTAAAACGAAAGTAGAGGGACAGTGAGGTGAGCATTGCCAAAGACCGGGTCTCGGGAGGATCTCCAAAGGAATCCACCAATGTCGATGATCATAAGCTCTCCCGTTCACACTCTCTTCACGGCACTAGTTTGACTCAAGAGCGAATCCGTAGGACTTGGAGTATAATGAAGGCTTAGGGGTAGGCGGGGTATACAAAGATAGACACGATGGCTATGCACACCCAAAATGAAACCGATCGAAATACACAAAGCTACACAATGACAAACACATGACCCCGCACCACCAGACTTGGACTTTTAATGGTGCGTGCACGCCCACAACGAAAACAATATATAAAAATTTCACAACTATAAAACCAACTCAAAAAATTTATATATATATTTATTATTTTTTTGTATCTTGTTTTTTTTTATTCCAAATCGGGAAAAAAAAATTTCATCTCTATTTTTTCTTTCAACCAAACAACTAAAACAAGCCGAAAACACGGCAACACCACAAGCGGTACGAAGCTTCCGCACAACAACCACACAACACGCATACAAAACCACAAAACTTCAAAACAACCAAGTGATCACATTCAGGTGTGCGAGTAGGGGAGGCTATATGGCTTTGGTAGCGATGCGTAGGGTTGGCAAAGGAAGGGATAGGCTCAACGGGGATTACAACGGAAAGATGTCGGGAATGGTACAAGTCTCAAACTAGAACAAAGTGACGGCCTACATCACACGCGCACTTGACTAACCATGTACCCATGCTTCGAGAATAGCTAGGGGCAAGTTCTTAGTCACCGAGAAAGATCAACCTTCCTCCCGACTCGAGCAATACGAGGCTACTGAACGCCGACACACAATTCTACGCCACCATTTGATTCACAACCGGACTCAAAACTAGAGTACAGTAAACAAAATCTATGCTAATAGAAAAAATAGAAACTAAAAGCATACAAAGAATTATAATCTACACAAAACTCTAAGTGACCATGAGTGCACGCATAGGAACACTCTTAAAGTCTACATTTTACTCCGCCACACAATCATAAACCAACATAGAATTCTTTACTTTGCGCACAAGAAATAAATTTGCTCGGTACGTGCAAAAATTTAAGCACGCGCTCAAGTTGGCGTTGTGGTGTGCGATGTAGATTAACATATAAAAATATTACAACAAAAGCTTCTAGAATGCAAATGAGATGTGCACGTGAGTGGGTAACAATGCGTGGCTCTCCCCCAGACTTTATCTAAGTAGCACAATATAATGATATGATAGTGAAAATCAAAACAAAAAGCTAGGGGAGAAGTTACCCAATGCTCAGCAAGAGAGCATACAAAAAGACGCGTGAAAATATGAAGCGAACCCGACATTTGAAGGTGCAATGTATACCTGCAGGGTAAGCTCCACAAAAACAAAAGAAAATAGATATACTAAAACTGAATGAAAAGTAACTAACTACTCTAACTACGAAAATGAAAATGCAATAGAAGTAAGATAACTACTGGGGTTACTGTCATCCCAGCATGACTTATTCGACAAACATACAGTTCTAGCTAATGGGACTATGAAATAAAAAATGAACAGGCAACTGTCCTAATATCTGTGTCAATAATGGGTACTGATACCGTGATAAAACAGTAACCCCTCTACCTGAATAATAATACCTGCAAACTGCAAGTAGAGGAAACAGAATGTAAGATGAGGAGGAGGCCTGGTCCTCACTCATCTCACACAAAAAATCCTTGCACTGCAAGGTATCATCCACAGTAGGTCTGCAGGAGGAGAAGGCAATGAATGAGGCTTCCTCAATGGATGAGGGATCAACCTCCTCGCATATAAGGATGCTGTGATCATTGACTTGAGCAGAGTGCTCCAAGTCCTCCTAAAGTACCTGTGGAGACTCAACCTGCACAGGCTCAGATAGAGAAGGGGGATCAAGAAATAAAATAGACGAAGAACATAAGGAACTAATCGGGGGAGTGATCCCGGTCTCACTCCCCAAAGGCTAAGGTAGAAAAATATCATCAGCATTGTCGACAATGCAACAAGACTCGGCAGGATCCATAGAGGCCTCCACAAATACTTGGACTTCCTCCACTAGTGTTAAGGGAGAATCCTCGACACCAGGAAGGTTGTCCTCCTCCACGGGGGTGGAAACAATCCATGTATCACAAGCCTCAACTTGCGATGCAACGTCGAAAATGTCATAAGAAACGACTGTAGTAGAATGCCAAAAGGAGGAAGAACATTGCTTGGATAAAAGTCAAGCACAGGTTCCTCACAAAGAATCAGCACCACGCTCGGAGATGTATGCACTTGAGAGATGTGCTCAGCCACGTCGAAGCCTAGATCAGCCACACATATGGTGGTTGTGTCTACATCATTCCCTTCCAAAAATGAAGGTGACAGGGTCACATAACCAGACGATGATTGTGTTCCACTGAGGGTAGGAGTTGGGATGATCCGGATGTCTGGCTCATCATCCTCTTCCATAACACGGAGGTACTCGGCACAATCCTTCAGTACATGATCTTTTCTATGAAAATACAAACACTTTCTCCCAGTACTTTGTGGTCCTTGTGGGGCCAGAGAGGAATAAGAGAACGGTGTATATGGCGAGGATGAATGGCCATAAGCTCGGGGCACAGTGTTTGAAGGGTTGTATGAAAACAACATCTCATGCATTGTGTGCTGAGGGCTCAATATCTCTCGTAGGGAATTCATGACTAATGTGGGAGGAAATTCCACACCAATGACATCGGGCATATGAATAACCCCACATGGTGTCGAAATAGCAGATTCAAAACAAATCGTGCAAATTACTAAATCCAACAATATATCACTACAGTTGCCTAAACAAATAAGAAAAAAGCAAGATAAACAGAAATAGAAAAAAAATAAAAGCGATTTACAAAGGAAAACGAAAGCAATCTCACGCCTCCCTCTCCAGCAACTCACACGGCTGTGTTCCTCGGCAACGATTCCAAAAACTTGATGCGCTCTCGGTAAGTTAACCGATCACGGTCAAGTAATAAAGATGAGGAGTAGCGTCCCAAGATATCGAACTCACGCGGAGTGCAAATAGGGAGCATGGATTTCGCTTTTGAAAAAACGAATGCAAATGCAACTATGAAAAATGGGGGTTTGGTTTTGGGTTCCTACGCTAAGCATGATTAAACTAGTGCGGGTCGCCTTCACCGCGTCGTACGGGTTGATTACTCCAATGAGTAATAACGGAGATGAACGAACTATTGAGGTTTGCAAACACCTCTTCACAGCGCGCGCTTCTAGCAATCGCTAGAACGGCTCAAACACAGTCCGAGATGAAAACATCAACAACCAAACTAGATGAAACTCAAGAAAAAGTATTGTTATCAAGTTACAAGTTTACTAACACAGGTTCAGAACATGGCAAGTTTAGTAAAAGTGAAGAAATACAACTGAGCGAACGAAAGCTCTCCAAGATTCTCGGCCAGAAGCGAAGGTTGTCAATCCTCGTCCTAGCTCGGTCTTCAGAAGGCGTCTGGGATCCATAAGGGCTGTCACTTCCTTCTTCTAACCCGTCCTTTTCGTGGTCGCTAAGTCGGATTTGAACGGAGAACTTCTCAAGTGCAGCAACAAGTAGCTCAGATGGTAGCTTGGAGGTCAGAGAAGATGAAGATGGTCGGAGACGGAACTTTTGCAAGCTTTCGGAGGAGAAATGGTGGTCAGGAGGAGCTTCCCACGGAGGAGAGAGAGAATGACGGCTGGAGGGACGAGTTCCCGCTCAAAGGGGCGGAAATGGCGGGGGAAAACGGAGATGTCCTGGTCCAAAAGAAATCTGTGGCTTAAATATTAAAAGTAAAAAATAATGGTCATAAACGATCTGGAGCATTACCGTGCGTGAACCGTGCAATATTAATATCCAGAAAACGCCTGAGGAAGAAGAAGCGTTGACCCGTGTGTTTTACTCACGCACAGGCGATTCTGCCCGTGCACTAAGGAAATCAAACGGGTAACGACAGAAAGCACAAAATGCAGGCAATCGGGTGTACTCGTGTGTTTAACCCGCGCACGGGCGCTTCCGCCCGTGCGTGAAGGCAAACGCACGATTAACCACAGAACGGCCTAAAAACAAAAGCTACAGGTAAACCGTGCGTTTCCTTCACGCACGGTCCCGAAGAAACCGTGCGTGAAGGAATCGCACGGGCCGGTCAACCCTTCAAGAATAACGTGCAGAAAACGCACGACCATAAGTAACTGTGTGCTAAGAAAATGCACGACTGTGCGTTTTCCTCAAATCAGAACTATGAAAAGAGTAAAACTGACCACCTGTAAGCAACAATCAACACAGTAAAGGAGGACCCTCCAACAGCACAAAAAAGCAATCAAAATAGCAGAAAGAACCACGGGGAGAACCAAGTGCTTACCCCCATCAACAAAATGAGCAATTGCACACCCACGGGCCCAAAATAATCCACATTGAGGTCAAAGACCGAACGATGCAAATAGAACCAATGCCCAGTTAAAATGCAGTGCACATGTGAGAAAACAAGCCCAGATGAGCCCGAAAAACCCTATATAAATCGGACTCATCAGTTCGACGAACTCAGATTCTCAACCTCTGATCTCAGTTTGACGAATGATGAGCTCAGTTCGACTAACTCAGAGTCTCAAACTCTGAGCTCAGTTCGACGAACGATGAGCTCAGCTCGACGAACTCTGAACTCAGTTCGACTAACTCAGCGCCTGTAGACTAAGGAAAATTCCTGCCTTTCCATCATCTCCACTTTGTGACCACCTGTCACAACATTGTCAATTACAACTATATGTATATCATTGACAACTATATGTATTTCATTGACAAGATTGACTTCCTCAAATCTAGGATATTATGGGAAATGGACCCAACAGTTCTTCTGTGGAACAACAAGAGAGTAGGGAAGAAGGAAAAAAGACAAGAAGTTGCTGAAGATTTTCTGGTGGAGCTGTCTGTATCTCTTGGAGCTCCGACTACATCATGCTCAGGGGCAGGTGCTTCTTGTTCTGGAAGTAGGGGAACGATGCTCCAAGTGTACCTAGTAGAAGAGTTGATACAAAACAAGTAACTGAAGTGGTGGAGCATGGTCAAACCTTGTGAATGTCAAAGAGTACCATCATTCCACCAGCTTGGTATAGAGATTGTCACATGATGAGCTTGGTCTCATGTTTCTTTGTCGGACTATGGACGAGCGACAGCCGTCGTGCTTTGAAAATTCCATTGGAGTAAAGGAGTGGGAAGATGTCATGGATGGGGAGATGGCCGCCCTTAGGAAGAATAAAACTTGAGATCTTGTGTCCAAAGTAGAAGACATAACTCCTGTTACTTACAAATGGGTCTACATGTTAAAGAAGAAATTAGATGATAGTATCGAGCGGTACAAGGATTGCTTTGTTTCTCGAGGGTTCTCACAACAGTACAAAGAGAACTAGGAAAATACTTTTAGTCCTGTGGCCAAGATGACATCAGTAAGGATGGTGATTGTCTTGGCAGCATGCAAGACATGGAAGATTTGACAACTCAACGTGAAGAATGTTTTCTTTACAGGGAGTTTTATAAGTAAATCTTCTCGATATAACTACCAGGTTCTGTGTCCAAGACTCATCCCGGACATATCTGCAAACTGAAGAAGGCCATCTATGCTTTGAAGCAGGTGCCTCAAACATGATATGAGAAGATAGCAGAATATCTATCATTTTGTGGATACTTAGCTTTTGATTCAGACTCGAGTCTGTTCATCAAAAAAGGGGAGAGTTTTGAGTATTAGTACTTATATACGTCGATGGCATGATCGTGACCAGAACTCTGATGAAAAAGTAGTAAAACTGAGAGCTAAGCTATCATTTCAATTTGAAATAAAGGATCTTGATGAGCTTCACTATTTCATTGGACTAAAAGTTGAGAGGAAGAAGAGCAGTTTGCTTGTCTCCCAGAAAAGGATATGTAGAGTGAATTATAAAGCAATTTGGCATGAGGGAGGGGAGGAGTGGATCTACTCCACTTGAAATCTGGTTAATGCTTTGACGAGATCAAGGAAGGTTCTGATCCATTATCCTTCTGGGCTTTGGTCAGAGTTTGACAAACTTAAGGATTACTAGGCTAAATATTTCATATGTTATTGACAGTGTAAGTCTGTATATGCAAGAGCCTAGGAAGCCTCATCTAATGACAGCAAAGAGTATATTGAAGTACGTGAAGTCCACCTCGAACATGGGGCTCTTTTATGAAAAGGATACGAGCTTCAACTTGCAGGGTTCACGGATGCTAACTATAGTGGAGATATAAATGATCAAAAGCCAACATCTCGGAATGTCTTCATGACTTGTTCAGCGACTATCTCGTGGTGCAGTAATAAGTAGGATTTTGTATCTATCTCCACCATAGAAGCTTAAACAAGACGTCGCCTTGGCGGCTCGCGAGGCCTTCTGGTTGCGCAGATTGATTGAGGATATCCATGAGGAGGTGCGAGGTCCTACTTGTTGGGTTATCTCGTGAGGGTTGGCACAACACTTTGTGCACGCAGCGGAAAGGAAAAGGACAAGAACAGCCCAAGAGAACTGGATCTGGCCATGATCGTTGTATCAAGAAGTAAACAAAATAACTAGGGCAAAATACCTTAGTGGCGTTGAGTCACAACTCAACGAAGATGCTCCAAGTATTGAGTGCTGTCGGTGGCGAGTTGTACGTGGAATAATATCCACGTCTCTGCAGAAATCCACACGAGCAGGAG
This sequence comes from Platanthera zijinensis, assembly GCA_039513925.1. Taxonomy (NCBI): domain Eukaryota; kingdom Viridiplantae; phylum Streptophyta; class Magnoliopsida; order Asparagales; family Orchidaceae; genus Platanthera; species Platanthera zijinensis. Next base: position 77,181,152 of record CM077095.1, on the reverse strand, counting down.
AAACCCGAACTGCTCGTCGCACGAACAATCGGGAGGAAGACAGCCGCACCTTTGCAACTCCACGGACTGCTAGGTCCGCGCCAGGAGAGGCAAGAACAACGACTATCGCCGGAAATGGGAGGGTCAGCGGAGCAGACACAGCGGCGGAACACTTCCGTCCGGCGATGTGCGGGATGCGGCGGAACGAGCGATCGGCGGAACTCTTTCCGTCGGGTTCTAATCGGCCGCAAGAAAAGCACAAGTCCTCCTTCTTCTTTTTTTTTCAAAACCCTAAGTGTCTATTTATACCAAAGGTATAAATAGACCTAAAGGAATGGCTATCCGCAGACCACACAGCATAGGGTCCCTGGAAGAATTCGGCGAGAATCGGCAAAGGCGTTCGGCGAGAATCAAGCGCCAAGTCGTCGAGAATCAGGGACGATTCTCGACGAATGGCCTTTAGTCGTCGAGTCATACTCGACGACTCTCGACGATACTCGTCGATCGGCGAGAATCATCAGGCAGATTCGGCGAGAATCGATGGACAGTCCCGACGACTAAGTCTTTGATTCTCGACGAATCTATCAGATTGATTCTCGACTAAAACCCCATAGTCGTCGAGACATTCTCGACGACATTGCCTTGGTCGTCGAGACATTCTCGACGATTTGCCTTGGTCGTCGAGACATTCTCGACGATTTGCCTTGGTCGTCGAGTCAAACTCGACGACCTTTCGACTATCCATGCCCTATGAACTTTACTGGCAACAATTGTCTGACCCCATACATAATGGTGATTGGTAACCTTTACCAATACGGTCAATCTTCCAACTCCTCCACAGCTCTTATGTGCGACCCTGCAGGCTCATATCGCGTTGGCAGTGAGATTACATATTTGACAACTTCTAGATCACCATGGTAACTCCAACAGTCTCCCACTTGATCTTGGAAGTATCAAATCATAAACCTCACAAACAATGAGCGGCATCTAGCAATGCATCATTGCTCCCCAAGCAATAAGAGTTTATAACTCATAAGCCTTCATGAACAATGTATCAGCGTTGTCTTTGTCCCTTTGTCCCTTACATCCGGAAAGAACTAGAGGCATGGACCGTGTCACCCTCATAATAACTCAATCCAAGTTTCCTGATCTAGAACGGACATCCAGAGAATGGTGAGGCCAATATCACATATTGACTCCACCAAGCATGGCCATGCATTTCTCAGTCCAGTTCCATCAAGGGGCCCATGGATGCAACTCCTGTCATATAGGAGGACAAATTCCATATCTGCTCACACACAAACATCCAAATGATTCGTAACGTGCCCAACAACCACCCTTATCATCAACCTTTCTCAAGGAAGACTTTAGATGGCATCAAAGCATGCTCTTCCTCACTTGATGAATACTGTGACTTCAGGTCAAAGGACCACAACACCATTGTCAATAAAGACCTACTTGTGACACGATTAGATAACAATCTACAAAGTAGTCTCTGGTTGGGTCTGTCCAGTACGACTTGTTCACTAACAAGTACCCACGTGATGACTTGATATCACAATATCATGACCTGTGAGAACTGGTCATCAGTCAACGCGCGTGCTAGTCTTCATGTATCATCATTACCCTTAGATCCTATGATGATACCACGACTAGGGACTTTTAAGAATGAAGCTTCAAATGAATCATAGGCTCTCACCTTCAAGTCACGTACTTGATGTCCTATGGAAGCGAACATTCTAAGGGTATTCATTATGTTAACATTTAACTATCATATAGAAAAACCATAATAACGGAATATGCCATTAATTGTAAAAAGAAAATCTAGGTACACAATTCATCATATGAATAAACAATAAACAGCCAACAGAATATATCTTTACATGCAACCCACAAGGCTCCCACTAGACTTGATCATTCAGGTATCGTATACCCATTGATCTAGTATGACCATCATGCTTTCTCTGCGCGAGAGGCTTTGTCAGTGGATCTGCAATATTCTCCTCAGTCGGCACTCTGCAAATGTTCACATCTCCTCGTTCGACAATCTCACGAATAAGATGGAACCGCCGAAGTATGTGCTTGGAGCGCTGATGGGATCTAGGTTCCTTAGATTGTGCAATTGCACCATTGTTATCACAGTAGAGAACTACGGGACCAACAATGCTAGGAACTACATCAAGCTCGCCAATGAATTTCCTAATCCATACAGCCTCCTTCGCTGCATTAGCTGCAGCGATATACTCGGCTTCCGTTGTAGAATCAGCAACTGTCTCTTGCTTGGAACTCTTCCAGCTCACAGCTCCTCCATTCAGGCAAAACACAAACCCTGACTGAGACTTTGAATCGTCCCTATCAGTTTGGAAGCTAGCATCCGTGTAACCACTTACAACGAGCTCTTCCTCTCCACCATACACCAAGAATACATCCTTAGTCCTTCTCAAGTACTTCAGGATATTCTTGACTGCAATCCAGTAACACTCACCGGGGTCTGACTGATACCTGCTAGTCATGCTTAAAGCAAAGGAGACATCAGGTCGAGTACATAACATTACATATATGATTGATCCAATTGCCGAAGCATATGGAATCAACTTCATGCGGTCCTTATCTTCACAAGATTTTGGACACTGGTCCTTAGAGAGATTCACACCATGAGACATGGGCAAAAATCCTTTCTTGGACTCAAGCATGTTGAACCGCTTCAACACCTTATCGATGTATGTACTCTGGGTCAAACCCAGCAACTTCTTCGATCTATCTTTATAGATCTTAATACCAAGTATATAAGTCGTTTCACCCAAGTCCTTCATAGAAAAGCAGTTCCCTAGGTTGTTCTTAACAACTTTCAGGGTAGGAATGTCATTCCTAATCAACAGTATGTCATCTACATACAGTATCAGGAAGACAACAATGCTCCCACTGATTCGCTTGTAAACACAAGGCTCATCTTCATTCTTGATGAAATCAAACTCTTTGATTTTCTCATCAAAATGAAGATTCCAACTTCGAGAGGCCTGTTTCAGTCCATATATGGACCTATTCAGCTTGCATATCTTAGTGGCTTCATTTGGGGATACAAAACCCTCGGGTTGTGTCAAGTACACTTCCTCAAGGAGGTTTCCATTAAGGAAAGCTGTTTTGACATCCATCTGCCAGATCTCGTAGTCATAATACACAGCAATAGCAAGCAATATCCTTATGGACTTTACCATGGCAACAGGGGAAAAGGTTTCATCATAGTCAATACCATGAATTTATCTAAAACCCTTAGCCACCAGTCGCCCTTTGAATGTCTGTGCATTCCCATCCATGTCGGTCTTCTTCTTGAAGACCCACTTGCACCCTATGGGTCGTTCCCCTTCAGGTGGTTCCACCAAGTTCCAAACTTGGTTTGCATACATGGAGTCCATTTTGGATTTCATAGCCTCAAGCCATTTGTCGGAGTCCGGTCCATTCATAGCCTCTTGGTAGGTTGCTGGTTCATCATCATGATCCATTAGCAACACATTACCTATTTGAGACATGAGAAATCCATATCTCTCAGGCTCAAATCTTGGTCTACCAGATCTACGCAGGACATGTGTTTCTTGAGTAGGTTCTCTAGCTACAACACCTTGTAGTCCTAATTCAGAATCCAATTCTGGTTCATTCACTATTTGTGGTTCTTGAACTTCTTCAAGTTCTACCTTTTTAGTCTTTCTTGATAAGAACTCTTTCTCCAAGAAGACACCGGTCCTTGCGACAAACACCTTGCCCTCGGACGGTAGGTAAAAGTAATATCCTTTCGTTTCCTTAGGATATCCCACCAGATAACATTTAACTGATTTGGGTTCCAGCTTGTCAGGCATTTGACGTCGCACGTATGCCTCACAGCCCCAAATTTTAATGAACGACATACTAGGACGTTTCCCAGTCCATATCTCATATGGTGTCTTCAGAACCGTTTTTGTTGGAGCGCGATTCAGTGTCATAGCAGCAGTCTCTAAAGCAAAACCCCAAAAGGAAACATGCAAGTCTGCATGACTCATCATCGAACGTACCATGTCTAACAGAGTACTATTTCTCCTCTCAGACACACCATTGTGCTGTGGTGTTCTAGGTGGAGTGAGCTGTGATATAATACCACTCTCTTTCAGATGATCACGGAACTCGTGACTCAGGTATTCACCACCTCGATCGGATCGGAGTGCTTTAACCCTTTTGCCCAACTGGTTTTCTACTTCATTCTTGAACTCTTTGAACTTTTCAAAGGTCTCGGATTTTCACTTCATAAGATACACATATCCGTATCTACTGAAATCATCAGTAAATGTAACGAAGTAGAAATACCCACCTCTAGCCATGGAACTCATGGGTCCACATACATCACTATGTACAACACCCAAGAGATCCTCAGCCCTCTCAGTATAACCAGTGAAAGGAGCTTTTGTCATTTTTCCTAACAAACAAGATTCGCATCGCTCAAATGATTCATAATCAAATGAGTCCAAAAGTCCATCCTTATGGAGCTTGGATATGCGCTTCTCGTTTATATGGCCCAAACGACAATGCTAGAGATACGTAGGGTTTGAGTCATTTGTTCTTAGTCTTTTATTATTTTCTACATTATAGATCATATGGTCTAAGTTCAAAACATAAAGACCATTAAACAGTTGGGCTACAGCATAACAAACATCATTCTTAAATATGGAACAACAGTTGTTCTTAATTATAAAAGAAAATCCAATCTTGTCCACACATGAAATAGATATAATGTTTCTAGTTATGGCCGGAACAAAATAACAATTATCTAGTTCTATTACAAGCCCACTGGGCAAAGAAAGACGGTAAACCCCTACGGCTACAGCAGTAACTCTTGCTCCATTGCCGACACGCAGGTCCACCTCCCCTTTACTCAGCAATCTTCTCCTTTCCAGTTCCTGCACATTTGTACAAATGTAAGAACCACATCCGGTATCCAATACCCAAGATGAAGGAGCAGAAAGGTTTATCTCTATAACATAAATATCTGAAGCGGAAGTCATACCTCCCTTCATTTTCTGCAGACCCTCAATATAAGAAGGACAGTTCCTCCTCCAATGACCAGCCTTGCCACAGTGGTGGCATTTCCCTTCCTTCACCGTGCTTTTCTTCTTCTTCAGTGCAGAAGACTTGGGCTCAAGATGTGACTTAGGTCCCACCTTCGTCTTCTTGAAGCCCTTGGCCTTGCCCTTGCCCTTATGCACCATCAGTATGGGGCTGGTAGGCTTGGCTTTCTTCATATTGATTTCGGCAGTTCTCAACATGCCTAGGAGTTCGGGCAGTGTCTTGTCTATTTCATTCATGTTATAGTTCAAGACAAACTGCTCGTAGTTGTCCGGCAACGATTGCAGGATCAGATCTGTGGCCAACTCTTGACCCAGAGGAAAACCCAGCCTTTCAAGGTTCTCTTTATACCCAATCATCTTGAGTACGTGAGTCCCTACTGAGTCTCGAACTCCCATCTTGCACTGAAACAACGCTTTCGTGATGTCGAACCTCTCTTGACGAGCCTGCCCTTGAAACATTTTCTTAAGATGCTCGTCAATCTCCTTGCACCCCATGTTCTCATGTTACCTTTGGAGCTCAGAGTTCATGGTGGCAAGCATGAGGCATTCGATGTCTAAAGCATCATCGGTATACTTCTTGTAAGCATCCTTATCAGCACGGGAAGAATTCCCGGTCGGCACCTCGGGGGATTCTTCTTCCAAGACATAGAGCTTTCGCTCTTGCCTGAGAACAATTCTCAAGCTCCTGTACCAGTCCATGTAGTTAGTCCCATTGAGCTTATCCTTCTCAAGGATGGCTCTCAGAGACAAAGTGGAGTGTGAACCACTTGCTATGGAATTCTACAAGAATTCATACAGAATAAAATCAGTACCAAAGTTTCAAAATACAATTTATTTTAATTTGGACTCTAATTAAAACTCCCACTATTTTATTCGAACTAATAGCTCTCACTATCAATTCGGAGAGTTCATGCGAGCTACTCTCTTAGTGGACAAGATCCGTATTTCACCAACACAATGAGTCAGCTTTGGCTTTCCTCTCACGATGTAGTTATTTAGGTAGGCAACGCTTGCCAATTGCATCCTCATGCAATTCTTGTATGGTTGGTGAATAACTCTTTATTCGCATCCATCATATGGTGCATGCCAACCCTATGCCTCTAGGCGCTCAACCTTTGAGGTCACCTAGTTAAGTGGGGCCCGATGTCGACAGTGGGATATCACAATTATCCGCTCGCACCCTTACCAAGATAGATTAATGCACCTTGCTTTGGCAAGCCCACACTTCATCGATCGAGGCAGGAAGAGTGTCATCCATCGGAAGGCATCCGAACACTTAATGTTTGATGAAGGGATTTAAATTTTGATAGTATGTTAACAATTAACCATGATCAACATTTGATCAATGTGCACATCTAAATAAAATAAAACATTTCTAGAATTCTCATGCATCCCTTATGTGCACAACAAGACACTATCAACATTTGATAGAGCAAAGGGCTAAATCTGAACATATGGACATTTCCAAATATTCAGGTTTACATGCATTGGACAAAGGGGAAAGGCAACTCAACTTAAAGCAGTAGACAAGCTCATCTCTCTTTGTTGGATTCAAAATCCAAAACAAAATTCGAGGGATGGTTACTGCTAAGGAGACAACAACTTCTACAATTAGAAATTGCTACGAAATCCCAGACGTTCCTGGCGGGATTCCAAGGGGCAGCGCCCCTGGCGGTGGTCCCGCTGACCGATCATCGGGCGGGGTCAAGGGGCAGAGCCCCTGCGGGGTGCGGGGCAGCGCCCCGACCAAATTTTGCAAAATCACCACCGATTTCCCTTGGAAAAATCATCAACAATTGATGTTCCAGGAATAAATCTAGACATTTAGAACACTTCTAAATCCCTAGGTTTACACGTGTTGGAATTCCCTAACTTCCAATACAACAATCATGGCCGCAACCTCCCTCTGATACCACTGTTGGGTTATCTCGTGAGGGTTGGCACAACACTTTGTGCACGCAGCGGAAAGGAAAAGGACGAGAACAGCCCAAGAAAACTGGATTTGGCCATGATCGTTGTATCAAGAAGTAAACAAAATAACTAGGGCAAAATACCTTAGTGGCGTTGAGTCACAACTCAACGAAGATGCTCCAAGTATTGAGTGATGTCGGTGGCGAGTTGTACGTGGAATAATATCCACGTCTCTGCAGAAATCCACACGAGCAGGAGAAACCCGAACTGCTCGTCGCACGAACAATCGGGAGAAAGACAGCCGCACCTTTGCAACTCCACGGACTGCTAGGTCCGCGCCAGGAGAGGCAAGAACAACGACTATCACCGGAAATGGGAGGGTCAGCGGAGCAGACACGGCGGCGGAACACTTCCGTCCGGCGATGTGCGGGATGCGGCGGAACGAGCGATCGGCGGAACTCTTTCCGTCGGGTTCTAATCGGCCGCAAGAAAAGCACAAGTCCTCCTTCTTCTTTTTTTTCAAAACCCTAAGTGTCTATTTATACCAAAGGTATAAATAGACCTAAAGGAATGGCTATCCGCAGACCACACAACATAGGGTCCCTGGAAGAATTCGGCGAGAATCGGCAAAGGCGTTCGGCGAGAATCAAGCGCCAAGTCGTCGAGAATCAGGGACGATTCTCGACGAATGGCCTTTAGTCGTCGAGTCATACTCGACGACTCTCGACGATACTCGTCGATCGGCGAGAATCATCAGGCAGATTCGGCGAGAATCGATGGACAGTCCCGACGACTAAGTCTTTGATTCTCGACGAATCTATCAGATTGATTCTCGACTAAAACCCCATAGTCGTCGAGACATTCTCGACGACATTGCCTTGGTCGTCGAGACATTCTCGACGATTTGCCTTGGTCGTCGAGACATTCTCGACGATTTTCCTTGGTCGTCGAGTCAAACTCGACGACCTTTCGACTATCCATGCCCTATGAACTTTACTGGCAACAATTGCCTGACCCCATACATAATGGTGATTGGTAACCTTTACCAATACGGTCAATCTTCCAACTCCTCCACAGCTCTTATGTGCGACCCTGCAGGCTCATATCGCGTTGGCAGTGAGATTACATGTTTGACAACTTCTAGATCACCATGGTAACTCCAACACTACTCTACTTCCTGGTGAAAACAAGACTGTTCTGAAGTTGGTTATAAATCTAGTGTGTCAGGCGCAGACAAAATACATCAATATCGAGCATCACTTCGTTCGAGAGAAGTTGCTGGATGGATCTCTAATAGTTGAGTATGTGTAGAAAAAGGACAATGTCATTGACATTTCCACAAAGTTGCTGCTGAAGGGATCGTTTGAACGGCTGCGAAGTTTTCTTGGAGTTATTTTCGACTCACTTCAAGGGGAAGAGTTGAAAATGTTGAAGTGTGAAGTCGGCGGTCTGGATGTACAGCCACTCAGACCGCGGAGACCGCACAGACTACGGTGTTAGCGGTGATCTGTTGATTTGGCACAACTACGCGAGCTAGTGCTGCTAACCATCCACGTGGTCTGGTTTCTGGCAAATCTCATAGTTATGCGGTTAGAGTTATCTATCCGCTTTTCTGTTGCAGGTTTTCCCATCTTCTTCACCAGTGACCGCATCACCCTTCCCGACTATAAATAGGGGTCCTGCCTTCGTCATTCTTGCCAGGAACTACTATGCGGCTAGCACTGGGCGACTAGACAACTAGTTCTTGCGGTTAGTCAGTGGAGACTCAGTGTGAATCAGCAGACAACAGTTCATAGTTAAAAAGCAGGTCGCGTGTTTTTCGACAATCGGTCTTCTTCCTTATCAATTTTTCCAGTTCTATAAATCAGTTTGTCTGTTCCTTGCAGGTTAACTGTCAGTTCGGTTAAAGCAGCCTGTTCCCATGACTTCTGCGGTTAGGTGATCTCAGAGGTCAGGTGATTAGACATGCGGACATGTAGTAGTTCTTCAGTAGTCCAGTAAAGCTGTTCACTCGAACTCACAGTTAGAGGTGGTATCTGGTGATTAGGCGGTCTCAGTGATCAGCCCCCCATATTTTGTACTTGTCTATTTTTTTTATCTCTATCCGGTGCATTGCAAAATCATATCTCGCAATGTATGTCTCGGCTTGTGAAGAAGTAAATAATCCAAATATTTTTCTTGAATCTTATTTTTGCTAGTGGGTTTCTTCACTTGCTTGGTTGAGTGGTTCTACGACCTCCCTTCATAAAATTTTACAGTGATTCCATCAATAGAAATTCCTCTGATCCAGTAGTGGCAGGTCAGGTGGCAACGTCTTGTCTCTTTGGAGAACTACTTAGTAGTGAATCGAGATGTCCCCTCTCTTAAACATAAGAGTCAAGGACCACATATCTGGTATTACGCGATGTCCCACGACATCTCGCAGGTATCAGCTGGCTCGGACAGGGTTGTGTGGTTCTCGGGCTCATGTGGTTCCCCTGTCTGATCTCTTATGAACAATCTAATTATACGGTGCACGATCATGAAACATTGGTTCAGTTTATCATTATGTGCAGATCACCAAACTTGAAGATCTTCTAGAGCATCCAAAAGAAGTTACTGGTGATCGAGAGGTTAACTCTGATGACGGGAGCGCAAGTTCGAACATGAGTGCGTCAGTGGATAGCAAACCCAAAGTAGGAAGAAGTGTAACAAAAAAGCGTACACCAAGAGAACATCACCTAGCCAACCGTCACAAACCAAAGCGGGGAAAGTCTCTGGATAGCTTAGCATCCGATGATTTTTAAGTTTACGCTCCCGCTTTTTCACACATATCATATTAGATGATATTTGTGTTGCTTAGTTGGCCTAGTTATTTTTATTGTGCTTTTATGAGTTTATCTTTATTTAAAATTTTACAAAATCCAACCTTTATTAAAAGAAAGAATCACACGGCGAGCATGAAATATGTTGATTACGACAGAGATCTCCAGGATTTTTAGATTGTGCAGAATTCTGATCTCCTTCATTTTCTCTAGGTATGAATGCTTCATATTATTTTGCAGATTTATTTTGTCAAAAGCATGTTGAATTTAGGCTTTGTTTTGGGGACTTATTTTCACCAGTCGTTACGACCGCACGAACTGGACCTTGCGGTTGTAACGGCTTGACCGCAGGGGCGGATTCACAGGGGGGCCCAAGGGACACTGTCACCCTCATTATTTTTCAAAATGGTTAGTGTATTTGATTTCCTCTCATCGAGGCAATTAATTTTGACTACTTATACGTCAAAAACGGTGGTCAAATGAGGGAGAAACAGCTCTGATAAGATTGAAACGTTAACTTTTTTTAAAAAAAAAGTTGATATCTGACCTCCCATGTTAAAATTTTAGAATCCAGTGAAACTTTCAAAAAAAATTTGTGTGCACCCCATTATCAATTTGTGTACGCTCATTATTAATTTTCTGGATCCGTAACTGCTTAACCGGTGAAAATAAGTCCCCTCAAACGGAGCATTAGCCCGTGGCTTATAATATCAGTGTCTCATTAATATTCTTTACTGTTAAAATTTGTGTGTCAACATTTGATCATCTGGCAGTCTATAAACCGAAAGTTGGGGTTGAGTTTGTGCTTCTCTCAGTTCTTTAGCATGTAGAAAATTGTAGGCATACTGGGCCAGGAATTAATGCTGAGAGCTACATATCCACAAGCGTTAGTTGAGCCATATATGTAGAGGAGACAGTTGTCGTCTATATGAATGTTGTAGAGTGATTCGAGAACTCACTGCTGGATTACATGTAAGGTTATGATTGATTATTATGATGATGAGGAATAGATTTATTATTATTGAGTAGGAATATTTGTATGACACTTTTTTGTTGGTCAATATTTTGATGAAATTACCGAAGATTAATTATCTACTATTTCATTTAAAAGGGGGGCCACACAGTAATTCTGCACTATACTTACAAGGCAGGCAGCGACCACAACTGTGAAAGTACCGGTGTGCGACTCAAGTATGCCCTAGTATTTGCAATTGTGCAAGGAAGGAAAGAGGAACGTCGAGAATGATGTATGGAGGGGCCAGTCTCGCTCAATGGTCTTGTGTAGGCATGTCCATAGAGCCTGGCAGGAATAGGCCTGCTGAGCACGGGCTTTTCCATGGTCGGGCCCGGGCATGGCTTCTGCCCGGACAAGGCTCCCTCTCCAAACGGGCCTGTCCAAGCACTACAAGTCGGGCCTAGGCCTCACCCGGTGGAATTAGCTTAATTAATTTAAAACTTTAATACTATTATTTAATTAAATATTGATTGAGTTCCCACTAAGGATTTTCGTGTCAAATCAAGAGAACTTCAACCAAAACAAACAAGCAAGCCAACCCGATCGAGCTAGCCGCGCATATGGACCGTGCTTGTTCGAAGGGATCCAAAATCGCCCCAAAGGCACATACATGTGTGGCACGCACCGCGCAAATGTACCTCGCATACAACGCACACCACCCCCGTGAGCGCACCCGGAACATGCACCTCTCGCACGAGCACACATCATGAGGGAGCGTGCCCCGTGCATGGGCATGAGCAGCGCGCACGTCCCTCGGCTGCTCACACACACCCCGCGCATGGGCACCCATCGCCCAGGCATGCGAAGCGCTTAGGCATGCGCACAGTGCCCAGCACCCGGGCACGCATGCACACCGTGCCAGGGCTGTGCGTGCCCCCCCCCCCCCCCCCCCCGCCAAGGCGTGTGCACGCGAAAGGGCCATGGAGCAAATCCGTTCAGGGCTCGGGGCTCGTGCGTGCCTCAAGAACATGCACACCCATGTGCCATGTGCACGCACGAGCATGCGCATGTACGCCAACGACCTCCGCCATCGTCGGGAGACTTGCCCGAGCCACCCGGACCAACCGGGGGGGCCTGTTCGTCATTTCAGGAAAATTAACGATCCTGGTGACCCGAACTAAGTAACGTCATTCGATAACTCAAGATTCAAGTGGTCCCAATGACCAACGTGCCTCTTCAGGAAGCTACAAAAAGTTCTTTGGGCCTTCATTTAAATACAAGCAACTTCAGAGATAAAAGAGTTCTCAGAGGTCTTCTAGTGAGAACGCGGTTCTAAGATCGTTCCTTTGTTTGGTATTCACTCAACTCCCTCTCTAGTCTGATGAATGCTCAATGCTCACTTGGACGATTCAGTGAGCCCGAGAGAAGGCACAAGAGAACACTCTCGCGAACGCTCATACAAACACTTTGTTGAAACTCTGTGAACTTAGCTTTTTCTTCCCTCCATTGTACTCAAAGGTTGTAATTAAGAGAAGACATGTCACCCTCCGAGGAACGCACATACTTGTAAACAAAGAGAAATAGTGGATTTTGGCCCGACACAGATTCGACCACGTAGTTTTCCCCTTTCAAAGATTTCCAAGTTAAAAAGTTCTTTTGTAGCCTATGACTCTCTCCTATGCCACGACAAAGTCAACGGTTCTCTATTATCATGAGAAACATGCAAGCAACTTTCTCCAAGTAGATCGTCATAGGGTGGGTATAGGTTAACCACAACCCATTGCTCAAACCGTCTGGCTCACATGCCACGATACAGGCCAGCCTTTCCTTGCTTGTTCATACATACATAACCACATTATTTTCCAAGGCTGACACTCACGACCACAACAGCTAGGAACTCTAAGCTCACAACTCAACATATTGGCCACTAGTCTATAAGAGACAGGTCTCGCAAACATCTCTCTTTAGGAGCTACCACCAGCGGTAGCACTACCGCCGGGCAGTATCTGACAGAACTACAATCCTGCCCCAAAATCTGGGTGTTTTCCTGGAGCATGCCTCCAATACTACCTACAGCAAGCTGCACACCCAAAAACTCCATAAAACAACACGTTTACCCATGGAGTCTTCTTTGACACGCAATCAATCATCACCAATCTAGAACAACCTGTATGGATGAGCTTCACACAACATGCATATTCTGTACTTCGATTTTGAATTCTATATGCAATTTTATTACTGGGGATATCATCGATCAACCCGTTGGAAACTTCTCGTTCTTCACCAATTGGTGAGAGTTTTCATGCACATGTCAAATAAGGACTTCACTTGTCTAATAAGAAGATGGTTACCATTATAGATCGCTTAGGAGCTATGAAATTACAAGAGATCCAGATAGAAGCGTTTATAGCACCTTCCTCTCCATAGATCCAACTTCAGTTCGTGAATCCGATCACAAGACCGCATTCATAGCATTCCTAGAGGGTTGGATCATCCCTCACCTTCCTCTCTTATCCTTCTTCTTCTTCTTTCTCAAGGTCCAAGAGAGAGAGAGAGAGAGAGAGAGAAGAAGTGAGAAGAATTTTCCTCTCAACCCTCTTATCATACAAAGGCCAAACCTCAGTCATCTGATATCCAACCAAAAGGAATGGATGGCCTGATTTAATCAGCCATTTTCTTTAAAAAAATAGCTACTATCGCGAGGTAGAATGCTATCGCGGCACGGTAGCTTAGTCGGTGGACGCTTGAACCTGTCAGCGCCGCTCCTCCGCTTAACGACCAACTCAACCCTATCCGACATATGGCCTACTATCACCATTGGTATAGCTATCGCCTGGCGGTAGCAACTCGAGACCACTAGCTCTCGATGCTCGATACTCGACGCTCACTACCATTATCGGTATCAATATCGTCGGGCGATAGCTTCCAGTAACTAGAATTTTTTTGTTTTCAAGCATGGGAAACCTTTAATGTTACAAATCTCCCTTCCTTTAAGTGAATTTTTTCTAGAAATTTAATCATTTATAGAAAATAACATAGAAATACAAATATACAAAATGTACCTCAACCGAATAGTTCGGGGAACTCATTGATCATGGATTGTTCGTGCTACCATGGCAGTTCCTCATGACCATAGTTGTCCCAACGGACCTTGACCATTCTGATCGACTTGTTTCGTAGCTGCTTGACCTTGATGTTTTCGATTCAAATGGGCTTGACTCTCATTATCAACCAACTTTTGACCACTACCTGATCTGTAGTAACCACTTGTGTAGGTTCTTACATCACCTTTCACATCACAGATGTGTGGAACACATCATAAAAATCACTTAGCTCTGCTGAAAGAACAAGCTGATAGATAGCTTTACCAACCCGTTCAATAATTTCAAAAGGCCCAAGGTATCTCGAACTCAGCTTCTTCAAGCATCGATTCCTGGATACACCTTTTAATAGCTTGATCATGAGATAAACCCAATCCCCAATCACAAACTCAATGTTTCGGTGCTTGATGTTATAGTACTTTGTCTGCCTATCCTGAGCAACCAACAGTTGATCCTGAATCAAACATATCATTGAAGTCACGTTTTTGATGTCTTTACGCTTATACAGCTTCGATTCACCTGTTCTAGCCAAGACAATAGAGTACGACACTTTCTACCTTATAAGGCCTCGAAGGGCGCCATCTTAATACTTGCTTAATAGATATTGTTATATGCAAACTCGATCATAAAGAGATGATCCTCTCACCTCTTCCTGAAATCAAAAGTGCACATGCGAAGCATATCCTCCATTATCCTATTTAACCTCTCGGTCTGACCATCCATCTACAGATGAAAGGCAGTGTTGAACTTAAGTTTGGTACCCAAAAATTGGTAGATTAGCCTCCATTCATTCGAAGTGAAATGCCTATCTCGGTCGCTAACGATGCTACGGGGAATACTGTGCAATCGTACGCTATTGTCAACATAAAGCTTTGCAACCTTTTCCATGGAATCGTTCCTCGTATTCGGAATAAAGTGTGACACCTTTGTCAATCGGTTAACGATCACCCAAATGACATTATTCCCTCTCTATGATCTCGGCAAGCCGTGCACGAAATCTATAGATATGTTGTTCAAACTTCCACTCCGGTATCAGTAATGACTTCAGGAAATCACCAGGTTTCTGACATTCAACCTTCACTAGAGCACAAATTGACACTTTGTCTTATAATGAGTTATGTCCTTCTTCAACCCTGGGCACTAAAATAGCTTTTTCATATCCCTGAAATCTTTGTGCTCCCCGGGTGGATTGAGTTCTTTGGAAAGCTGTCTCGTACATCAATTCCTTTAGTAATTTGCCAATATTCGGGACGCACAACCGACTGTCCTTCCATAAGAGTCCATCTTCAAAGGTAAACTGGGCATTTGACCCATCCCTAGTCTCTTCCAAATAGCATTTCCTGCTGCCATGTAGCTCCAATACTTACTGAATCCTTTCCGCAAGATCATAATGCACCTTTGTCCAATTTAAACATGCCTTTGCACAGAGCTTCGATCAACTCAATTGATCTCCAAGGCTTCAAAATCTCGAATATGATACTCATCATGCATCTGTATCAAGTTGGCATGTACTGGAGTCCTGCGACTCAACGCATCTGCGATAATATTTCCCTTCCCAAGAACATAATGTATCTCGAAAGTGAAGTCCCTAAGGAACTCAATCCACCTCCTTTATCTTATATTCAAATCCTTTTGATTTAATAGGTACCTTAGGCTCTTATTGTTCATAAAGATGTCAATCTTCACGCCATACAAGTAATGTTGCAACAACTTCAGGGCGAATATCACAATTGCTAACTCCGAGTCATAGACTCGACAATTTCCCTCGTGCACCTTCAGCTGGCGAGACCCATAAGCTATAACCTTCCCAAAATATAGAATAATGCTACCTAAGTCGCTCCTTGAGGCATCGCTATATATCTAATAGCCTTCTGCACCATATGGAGAGCACAAAATAGGCGTCGTGATCAAATGACTCTTAACCTCCTCAAAATCTCACAAGCACTATAACATCCAAATAAACTTTTGATCCTTACTTGTTAACATAGTAAGAGATAGAGCGACACGTGAAAATTTCTCTATGAAGCGACTATAGTAACCAACAAGTCCAAGAAAGCTCCTGACTTCCACCACAGTAGTCAACACATGCCATGTAAGGCCCCCTCCCCAAACCATTGACCCAAGTTGGGCTGGAGGGGATCTTACTACCCAAGACATCCACCCAGTGCTCCTGAAAGAGTGTCAACCCACTCCACTAAGCACTAGTTGGATGCCTTGCTCGACTAGAATCACAATATTCACAACACATCAGAGATTTGTGGAAGCATTAACAGGAAAACAGTATCAAATATATATAACATCATATATATTTACATGAGTACTAGGGTCATAGACTATGTTTTTATATAAGCCCGCAGGCTGTACAAGTTCTACATATAACTCCTCACTCTCTCTCCACTGCTCGCTAGTACTTGTGTCTCGAAACTCTGGAGATGACGGGGGTGCCTCTGCACGGGTAGTCCTGTAATGCCCCGAAACTATAAAGAGCAACAGACAGCATTTTCAGGTGTGTCTAGCACAAGGCATGTGACACGGGCGTGTCACATAGCCGTGTCCTTCTCGGGACGTTTCTGGTCCTGTGTCGTTTGGTTACAAGGGTCGTGATACGGGCCTTGACATGGGCGTGTCACTTGGGACACGCGCGTGGCCCAAGCTGTGTCACAGGCCGTGTCCTGGTCGGGATTTTCTCGATTGACGGCGAATGAGTTACACGGCCTTGGACACGGGCGTGTCGCAAGCCATGTTCGGCCCAGGAAGTTTATTTTCAGGGCAAATCGTGGCCATTCGTTTCCTTATTTTGGGATCTAACGGTTCAGGCCTCTCTATCCTAGGGTTAAGGCCAGGATTGGGGGTTTAAATCCTCACTTTTAATTGGCCATTCTCTTTCTAAGTTCTAGAGAGAAGGGAGAGCAAGGAGGAAGAAGGAGGGAAGATCCGGTCGCCGGAGGAGATTCGGAGCGCCAAATCGCAAACTGAGTCCAGATCTACGGAGGTGAGATCATCGCGATGCATTTCATCCGTGTAGATTTTCATGGCGCCGAAGAGGAATGCTTAGGGTAACGATTCTCTACTTGAGCATGTGAAACTCTTCTTCTTTTGCATAAGGAAAACCCGCTCCAGCGAGTATGCGGCGAGTTTGCGGTGTTCCTTTGGGTAGATATGTAAAGTCCCCCTTGTTTGCATATAGAGTCCGAAATCGAGTTACGGACATAGGCATGGTGTGTGAAGCCTACCCGGACATGTTGGTCTGGATCGGTGATGTTTCATTATGCATGATTAGCCGGATAAGACTCTGTGTCTTTGGTTGTTTCCGGGTTTTCTACGCGGTATATTGCAACAGGGAGTCTTGGGGATTAACTCAATGGTTCACCCGGAAAACTGGGCGGAAACGCATTTCTGCCAACTTGGTGGCCTGGGAGCCAACCTTGAACATAACTGGGTTATGTGCAAGTTTTGATCGTTTTGGGACTCGGGGAAGCTTGACCCGCGCATATGGCTTAAATTAACGTTGCGGTGTGAGCAACGGGTTAGGCGGAATCGAACTCGCTCTGTGTCGTTCGGTTAAAGAGACCTAAAGTACATGGTACTTTCCGTTGGCATATATGGAGGGTCTTAGGCTTTGGACAGAAAGACTATAATGCTCACGAGATTTGTCGTCCAAGGGATGGTGGTGAGACCGCGGTTTTGACCCCGTTCACCGATTTAGTGCCCTGAGAGCACGAGGTGTGTAGCCGTATGAGCTTGCACCCGTGAGGTTGTGCTTATTCACTATATTACTTTCTATGCTAACAAGTGCAGGGAAGAAGCTTTGCCGCCCCGAGTTTAGGGTAGAATCGTTATAATTTGGTCAGCTTTAGCTGACCGTTATTCTTGTTTGCCACTGTTGCGGATAAATGTGCTTGCAGGTGCTGCGGAGCCGAGCGGCAAATAGCGGGCCAAAGCCCAAGTTGTTGAGCCGGCCTTCGAAGGCCTTGTTTGTTATCTTATTTAATTCATGTGTGGCCGGCCTGCGAGCCGAAGTTTTTAAAACACTATTTAAATATGGTGAACTATTGTAAGGCCATAAGGCCAGTACTTTTGTGTATTTTGTACAATTTGGTATCAGACTATCGGTTTCGGTCAGACTTAAATGAATTCGTGGACGAATTCACTTTAAGGGGTGGTTAGCACATGTGTGCGCGTCATCGTTATAACATGAAAAGAACCCACGAATGTCCACTTAGGAATGAAAATACACAAGTTTGAGGAACCTGCGTGTTCTTATAATTGCTTTTTGCAATGTTGTTTGGTCGCTTATCGATGTTTGCTACGACTATAGGTGAGCAGGAGTGGTGCGGGGCCGTCAGAATGTCCATTTTCTGAGGCGAGTAGCGCACCAAATGATGCGCCGGCAACACCTCCTTCGGCTGAGACCATACGATTGGTAGTGGAGGCTGTGTTTGCGATGATTAACGCACAGCCAGCGAGGCAGGCGCAACAACCTGCCCCTGCTGTGGAGCAAGTACCGCTGCAAGCAGCGGAGCCAAAAAGAGTGGAGCAGGTTGTAGTGGAGACAGTGTTGCCTAGGAGAGCAATGGAGAAACATCTTAAGCACATTATAGGCTTCAATCCTCCAATGTTCTCGAGGACGGGATCCCCAACCCAAGCGGAGGATTGGCTCTCCAGAGTCAAGAGAGTAATGATAGCTTCAGAGACAGAAGAGTGGCAGAAGAACACTATATCCACATTCTTGTTGGATTGTGACACAAGATTATGGTGGGAAGGCTTGGAGTTACACCATTTGAGGGGTAGACAGCTTACAGATGTCTCGATAGAGGAATTATCGAGACTGTTCTTGGATCAATACCTCCCCTCGGCTCAGAGGATTGCATTGGAGAATTAGTTTCAGAAGTTGGTACAGGGAGAGAGCAGCGTGGATGAGTACCTCCACGAATTTACACGATTGGGTCGGTACGCTAGCTCTACTTTTGTTGATGAGGAGCGGAAGACGAATCGTTTCTATGAAGGTCTTAGGGATGACCTGAGGCTACTGCTCTCAGGGCCGATGACGCAGGGCTTCTTGACCCTGGTCAACACGGCCTGGTCTTTGGAGAAAGATATGAAAAATGTGCAGGCAAAGAAAGACTGCAGTGTTAAAAAGACAGAGTTTAAGGTGCTGACTACCTCGATGTCTTGTTATCGTAAGTTCTTTAAGAAGGCTAGTACTTCGGGTCCATCCCCTTCTTCTGGTGCTTCGGGGGTAACTACAAGTCGGACCCCGGGCGCTTGCTTTTCTTGTGGGAAACCGGGGCACTTTGCCTGTGACTATTGGAGCGGACGTGCAAAGTCTGAGAGGAAGCAGGGAGTAACTTACGAGGAAAATGGCAAGGTGGTGTAGTCAACCGCATCCCATTATGCTCCGACTCAACCAAGAGTCTACAATCTGGGCCAGCAGGAGGCCATCAAATAAGCGGATGTGGTGATAGGTACGGTTTAAATTTATAGCAAGTTGGCTTTAAATACTGTTACCTAGCGCTTGTTATCTTATTACTGTTTGTATAGTCTTTGTTCTGATTTGCGGTAGTCCGGCAAGGGCACTATTCGATACGGGAGCTTCACACTCCTTTTTGTCCGAGGGTTTCATATTGCGCATCGGAGTCCCTTCTTCGATGACGAAGGACAAATTGGACGTGTTGCTTCCAAATGGGTGTTCTATGCATGCAGATAGAGTATGTGCCGTAAAGATTCGTATTGGAAGTCAGGAGTTCGACTTACTAGCGTCGTTACTGCCGCTAGTAGAGTTCGACGTCATTTTCGGTATGGACTGGCTTTCGGAGCAGAAGGCATTCATAGATTGCGACCGTAAGGAAGTCAAGCAGGTTGTTGGGCGGGAGACAACGTTTGCAAGACTGAAGGGGTCGAGCAAGACTTTAATGTCTGCTCTTCAGGTGGTCAAGGCAGTCTGTGCTGGTGTAGAGCTATTCTTCACGTTAGTGGAGGCTGTAAAGCCTAAGCCCACTTTGGGTAGTATCCCAGTAGTGTGCGAGTACCCTGACGTATTTCCGGACAATCTTCCCGGAGCCCCACCTCAGCGGGAGATCGATTTCACAATTGAGTTAGTGTCAGGTGCAAAACCTGTGTCACGCTCTCCTTATAGGTTGGCCCCTAAGGAGATGGCGGAGCTAAAGGTTCAACTAGAGGAGTTGTTGGAGCAGGGCTATGTGCGTTCAAGTTTGTCGCCTTGGAGCGCACCGGTCCTTTTTGTTAAGAAGAAGGACTGAAGTTTGTGACTCTGTATCGACTATAGAGAGCTGAACAAGTTTACAGAAAAGAACAAGTACCCGATCCCAAGGATTGATGATCTTTTTGATCAGTTAGTCAGGTCATCGGTGTACTCAAAATTGGATCTTAAGTCCGGTTACTATCAGCTGAGAATAAGGGAGAGTGATATCTCAAAGACAGCATTCAGCACAAGGTATGAGCATTTTGAGTTTATGGTCATACTGTTCAGGCTGACTAATGCACCATCAGTGTTCATGGATCTGATGAACATGACATTCAGGGAGTACTTAGACTATTTTTTGATCATCTTTAACGACGACATATTGGTATACTCGCAGTGCGAAGAAGATCACTTCAAGCATCTGCATTTGGTTTTGGAGACGTTGAGGAGGAAAAAACTATACGCAAAGTTCTCCAAATGCGAGTTTTGGTTATCCTCAGTGGCGTTCCTTGGTCACATAGTCAGTGGAGATGGGATTGCGGTGGATCCAGCAAAGATAGTTGTGATACGGGAGTGGCCTGTGTTGTCTACGGTAGCGGAAATGGGGAGTTTTCTGGGGCTTGCCGGCTATTACAGGCGCTTCGTAGAGAACCTCTCGCGGATAGCGTTACCTCTCACGACGTTGACCAGGAAAGATCAGAAGTTTGTTTGGACGCGCGAGTGCGCACAAGCTTTTGAAGAGTTGAAGAGTCGGTTGACCACGGCGCCAGTGCTAAGTTCGCCGAGTGGGACCGAAGGCTGTGAGATCTATAGCGATGCTTCAGGCAGTGGATTAAGATGTGTGCTGCTGCAGCATGGAAGTGTTATTGCATATGACTCGCGTCAGCTGAAAGTGCACGAGAGGAATTATCAAGTCCACGACTTGGAGTTGGCGGTCGTGATTTTTGCGCTAAAGCTGTGGAGGCATTATTTGTACGACGTAAAGGTCGATATTTATACCGACCACAAGAGCTTGAAATACCTGTTGGATCAGAAGGATCTGAACATGAGGCAACAGAGATGGATGGAGTTCCTGGGGGACTATACATTCAAAATTCATTATGTGCCCGGGAAAGGCAATGTAGTTGCGGATGCGTTGAGTCACATGGCCACCGCCCAAGCCAACTGGTTGTCGGTTCATGATGAGCAGTTGATTCGGGAGTTGGAGGAATTAGATATCTCTTGTGCTGACAAGCAGACTAGCACCGAAGCGTTATTGAACTTGACGGAAGTTCAGTATGATCTGGATGATCGGATTCGGCAGGCTATGGATTTGGATAACAGCATGAAGGAAATCATGGATGAATCTTCGGATGGGTCAAATTCCCCATTTACAGTTGAAGATGGACTACTAAGGAAGGACAATCGTTTGTGCATCCTGAACGTGGGTAATTCATGGGTGGAGTTGATGTACGAGGCTCATCATACCAAGTACTCAATTCACCCAGGGAGCACGAAGATGTATCGAGATCTGAAGAAGTTGTTCTGGTGGCCAAGACTCAAGAAGGATGTGACACAATATGTGGCGAAGTGTCAAACATGCGCCTTAGTGAAGGAAGAGTGCCAAAAGTCAGGGTGTTTCTTGAAGTCTTTGCCTATTCTGGAGTGGAAGTTCAATGACATTTCGATGGACTTTGTGCATGGTTTGCCAAGGTCGCAGAAGGGAAACGATGCCATCTGGGTGATCGTAGATTAGTTGATAAAAGTGTCGCACTTCATTCCGCATAGGAAGGACGATTCGGTGGAGAAACTGGCAAAGCTTTACGTGGATAACATTATTAGACTATACAATGTGCCCCGCAGTATTGTGAGCAATAGAGATGGGCATTTTACGTCCAATGACTGGAGGTCGGTGCAGCAAATGCTGGGAACTAGGTTGAAGTTCAGCACAGCCTTTCATCCACAGACGGATGGGTAGACCGAGAGGGTCAATAGGACGATGGAGGACATGCTTCGCATGTGCGTCCTGGACTTCGGAAAGCAGTGGGAAGATCATCTGTATTTGGTGGAGTTTGCGTACAATAACAGCTACTGAGCGAGAAGACAAATGGCTCCCTTCGAGGCCTTATATGGTAGAAAATGTTGTTCGTCGTTGTCGTGGTTGGAAACGGGTGAAGCGAGGTTGTACAAAAAGCAAGAGGTGGAAAGTGCAACTTCATTGGTACGAACAATTCGAGAGCATTTGATGATCGCACAAGATAGACAAGCTAAATACTACAATGCCAAGCATCAGAATGTGGAGTTCGCGGTTGGCGATTGGGTATATTTGAAGATAAAGTCGTTCAAGGGTGTTTCACGGGTACGACGCTTGAAGAAGCTGAGACCGAGATACCTTGGACCTTTTGAGATTCTGGAGTGGATCGGTGAAGCAGCTTATCGTCTAAGTCTATCAGTGGAGTTGAGTGGTCTACACGATGTATTCCACATATCAGTGTTGCAAAAGGCGGTGCAAGAGCCTTCTCAGGTGATCGCAGTAGATCAAGTACTGGTGGACGAAGGGTTAATGACAAGGGTCAAACTCATTCGTATTGAGGACTCTGAAGTCAAGCAACTTTGTAACAAGGAGATCAGGATGGTCAAAGTCCGTTGGGACAATTGCGGTCGGGAGGAGCTCTCATGGGAACGGGAGAAGGCCATGCTTGAGGAGTACCAAGAGTTATTCCATTCAGGTACCGCTTTTGGATTTTTGTATCTTTTCCTTTGGTAATTTCGTGGACAAAATTCTTTTAAGAGGGAGAGAGTTGTAACGCCCTGAAACTCAAAAGAGCAACGGACAGCATTTTCAGGTGTGTCTAGCACACGGCATGTGACACGGGCGTGTCACATAGCTGTGTCCTTCTCGGGACATTTTTGGTCCTGTGTCGTTTGGGTACACGGGCCGTGACACGGGCCTTGACACGGGCGTTTCATTTGGGACACGAGCGTGTCCCAAGCCGTGTCACAGGCCGTGTCCTGGTCGGGATTTTCCCGATTGACGGCGAATGAGTAACACGGCATTGGACACGGGCGTGTCACAAGCAATGTTCGGCCCAGGAAGTTTATTTTTGGGGAGAATTGTGGTCGTTCGTTTCCTTATTTTTGGATCTAACGGTTAAGGACTCTCCATCCTAGGGTTAAAGCCGGGATTGGGGGTTTAAACCCTCACTTTTCATTATCTACTCTACTTCTAAGTTCTAGAGAGAAGGGAGAGCAAGGAGGAAGAAGGAGGGAAGATCCGGTCACGGGAGGAGATTCGGAGTGCCAAATCGCAAACCGAGTCCAGATCTACGGAGGCGAGATCATCGCGGTGCTTTTCATCCGTGTAGATTTCCATGGCACCGAAGAGCAATGCTAGGGTAACGATTCTCTACTTGAGCATGTGAAGCTCTTCTTCTTTTGCATGAGGAAAACCCGCTCCCGCGAGTGTGCGGAGAGTTTGCGGTGTTCCGTGGGGTAGATATGTAATGTCCCCCTTGTTTGCATATAGAGTTCGAAATCGAGTTACGGACATAGGCATGGTGTGTGAAACCTACCCGGACATGTTGGTCTGGATCGGTGATGTTTCATTGTGCATGATTAGCCGGAGAAGACTCTGTGCCTTTGGTTGTTTTCGGGTTTTCTAAACGGTAGATTGCAACAGGGAGTCTTGGGGATTAACTCCAAGGTGCACCCAGAAAATTAGGCGGAAACGCATTTCTGCCAACTTGGTGGCCTAGGAGCCAACCTTGAACATAACTGGGTTATGTGCATGTTTTGATCGTTTTGGGACTCTGGGAAGCTTGACCCGCGCATATGGCTTAAATTGACATTGCAGTATGAGCAACGGGTTAGGCGGAACTGCACTCACTCTGTGTCATTCAGTTAAAGAGACCTAAAGTACATGTACCGTTGGCATAGATGGAGGGTCTTAGGCTTAGGACAGAAAGACTATAATGCTCACGAGATTTTCCGTCTAAGGGATGGTGGTGAGACCGCGGTTTTGACCGGGTTCACCGAGTTTGTGCCCTGAGAGCACGGGGTGTGTGGCCGTGTGAGCCCGTACCTGTGATGTTGTGATTATTCACTATATTACTTGTTATGCTAACAAGTGCAGGGAAGAAGTTTTGCCGCCCTGAGTTCTGGGGCGGAATGGTAATAGTTTGGTCAGCTTTAGCTGACCGTTATTCTTATTTGCCACCGTTGCGGTGAATTGTGCTTGCAGGTGCTGCGGAGCCGAGCGGCAAATAGCGAGCAAAAGCCCAAGTTGCTTAGCCGACCCTTGAAGGCCTTGTTTGTTTTCTTATTTAATTCATGTGTGGCCGACCTGCGAGACCAAAGTGACTATTTAAATATGGTGAACTATTGTAAGGCCATAAGGCCAGTACTTTTGTGTATTTTGTAGTTCATTCCTACTGGTTATGTTAGTGGATATTCGTGCTTGTGGCTGGGTTCTTGCTTTTACAACTTAATAATTGCTTCCACTAGATGCTCTGTGTAAGACGTGTGTATTGGTTGAATGGTTTCATCTAGTAGCTCGCCGGTCTGTCCGTGGTATATGGCGTCGGGCCCCGGCCGGACCTACTGCTATAGGTTATGTGATGGATAGAGGTGTTACAAGTCCTATCAGCTGGCGTATCATCCTGAAATAGCTGGTCACTATAGTGCTCCATCTCTTGTAAATGGTTATTAAAATAACTGTTAGTCAAAGAGCTGAGTGGAAACAAATCTCCTCCCTGGATCCATATCATGGGGACGAGCTCACGCACCCAACAAAAGTAGATAGCTGAAGCATGAGAGGGTTAGTACAACATTTCATGAATAACCTAGGATCAACCAAAAAGAAGTGCAGCATGTTATAACTGGATTAGAAGCAACAATATACGTCAATTATAATTTAGGCTCTACTAGCACAGTAGCACACAGGTATTCACAACCCGTGCAAACATCACAGGCATTCACAGCCGCATACTCATTGCAAGCATTCACAGTCGCACACACATCGCAGGCATTCACAGCTGCGCACACATCGCAGGCTTTCATCGCCGCATACACATCGCAAACATTCACAGCCACGTATAACACCCTATGTAGACATAGTATGGACCACTTTTGTTCCAGCAGGGTAGCGAGCCCCAAGTGCCTCACCGATGTGGCAGTCGGTGATAGTGGCTAGTCCTGCCACTTCTTGGAGTGGTCATATTGCACTACCCAAGGCCCCAGCGTACAACCTCATGTACTATTGCATGTTAGTGATATCTGGCAATACAACATTTTGGCTTACCAGCAATGGAAAACCCAATGAGAAAAAAACATAACCGTCGGTCACCCATGGTATCCATCTCCATGTTGCCTTGAGTCATAGGCCTTCCCGCAACGGTACGAATGGTCTGCAGAAGGGACTGAACCACCACAGTTCACCGCAAGCAATTTATAAGTAATCAAACAGTCAATTTTTGCTAGCATGCACCGTGCCTGAGGCGGCCTGCCCTAGTGTGCTTCAATCTTCAGGTAGTAACGCTCAGCTCAACTTTCGACAAGGTGTATGGGAGCAGTTTATTTGGGGCTAAACCTGGAGGAACACCTCAACTTCGGTTATCCCCAACTAAGGCTCGCCCTTAACAGATGGCTGCTCGTCATAGGAGGACCCGTGCTTATAATAGTAAATTGCAGTAAAGAAAATGCGGTAATTAAAGCTACTGATAATATAAGCTGCATAATTAGAGTGCTGGAATGAAATGTGACCAGTACGAAACTGGAATAGTACTGAAATAAAAGTACTGAATTCAACTTGACCAGTACGGGACTAGAGTAGAACTGAAATAAAAGTACTGAATTGAACTTGACCAGTACGGGACTGGAGTAGAACTGAAATGAAAGTACTGAATTGAACTTGACCAATACGGGACTGGAGTTTAACTAAAATGAAAGTAATGAATTGAACTTGACCAATATGGGACTGGAGTTGAACTGAAATGAAAGTATTGAATTGAACTTGACTAGTACGGGACAAGAGTAGAACTAAATTTAAAGTACTAAATTGAACTTGACCAGTACGGGACTGGAGTTGAACTTAAATGAAAGTACTGAATTGAAATAAATAAAGGGACTGGATGAGTGCAATACTGGAATAATCATAAAGAAAATAATTAGTAGTCCAATCACTCCATTCAGGAGGCTTCAGTTCCATCTCCGTTCTCAGGAGGCTTAGTTCAGTTTCCATCTCCGTTCTCAGGAAGTTTAGTTCAGTTCTATCTTCGTTCTGAAGAGGCATGTTCAGTTCCATCTCCGTTCATATGAGGTTTAGTTCAGTTCCATCTCCGTTCTCAGGAGGTTTCTTTTGGTTTCACCCATTATTTAGATCTGATAACAATTCGGTTGCGCCATTTTTAATCACGTCTTAATCGGATCAGGGGAAGCTTATTATGAGTTACATTTTTATTATTCATCCGAGAAAAAATAGTAATTCGATTGCTTGCGTCGAATCGAATCCGAGAATATCATTAGAGGGCACATTCTTCCATGAATTCCAACCTCGAAAATCATTTTTAACACATGGGGAGATATTCTTTACCTGGAATAAGGTTATGGATTATTTTTCTCGAAACTCGTACTTTCATCTTCCGAGTCCACCCAAAATGCTTGAGAGTTATTTGAAAATGAGGCGCTCAGTGGTTTTTGTTGGGTCCATTGCCCACAATGTTCCCAAGATTGGATTTGAAGAGGCATCGCCATCAACACTAAGAGCACAGTTGTATTTGATGTTGTTTATGCTCATCATGTGCAGGATGTTCCAAGGAACAAGTCTAGACAGGTTGTTTAAGTTATGTGACAGGTGGTCACAAAGTGAAGATGCTTGAAAGGTAGGATGTAGCCTAATAGACCATGTCAGGATGTTCTAAGGAACAAGTCTAGACAGGTAGTCCATGATTGGACAGGTCAACATGAAGAATATGCTGGAGAATTCAAATTTTGTCAAGCTCAGTTCAAAGTGTGGGTCTCAAATTTCGTCAAGCTCAGCTCGCAGTTCGTCGAGCTCAGCTCACAGATCGTCAAGCTAAGGTCACCATTTCTTGAGCTAAACTAAGAAGCTTTGAGGTTCATAATTTGTCGAGCTCAGCTCGCAGTTCGTCGAGCTCAGCTCACCATTCCTTGAGCTAAAACTCAGAAGCTTGAGGATCAAAATTCGTCGAGCTCAGCACATTGATCGTCGAACGCAGTTCAACATTCGTCGACCTAAAGTCAGATAATTTGACTAAGGCAAAGTACCTGAGATAGCTAAGACAGTTGAGAAGAATGTCTCAGCATAACCGCTGAGACAGCTGAGAAGCTCAACACAAAACGTTGAGAGAAGTGTTGGCCTCAGCTAAACTGTTGAGACAAAAGATAGTCTCAGCTGTAAAGAAGAAACTGCTGAGACAATGAAGAAGAAACCGCTGAGACAGTTGAGAAGGAACCGCTGAGACAAATCCAGCAGAAATTTTCTAAGTCCAAAAAGTGGAGTTCGTCGAACTGAGTTCAGAGTTCATCAAGCTGAGCTCACCTTTCGTCGAGCTAAAGTTAAAGGTTGAAGATTCAGAGTTAGTCGAGCTAAATGTAAAGTTGGAGATTCTAAAGTTCGTCGTGCTCAACACAGAGTTTGTCGATCTCAGCTCGTCGATCATCGAGCTCATTCCAAGTAATTCATGTCATTGTGGGAAAGCTACAGTAGCATCAGAAGCTACTATTTGTCCTCATCTGAGGAAGGTGACGCTCACCATCCTTGGCTGGGCCCACACTCAAATAGTGTTGTTGATTCAAATATACGGATATAAAAAAAAGAGAAGATGGGATTAGGGAAACAATCACAGCAAACGAAAATGAAAACAGAAGCAAAAAGCAAAAGAGAGGTGGCTGGACTTCATCTTCTTTGATAAGCTTGAAAGCAAAGTCCAACGGTGTGTAACACCCCAGAAATCTCAAAAGCCAAAATTGGGATTTAGGTTGGCTGACACGGCCTGAGACACGGGCGTGTCTCAGGGCGTGTCAAGTGGACAAGGCCTGGGACATGGGCGTGTCTAGCTTAGCTAAGGGCTAGTTGTGTCCGAGGAGGATACGGCCTGTGATACGGGCGTGTCACAGGGGCGTGTTTGGCACATGGCTAAGGACACAGACGTGTGCCTTAGCCATGTTGTTCTCGTGTGATTTTGGAGATCGAGTTACAGAGGTGACACGGCCAGGCACACGGCCGTGTACTGGCTGACACGAGCATGTCAGGGATGACATGGGCGTGTCGTTGCCCGTGTTCTGGTTTATTTTAAGTCAGTTGTGCACCGCTTCAGGAACACGGCCTGTGACACGGGCGTGTCACAACCCGTGTTCGGCCCAGGAAAATCAATTTTAGGGCTAATCTAAGCCTTCCATTTTGTTTGACCAAGATCCAATGGTCTAGGCTTTTCCTGGGGTTATAAGGCCAGATTTGAGATGGAGAAAACTCATTTGAGTTGTGCCATTCTCTTTCCAAAGTGAAGAGAGAGAGGAGAGCAAGGGGAGGAAGAAGAAGGGAAAGCCGGCTGCCGGTGGTGCTGCGGTGGTCAAAATCGCGAGCCGAGTTAAGCTCTACGGAGGCTTGATCGCTGCGAAGCTTTCCAACTTTGTGCTTTTCGCCATGGCGCCAAAACGTCCTTCAAGGGTAACGATTTCCTTCTTGGACAAGTTAAGTCCTTCTTTCCTGCATTTGCATAGGAATCCTCCACCAAAAGGTGGATGGCGAAGTGATTCCCTTGGGTCGGCGGTACGTCCCTTGTTGTATTGCATAAGAACCGGAAGTGTGAGTACGATTAGGCATGTTGTGTAAAGCCCATCTGGATATGTTGGTCTGGATTGGTGATGCTTGTTTGTACATCGGAAGAAGACTCCGTGAATATTGCTTGTATGCATGAAATCCGTGGTGGATACCTGTGGCTTGGTGCCGCAGGAAGTACTGGAGGAAGTCCATGAAATGGTGAGAGTTGGGTTCAACTCTTATGGGCATGAGTGCCATATGGGATTAAGTTGAGCCGTTCGGCTGCAACTGGAGAAATTCCTTGGTGGCGGACGGGCAAGGTGAAGTCGTACCCACGTCAGTCCAGTCTTGAGTCTTATGATTTTGAGAAAAGGGAAAGGTGGATCTGTACCCACGTTATGGTTGTCTAACCTTAGATGCTTAAGGCCCTGTTAGGATCACATAGCGAGAGTCGATGGCTTGCGTACCGATCAGACTAGAAATGCTCAAATTGGACCGTCATGTCTGGTACCTCTGAACGGTGGTGGGACCTGGTGTTTTCGGTACACCAGAATGTGCCCTGAGTGCACGGAATGTCAGGCCGTCGTTCCGGCATTTGTGATATGTATTTCCTTGGTGGTTGGATATATATGTATGAGATGTAAAATGTTGTGCAAGGAAGGAATTCCGCTGCCCCGTGCCAGGGTCAGGGTCGTTATAATTGGTCTGCCAAATGCTGACCGTTGCCCTGTTTGCCACCGCTTGGTGGACTTGTTCTTGCAGGTGCAGGTGGTGCTGGTCTGAGCGGGACTTAGCGGGCTGAAGCCCAAGATGTGTTGTTGCCCTCGAAGGCTTTGTTTGGTTTCTTCTTGTTCATGTGTGGCCGTCCTGTGTGCCGATGTTTGGAAACCACACTTTTGTTAAGAGAAACCTGTAAGGCCATAAGGCCATTTGCTTTGGGTGTAAATATTCCTATTTTGGTATAGTGGACAGTTCATGAAATTCTTGAGTTCAAGTTTTCAACCATGAAGCTTCCGCTAGAATGCTCTGTGTTAGGACACATTGGTTTTGATATTATTTAGTAGCATCCCCGCCTGTTTGTGGAATATGGTGTTGGGCCCCGGCTGGACCCTCTATTATA
Source organism: Platanthera zijinensis (assembly GCA_039513925.1). Classification (NCBI taxonomy): domain Eukaryota; kingdom Viridiplantae; phylum Streptophyta; class Magnoliopsida; order Asparagales; family Orchidaceae; genus Platanthera; species Platanthera zijinensis. Next base: position 77,151,232 of record CM077095.1, on the reverse strand, counting down.
TTCTATTTGACAGGTAGAGGTGTTACAATTTGGTATCAGCTTGTTGGTCAATCTCTTCTGAATTCGCAAAAGAATTCTTTTGAGGGGTGGAGAGCACGTGTCAGTGCTGTTGTTATAACACATAAATTGAACTCAAGAATGTCAACTTAGGAATATAAATACACTTGTTTGGTGAGCTGGAGTGTTCATTTTTTATGTTTGCCATTTGTTTAGTCACTAAATTGTGTTTCTACATATCTAGGTGACTAGAAGTGTTGCGGGTCAATCAGAACCTCAACATTCTGTTGAAAGTATGGAACCGGCTGAGGTGCCCACACCTCCTCCATCTGCTGAAACTATGTGTTTCATTATAGAGACAGTACTTGCTGTGTTGAATGCTCAGCAGGCTGGGCAAGCACGTCCTGCTGTGGTGCCAACGCATGTTGGGGTAAGGCAATAACTGGCAGAAGCTGTAGTTGATCCGCGGGCAGCAAATCAACAATTGAAGCAATTCATGAGCTTCAATCCTCCTTAATTTACTGGGGCGGGATCCCCGGCCCAAGCGGAGGATTGGCTTGCAAGGATCAAGAGAATAATGAGAGCGATCATAGTTGAGGAGGAGCAGAAGGCAATGTTGGCCACTTTCCTTCTTAAGGGAGAGGCTCGGTTGTGGTGGGATGAGATTGAACTTCATCACTTGGCCGGCAGACAGTTGGCAGAGGTCTCGATGGAAGAGTTCTCTCGGTTATTCTTGGCAAAGCATCTGCCATTGCAGCAGAAAATATCAATGGAAATGGAATTTCAACAGTTGACTCAAGGAGATTGTAGTGTGGATGATTATCTTCATGAGTTCATACGGTTGGAAAGATATGCGGGTTCTATCTTTGCCGAAGAGGAGTGTAAGACTAGTGGGTTTTATGCGGGACTACGAGATGAGCTACGATATCTGCTCTCGAGTTCTGTAAGTCAGGGTTTTCAAGCCTTAGTCTGTACGGCTCGGTGTTTGGAGATAGACATGAAAAGGGGGCAAGCAAAGGAGACCTTGGCTGTTGCAAAGCCGGAGTTCAAGCCGCCGCGCCCGGATAAATCTGGGTACCGAAGGAGATGGAATAAGAAGTCCAAATCTACTATACAAGCTCCTTCAGCGACTGTGACGGACGCATCGTCGGGGTATGGATCTCACGCCTGTTTTACGTGTGGGAAGGTGGGACACTTCGCAAGTGATTGCCGAGTTGACCCTCCAAAGGGTGAAAAGAAGATGGGAGCGTCTCATGCGGAGAAAGGGAAGACTGTGGTGGAGTCTTCTGCATCGCACGCGCAGCCCCAGGTCTTCAACCTTGGACAACAGGAGGCCATTAAGCAGGCCGATGTCGTCACAGGTGCGCGTAGTTTTTAATGTTCTTTTATACTGTGTGTTGTGCTTGTTTAATTTTGGTGTTATAGGTTTTGTCCTTATACGAGATTATCCGGCGCGAGCACTGTTTGATACAGGTGCTTCCCATTCGTTTCTGTCTGAAGATTTTGTTTTACGAATCGGGGTGCCTATACGGACCACGACAGAAAGTAGAAAGGTGCTAGTACCTAACGGATGTTTGTTATGCGCGGATAAATCTTTCGGTCTTGAGGTCAAGATAGGGAGTTGGGAATTCAAGGTGGAAACATTTGTATTTCCGATTACAAAGTTTGACATAATCTTTGGTATGGACTGGCTTTCAGAGCAGCGTGCCTGTATAGATTGCACTTCAAAAGAGGTCACATTGGGGCAAAATACCGAACAAGAGACCAAGTTCACTGGTATGCGAGTGATGAGTGGGATGTTATTATCTGCTCTCCAAGTCGCTAAGGTAGTTCGAAAGGGTGCGGAGTTATTCTTCACACTCATTAAGGCGGTGGAGCCGAAGGCCAGCGTGAATGAGGTGTAGATTGTATCGGAATACGCTGATGTGTTTCCAAAAGACCTTTTGGGGTTACCTCCCCAAAGGGAAATTGACTTCGCTATCGAGCTGGTGCCAGGTGCAAAACCTGTGGCCCGCTCGCCTTATCGTGTAGCGCCAAAAGAAATGGCCGAACTGAAATTTCAATTGCAAGAGTTGGAGCAGGGATACATATGCTCAAGTATATCACCTTGGAGCGCGCCTGTTCTATTTGTGAAAAAGAAAGAAAGTAGTTTGCGGCAATGTATTGATTACCGCGAATTGAATAAGCTGATGGAGAAAAACAAGTATCTGATTCAACAGATCGATGACTTGTTCGATCAGCTAGCAGGCTCAACCGTCTATTCGAAGTTGGATTTGAAATCCGGGTATTACCAATTGCGGATTAGGGAAGGTGAAATTCCCAAGACAGCATTTGGAACATGCTACGGTCATTATGAATTCACGGTGATGTCGTTTGGGCTATGTAATGCTCCTTCGGTATTCATGGACTTAATGCACTGAACGTTCCGAGAGTACTTGGATTTGTTTGTAATCGTATTCATTGATGACATCCTAGTGTACTCGCATTCGGAAGAAGATCATGCAAACCATTTGCGGTTGGTAATGCACACCTTGCGGAGGAATAAGTTGTATGCCAAGTTCTCGAAGTGTGAGTTCTGGCTCTCGTCGGTGGCTTTTCTGGGCCATGTAGTTAGTGGAGAAGGCATAGCAGTGGATCCGGTAAAGATAAGTGCCATACAAGATTGGCCAGTGTTGTCTTCAGTGGTCGAAGTCAGGAGTTTCCTTGGACTGGCAGGCTACTACAGACGGTTTGTGGCAAACTTCTCCCGGATTGCTTTGCCTCTGACAACGTTGAAGAGAAAAGATAGAAAGTTCGTCTGGACGCCAGAGTGCGCGCGATATTTTGATGAGCTGAAGAGTCGTTTGACCAAGGCGCCTGTGTTGACGTCGTCATGTGGTACAGACGGCTATGAGATATACAACGATGCATCAAGGAGCGGCTCTGCGTTCTCCTGCAGTTTGGCAAGGTGATTGCTTATGGCTCACGCTAATTGAAAGTACATGAGGGTAATTATCCCGTCCACGACTTGGAGTTGGCGGCGGTGATCTTTGCGCTAAAGTTGTGGCGACACTATCTGTATGGCGTTAAAGTCGATATCTATACAGATCATAAGAGTCTAAAGTATTTTCTCGATCAGAAGGATTTGAACATGCGACAACGGAGGTGGATGGAGTTCCTTGGGGACAACACCTTCGATATTCACTATACTCCTGGGAAGGGAAATGTGGTCGCGAATGCCTTGATTCGTCGGACTCCAGAAAGGGCAAATTGGCTTCTAAGACATGATGAAAGCCTAATTCGAGATCTGGAGGCCTTAAATATTTCCTGTGTTGAAAGGAATACCACTTCAAAGGCGTGCTTAAACTGGACGGAGGTACATTGTGACTTGGCGGACAGATTTTGGCAAGCAACAGAACTGGATGAAAGCCTGCAACGCTATGTAGCGGAAAGTGCCGACTCTAGGTTTTCATTTATTGACGGTCTGTTTTGGAAGGACGGTTGTTTGTGTGTCCCAGATAGGGGTAAGCTTCGTGAAGAGGTGATGTATGAAGGCCACTTCACCAAGTATTCGGTTCACCCTGGGAGCACGAAAATGTATAAGGATATGAAGAAGCTGTTCTGGTGGCCTGGAATGAAGAAGGACATAGCACACTATGTTGCTAAATGTCAAACTTGTGCCTTAGTAAAGGCAGAATGCCAAAAACCGAGTGGTTTCCTGAAGTCGTTGCCTGTCCCTGTATGGAAGTTTGATGATATTTCCATGGACTTTGTGCATGGATTGCCAAGGTCGCAGCGGGGAAATGATGCGGTATGGGTGATTGTGGACCGGTTAACCAAGGTGTCGCACTTCATCTCGAAACGAAGGGACGATTCAGTGGAGAAATTGGCAAAGATGTACGTGGATACTATTATACGATTGCACGGTGTTCCCCGTAGCATCGTTAGTGATCGAGATGGGCGTTTCACTTTGGGCAATTGGAGATTTGTCCATGAACTGTTGGGTACGAAATTACATTTCAGCACGGCCTTCCATCCTCAAACAGATGGTCATACCGAGAGAACCAACAGGACATTGGAGGATATGCTCCGAATGTGTGCACTGGATTTCGGAAAGAATTGGGAAGATCATCTCGGTGTGATTGAATTTGCCTATAACAGTAGCCACCAAGCTAGCATCCAGATGGCGCCCTTTGAAGCTTTATACGGTAGGAAATGTCGTACACCTTTGGCTTGGGTGGAGACTGGCGAAACGAAGTTGTACCGGCGAAAAGAGTTAGATAATGCCAACTCAATCATACGGTTGATACGTGAAAGGCTGATAGTGGCTCAAGACAGGCAAGCTAAGTATAATAAAGCCAAGCACCGAAACGTGGAGTTTGCGGTGGGCGATTGGGTGTACTTTAAAATCAAGACATTCAAAGGTGTTTCCAGGATACGGCGTCTAAAAAAGTTGAGCCCGAGGTATCTTGGACCGTTTGAAGTGGTCAAACATATTGGTGAATCCGCTTATTGGTTAGCACTTTCGCAAGAGCTGAGTGACTTATATGATGTATTTCATGTCTAAGTGTTGTGGAAAGCGGTCAAGGATTCAGCTCAAGTAATTGAGAGTGACCGAGTGCCAGTTGAGTATGGGCTAACGATGAAGGTTAGACCCATTCAGATCGAGGATCGAGCTGAGAAACAGCTACAGAACAAAATGATAGGGATGGTCAAAGTCTGGTGGGACAATTGTGTCCGAGAAGAGCTAATATAGGAGCGGGAGCAGACTATGAGAGCTGAGTTTCTCGAGTTGTTTATGTAAAGCTGTTGGCTCGTCTGTATATTGTTAAACCTTATATGTAAAGTGTCACATATTGTGTAATGCTTGTACTTCCTTAATATGTCCAAATTTCGGGACAAAATTTTATTAAGGAGGGGAGGATTTTAACACCCTAGAAATCTCAAAAGCCAAAATTGGGATTCAGGTTGGTTGACATGGCCTGAGACACGGGCGTGTCTCAGGGCGTGTCAAGTGGACACGGCCTGGGACACGGGCATATCCCAGGGCATGTTTAGCTTAGCTAAGGGTTAGTTGTGTCCGAGGAGGACATGGCCTGTGACACGGGCGTGTCACAGGGGCATGTTTGGCACACAACTAGAGACACGGGTGTGTGCCTTAGCCATGTTGTTCTCGGGTGATTTTGCAGATCGAGTTATAGGGGTGACACGGCCTGGCACACGACCGTGTACTGGCTGACACGGGCGTGTCAGGGATGACACGGGCATTTCGCTGCCCGTGTTATGGTTTGTTTTAAGTCATTTGTGCACCTCTTCAGGAACACGACCTGTGATACGGGCATGTCACAACCCGTGTTTGACCCAGGAAAATCAATTTCAGGGCTAATCTGAGCCTTCCATTTTCTTTGACCAAGATCCAATGGTCTAGCCATTTCCCTGGGGTTATAAGGCCGAATTTGAGATGGAGAAAACTCATTTGAGTTGTGCCATTCTCTTTCCAAAGTGAAGAGAGAGAGGAGAGCAAGGGGAGGAAGAAGAAGGGAAAGCCGGCTGCCGGTGGTGCTGCGGTGGTCCAAATCGCGAGCCGAGTTCATCTCTTGCGGAGGCTTGATCATTGCGAAGCTTTCTAACCGTGTGCTTTTTGCCATAGCGCCAAAACGTCCTTCAAGGGTAACGATTTCCTTCTTGGACAAGTAAAGTCCTTCTTTCCTGCATTTGTATAGTAATCCTCCACCAAAAGGTGGATGGCGAAGTGATTCCCTTGGGTCGGTGGTACGTCCCTTGTTATATTGCATTAGATCCGGAAGTGTGAGTACGGTTAGGCATGCTGTATGAAGCCCATCTTGACATGTTGTTCTGGATTGGTGATGCTTGTTTGCACATCAGATAAGACTCCATGAATACTGCTTTTATGCATAAAATCCGTGGTGGATACCTGTGGCTTGGTGCCGCAAGAAGTACTGGAGGAAGTCCAGGAAATAGTGAGAGTTGGGTTCAACTCTTGTGGGCGTGAGTGCCATATGGGATGAAGTTGAGTTGTTAGGCTACAACTTGAGAAATTCCTTGGTGGCGGACCGGCAAGGTGAAGCCATACCCGCGTCAGTCCAGTCTTGAGTCTTACGATTTTGAGCAACAGGAAAGGTGGATCTGTACATGCGTTATGGTTGTTTAACCTTGGGTGCTTAAGGCCCTGTTAGTATAACATAGCGAGAGTCGATGGCTTGTGTGCCGATCAGACTAGAAATGCTCAAATTTGACCATCATTTCTAGGACGTCTGAACGGTGGTGGGACCCGGTGTTTCCGGTACACAAGAATGTGTCATGAGTGCACGGAATGTCGGGTCGTCGTGCTGACATTTGTGATATGTATTGCCTTGGTGATTGGATATATATGTATGAGATGTAAAATGTTGTGCATGGAAGGAATTCCACTGCTCCGTGCCAGTGACAGGGTCATTATAATTGGTCAGCTTAATGATGACTGTTGCCCTATTTGCCTCCGCTTGGTGGACTGGTTCTTGCATGTGCATGTGGTGCTGGTCAGAGCAGGACTTAGCGGGCTGAAGCCCAAGCTGCGTTGCTGCCCTCGAAGGCTTTGTTTTGTTTCTTCTTGTTCATGTGTGGCCGGCCTGCGCGCTGATGTTTGGAAACCACTCTTTTGTTAAGAGAAACCTGTAAGGCAATAAGGCCATTTTCTTTGGGTGTAAACATTCCTATTTTGGTATAGTGGACAGTTCTTGTAATTCTTTAGTTCAAGTTTTCAACCGTGAAGCTTCCGCTAGAATGCTCTGTGTTGGGACACGTTGGATTTGATATTATTTAGTAGCGTCCCCGCCTGTTTGTGGAGTATGGTGTGGGGCCCCTGCCGGACGGACCCTCTATTATATTCTATTTGACGAGTAAAGGTGTTACACAGTGAAAGCCAAAAGGCAAAGATAGCTGAAGATTCTTCCAGTTCAGCAAGATTGTTCCTTGAACAACAAGTTGGCTAATTCAATCTATCAACAAGAGAAGATAGTTGTGTGTCAACAACAGTTGTTGCCTTCAGTACAGAAAGGAAATTGGTAGCCATAGAAGAAGACTAATTCCTTCTACAGCAAGTGGGCTGGACTGATATCTGCTCAGTCCAGCAAGTTAGACTCAGAGATTTTTCTCTTAGTCGGTATTTCAATTTTATTGATTACTTTCCTGTAGGATTCAGTTTATCTGAATTTGAGTGTAGGGAACTTTGGGCCTGAGGGAGAGGTGACTAATTTGTCACTGAGATAGGTGCCCTGCTGGGGTACTGATGTAGGATCCAAGTGTTGATCTAAGTTGTAGGGCTTAAGTGCCTGAGGTAGGAGAGTGCTGCTCTCTGAGGTAGGATCCAAGTATTGATTCTAGGTAGGGTTGTCCTCCCAGCCTGAGTTTCGGGCTTAGTGCCTGAGGTAGGTGACTGGTGAGTCACTAAGCTGTAGGTGACAAGCGTGTCACTGAGTTGTAGGCCTTGGAGGAGGCTGAGCTATAGGTGCTTGGAAGGGCACTAAGGTAGGTACCTGGATAGGTACTGAGTTATAGGAGTGATGCAGCACTCTGAGAGTAGGGATGTGTGCCTGAAGTTATAGGGCAGATAAGCTTAAGCTGTAGGCCTTAGAAATAAGGCTGAGGTAAGTGGTCAGTGGACCACTGAGCTGTAGGAGTACTACATGGCTCTAAGGTTGTAACCCTTGTGGTTCTGAGTTTGGATTCTTAAAAGAATCTGTATGTAAGGCTGAGGGCCTGAGGTGTAAGCTCTGAGGAGCATATTGGTGGAGTTTGTGCCTAGTCCAACAAATCATTTGGATAGGTGGGAGGGAAAGTGGATGTACCTAATTGGGGAACCACTATAAATATTTGTGTGCTTGCTGTATTACTTGTTTCTTTCTTGTATTGCAGGTAATTAGGAAAAGCTCTAGATCACTAAATTTATAAACACTATAAAGATCTAAGAAAGTTTAAAAGACCTATTCACCCCCCCCCCCTCTAGGTGACTAGATAACCTTGAACAAATAACTTTCAAATGTTATCAGAGGGAGGTTCCTCAAAAAGGACTTAACAGTCTGAGTAGACCTCTAAGGATAGCTAAAATGTTTGCTTTTGTGGGTTCAAAAGAGAATCATAAGGAGTGGAGCTCAATGGAGCTTCAAGTCTACAGCAAGGAGAACTTTGGGACATGGAAAGAAAGGATCAGACAGATTATGGAAGCCAATGATCCTAGAGTCTTGGCTTCAATTCAAGAAGGATCCTTCATTCCCATGAGGGTATCTACATCAGATGTAAGCATCCAGACCCCAAAGAGTTATACATAGATGTCTGAAGATGAAATCATTTTGGCATCTATGGGCAAGAGGGCACAACACATCTTGGTAGGTGCCATAGATGAATCCACCTTCCAGATGCTTTTCCACTACAAGATAGCCAAAGAGATGTGGGATTCTCTCACTGGATAAATGGAAGGGATAGAGAAAGTCAGTCTTTCTGACAGTGGTTCAGAGTCTGAAGAAAAAGAAGAAGCCATCATTGGGCTTCTTGCTGCAATTGCAGATGAAGATAAAGACCATCAGGATATCAGGATAGAGATCAAGGCCCCTTTAACACACTCAGAAAGTGATACTGAGGTGGATGATGATAACCGTTGCTACTACGCGGGGATGGCTTTTATAGAAGAAGTATCCTTCCAGGATCAGCCTGGACAAGATCAGGTATAATCCCTATCTAGCTGCTCAGGTCATGAGACCAGTCTAGATTCTGATGCATCCTCATCTAGTGATGAAGATGGCTCTGAATCTGAGATAGATGTCAATCAATTGATTGACAAGTATGGTCAAATTTTGAATGCTTTGAGAAAAAGCAAGATGTTGGCCAAGATGTAGGATGAGGATATTATCTCTTTTTAGATAGTTACTGCCCAACAATTTGAGATAGCTTTCTTGCTGGATCAGAAAGTGAGGGAAGTCTGACAGCTAAAGGCCATCTCAATCACACAAATTGAGACCATAAGCCAGAAGAACAATATCATTTTGGATCTTGAAGAGAAACTCCTAAAGGAGAGAAGGACTGTGGCTGAATTCAGCAAGCCTAAAGCTGTGCTCCCCTTGATAAATTCCTTCTCCTCCCAAAAGGGCTAGAGAGAGTTGGCAGTCAAGGGAAGCACATGAGTTGACCTTTCCAAAGGGAAAGTCAAAGCCCCTGAAGTTCCACAGTCAGTCTTTCATAAGGTAACCCTCCCTTCTCTTATGTATGACCAGGACTGCATGTATGGTCACTATAAGAATGGGAATTCTTCTTGTAAGAATACAAGTGTATGTTACAATGAAAGAAGAAAGGGTAAGGGAATGAGTGCCTTTAAGGCTCCCCATGAAAAAGTACAAATGGTCCATGCTGGACCATTTATATTTGATGCCTCAGCCCAAACTAATAAGGGAAAGGCAATGGATTTCACTCAAGCCCATCTAGCAAGGACTCAGAACTTGGGTCAGTCTACTAGTAAGCCTAACTTGGCTAGTTCTGATGATATAAACAGCATGTCATATGCAAAGAAGACAGCTGTAAATACCATTCAGGGCAAGCAAAGGAAGCTTGCTGGAAGAATAACCTTCAGTCAGATCCTTGCAGAAAAGAAAACTGAAGAAAGTTGTTGCTCCTCTTCCTTCTGTTCAGTCAGCAGTTAACCACACTACAAGACCTGCTCAGAAAAGAAGATATAAGATTCATGAGTATTGGTGTTGTGGTAAGGTGGGGAATTTTTCCCTTGATTGTTGGCACAATCCTTCTGTGTCTAGATCAAGAGTAAGCCTACCTGTTAGAAATTTTGTAGGTAGGCAAGTTAGATTTCAAGCTAATAGGAATCTAGGACCTAATACCTATTGGGGTCCTATGGTAAGCTAATTCTGTTTTGCAGGTTAGTCTAAGTGGCCATCTCCCATGTGGATCTTGGATAGAAGATGTTCCAGAACTTGGACTAGAATAAGGAAGTTATCCTATGGTTCATATACCAAGGATAAGGATGTTGTGCACATTCCTGAAGAAGGGTACAAGTGGTATCAAGTGGCATGGGAGAGCTGGGTTAGTTTTATCTACTCTATAGATATGCTCTCTAGTTAATTGGTACAATCACTATGGGAGTGGTAACTGGCCATGATCATGGATGAAGGCTAGCTAGATCCAGCCAGCAGGAATGTCTGGTTGGACAAAGTCTTACTGCCACACCAACAAATCTGGAAAGGATAAGTAGGCTGTAATCATCTCTAAGGAAAGCACAAGTAGCTCCTCTGTGAGCAGTAAGGAAGAGGCACACTGTGCTTAGTTGATAAGAATCACTATAAGAAAGGGACAAACTGTCAAGTGATATCATCAGCTAAAATGATGACTGATAGTCATTAGGACTGGATCTATGCAAATGTTGAGGGGGAGACTATCAAACTAAGATACCCCTGCTGATGGGGAGCCTGTTTAGTAAAGGTTACTGTACAAGCTTGAATCTTACCCAAAGTTCCCCAGCACAGAATAGATCAGCATTACTGCTAAGGATCAGCTTGCCCCCATGGACATTACAGAAGCTGAAAGGGAAACTACCCAAGTTATGGCTCCTGCTGTAAGAAGGCAAGTCAATAAGTTTAGTAAAACAGCTGGATTGTTCCATCTATTATTGATACAAGTTAGCTCATTCCTATTGGAATAACAGTGAAAAGATAGACTTGGTATCAGAATGAAAGGATGACTCATGGGAAGATCATTCAATGCTCAAGTGATCTAAAGTCAAATAGATGCAGGAGAACACTCAGCCTCATGAGAAGAGAAAGCTGACAGCTGTACTAATTGTATTATCTGTAATCGGCTTGGGGGAGAAGAGAATCACAGCAGACCATCTCCTCCCTATCTATTCAGAAACCAAGAAGGGATTGATCAATATAATGATCAAGATATTACTCAGTGGGTTGAACACTCTTGTACTGCTAATCAGAAAGCTGAAGCCAAAGGCAAGTCTGCTGCTAAAGAAGGGGAGAAGATCTGGCTCAACAAGAAGTGATCATGGTGTAAGGGAGCTGCTGTGATTAGCTTATGAGAATCCAGCCACTACTCCAGAACCATAACCTCCAGATAAGTAGAATCTTTTTATAGTGATATTCTACAAGTATAATCTAAGTTGCTAGGAATCCTTTCTGTCATAGTAGAATAATGCATATGTAGATTAAGTTTCAATAAGTTATGGAGCATAAAGAAGAACTCAATCCTGAGTTTATCCTGACTGACATGTGGCTGACATGTTTATTATGCCACTAGATGAAGTCGAGATTCAACACCATCTAGATTAAGATTGGGTATGTTGTACTTTGTATATCTTCAGTTTCTCCATGTCATTCTTGTGTTGTAGGATTCACTTCTCTTGCAGGTAAATAAGTTGTTGATGTGGCATCAAGGCTATAAAGACCATTAAGTGGTATCAAGAATTAGGTGGACTCAAGTGTCCAGAAGAGGGAATGACAAGGATGCTCCTATTGAGGGGGAGCAAGCTCAACACCCTATAATGGGGAATCATGTCCAGCACTTGCTGAAATAGGATCATCCTCTTGTTGGGAAGGAGCAGGCAGTTGCTTCAGTAGATCAGCCGTCACAATAGCTGATCAGTTTGTCTTAAGAATAATGCACAGACCAAGGGGGAGATTATGAGAAGAGAGACAGCTAGCAGCCAGCTCAAGTGGATCCATGGTTCACTCAAGTGTCAAGGGGCTGAAGTGATGTGGTGTATCAATGATATCACCACAGGTGGATACTGATTCTATAAAAAAAAACATCAGCAAGTGAAACTATGGGTGCAGCAAGATCTAATGCTTCAGTGTTGTGTTGTATCATCGTATCAACATAGAAGGTATGACTCCTAATCTAGTAGACTGATCACTAGGATGATTTCCTTAGTAATATCAACATAGAAATTTGTCTATGATCAAGAGATAATCTCTCCCATGATATTTTCTACTCACTCAATAGATATACCTATTGAAGAAGATAGAAAGGGGGAGATATGTGTGGTAATACATAAGAAAGAGATATAGAAGCAATATTTCACATGACTAGGTCATATTGAGTAGGTTCATATTATTGGAAAAGATTTTAGTAATATGAGAAATGCAATGACTGACCACATGTTGAGTCATGATTGTGTCAGTGCATACTTTGAGGGAAGTGCCTCCAGTGGTGCACCATTTAAATATTAAGTGGTATAAAGGAGAGTTCATATTACTTGAGCAATTGCTCAAGTAGTATGAGGATGCATTTACTTAAGCTATTGAGTCAATACAATTAATTGGCACAATTAATTAATGTAGCATAAGCTAATAGGTGTAGCAGATTATAATCTGCAGCTGCATGAAATTATTCTGCCTATTTTGGTAATGCCTCTTAGTATTGCTGGGTGTTCTGCCTTCTTCAAATATGGGGAGATTGTTGGGTCCATTGCCCACAATGTTCCTTAGATTGGATTTGGAGAGGCATCTCCATCAACACTAAGAGCACAGTTGTATTTGATGTTGTTTAAGCTCATCATGTACAGGATGTTCCAAGGAATAAGTATAGACAAGTTGTCTAAGTGATGTGACAGGTAGTCACAAAGTGAAGATGCTGGAAAGGCAGGAAGTAGCCTTAGAGACCAAGTCAGGATGTTCTAAGGAACAAGTCTAGACAGGTAGTCCATGATTGGACAGGTCAACAAGAAGAATATGCTGGAGAATTCAAATTTGGTCAAGCTTAGTTCAAAGTGTGGGTCTCAGATTTCATCGAGCTCAGCTCGCAGTTCGTCGAGCTCATCTCACAGATCATCGATCTCAGCTTACCATTCCTTGAGATAAACTCAGAAGCTTGAGGTCAAAATTCGTCGAGCTCAACTCGCAGTTCGTCAAGCTAATCTCACAGATTGTCGAGCTCAGCTCACCATTCCTTGAGCTAAAACTCAGAAGATTGAGGTTCAGAATTTGTCGAGCTCTGTACACCGATCGTCAAACGCAGTTAAACATTCGTCGACCTAAAGTCGGATAATTTGACTAAGGCAAAGTAGCTGAGACAGCTAAGACATCTTAGAAGAATGTCTCAGCATAACCGCTGAGACAGCTGAGAAGCGCAATACAAAACGTTGAGAGAAGTGTTGGCCTTAGCTAAACCGCTAAGATAGAAGATAGTCTGAGCTATGAATAAGAAACCGTTGAGATAGTGAAGAAGAAACCGCTGAGATAGTTGAGAAGGAACAATTGAGACAAAGCCAGCAGAAATTTTCTAAGTCCAAAAAGTGGAGTTCGTCAAACTGAGTTCAGAGTTTGTCGAGCTGAGCTCACCTTTCGTTGATCTCAAGTTAAAGGTTAAAGATTCAAAGTTAGTCGAGCTAAATGTAAAGTTGGAGATTCTGAAGATCGTCGAGCTCAGCATAGAGTTCGTCAATCTCAGCTCGACGATCGTCGAGCTCTGTCCAAGTACTTCATGTCGTTGCGAGAAAGCTACAGTAGCGCCGGAAGCTACTATTTTTCCTCTTCTGAGGAAGGTGGCGCTCACCATCCTTGGCTGGGCCCACATTCAAATAGTTCCATTAATTCAAATCTATGGATATAAAAAGAAAAGAGAAGATGGGATTAGGGCAATAATCACAACAAATGAAAACGAGAATGAAAGTAGAAAGTGAAAGAGAGGCGACTGGACTTCATCTTCTTCGACAAGCTTTAAAGCAAAGTCCAGCAATGAAAGCCAAAAGTCAAAGATAGATGAAGCATCTTCCAGTTTAGCATGATTATTCCTTGAAGAACAAGTTGGCTGATTTAATCTATCAGTAAGAGAAGATAGCTGTGTGAAGGGTTATAAGCCTTCAACAACAGTTGATGCCTTCAGTACAACATATAAATTGGTAGCCGTAGAAGAAGACTAATTCTTTCTACAGCAAGTGGGCTGGACTGATATCTGCTTAATCCTGCAAGTTAGACTCAAAGATTTTTCTCTAAGTCAGTATTTCAATTTTATTGATTACTTTCCTGTAGGATTCAGTTTATCTGAAACTGAGTGTAAGGCACTTTGTTCCTGAGTGGTAAGTGACTAATTTGTCATTGAGGTAGGTGCCCTGTTGGGGTACTGAGGTAGGATCCAAGTGTGGATATGAGCTATAGGGCTTAAGTGCCTTAGGTCGGAGAGTGCTTCTTTCTAAGGTAGGATCCAAGTGTGGATCTGAGGTAGGGTTGTCCTCCCATCCTGAGTGTAGGTTCTAGTGCCTGAGGTAGGTGACTGGTGAGTCACTGAGCTGTAGGTGACAAGTGTATCACTGAGTTGTAGGCCTTGGAGGAGGCTGGGTTGTAGGTGCCTGGATAGGTACTGAGCTGTAGGAGTGTTGCAGCACTCAGAGAGTAGGGTTGTGTTCCTGAAGTTGTAGGGCTGATAAGCCTGAGGTGTAGGCCTTAGAAATAAGTCTAAGGTAGGTTGTCATTGGACCACTTAGCTGTAGGAGCACTGCAGGGCTCTTAGGTAGGAACCCCTTTGGTTCTGAGTTTGGATTCGAAAAATAATCAGTGTGTAAGGCTGAGAGCTTGAGGTGTAAGCTCTGAGGAGCATATTGATGGAGTTTGTGCCTAGTTCAACAAATCAGTTAGATAGGTGGGAGAGAAGGTGGAAGTACCCAATTGGGAAACCACTATAAATATTTGTGTGCTTCCTGTGTTGCTTGTTTCTTTATTATATTGCAGGTAATTAGGACAAGCTCTAGATCACTAAATTTATAAACAGCATAAAGATCTAAGAAAGTTTAAAAGACCTATTCACCCCCACCCCTCTAGGTGACTAGCTAACCTTGAAGCAATAACTTTAAATTTTGCAAAAATCTCGAAATACTCAGAGCTGGAATATTGCCTCAACAACTCTCGTCGATTTCTCAATTGAACTTAATATTCAATATATGAAGTGGTCGCGCACTCCGATTTCAATTCTCGAAGAATTTGAATGCGTAAATTTCTGAGCGTGACCCTAGGCTCCGAAAATTGGAAAATCTTTAATTTTTATCCCAAGATTCCCAAATTTTAATACAACCTTTTAGATGGCCTAAAAAGAGCCTAGTAATTTTTTCCAAAAAATTTCGAGCAATTTTGAGTCTCTAAATTGGCCAAATAATTCTTATTTAGGCATTGAAAATACCAAATTAACTCCAACAATTCTGAAAATTTTTGTGTAGACTGCCCTAATTAAATGAAACAATTTTCATGTTCAAAGCTTTTCTCTAGGAGCCTATATTATTCCTAAAAAAATAAAATACCATTTTTAGTTATAATATTTAATAATCATAAATATTATAACAAAAATTATAAAATTTCATCTTATCCCCCCGCCCATGTATGGAAGGAACAACCCTTGCAGGTCATCTCCGCCGCCGTCCGCCCGCCGGCCATGACACCGCCCCCAACCAACTCTCTAGTGGCGGGCGCTCCCTCCGGCAGTGGTCCAGCAGCCTACCGCCACCGGCCATCACCAAAGCTCTCTTTTTAAAAAAAAGATTGGAGGGGGTGACGGCGGCATCCCTCCGGCCGCCAGACCTCGCATGCAAGCCATCCAGAAGAATGGGAGGAAAGAGAGGAGAAGATTTCCACCTTTACCGGGGTCTCCGGGAGCTCTTGGAGAGTTCCGCCGTTAATGGCGGTGGTGGGTGGTGGAGCTCGTGTGGGCAGTTTCCGGCAAGGCAGAGCTCCGGTATGGTGGTTGCTGGGGTCTTTTTGAGGCTGGGGAGAGGATTGAAGTACTCTTGTATGAGGGGATGAATATATAAAGGGAGGGGGTGAGCCACTCCTTCCTTCTTGGCCAAGACAAGGAGAACCATGGTTGGGTTGCACAAACCATGGTTAGCAGCCGACACTCATCTATTGGGTGGGTATACTTGCTAGCCAATCAAAGGCCATCACATGGATTGTGTTTCTTGGGGGAAAGATGAGTGGCTTAGGATTGGACAAGTGGATGGAGGGAGGGAGAAGGCTTTGAACTTTGATGCTCTTATTGGCCAACAAGGCAGCCATCATTGCCCATTTATGGCAAAATAATTAGCCCATGGTGAGCTTGTTAAGGAGAGAGGGACAGAGAGAGAGAAAAGAGCTTTTTAGGAGGGTTTGACCGAAGTCAACCCTAGGGTGCGTCCCTCATGTTGGTCAAAGTCAAAATAGGTCCAAGTCATTGGGGTTCAGGTCAAAGTTGGGGTGTCGTGTCACAATTGGTGTGCGCACGCTTTTCTATGCACGAATGTGCTTGATTTGACCATGGATTGACCACCCATCATCGAAACTGACCGAGACCTACTTCGTTGACTTTGTATTGACCATACAAATCCAATGCCACTAACCGGGATCAAATCAGAGTTCGTTTGTTAAATATTCAAAATCTGCGCGTCGCGGCGTGCTAAAACGGTCAAAATGCTTATAATTATCGTTAGGTTTCAAATTGCAATGCAACGAGTTTCGATGCGTTCGTATCAACTATTTAAAGTCGGAGGATCTGACAGAACTCAAATCGGAGTTCTCTAGGTCAATATACAAAAATCTCGTTTTCACGACGTTTTACGAGGAATGGTCATATCCACAATATAACCTCGGAATTCAACCGAAGGAGTTCCAATGCACTCGTATTGACTATATGAGGCCACAAGAACTAACAGAACTCAAATTGGAGTTCTCTAGCTCGATACCCTGCCTAGGGTTGCCTCATACCAGGTCACAGGTAGAGGTTCGGGTCACTTTTATTAGGCTCATTAGGGTTTCGGTGGCCCAATAAAAGTCGGGATGTTACATGCCACTCCTGTATCATAATTATTTTCATTGGATCCATGACAATACCCTCTCCACTAACCACATAACCAAGAAAAGCCACTGATGATAGTTAAAACTCACACTTAGAGAACTCGGCATAGAGTTGATTCCTCCTCAGGGTATGCAAAACCAATTTTAAAAATTTTTGCATGATCCTCCTCTGACTGAGAGTATACCAATATGTCATCTATAAAGACGATAACAAATCGGTCCAAAAACTCATGAAAGGTTTTGTGCATCAGATCTATGAATACCGATGACACATTTGTTAACCCAAATGACATCACAATAAAATCATAGTGACCATTGCGTGTACCAAACACTATCATGGGAATATCACATTCTCTTATCCTTAATAGATAATTGTCGGACTTCAAATCCAGTTTTGAATAGATAGCTGATCCAACTAGCTGATCAAATAAATCATCGATTTTTGGAATCAGATACCTGTTATTTTCCGTCAGCTTGTTCATTCACGGTAGTCAACCATATACGTAAGCTTCCATCCTTCTTCTTAACAAAGAGAACTGGTGCACTCAAAGGTGACATACTTGGATGTATATAGCCTTGCTTTAGCAATTACTACAACTGAACCTTCAGTTCCTCCATCTCCTTTTGCACTACGTGATATACTGAGTGTTACACAGGCTTCACACCTAGCACCAACTCAATAGTGAAGACACTCTCTCGCTGAGGTGGAACTCTAGGGAGATCTTTAAGAAACACATATGTAAACTTTGACACAATTGGAACGTCACTCAAACTGGGCTTTGCCTCTACAACCTCCAATTGCGTGAAGAATAACTCTGCGCCCATCCGAATGGCCTTGACTACTTGGAGAGAAGACATCGATATATTTCTCGATCCTTGCATACCATCGATTTTAGTTTCAAATTCGGTATTCTATATCAGTGTGACTTCCTTTGAGTTGCAATCAATACAAACATACTGCTTTGAGTGCAAGCTGATGTGTGGAATTTAGGATAAATATATTTCCAAATTCTATGAACTATAGGCAAGAGCACCTATCGTTCATAGTATATGATATTTTAAAATAAAATATCAAGTTTCGTATTTTTTCTAGCCTGTTGACTACTTCTACTCACGCAAATTAGTATTATTTTATCGAATATAAAAAAAGTACTTAATTAAACTAAAAAAAATTTTGTGAAATAAAGAATAGCACTTGATCTAGAATCCCTTTGGATTAAAATTAACCTTCATGAAAAAATAAAATGCATGCTTCTAAATACTTACTTTGACCGCGTAGGTTCCCAAATTACAAAAGTGTTTCTCTCGAGAATACGCTCTTGACTAAATTTATGTTGATTGATTAAGAACCATCGTCCATTCAAAACCCCTAAGCTTGCTTTAAGCGGAGAACCCCACTATTGGATTTGACTCTAATCCGAAAGATTTATGTGGTCCTCTCTTGAGGAGTGCATGAAACTTCTTTTATCTTTGAGTGATCTCCTTGTATCCACAACCTCTCTATAAAATCTAGGATGCAGATCTATGATTGAAAGCATATTCAGGTCATATGATTTCGACGTAACTAAATCCAAAGATAAATCGAAGTGAATAATAGAAAGCTTAAATTGAGAAATATAAATAAGTTTATTTTATTCCAAAGTTCATCATGATCAAATGCTAAATGAGGATTTGCCACTCAACATGATAAAGGAATTAAACTAGAAAAAAATGATTGCAAATGAAAAGAGTACTTGGATTAAAATTAAATAAAACTAAAGGTTACACTATGAAAAGCAAAGTGCTGAAAAGAAATACAAAAACACTAAAAATTAACTCTTAAATCTAAGTACAGCTGACTCAAAACTGACTTTAAACTCACTCCTACTTACCCCCCAGCTCCTGGCATTGTCTGGAATTTATAGTGAAGGTTGCTTTTGAGTCATGCCCCTAGGTCACGACCGTGACCTAGGGTGTGTAAGGTGTGGAACTGACGTCTTGAAAGCTAGGGAATATTTGGAGAAAATTACAAAAATCTATTAAATTGCGGGTCACGCCCCTAGTTCAGGCCAGTAACCTCGGGCATGTCATCCCCGTTATTGAAAACAACGTGAAATCGAAACTACGAGAGTTAATCTAGCGGTTGAAGAAGAGGTCACGCCCCTAGGTCAAGCCTGTATCCTATGGCACACAAGCTTGGAATGGAATGGATCAGAAACTTGCCTCTTAATGTTGTGTCACGCCCCTAAGCTGGCTGTCACACCTATGAGTCATGCCCGTGACTAAAAGATCACGCCTGTGACTGGGGCATGTAACCTTAAAATGACGTGTCACTGGAATATGGAACTCCTTTGGCGGGTCACGCCTGTTTCTGATGTCACGCCCTATGTCACGCACGTGACCTGGGGGCGTGTAAGCTGAATAAACGTTGAAATTACTATAGAAGAAGGCACAACCCATGATATAGGACACGCCCCCGTGTCACGCTCGTGACTTATAGGTCACGCCCGTGACGTATAGGTCATGCTCGTGACTAGGGCGTGTACTCGTAATTTTTCCATTTTATTTCTCGGATTCTTCTCCTAATCAGCCCTGTCAGCTTCAAATTGATAATTGCAGCCCAGATTAACCTAAAAATAATAAAGAAATAAATTTGAAAGTTAATTAATAAAATAAAACTATAAATTAATTATTATTAAATAAAAACTATATACAATAGAGATAAAATTAGAGTAATGAAATACCCTCGCTAGTCCCGAGCAAAAAACTTTCCATAGGGAGCAGAAAAATTTCAACGCTAGAAAAGAAAATTAAACTTAAGTAGTAAAAGGTGAAGTCGTATGCCTATGCGCATAGCTATTTTAGCAGAAAAACCTACTCAGGATACAAATTAGCTTATATTTTTTGAGAATATGTTTCCACTTATTATTTCTACTTTTAAATTGAATTTCTTATAAATCCTAAAAGTATATTTAGGGAGAAGGTAGCGTGTGTACGAAGATAGCAATTACACAAATCGACGATTGGAGATACCATCCAAAGAAATCCATCCATGTCGATGGTCATAGGCTTGCCCTTTCACACTCTCGCCACGACACTAGTCTAACTCATAAACACAAATCAATAGAACTTAACTAGGTTAAAATATAGGCTTAGGTTTTTTGTGTGGATAATCAAAGATAAAAATGACCGCTAGTCACACCCAAATCTAAATAGAGCTCTCACAAAATATTCATGGCTTTAAGAACATAGCCAACTTGCCAAACCTTTTTTTCCTTTTCTTCAATCAATTTTTTTCAACATTATTTCTTTTTTAAATTATTTATATTTCTTCTCCTTTTTAAGATTTTTTTAAAAATTTTAAAAGGAAGGAGAAACAAATCAGCTTTTTTTTCTAACAAATAAATAGCAACCAAAATAAAATGGCTCAAATCACTCACTATGTTTTTTATATATAACCATTATAGAGCTCAGACTTAGCTGTGTGATTGGGATGTTTTTTAGGCCTTGGTGAAGTATTTGGTGGAGCTAAAACAAAAGGTAGGGAAATAGGCTCAAAGTGGTTTTAGCAAAGATAAAATGTTAGGTATGGGTGCAAAGGCTCAAACTGACCAAAAGAAGTGCTGATATCTTATTCATTCTAATGAGTTTAACTTATGAAAAGTCTTGAGAATCACTAGATCGCAAGTTCTAGACATCGAAAAAGAATACCTTTACTCTTGATTCGCAAAATATTTCTCTAGTAAACTTCTACGTACTCACCTAAATTATTTTTTAATTTTATCAGTTTGAAAATGAAAGTAGAGTAAACTTTTTTCACGTATTTAGAGAAATAAAAGTCTAATTGTATGCTGAATATTTTATTCTACATAAATTTCTACGAACACGTGCACTTGACTAGGAACACAATATTGCCAACAATTCTACTTTAAAATTCAAAATTCAATTAAAATATTAAAAACCTCTTAACACTATGTAAAAATTAGATTACTAGAAATTTTTCATGCGAATAAATATAGAAATAATGATTTCTCTAATAATAATTAAACATAAATTTTTTTAAACTTCTTATACTTGTCGAGGTATTCCCTATGAAGGGCTCTTACCGGTACTAGATGGTAAGATGTGGTGATATCCCAAACGTCCATTTCTAAGAAATTAAGTTTCTATTTTCTATTTTTTTATTTTGTAAATACTATATTAAAAGTAAAAAAAATTTATTTTTTTTTTATTTTTTTTTTATTTCATCATTTTTTGGATTTTTAAATAAAAAAATACAAGATCCCACCCCCATACTTAAAAATAAATATTGTCCCCAATGTTTATATATCATGTAGGAGGGTGAATAGAAAAATATGCATAAAAAATAAAATTGCAAGAATGTAAAGGATAAGAAGGAGGTGTCTCCCAAAAGCACTTTTCTTTTTCCCATCTTTAAGCTAAACGGTTTTTGTTAAGAAAAATAAAAATAAAAACAAAGGTGCACATGTAACTCCCTTAATTCACGCTTAGGTGAATTTGCCGAAGTCGGTCGTCCGACTACTCCTCTGCTTGATTTTTCATTCTTCTTTTGGCGGTTGACTAGAAAATGTAAATTTAAATCACCTATGCAAACTTGAATTGATTTGAATTTTTATAGATGAGCAGCAAATGGATCAGGGATGACGTTTGATTGCAAATTGCAATGGCTCATCGTCTACCTGAAAATCATCAGAATAATAAAAATAAAAAATAAATGTTTTAGAAAAATTTTCGCAAGGAGGTGGCTCTTGCGAAAATATTCGAATAAGCTCTGGTTGCTAATTTTCTAAAATTAAATTATTATCTGAAAATTCATTAAAATCATTGGACACAAAATTTTCATGAATTTGAATTTCTAAATATTTATAGGTTATGTTTGAAAATTCATGAAGAAGAGGAGAAAAATCGGGAGTAATAGGAGAAGAAACATGCACTTCTTCTAATTATCCCGGTGCATCCGTACAATTAATAAATTCTTGAAATAATAAATTTTTTTCATTTTCGGTATAAGAAACTAAGGGGGTACATGAAGATTCATGTTCCTCCATAGGTGAAATATTTGAAGACGGAGAAATATCATTAGAACAAGTATTTATAGTTTCTAAATTTTGGGGAGGAGAAAGAAAATGAATTTGAGAAAATTTCCCAAAATTAGAAAAAGAAGCTTGTAGTGCGGAAGAAGAAGAACAAAAATTCGGATCTAAAGAATTAATCTCATTACTCGGGAATTTTTTTGGGTGATCTTACAAACAAGAAAAATCAATATCCAAGCAAGAAGAAAAATTATTTAAATCAGAAATATTATTCTCGTCAAAGCTCGAAAAAATTATTTCATGAAAATTAGCAAAATTATTTTCATAGAAATTTGAAAAAATTTATCACTAAAGTGGGAATAATTATTATCAAAATTATTTTCATAAGAAAAATTTGGATAATAACAATAAAAATAACAAGTCTCACTTAAATGGGGAGCACCACAATAATAACAATAAATTTTGTACTTTTGTGGGGCTTCCAAAAGATTAACTTTGTTTTGAAGCTCGACAACCTTAGCGGCCAATAGTGATAATATTTTTTGTATGAAAAAAAAATAAAATAACCTTTACTTAATAGAATTGATTCTAAAAAGTAAATTAAAAAGAGAAATAGGGATGAGAAAAAAAATGATAAAATTAATACAATTCGCTCTTTCAAAATATTACCAAAAATAACTCTCTTACAACGACACCAAAAACTTGATAGGTGGAATTTAGTATAAATATATTTCCAAATTCTATGAACTATAGGCAAGAACACTTATCGTTCATAGTATATGATATTTTAAAATAAAATATCAAGTGTCGTATTTTTCCGGGCCTATTGACTATTTCTGCTCATGCAAATTAATATTATTTTATCGAATATAAAAAGGGTACTTAATTAAACTAAAAGAAATTTTATGAAATAAAGAATAACACTTGATCTAGAATCCTTTTCGATTAAAATAAACTTTCATGAAATAATTGTGAGAAATGAGCGAGAAAACGGCCAAGAGGTAAATAAAGGCCAATTTTATTGCTCCAAAAAGATAATTATTACATTGGTATGCCCCCTTATTTTTAGAAAATGGGGGAGAAGAGAGAATATAATAAGCGATGTGGGACTAAATACAAGCCACGCGGGCTGGGCAGTTTGATAAAGTCAAACCGCTAGGCTACACAATACACAAATGCAAAACCACTTAACCAGGGTGGTTAACACCAAGACCGCTCCGGCTAGCACTAGACCGATGCGGTCAACCTCCAGGCTGATGCGGCTAACCTTCCGGACCTCTACTGCGGCAAAAATTAAACTAATGGAAATGCTGACAAACAGACCGCTAATCCAAACTGCTAGGATGTTGGCCTGACAGGCCGCTGGTCCAACTCACCAGGTCGCTGACCAGACAGGCCGTTGGTCCAAACCGCAAGGTTGTTGACAAGACAGGCTGCTGGTCCAAACCGCCAGGTCGTTAAGCAGACAGGTCGCTGATCCAAATCAATAGGTCGTTGACTAGACAGGCTGCTTGTCCAAACCGCCAGGTCGCTGACCTGACGGGCCACTAGTCCAAACCGCCAGGTCACTGACCAGACAGGATGTTGGTCCAAACTGCTAGGTCCCTAATAAGACAAGTCGCTGGTCCAAATCGCCAGGTCGCCTGAACAACAAGCTGCCTGACTAGAAGGTCAAACCGCCAAACTTTAACACTCCCCCTCAAGCTAGAGCATATATGTCAACCATGTCGAGCTTGTTATAAACATCTGAAGTAGAAACTTGTTTTGTTAAGAAGTCTGTTAGTTCTTTATCAAAAGTGACGAAGGGAGTATAGATATGATTCTTCAACACCTCTTCTCTAATGAAATGACAATCAACCTCAATATACTTTGTCCTCACATGAAAGACAGGATTCTTTGATATGTAAATAGCGGCTTTGTTATTACAGAACATAGGAAGAGGATGATCATAGACTTCTCCCAAGTCGAGCATAAGCGCTCGTAACCACTTCAACTCACATGTAATTGAAGTCATGCTCCTATACTCTGCTTCAGCACTTGACCGTGAAACCACTTTCTGTTTCTTGCTTTTCCAGCTAACAAGGTTTCCTCATACAAAGGTGCAAAAGCCGGGATGTCGACTTCCTATCTTCTTTGTTATCAACATTGTTGGCATCAGAATATGCTTCAATCTTCAGATGATTATTCTTCTGAAACAATAAGCCCTTTTGATGGAGATGTTGCAGATGCGGCCGCCATTGATCCCCGTCTGAGCGAGTTCGTGGATTGGGACGATCGTCATTGCAAGCTCGAGGATGGGATTCTACCATGACGCCAATGCCGTCGCCGCTACATGTTTTGCTCGACGTCCGCCACCATCAAATAAAGATATATAATTATAAATTAAATATTGATAATTATATATTATTTAGCAATTTAATTTTTTTAAGCAATTTTATTTGACGTGTTTATTTTATGTTTTAATTATTTCATTTCATGTGTAATGATGGGTGCTTATAACCAACATATGTTGTTTTAATTATTTCATTTCATGTGTTATGATAGGTTCATATAACCATCCTATTTTATTTTATTTATGAAGGGTAGAAATTGAGTGGTGTAGGCTATAAATAGCCATGGTTATGAAGGATTTTAGTAGAATTGAATAATAAGAAAAATTGAAAACCTAAATTAGTTTCCCTCCTCCTCTCTCTCTCTTCCTCTTGGCTGCCGGCCACCTCTTCCCCTCTCTATCTTGGCCCTCTTTCTCCTTCCCCTCCTCCCTCCTCAAGGTCTCCACCATCTTCCTTCTCCCTCCCAAAAACCGAGCCCCTCTTTCTCTAACAAAAAAACAACTTAGTCGGCCACCCTTATAGCCACCACCCCCTAGGCCACACCACTTTATCCTACTTATGACGGTTTAGGATGTCCATAAATTTTTAGAGATTTTATTAAGGGATTCGAAAATTATTTTTATTGGATCGTTACCCTATAAAATTGGATGATTCCGATTTCTCTACTTGGATCGTTCTTCAACAGCTCCGCCGGAGTCATGCCGGTTGGAGAGAAACTTGTCCGCCTTCGTCGCTTCACGCCGGAGTTGATCCACAAATTGACATCTTCTTGCCTTGTCTGAATGTTTCACCCCAAAAATAGGAAGGTGGTTGGTCGGGTTTGGTAGGGATTGAAAAGATGGTCGATTTTAGGTTTATTTATGGAAGGTGGTGGTCGGATCAGGTTTTGAGAAGAGGGGCTCAGTTTTGTAAGTGGAGGAGGGTGATCGGGTTCCTTGATGAAGTTGGTCGGTTTATTATGATGGAGGTGGACGACTTATGTAGGGGAGGGTGGTGGTGGTTGGTGGCTAGGAGTGGGGAGAAGGGCTAGGTTTGCGGCTTTGAAGAGGAGGGCTTGGCTTTGGCCGAACTTGAAGAGCAAGGAGGTGGCCGGTTTTAGCAAAGGAGAAGAGGGGGAGAGGGGGGAGGGAGAAGGTGGCCGGCAGCCTAAGAGGGGAGGAGTAGGGGCACCGAACTCCTTAGAGGGAGGGATGTGGGGAAAACCAATTAGGGTTCAGAATTTTTTCTTTTCATTCATTTCTAAATCAATATGAGAACCATACATGCCTATATATAGGCATTACATCACTCTTTGGCTACATGCAGCCCAACATAAAAGAAAAGAAAATAAAACACACTAATGTTTAAAACATTACATGCAAATTAAATAAACATTGCAAAATAAAATAAAACATAAAATGATTCAAATAATTATCAATAATTATTAATAATTATTAATAAATTGGTTTGTGCCCAGGGTGGATATTATGGAGACGCTCCACATCGTCATCACGATGCCGCAAATCTTTATTTGGTGGCGGAGAAAGTTTTTTCGTAAGAACTCCGTCACCGTCTTCAATACATTGAGGGTCGTCGTCTCCATCAATCCTCCCTCGCTCAAAAGTACTCATCACCGATGAGTTGGTCTGAAAGTACCAGTGCAGGAGAGCATCATCCAAAAGAAACACGTAGCGGCACACAGCACCACTTGGAGAAGAGAACACTTCAACCTGGAGTATCCTGTCATGCAAAAAGGTGGTACTAGAGAACCTCGAAAAAGCAGTAGGCAATAAAGGAGAACAAATTTCTATATCAACAACCAACGTACCTCCAGTGAAGACCGATGAAGAGAGCGATCCAGGCACAAACTCACTACCCAAACCATAAGAAAACAAAGTGGACCAAAACGGACAGACAGATAATTCGAGTGGTGGAGAAATATATAGCGTTAAATCAGAAACATTAAAAATATGGGTAATACCCCAATTAGTGTAAAACTTCAAATGATATGCGTATTCTCCTAATTTCTTTAAAATCGGAAAAAAGTCCAACTTGCCAACTCGCCAACTTTCTATTGCGCCCGAAGGCAACCGTTCAGGGACGAGATGCACCAAAACTAAATCGCCAATCATATAGTGAGACGCTCTTTTATGTAAGCTAGCATGAAATTTATTAGATTTATATGGTGTGGTTAGTGATTCACTAATGTGCTTATATAAAATGAGATCATGATGAGCATAATCTGGTGCAAAATTCGGCGATAAACTAGCAAGTAAATAATAAGATGTAACTTGAGTGATTAAATCTCTTAAAGTGCGCCTAAGTATCATACTATCGTGAGGAGTGAAACCGTGGGCTACATGACTTACCCCAAATACAGAGGATAAGGGGGTTAAGTCCGGGGGTACGGGAGCCTTATAATCAAAGATGATTTTCATAGGATTCAAATTCGCAGTACTAATTTTATAATTAATGTTTTCATGCTTGGCATGAAGATATGCCAAGGGAAACCACTCATCGTAAATACTAAAAGAGTTGGACGCTCCGGGATGTGACAAGAGGTGCGAGCGATATAACTAATAGGGCCTAACCTTGGTCACTAACGTGTGGGAAAAATGGTCATCAAATGGTGGTGGGTAAATACGTGTGACCGGGTGTGGGATATAGGTATGTGAAGGAGACACCACATCTAGAGGCACAATAACCAAAGAATTAGAAACGGACGAGGATAGAACCTGATGCAGTGGGCCCAGAGCCGCCCCGCTCTGACGGTAGTCACAACCTAGCCAGAGGAGCACGTCCAGCGACACACAGCCGGGTTGCAGCCCAAGCCCCCCACCCATGACCGCACCTATTCTCAGCGCGGCGGGATGTTGAGGCGAGGTCTCAAACCCAGCCCCCTTGATAAAGAGCTTTCCTAACAGCTCTCATCACCAACTGAGCTGCATCTCAGTTGGTGATGAGAGCTGTTAGGAAAGCACAGCTCAGTTGGTGATGAGAGCTGTTAGGAAAGCTCTTTATCAAGGGGGCTAGGTTCGAGACCTCGCCTCAACATCCCGCCGCGCTGAGAATAGGTGCGGTCATGGGTGGTGGGCTTGGGCTGTAGCCCGGCTGTGTGTCGCTGGACGTGCTCCTCTGGCTTGGTTGTGACTACCGTCAGAGCGGGGCGGCTCTGGGCCCACTGCATCAAAAAGTGCACTTTTTTGATGCAGTGGTCCCAGAGCCGCCCCGCTCTGACGGTAGTCACAAACTAACCAGAGGAGCACGTCCAGCGACACACAGTCGGGCTACAGCCCAAGCACCCCACCAGTGACCGCACCTATTCTCAGCACGGCGGGATGTTGAGGCGAGGTCTCGAACCCAGCCTTCTATATAAAGAGCTTTCCTAACAGCTCTCATCACCAACTGAGCTATGTGTCGCTGGACGTGCTCCTCTGGCTTGGTTGTGACTACCGTCAGAGCGGTGCGGCTCTGGGCTCACTGCATCAGAACCATAGCTAGACACGCTGTGAAATGAATTGCCAAATGTGTCGCGTAGTTAGATCTACGTGGTGCGGTGATCAAACCAAAAACTAGCACGCTCAACGTACTAATATCTAAGTGCTGAGACAATGCCAAGGTATGAACTAAAAGAGGGGGCGTGTCACAACAACTCAGTCTAGGACTACCGATGCCATGTATTAAATCGTCAACTAATGTGGGCTCATAGATAGGAGGAAGGGTCGGTAAAATCAAACCCGGGATAAAATCCAAATCAGAATAACTTTCACCGATCGGTGATAACTTTAATGAACTCGCATCCGGGGGTAAAACCAAAGAATCATTCAAAAATACAACTTCCTCGCTTGCAATTTCTTCCAACACACTAGACAAGTCATTTAATTCAGAATCAGTAAAGGTCTTAGAATTTGGCAAAATCGAACTCGACGGAAAATTTAATTCAGATGGAACTTCAGACAATGGTGATATCATCAAATAACTATTGTTTGGGTTCGCAACTCTAAAATCATCCAAACATAACCTTCTCACATAAGGTGAGTCTTCCCAATCAGTTGGAACATCCACTAAGTGAGGGTTGTCAATGACAATGGAAAAATCCTCACTTACAGGCTCTTCAGGAAAGTCAGATAAAATCTCAGTGGGTATAGTCGTAGGCTCTAACGCGATGGGGATCGTATCCAAAAAGGGCACTCAATACTAGGGCGCACAGACACAATGCTAGTAGGGCACTTAATAGGCAAAGAGATACTCTCACAGCTTGGACTATCAACATCATCCCAAATATCGTCTTCTAGATCACTAGGGATTCCCTCAGACTCAGACGCATCAAAATCATCGAGCACAAACGAACATGTCAGAATACTCTCACCTACGGGGTCATCCCCAAAATCTAGAGATAGTATATCAAAATTAGCATCCTCAGGGGTATCAGTCACTATCTCTAGGGGCTTAGATGTCAAAGCTAACGGAGGCATAACCTAGTGTTAACATCTATCGAGTCCATAACAAATGACCTATTAAGAGAGGTTTCCCTAACCGGGGGTTGTGGTCCTAATACGGCCTTTCAGATCTAACACGAGTGAGCTTTATTCCTAGGAAGGTGGTGCTTCTCAATTTCTAATACCGTATTAAAAGTGGTGTGTAGATCGGTGTGACAATAACACAGTAATTTACCCTAGATGTAGGGGTTTAACCCCTTACCAAACCTAGAGAGGGTGATCTCGGGCAACTCCTTTACACCAATTCTAACCATCATATCCTTAAAAAGACGCATATAATTTGAGACCGTCTTGTTCCCTTATTTAAGGTTAGTCAAATCATCAGTTATCTGTCGCTTAGTCTGAGCGTTTGGTTTATAATCATTCTTAAAGGCAGGTATGGAACTAGCGTCATAATGATACTCACTCATAGGCTTGGTGTCAGCAGGGCGAAGGTAGGCGGGGTCAAATCGATCCGAGATCAGGCTACGCTTGTGCGGCCAAGAATGTTTATGACTACCAACACGAAGCTCTTCGTTGTACCAGAACACACGGGCTTTACCTACTAATCACACTCGGGCGATGTTAACCTGTTGGTGGTCATCCCATTCGTGACAATCAAAGTAAATATCTACCCACTTAAGCCAGTCCCTAAATTTTTGCGAATTCCCATAACAATCATACGTTGGTATCTCATTCTCAGTGTGAGAATACGTGTGTGGATGGTTGGAAAGTAAGGCTGGGGTGTGCTTAGTCATCTCTTTAGCATATGAATAGTCTAACCGGGCAGCATATACGTCATATGCCATATTCAGTGGTGATGAAACTGATAACTCTAATTATTCCTATTTTTATAATCTTATTTTCTATTAATAGTTGGATATTATATATAAATTTTATAATATAAAGTTTTTTAATTAACTTTTTTATATATATTTTATCATTATTTGATCTAACAAAATCATTTTTAATCTTGCAGGGCTAATATATGGATTATTTGGAGCAAAACTGAGATTTTTCCTTTTTCGGCCTAGATACGCCCTATGACACACCCTCTCTGGGCGTTACCAAAGGCGTGACACCAGGGGCTGAGAATGTTGACCGCAGATTGACGAAGCTGCGACCGAAGAACCTCGACACACCCTCTGTGGGCATGTATCATAGGCGTGACACCCTTACATGAGGCATGTCGGCCATTGGGAGAATTATTATACCATGCCACGTAATATTAAAATGACACGCCTAGGTCACGGGCATGACCCAGGGCGTGTTAGGGGAATTTCCAGCAAATTACTCCGTCGTTCCTGCTGTTGCTGCCAACTTGACGTTTCTAGGTATACATGCCCTGGTAACGGGCGTGACTAGGGGGCGTGACGCCTCCTTCAACTGTAATTTATTCCCGCCATTTTCAGCTTCCTGCCATTTTCCATAAACAGACTTGACACGCCCTAGGTCACGGGTGTGACCTAGGGGCATGACCCGCAATCGGCTGTTTTGGTCGTTCCTCCTCAAACGTTCCCTGGGTTTCAATATGACGATTCTGAGCCTGACACACCCTAGGTCACGGGCATGACCTAAGGCGTGACCAACTAGCAATTTTTCCTATAAATTCCACACAGCTTCAGATGCTCAGGATAAAATTTTGGGAGTTGGAGTCTTGTAGTTTGCTATTTTATATTGCTGTATTTTCCATTTCTTAGCCTAGTTTTGCTTTAAGTTTCAATTCAAGTTGCCTTTTATTTTCATCATGTCTTTCCCTACCTTAGCTTGTATTTCCCTAATGATGATGAGTAGCTAATTTTCATTTAGCACATGATCATGATGAAGTTTTGAATAAAATAAACTCTTCCTTTTTTTTATCAAATGTCTTGTTCTTAATCTTGCTCACTATGATTTATCTTTGAATTATATTTTGTCGAATTCATATTTCGCAGATATGGTTTTCGATCTAAGATCCGTATCCTAAATGACCGAGAGGTTACAGATACGAGGAGATCACTTAAGGATAAAAGGAGTTGCATGCACTCCTCGAGAGAGGACAACATAAATCTTCAGGATTGGAGTCAAATCCAATAGTGGGGTTCACCGCCAAAAGCAAGCTTAGGGGTTTCGACTGGCCGAGAGATCTTAATCGATCAACCTAAGGTTAGTCAATAGCATGAGCTCAAGAGTGACGCTTTTGTACCTAGGAACCTCCACGGTCGAGTGAGAAATTTAAGAACTCGCATTACTTTACTTTCAAGAAGGTTTATTTTATCCCAAGGGGATTCTAGATCAAGTGTTAGCTTCCCCAAAATCAAATTTCTCTTTCTTAGTGCAACGCTTCTTTTTCCGTTAAAACAAAAACCAACTTTTTCGTCCGATAAGATAAAAGCTCTTTCTTGTGAGTTCAAGTACTCGACAAGCCCCGAGTCGATATACGACACTTGATTCTATACTCCGAACGATCGGTATACTTGCCTCATCGATTGGAAACACACGTTAGTGCTGAGAAAATATCCATCAAGTTTTTTGCGCCGTTGCCGGGGACTTTCTTTGTCGATATTTTGAAAGCAAGTATCTATTAATGTTATCCTTTTTTATTTTGTTTGTTTTCTTTAAAAGTTTTAACTTTAATTTTTTATAATTAAAGTTTCTTGCGAAAGGGCCGTGCAGGGTTTTCATCCCGCAATACCGCCTAGTACCTTGCGAACCCATCATTGGGTAGCCCTTGGAAAGTCCGGGAAATTTTATTTTATAAATTTTTAATCTTAAAACTTTTATCTTTCATTTTATTTTGGTGTATGACCCGAGGAAATCCGGCAAATCTATTTGACTTGGATCCAGAGATCGAGCAAAGCTTATGACAATGCCTAAGACTCCGTGACCTCAACTCTCCAGATTTGGTTGAGGAATCCGTAGGTAACACTTTTTATTCTTCACCATCTTCGTCTTCTTCTTCTTCTTCTGCTTCCCCTTCTTCTCAATTTTCTTCTAATTTGGGTAACCAAACTCCAAATATGGCCGAAGAACGGACTATGTCCTATTATGCCCGACAAATTTTGATGAGACATAATCAAGTATTGTTCGACCCGCTATTGCAAACAATAACTTTGAATTGAAGCCAAGCATCATTCAAATGGTACAACAATCAGTATAATTTGATGGGCTTCAAGACGAGGACCCAAATGAGCATATTTCTAACTTTTTAGAAATATGCGATACTTTTAAAATTAACGGGGTTTCCGATGATGTCATTCGTCTAAGGCTTTTTCCTTTTTCTTTGTGCACCAAGGCTAAGCAGTGGTTGAGTTCTCTTCCAAGAGGCTCCATCAATACATGGGCCGAGATTACGAAAAAATTTCTCACGAAATATTTTCTGCCCGCTAAGACGGCCAAATTGCGCAATGATATTACTTATTTCTCCCAAGTTGATACGGAAACATAATAAGATACTTGGGAGCGATTTAAGGAATTTCTTTGCCATTGTCCGCATCATGCAATCCCTGATTGGTTGCAAGTGCAAACCTTCTATAATGGCCTCAATCAACAAACGAGGCAACATATTGATGTCGCCGCTGGTGGAACGTTAAATAACAAGACACCAGCAGCCGCCCAAGAACTTATAGAAGGTATGGCCATAAATACGTATCAGTGGAGTACACCCCGGTCTCGTCCACCTAAACCGTACATGATATATGAAATAGATATAGTTTCTAGTTTATCTCTCCAGGTTGAGAAACTACAAAAACAGATGAACGAGATTACTGCTTCCTCGTCTACACCTACCTGTGAGCCCCAATATTGGGAGTTGCCGAACATGTGGATTACATGGGTAATCCAAATCGACCACCTTATAATTCGGGTAATAATTTTGGTAATAACTATCACTCAGGTATAAGGAATCACCCTAACTTCTCTTGTAGTAATCCGGGGAATGCGGGTCGCCCACCTAACACCATTTCTCCCGGTTATTTTTCACCACAAGCTCCAAAAGCTCCAAATCTTAAGGAGTTGTTCACCAAAAATACGACTATAAATGATTCCAATATCGGGAATCTCACCGAATCTCTTCGTAATTTGGAGACCCAAATTAGGCAAATCGCTAAAATGCTCTCCGATCGCCAAGAAGGAGCGCTACCGGGCAATACAGACCCCAACCCAAAGGAGCAAGCAAAAGCCATCACTCTACGGAGCGGGAAGGAGGTAACCACTTCTCCAATTCCGATTGATACTTCTCCAATTCCGGTTGATATGGAGGTAACAATTTCTTCATCTTCTCCTCCACTTAAGCCTTCAATTTCTAATAAACCAAAAGCTTATCAACCACCTCTTCCCTATCCGTCTAGAATGCAAAAAGACTGGGTGGATGAGCATCACGGTAAATTTTTAGACATGTTTAAACAAATTCAAATAAATTTACCGATTTGCTAAATAATTGTACAAATGCCAAAATATGCCAAGTACCTCAAGGATCTTTTATCCAATAAAAAGAAACTTGAGGATATCTCCACGGTTCAGTTGAACGCGGAGTGTTTGACAGTTTTACTTAATAAATTACCTAAGAAATTACCCGATCTGGGTAGTTTCTCTATTCCTTATTTATTTGGTGATTTATTAGTAACACATGTGTTAGCCGATCTAGGCGCTTCCATGAAATTAATGCCTTATTCTTTAGTGAAAAAGTTGGGATTAGGAGAGCCTAAACCCACAAGAATGTGCATTCAATTGGCGGATCGGTCTGTCAAGCCCCAATGGGGATCATAGAGGATGTGCTTATCAAATTTGACAAATTTATCTTTCCGGTAGATTTCGTCATCTTTGACATCGAAGAAGACTCCGAGGTACCACTCATTATCAGTCGCCCTTTTCTCGCCACCGCGCGCGCCATTATAAACGTTAGTAACGGTAAACTTCTCCTTAGAGTCGGAGATGAAGAAGTTACCTTTACTATTGACTCGTCTATGAAAAATTCGCTCTCAAATGACGACTCATGTTACTATTTGGAGGCTTCTCCCGAAGAAGACTCCATCTTATTTTCTGAAAATTGTATTCACCTATTTTTCATGATTACAATCTTGAAACTTTAAATTTAATTTCTCATGAAATTAGTAATAACCGTTTGATCACACACGCACCTATTTTAGAAACTCTTGAATTAGGTAGTGACCCCTTAAAAATTTTGTTTGAGGAACCTCCAACTTTAGAATTTGAAAACCTATAAAACCATTTACAATATTTATCTTTAACGGAGGGTTCCAAACTTCATGTTCATGCGTCAGCTTATCTATCCTAAAAGCCAATAACGGAATGTGCACCACTATGGTCGAGCTCAACGACCATAAACAAAGCGCTCGTGGGAGGCATCAAATGGTTATCCTTTCTTTTTTTTTTAATTTTCTTTTTAAGTTTTTACAGATTTGAAGAACATCGATGCATGACGATCGGTCCGGGTCGAAATTCAAATCAGCGTGATTCTTCAAGTCAGTAAATTTTATTTTATTTTAGTTTCCTTGAATTTTAAAATAAACATAAAAAAAGGAAAAAATAAAAAAATTTAAAAAGAAAAAAGAATTTCTATTTTTCTCGTACACGCCCCTGTCAAGGGCGTGACCATTGGGTCACTGGTGTGTAATGGGCGTATTAGCCTAACCCACGGGTGGTTCGTTCGCCCTCGGTTTTCCCGTCCATCTTTCGGACATGACACGGGCGTGACCATCATGGTCACGGGCGTGTGATCCCCATATCACGGGTATCCGAGGCGTTTACCAATTCACGCCTCGGATTCCCTTGACGTGTATAATTCTACTGACACGCCTCAGAGTCACGGGGATGACTCTGGGGCATGACAGCAGAATCCGAGGCCAGCACCTCGGATTCCCACGCGCCTCCCTAGGATACAACTTACATTCCCAGAGTTACGAGCGTGACTCTAGGGCGTGACCCGCGAATCCGAGGCAGCGCGCCTCAGATTTCTTCCCGCTTCATCCCGTACCTAACACGCCCCCTGTCACGGGCGTGATAGGGGGCGTGACAAACCCATGTACCCCTTTAAATAGGTATTTCCCCCCTTCTCTTCTCTCCACACCTCCACCTATCAAACATCCTATTCTCTACTCCTTGTGATCGAAAAAAAACCTCTTCATTTTTATCATGCCTCGCCACCGCCCTCATTCCTCCGCTTCTTCCTTCGAGCACCCCGCAGATCCTGTCTCCACGGAGCCATGCTACTATTTGAATATGCCATCCAATAGGACCGGATCGAGCGACTACGCGCCAAACCCTTTGGCATTTTTCGTATTTTAGACTGGGTGATCCTCGCCACCTTCGGAGCAGTGAACTTAGTTCGAGAGATTCTATCTACCCCAGGATGGGCTCCCCTTTTCTCCATTTCAGAGCCATCCTTTCTTAAGCTCACCATCGAGTTCTTGGTGTCTTTTGAGTTCCGCTGGGCAGCGAATGACGATTTTATCATTTTTCGCATGGGTGGGATGATGCACCAGCTCACCATCCGCCAACTTAATGTCGCCATGGGCTTTTGCTCTGAGCATTTTCACATTCTCCCGCCTATCTCAACCTCAAAAATGATTTTCCTTCCGATTTCAACCTCCTCACCTTCTGGTTGGAAATCAGTAATGACACCACCCCCAACACCCCCAAGAAATCCAAGGGTAGCCACCTCCCTTCCCCTGCTTTGTGCATTCTCCATAACCTCCTCACCTTTACTATTTCCGGCCGCGGCGATTGCCATGGCATGGTGACTCGGGAAGATTTACTATATTTATATAGTATGTTTTACTGGGCCCCACTCAACCTTGGTTATATGCTCGCAATCTTCTTCCATCATCATGCTGAAAATGTGAGGTTGGGGGCGGTTCATGGAGGAAATTTTATTACTTTCCTAGCCAAGCAGATTGACGTTTGGGATGCCCTTCCGCGGCTCACTTGCATGCAAATACCACAGGCTCTCCAGTTCCCGACCCTTTAGGTGTTTGGCCTAGTGCGCCGACATGAGGGCAATTTTGAGGCTATTCCCCCATCAGTTGGTTGCGGGGATCTTGATCTTGATAATTGTGATGGTCCCAGCGATACTCATCATTCTCCCCAAGTTCCGCCACCACCACTGAATTCTTCCCCAGTGCCCGAACCTTCCAATTATTGGGATCAATAATTTGGGTCGATTCATACGCGCATAGACGAGTTGTAGACCCATTTTGACGGTCGTTTCGATACTTTTGTTGAGCACTTTACTAAGCTAGAGCAAAGTCATGCTTCTTCCATAGATCATATTACTCGCGAGTTCGCGAACATGCGGACTTTCTATCAGGAGCACGGGTACGCTCCCCACCAGGAGTAGCTTTCTTTTCTTTTCTTTGGACTTGTAGAGGGTCGCCTCTCTTTGTATCTGTATCTTTGTTTTTCTTTTCCTGTATTTTTTTATTATGAAAAAAATCTATAAAATATTATTTTTTCCTTTGCTACTATCTTACATGTATCTTTTGATGCTGGTTTGACATTCTCAGGGAAGTCTCCTTTTCATTCTTTTCTTTATTTTTACATTGGGGACAATGCAATGCTTAAGTATGGGAAAGGGATATTTCTCAAGCAAAACATACAAATTTTTTCAAAAAAAAATTCAAAAAAAACTCAAAAAAATTATATTTCAAAAATTATATTTTGTTCTGAATTTTTTTTTCAAAAATTAGAAACGAAAAAAAATTAGAAAATCGAAAATTATATTTCTTATAAAGGGACGTTTGGGATATCACCCCATCTTACCTCCTAGTATCGGTGAGAGCCCTTCACAGGGTATACCTCGGGAAGTCTAAGAAGTAACAAAAAAATTATGTTTAATTTTTAATTAGAGAAGTCATTATTTCTATATTTATTCACATGCAAAATTCCTAGTAATTAAACTTTTATATAGT
The DNA here is from genome assembly GCA_039513925.1 of Platanthera zijinensis. NCBI lineage: Eukaryota > Viridiplantae > Streptophyta > Magnoliopsida > Asparagales > Orchidaceae > Platanthera > Platanthera zijinensis. The sequence continues at coordinate 77,114,709 of CM077095.1, read as the reverse complement.
GTTTAGAGAATTTTAATGTTTTAATTGAATTTTGAATTTTGGTGTAAAACTGTTGGTCATGTTGTGTTTCTAGTTAAGTGCACGTGTAAGTAGAATTTTATGTAGTTCTTAATATTCTGCATATAATTAGATTTTCATTTTTTTAAATGCGTGGAAATGTTTTATTTAACTTTCACTTTGAAAACCGGTTAAATCTAAAAAAACTTTAGGTGAGTAAGTAGAAGTTTACTAGAGAGATATTTCACAGATCAAGAAAGACATATTCTTTCTCGATGTCTAGAACTTGCCCTCTAACTATTCTCAAGACTTTGCATAAGTTAAACTCATTAGCATAAATAATGTTGGGGCTGCGGTCCGGAATCGCCCCCGCGTTGCGGCGCTATGCGGTAATGGCTTAACTGGCTGCCCCGTCCCCGGTCAAAATCTTGATATAAAGATTAGTATGCGCCTTTGACCTTCAGGCCGGTCTTTTGGTGCAGTTGGTAGCGCTAAGTCCTCTCAATTGGTGGAGATGCGGGGTACGGGTTCGAAACCCCGGGGTCGTTTCCGGGGGGGGATTGTTGGGGCTGCGGTCCGGAATCGCCCCCGCGTTGCGGCGCTATGCGGTAATGGCTTAACTGGCTGCCCCGTCCCCGGTCAAAATCTTGATATAAAGATTAGTATGCGCCTTTGACCTTCAGGCCGGTCTTTTGGTGCAGTTGGTAGCGCTAAGTCCTCTCAATTTACCAATTGAAAGTGAAGGGATAGATACTACTCTAGAGGGGGGGTGAATAGAGTAATCAAATTTTGCACAATACAAAACTTAACTGTCTACCCAACTCCCTTGGAGTGAAGTGCGGAATGAAGAGATTATAGATATTGGTTTAACCTTAAAGCCTAACACAAGTGTTGTGTACAAACACAAGCTAACTGTAATTACAGTTAAGCTTGGAAAAACCTAAACAGCAACTAGCAGCCTAGTTATATCTATTCACAGCCACAGTACAAGAAAAATAATAAACAAGCCAGACGACACAAGGAATTTTATAGTGGTTCCCCAAACAACTTGGGTACGTCCACTCTTCTACCCAAACGGTAGGAATCCACTACAGGTTTTTGATCAGGTGCCCTGCCACCAACAGGATCTTCTTCAGGTAGATCCAGAGACCCTTTAGACTTTTGATCAGGTGTCTAAAAACCAAGCACAGGTTTTTGATCAGGTGCCCTGCCACCAAGGGATACTTTTGAAGGGAGTAATAACCCTGTACAGGAGGGGGAAGAAGGTTAAGATGTCTTCTCTATTTTACAATAGATTAGAGAAGCACAAAAAGCTTGCACTGAGCTAGAATGCTCTAAAGAATCAAGGCTCCCCCTGGCTCAAAGATGTCCAGGTGAAGTCTTGCTTCAGTGCAGAAACTCTTCAGAAAATTCTGAAGGAAAGAGCTACAGGAAGAAAATAAATAACAAAAAGAAATCTCTTCAAGCAGCTATTCTTCTTCTTCTTCTTCTTCAAAGAAACTCTGAGTTGAACTTCCTGAAAGCAGGAGAACTCAGGTGAAGAAGAGATGAAGATCTTAACACTTCTCAGTTAGATGGAGTTTTCTGAGAGCAGGAAGCTTGAGCTTGATGGAGGCTTGAGTGCTTTTGAATATGTGTGTAACACTAGCTTCAATCCTTCTGCAAAGGGTTCTTTTTATATCATCATCAAGCAACGGCTCTCTTCCATTTTGAATTGTTTGTCTTCTTCTAAGCCTTGAGACCTGGGCTGTAAATATCAAGAAGACAGAAATATTTCTGCAGCAAAACATTCCAAAAAAAGGAATAAACCTCTTTCTAAGAAGCTGCAGGCTTAAATCAAATAAACAGATAGACTAAATAAAGTCACATCAGAAACTATCTCTTTATAGCAAAAGAAGACTTTTCAGTCTAACGGCTATAAAGGGGCTGTCAGCAGATAAAGTAAATTAGAATGACAGCTAATAAGACAAACAACTTTATCTTAAAAGATTTAAACTCAGGCAATAAGAATAGAGCAAATAATGCCTGGAAACTTTATCATACAGCTTAAAATATCGTGCCAGAAAATGTATTAAATAATTAAATATAATAAATAAATACAAAATCCAAAGGCAGACAGAAAACGTCGAACGACCTTCGAAGATCGTCGAACGACGCCAGAAGATCGTCGAACTATCGGGCAGATAGTCGAACGATCCAGATAGTCGAGCTATCAAATAGATAGTCGAGCTACCGCAGCAGATAGTCGAACTATCAGGACAGATAGTCGAACTATCAAATAGTCGATCTATCTAGGACAGATAGCCGAACTATCAAGCGCAGAGAGATAGTCGAGCTATCAAGCAGATAGTCGACCTACCTCAGAAAACAGATAGTCGATCTATCAAAAGATAGTCGAACTATCAAAACAAACTAGATAGTCGAACTATCAACAGATAGTCGAACTACCAGCGCAGAACAGATAGTCGAACTATCAACAGATAGTCGAACTACCAGCGCAGAACAGATAGTCGAACTATCAACAGATAGTCGAACTATCAGCGCAGAACAGATAGTCGAACTATCAACAGATAGTCGAACTATCAGCGCAGAACAGATAGTCGAACTATCAACAGATAGTCGAACTATCAGCGCAGACCAAAGCGTCGACCAACTGATAGACGATCGTCGATCAGTCGATAGACGATAGTCGAACGGCGTTCGACTATAGTCGAACGAAAAAAAACTACTTAACCAAATTCTCAATTTGGAAAAGCGAGGACTCTACAGCTAGACTCCTAACCATTGACCATAGATATTTCTTGGGTCAAGGAGCACAAAGGAGAGGACTGAACTCAAATCAAACTAGGGTACCAACAATCTCCCCCTATTTGAGTTAAGTCTCTCAGAATCTAAAACAGCTAGCAATAGAATACTAAAAATAAATTCAGCAGATAGTTAATTAATAAACTGGCAGATTATCAATCAGATAAACAAATAATCAAATATATCACAGCAGTTAATCAAACTATTTAGAATCTTTAGGGTCAGGTAAAGGATCAGAAGAACTAGAGACAAAAGAAATTTTTCTAAGCGGGTCATCTGATTCCTTCTTTGACATCTTCAGATCCTGAGCCCCAAGAATCTTTAGCTCTGTAGCTCTGGGGACAACAGCTTCAGGATGTTTTTCCATGTACTTTGCTAGATCAAATATCTCAGGATTGACTTGGAATTTTTCAAATTCTTTCTTTCTATATGCTGACATCGTAGTAAAGCCAGTTGTATCTTTGCCTTCGGCTCTTGCTTTTCTTATTTGGGCTGCTCCTACAAGCTCTTGAAAGCGAGCCATCCTAAAATTAGGATCGAGCTCAGGATTTTCATATATGGGCTCTGGAGAAGCAGCATCAGCTATTTTATCTAGATAATACATAAGAATAAACTTAGCACAAGGGACTTGCTAGAAGGTTTTAAAATACTGTAAACTATTTACCTTTCGAAACACTTTTCTCAGATTGAACTGGAGAAGGAGGTGGGGAAAAGGTTGGTCTTTGGGCCACAACCTCCTTCATTGGTCTTTGAGATCCATAAGATGATCTGCCTTGAGAACTTTGATGACCTTGTCTAGGTTGGTGCTGAGCAGACGCAGATTTTCCATAGACGGCAGATTGATTAGCAGGTAGATTCCCAGAGGCTCCTGCACCAGGAGGTGGAGGAGGACCTTTGGGAGTCCATCTGGAGACTGGACTGTCATACCTCTTAGTTCTCTTCCTTTCTTTTTGCTGATTTTTCGAAAACCTCATCCAATGCTGAAAATCTTTTGATTTGGGGTCAATTCCCTTCAGAATATAGTATGGAATGTCATTATCCTTGTTTGGAGGTGGAGGAGGAGCAGCTTTTCTTTTCTTAGCAGCAGATTTCTTTTTCTTTGATTTTTCAGACACATCTGAATCATCATCATCATCAGAATGGGATGATGGAGGGTTCTCATAGGGATCATAGGCTTCTGAGACAGCCTTTTCTTTAAGCTTTGAGGCAGATTTCTCCCTTTCTTCTTCCAGGGCATCCATAGCCAGAAGGGAGTCTAAATCTAAACCAGGAGAATCATCCCAGATGGATGACTTCTCAAATTGCAACTCTTTCTCTTTTTCTTGTAAAGATTTTACTCTTAAGTCCCAAGCAGCCCTTGCTTGAATTTCTTCCAAATTTAAAACAGGAGAATCAACTTTGATTTCCTCTTGATTTTCATTCTCTTTATCATTTAAAAACACATCCAATTCTGGATCTAATTTAGTATCAGAATCACTTGGAGCAGCCTTAGAAACAACTGCTATTTTCTTGGCAGTTAAATCTTCTTTAATAATATCTGTAGAATCAAGAACACAGATCTGCTAAATAAGCTTGAATCATCCCTTCAAGGTATTCACCAGCAAGCAAATAAATTGACTCATCAATAAACCGGATTAGGGAATTACCTTCATATTTAACCATCTCCCAGCAGTCATTCAGATATTTAGTTATGATTCCTTCCAGGAATCTGGCAATCGTAGGAGAGGTTATATCTTCTAAACATACTTTCACTGCAATTTCTGATAGCAGGATTCCATCTGATATTTCCTTCTCAGTCAAGACTGGAGCTAAAACTTTCTTAGCAGGAGCAATCTCTTCCTCAGCTGGAACAATTTCTTCCTGAGCTGGAGCAATTTCTTCCTCTGCTGGAGCAATTTCTTCCTCAGCTGAAGTTACCACTTTCTCAGCTGGAACAATCACTTCCTCAGCAGGAGCTGTCTCTTCCTGATCAGTCATAACAACATCTGGTACTTCTTCTGGCTCAACTTGAGCAGATTCTGGCTGGACAGATACGACAACATCTGGAGCTATCTCTATTTCAGCTGGAGTAGAGGCAGGAAGGTCTGAGACATCTTCATTGAACATCTCCCCCTGCCTGATTTCAGTAACAACTGAAACCAGGCCCCTAGAGGTAGATGGCTCAGCAGATTTAGAAATGGATTGGATGGAGGCAGTGAGACGGTCAATGGAGGCAGCAAGGGGAGCGATTGCCTCGTCAATCATGGTTTTGATTGACGGGGTAATCAGCTCCACGATGCGGATGATAATCTCTGGAGAGATATCAAAAGAAGATGGATGAGAGGTGGATGGATCAGTCAGCAGAGATGGTAGAGGTGCTGGGATGGAGGATGGTGTGAACAGGGGATCGAACTGGAGATACAGCAGGAGAGGGAGCAGGGGATCGAACTGGAGATACAGCAGGAGAGGGAGCAGGGGATGGGGAATGAACTGGGGAATTAACGGGAGATGCATGAGGAGTAAGAATTCTCTCTGAACCTAACAAATCGAAACTAGGAGCAGATATCCTAGCCAGATATGCAGGTAGAGTAGAGGCTGGAGGAGACAGAGGAACAACCACGGTTGTTTCAGGTGCAGCAGAAGAGGAGGGTCGTACCTCAGCAGAAGTTGATGGTACTTCAACTGAGGTAGACGGCAAAACAGAGGAGGAGGAAGGGATAGCTGAGCCAGCTTCACTAGGTTGAGGAGCGACTGAAGCAGTCCTTGTGTCCTCAGATTGCGCTGGAGCAGATTTCACGAATGTCCTCTTCCACTTTGAGAACAGATGGGGATCCATCTTCTTGCTGGCATTGATGGTAGTTGCGGCAGAACTCAGCAGCTGGGGGAATTTCTCCTTAAGAAAAATTCCAATAACCCTTCCCAGGGTGACTTCCTTCTTTCCTGTCTTCTTCCTGATCAAATCAAACAGAACAGCAGCCCAATCGATCCTCTTTCGATTAACAATTGCACACATAAGTGCGAATTGCTGCCTTGTTATGTTATCATGGGCAGAGTGCTTGCCCAGAATCACTTTTCCGACGACCTCAGCGAGGAACTTGATCTTGAAAGGGAAATTTACCTTGAGCAACTTGGAGGGAATGCCTTCAGCATGTCCCAGCTCGACGAGCATCCTTCCAAACTCCTGAGCATCTTGCTCATAATCTTCGTCACCGATAACCAAACCAAAAACATCAGAAAGAGCGGCCGGAGTTAGGATAGCTTCTACTCCGCCGATGGTACCGATCATCGACTCGTCTGTGGAAGACGACGTGAACGCCCATTCTTTTATTTCTGGAATATTAATCTTGATCCTTTCAGACATCAGCTTCTCTAGGCCTTGATCTCTGCAGAGCTGGAGAACTTCCACTATGCCGGCATCGCAACTGCTGAAAGCTTCAAAATCTACACTGAATCCTGCATCGAACTTGACGACGGCTAGAACAGCTGGAGAAATCGCCATTGAATCGCTGGAGAAACGCGAGAAGGAGGAGGAAGACGAAGGGGACGGAGCGGCAGAAAATCGCAAGCGGGAAAGCAGAATGCGAAAGGGCACGTTCCGTCGATAAAGCAACAGATCTTTTAACCTAGGTCGACTATCGGCTTTATATTGAACCGGATGTAGTCGGTCTATTTAAAAAGATCTTGAACCGATAGTCGAACGGCCGTTCGACGATCGGCTCAGAAGCAGAGTAGTCGAACAATCGTTCGACTATTTCTGGCTTCTCAAACAAAAGGCTGTCGTCGTCCGGAGATCGACGATGAGCTCAGCCTGTTCGACGATGGTCGAACGTCGATCGACGATCTTCAAACAGAAGCTATCATTAACCAGAGGTCGACGATAGACTCAATCCGTTCGACGATCTTCGATCATCGTTCGACGATCTTCAAGCAGACCTCAACATAGGCAGATATCGTCACACTTAGTCTCGTCCATTGATCATGCCTAGTTGGACTAAAAAGAACAGATGCTTCTGTTCATCTAAAGGCTTGGTGAATATATCACCTCTCTGAAACTCAGTGGATATGAACTCAAGACAGATCTTGTTCTTTTCCACACAATCTCTCAGGAAATGGTGCCTAATCTCAATGTGCTTGGTTCTAGAGTGGTGCACTGGATTTTGTGCAATTGAAATAGCACTGGTACTATCACACATGATCTTGGTATTCTTGTGTGAGTAACCATAATCCACAAGCTGGTTTTGAATCCACAGGATCTGTGAACAACAACTAGCAGCAGCTATATATTCAGCCTCTGCAGTTGAAGTTGAGACAGAAGCCTGCTTCTTACAGAACCAAGAGACCAATCTCTCTCCCAGGAACTGGCAAGTTCCTGAGGTGCTCTTCCTGTCAACTCTGCAGCCAGCATAGTCAGAATCAGAATATCCAATTAATTCAAACTCTGACTCAGCTGGGTACCAAAGTCCTAGATTTGGACATCCTTTCAGGTATCTCAGGATTCTCTTTAGAAGAATCAGATGAGATTCCTTGGGGTTGACCTGGAATCTAGCACAAAGGCATGTAGCAAACATTATATCTGGCCTACTTGCAGTTAGATATAATAGGGAACCAACAATGGCCCTATAATTCTTTTGATCAACTGGCTTGCCGTGATCATCAGAATCAATAACTACATTAGTAGCCATGGGTGTAGGCATTGCTGAAGCATCAGCCATCCCAAATTTCTTTACCAATTCCTTGGCATATTTGGATTGGGAGATGAAGATACCATCAGCATCTTGCTTAACTTGGAGACCAAGAAAGTAAGACAGCACACCCATGCTACTCATCTCAAACTTAGAGTGCATCAAGTTGGAAAACTTTTTGCAAAGTTTGGGATCAGTGGAGCCAAAGATAATATCATCTACATACACCTGAACTAACAGGATTGTGTCCTTGTGATGCTTGACGAAGAGGGTTCTATCAACTACTCCCCTAGTGAAGTTGTGCTCTAACAGGAAACCAGCTAGAGTCTCATACCAGGCCCTAGGAGCTTGCTTTAGTCCATAAAGAGCTTTCTGCAACTTAAAAACATGAGAAGGCTGAATTGAAGAGACAAACCCTGGTGGTTGTTCAACAAACACCTCTTCCTTAAGCTCACCGTTCAGGAATGCACTTTTGACATCCATTTGGAACACCTTAAACTTCATGTAGGCTGCATAGGCCAAGAAGATCCTTATTGCTTCTAGCCTTGCAACAGGAGCAAAGGTTTGGTCATAGTCTATACCTTCCTCCTGTCTGTAGCCCTGAGCTACAAGCCTAGCTTTATTCCTTACTATTATTCCATTTGCATCTAACTTGTTTCTATACACCCACTTGGTGCCTATGATCAGTTGGCCTTTAGGTCTTGGAACCAAAGTCCAAACTTTACATCTCTCAAACTGATTGAGTTCCTCTTGCATTGCAATGATCCAGTGGGGATCTAGCTCTGCATCTTTAAAGGTGAGGGGCTCAACCTGTGAGAGGAAACAAGCATGCATCACATCCTGTCTTAATTGATGTCTTGTTTGCACACCAGCTGATATGTCTCCAATCACTTGAGATGTGGGATGATCTCTAAGTGTGACAATATCAGCAGGTGGGATGTGATCTTCAGCAACAGTTGGGATTAATTCCTCAGGAGGAATTTGATCTACTGTTGGTGGAACAACAACAGCTTCAACAGCTTCAGCAATGTCTTCATCACTGTCTGATTCAGTGATCTGAAGAGTTGAAAGTTGAAGGATTTCTTGAGGGGCATCATGTACCTGCAAAGAACTGGAGGAAGGAGAATTTTCTTTCTCCTTGTAAAACATCTGAGACTCATCAAAAGTCACATGCACAGATTCCTCTATCTTACAGGTTGATTTGTTATAAACCCTATAAGCTTTGCTTACTTGGGAATATCCAAGCATAATTCCCATTGAAGCTTTTGCTTCAAATTTTCTAATATATTCTTTATTATTGTTATGAATATAAACAGTACAGCCAAAAATTCTAAAGTAATTAATTTTTGGTTTCTTTCCTTTAAGCAACTCATAAGGAGTTTTACACTTAAGTTTGTGTATCAAGCTTCTATTCAAGACATAGTTGGCTGTACTAACAGCTTCTGCCCAATAGGATAGAGGCATGTTAGCATCTGCCAACAATGTGCTAGCAGCTTCAATTAGTGTTCTATTCTTCCTCTCAACTACCCCATTTTGTTGGGGAGTTCTAGGAGCTGAGAAGCTATGTTTGATACCTTCTCTCTCACAGAATTCTTGCATGAGAAGAGAGTCAAACTCAGTACCATGATCACTTCTGATCAAGGCCACATGAGTAGAGTACTCAGTCTGCACACAAAGTAGAAAGTCTGTAAGGGCTTTGAAGTTATCAGACTTAGTTCTCAAAAAGAAAACCCAACTGAACCTAGAGAAGTCATCTACAATTACTAATGTGTAATACTTCCCTCCTAGACTTTGTACATTTATTGGGCCAAAAAGGTCCAAGTGTAATAAATACAGGATTCTAGGAGAATCACTTTTATTAACAGATTTAAATGAATTTTTGGTTTGCTTGCCTAGCTGACAAGCCTTGCATAGGCTCTCCTTCTTGTAGGGGCAAGAAGGTAAACCTCTAACAAGGTTGTGCTTAGATAACCTAGATATGTTCTTGAGGTTTACATGACTAAGCCTTTTATGCCATAAAGAATTATTATTAAGGGTTAATTCATTAAACAGGCAGATTTCAGAATGAGATGAATTAAAATCTACTAAATATATATTGCCTATTCTATTACCTATCAAGACAACATTATTATTTAAAGTAATATTGCAAGAGGAGTTAGAAAAAGAAACCTGGTAGCCAGCATCACATAGCTGGCTAACTGAAATCAGGTTGTGCTTCAGTCCACTGACATAAGCAACTCTCTTGAATGTAACAGCTCCAATTGTGATCTTGCCATATCCTTCTGTCTGACCACAGCTGGAGTCTCCAAAGATAACCTTTGGGCCGAGCTTTGCTTTGTACTTTGACAGTAGCTCTTTGTTTCCTGTCATATGCTTAGAGCATCCACTATCCAAATACCACTTATTTTGAGTGATTGGATAGGCCTTCACCTGCAAAACAACTATTTAGACAGAGTGGACCCAGGTAACCTTGGGTCCCTTGTTTTTCACATAAGAAAAACTGGAGATATAAGAAAATGCAGGCTGAGGGTGATAACCTAGTGGGTGAGATCTCCTAGGTGGGATTCTCCATGCAGATGATGGGTCAACAAACCTAGGGTTTCTATTTTCATTTAAGTTTCTATGGAATGGATTATGATTTTGAAAATCATGTTGAAATCGTCGATCGACGTTCGACGATGGGCGCACAGATCGTCGAGCTTCGTTCGACCATGGAGCATCCGATCGTCGAGCTGCGTTCGACGCTTTTTGCATTTCTTTGAAAAACTTCTTTCTCTTTTCTCTCTTAGCCTTATTCAATGTTTTATTTACAAGGTTTACTTGCTCAGTGTTCTTCTTTCCACTAGCTGAAATGAAGTTCACTGGAGTTGAAAGGTTATTTTTAAGCAAGACTGGGGGTTCACTGGGAGAAGCTCCTAAGCCTAATTTATCATTTCCTGTCCTAGTGTTAGCCATGCTGGTAATTTCTAACAGCTTAAGGCTTCTACCATTAAGTGACTCTTCTAGTCTCTTAGACTTAGCTAATTCTATTTTAAGAAATTTGATTTCTTCACTACAAGTAGTGAGTTCTTCCTTTAACCTAACATTTTCAGAGGCTATTGATTCAGAGTCAGCTAGCCTATTTCTCAGTTCTTTTATCTCTTTTTCTGAACTAATTAAATCTAAACATAGAGATTTAAAATCTAACTTAAACTCTTCTGAAGTAAAATCATAAGATGAAAGTACCTCATCTTCAGTAGGCATTTCTTCATCTGAGTCAGAACTCTCTGCAGCAGAGTGGTTGCTGCAGGCATCTATTGCCATGAGGCAAACTTCTTTTGCCTTCTTTTCTTCTTCATCCTCACTAGAGCTTGAGGATGAGGATTCTTCATCAGAATCACTCCAGGTTTCAGCAATGAAACCTCTCTCCTTCTTCTTGTTTTTGTAGGAGGATGGCTTGGAGTGCTTCCTGTGTTGTTCTTTATCTTTTCTCTTTTCCTTGTTCTTCTCCTCTGGACACTCTGGCAAAATGTGTCCAGGCTTCCTGCACCCATAACAAATAATTTCTTTAGTTGGAGTACGATCATACCTTGGCTTTTCTTCATACTTTGAAGATTTTCTTCTGAACTCTTTTCTCCCCATTTTGAGAAATCTCTTGGCAAACAATGCCATGAGCTCCTCATTTGATTGGCTGCCTTCTGAGGCTTCAGCAGCTTTAAGAGCTAGAGATTGCTCTTTTCTTGTTGGAGTGGGGGTCTTGGCTTCTGCTTCAGCTTCCCTTGTCTTCAGCACTTGCTCAAAAGATTTGAGCTTGCCGAGAAGGGCTTCAGTTGATATCTCATTGGTGCTTCTGGCTTCCTTGATTGGCCAGATCCTCAAATCCCATGTGCTAGGAAAGCACATAAGGATCTTATCATTGACCTCTGTCAATGAGATATCCTTGTCAAGAGTCCTCAGCTCATTGATGATTGAGCTGAGCCTGGTGTACATCGCTTCAACTGATTCAGCATCAGTCTTCTTGAAGTTCTCATACTGTGAGATAAGGTTGGACCTCCTGTCCTTCCTTTCATCAGCTGAACCAGCTACAATCTGGTTCAGTGTGTCCCACATGGCCTTAGCTGAGGAGCAGTCGGCCACCTTCTGGAACACCTCATCAGACATAGTCTGAGCCAGTATATTCATTGCTTTGGCATCAGCAATTTTGGCCTTCTTGTACTCATCATTATAGTCTGGAGGAGGCACTGCACTCAAATCAGATGATGAGGCAGTGGCAGCAGCAGGTGCTCTTGGGGGACCTGACAAAATAGAAGCAAAAATACTCTCATCAATAGAGTTCATATAAAGTTTGATCCTTGCCTTCCAGATGCCAAACTTTGCTAAGTTGCATGCTGGAGGTCTGGTGCTAGAATAATCCTTAGACTGGGCCATGATAGTGAATTTCTATAAACTCTTGGTATCTATCAGGATCTTGTGACTTAGGTGTTAGCCTATACAGTCAGTCAACCTCCCTCTGATACCAATTGAAAGTGAAGGGATAGATACTACTCTAGAGGGGGGGTGAATAGAGTAATCAAATTTTGCACAATACAAAACTTAACTGTCTACCCAACTCCCTTGGAGTGAAGTGCGGAATGAAGAGATTATAGATATTGGTTTAACCTTAAAGCCTAACACAAGTGTTGTGTACAAACACAAGCTAACTGTAATTACAGTTAAGCTTGGAAAAACCTAAACAGCAACTAGCAGCCTAGTTATATCTATTCACAGCCACAGTACAAGAAAAATAATAAACAAGCCAGACGACACAAGGAATTTTATAGTGGTTCCCCAAACAACTTGGGTACGTCCACTCTTCTACCCAAACGGTAGGAATCCACTACAGGTTTTTGATCAGGTGCCCTGCCACCAACAGGATCTTCTTCAGGTAGATCCAGAGACCCTTTAGACTTTTGATCAGGTGTCTAAAAACCAAGCACAGGTTTTTGATCAGGTGCCCTGCCACCAAGGGATACTTTTGAAGGGAGTAATAACCCTGTACAGGAGGGGGAAGAAGGTTAAGATGTCTTCTCTATTTTACAATAGATTAGAGAAGCACAAAAAGCTTGCACTGAGCTAGAATGCTCTAAAGAATCAAGGCTCCCCCTAGCTCAAAGATGTCCAGGTGAAGTCTTGCTTCAGTGCAGAAACTCTTCAGAAAATTCTGAAGGAAAGAGCTACAGGAAGAAAATAAATAACAAAAAGAAATCTCTTCAAGCAGCTATTCTTCTTCTTCTTCTTCAAAGAAACTCTGAGTTGAACTTCCTGAAAGCAGGAGAACTCAGGTGAAGAAGAGATGAAGATCTTAACACTTCTCAGTTAGATGGAGTTTTCTGAGAGCAGGAAGCTTGAGCTTGATGGAGGCTTGAGTGCTTTTGAATATGTGTGTAACACTAGCTTCAATCCTTCTGCAAAGGGTTCTTTTTATATCATCATCAAGCAACGGCTCTCTTCCATTTTGAATTGTTTGTCTTCTTCTAAGCCTTGAGACCTGGGCTGTAAATATCAAGAAGACAGAAATATTTCTGCAGCAAAACATTCCAAAAAAAGGAATAAACCTCTTTCTAAGAAGCTGCAGGCTTAAATCAAATAAACAGATAGACTAAATAAAGTCACATCAGAAACTATCTCTTTATAGCAAAAGAAGACTTTTCAGTCTAACGGCTATAAAGGGGCTGTCAGCAGATAAAGTAAATTAGAATGACAGCTAATAAGACAAACAACTTTATCTTAAAAGATTTAAACTCAGGCAATAAGAATAGAGCAAATAATGCCTGGAAACTTTATCATACAGCTTAAAATATCGTGCCAGAAAATGTATTAAATAATTAAATATAATAAATAAATACAAAATCCAAAGGCAGACAGAAAACGTCGAACGACCTTCGAAGATCGTCGAACGACGCCAGAAGATCGTCGAACTATCGGGCAGATAGTCGAACGATCCAGATAGTCGAGCTATCAAATAGATAGTCGAGCTACCGCAGCAGATAGTCGAACTATCAGGACAGATAGTCGAACTATCAAATAGTCGATCTATCTAGGACAGATAGTCGAACTATCAAGCGCAGAGAGATAGTCGAGCTATCAAGCAGATAGTCGACCTACCTCAGAAAACAGATAGTCGATCTATCAAAAGATAGTCGAACTATCAAAACAAACTAGATAGTCGAACTATCAACAGATAGTCGAACTACCAGCGCAGAACAGATAGTCGAACTATCAACAGATAGTCGAACTACCAGCGCAGAACAGATAGTCGAACTATCAACAGATAGTCGAACTATCAGCGCAGAACAGATAGTCGAACTATCAACAGATAGTCGAACTATCAGCGCAGAACAGATAGTCGAACTATCAACAGATAGTCGAACTATCAGCGCAGACCAAAGCGTCGACCAACTGATAGACGATCGTCGATCAGTCGATAGACGATAGTCGAACGGCGTTCGACTATAGTCGAACGAAAAAAAACTACTTAACCAAATTCTCAATTTGGAAAAGCGAGGACTCTACAGCTAGACTCCTAACCATTGACCATAGATATTTCTTGGGTCAAGGAGCACAAAGGAGAGGACTGAACTCAAATCAAACTAGGGTACCAACAAATAAGATTTAGGCACTTATTTTGGCCAGTTTGAGACTTTGCACCCATACCTAAAATTTTATCTTTATTAAGCCATTTTGAGCCTATTACCCTATCTTTTGTTTTTAGCTCCACAAAACATTTTACCAAAGCCTAAAAAACCAACCTAATTGCACACCTAAGACCAAGCTTGAACATAGAAATACAAATACGGTTTGTGAGTGATTAGGAGACTTTTCATTTTTGGTGGCTCTTTTCTAATAAAAAAAGAGTTGATTTATTTTTCTTTCCTCTTCAAAATAAAGATAAATAAAAATACAAAAGGAAAGGAAGAGATAGAAGAAAACTTTCAACATGATGAGAGAGTTAAAAAAAATAAGAAAAATACTAAAGGATCATGGATGTGGCTCAGTTCCAAAAGCCCTAGCAAATTTATGATGTGCAAGCTCTCTCTAGGTTTTGTTGTGACTAGCCATCATTTTTATCTTTGACCACCCTCACCAAAAACCTAAGCCTACATTTCAACCTAATTAAGCCCTATTGATTTATGTTTATAAGTTAAACTAGTGTCGTGGCGAGAGTGTGAAAGGGCACGCCTATGGCCATTGACATTGATGGATTTCTTTGGAGGGTATCTCGATCTTTGTTCGTGAAATGTTATTTTAGTACACACGCTACACTCTCCCTGAATATAATTTTATGATTTACCGAATTTTTCATTTCAACCTAATTTGTATGCTGAGTAAATTTTTCTACAAAAATAGCTACAAGCATAGGCATAAGACTTCGCATTTTACTCCTTAGGTTAAATTTTCTTTTCTAGCATTTAAAATTTTTCTAATCCCTATAGAAAGTTGTTTGCTCAGGACTAGCAAACGGATAAGTATGGGGGTATTTGATAACTCTAATTATTCCTATTTTTATTATCTTAATTTCTATTAATAGTTAGATATTATATATCAATTTTATAATATAAAGTTTTTAAATTAACTACTTTTTATAGTTTATCTTTATTTGATCTAACAAAATCATTTTTAATCTTGCAGGGCTAATCTATGGATTATTTGGAGTAGAACTGGGATTTTTCCTTTTTCGGCCAAGACATGCCCTATGACACGCCCTCTCTAGGCATGACCATAGGCGCGACACTAGTGGCTTAGAACGTTGACCGCATATCGACGAAGCTGCGACCGAAGAACCTTGACACGCCCTGCGACACGCCCTCCGTGGGCGTGTCTCATAGGCATGACACCCTTACACAGGGCTTGCCGGTCATTTGGAGAATTATTTTACCATACCACGTCAGATTAAAATGACATTCCTGGGTCACGGGCATGACCCAGGGCATTTTAAGGGCGTTTCCAGCCAATTACTCTGTCGTTCCTGCCGTTGTTGCCTGCTTGACGTTTCCAGCTTGACACGCCCTGGTCACGGGCATGATGAGGGGGCGTGATGCCTCCATCAAATGCAATTTATTCCTACTATTTTCCAAAAGCAGACTTGACACGCCCTAGGTAACGAGCGTGACCTAGGGGCATGACCCGTAATCTGCTATTTTTGGCCATTCCTCCTCCAACGTTCTCAGGGTTTCAAGATGACGGTTCTGAGCCTGACATGCCCTAGATCACGGGCGTTACCTAGGGGTGACCAACCAGTAATTTCTCCTATAAATTCCAGACAGCTTCAGATGCTTAGGATCGAATTTTGGGAGTTTGAGTCTTGTAGTTTGCTATTTTATATTGATGTATTTTCTATTTCTTAGCCTAGTTTTTCTTTAAGTTTCAATTCAAGTTGCTTTTTATTTTCAGCATGTCTTTCCCTACCTTAGCTTGTATTTCCCTAATGATGATGAGTAGCTAATTTTCATTTAGCACTTGATCATTATGAAGCTTGGAATAAAATAAACTCTTTCTTTTTTTATCAAATGTCTTGTTCTTAATCTTGCTCACTATGATTTATCTTTGAATTATATTTTGTCGAATTCATAATTAGCGGATATGGTTTTCGATCTAAGATCCATATCCTAAATGACCGAGAGGTTGCGGATACGAGGAGATCACTCAAGGATAAAATGAGTTTAATGCACTCCTCGAGAGAGGACGACATAAATCTTTCGGATTGGAGTCAAATCTAATAGTGAGGTTCACCGCCTAAAGCAAGCTTAGGGGTTTCGACTGGCCGAGAGGTCTTAATCGATCAACCTGAGGTTAGTCAAAAGCATGAGCTCGAGAGAGACGCTTTTGTACCTAGGAACCTCCACGGTCGAGTGAGCAATTTAAGAACTCGCATTACTTTACTTTCAAGAGGATTTATTTTATCCCAAGGGGATTCTAGATCAACTGCTAACTTCCCCAAAATCGAATTTCTCTTTCTTAGTGCAACGCTTCTTTTTTCGTTCAAACAAAAACCAACTTTTTCGTCCGATAAGATAATAGCTCTTTCTTGTGAGTACAAGTACTCGACAAGCCCCGAGTCGATATACGACACTTGATTCTATACTCCGAAGGATAGGTATACTTGCCTCATCGATTGGAAACATGCATTAGCATGGAGAAAATATCCATAAGGGACAAAAAAATCTACTCGAAACGTGTGCACAAGAAATGAAAAAGAAACCTGAACCACTAAACTCTAGGAATGATGGAATTATTCCCGCCTAGTAAGTAGGCTAAAAATTTTTTTTTCTTACAGGAAATAAATTGAAGATTATTAAAGAAAAAAATTATTTTTGTTGGAAAATAAGAAATTTAGGCCACTATTGGCAGACAAGGATTTTTTTTGTAATTTTGGCAAATAAACGTGCATACAAAGTGCGTGTCAATGTGCTAATATGAGGGGGAGGGTGTCAATTAAGAAATTCACGTGAACCTCCCTCTGATACCAAATTGATGCAGGCTCACACATTGACAACGAATAAATCCACGGACTAACACGTAAATTTCTCTTCGATCCAAATCCTATACTTGCACAATCGTTCTACGCAGCACCACGTTAATTAATTCTATCAATTATATGCTAGAGTACGGGTAGCCAAACCGATTAGGATGGAATAGAGGCGATAAGCCAATATTCTTTCTGGCTAAAAGGACTCACCCGGTCCATATGAGCGATGTTGTACCAAATGAGATCTACAAAATAAAATACGATTCAGAAAAGGTAGATTTCTCCCAACAAAAGAAAACGAAGGTTCGCCAAACCTTTCTCGAAATTAAAGGAAATTAAGAGGGACAACAAAAGAAATTGAAAGATCACCACGATATAATTTTTATTGCTATCAAAAATTGAACGCTAAGAATCTACCACCATAGGAATTAATCTATGAAGAGAAACACACAATAGGTAGAAAGGATTCGTTACCCTATCAGATGGATGAGTCCGATTTATCTACTTCGATCATTCTTCAACGGCTCCGCTAGAGTCACGTCGGTTGGATAGAAACTTTTCCGCCTTCGTCGCTTCACGCCGGAGTTGATCCACAAATTGAGATCTTCTTGCCTTGGCTGAATGTTTCACCCCAAAAATAGGAAGGTGGTTGGTCGGGTTTGGTAGGGATTGAAAAGATGGTTGGTTTTAGATTTATTTATGGAAGGTTGTGGTCGGATTAGGTTTTGATAAGGGGGGCTCAGTTTTGTAAATGGAGGAGGGTGGTCGGGTTCCTTGATGAAGGTGGTCAGTTTATTTTGATGGAGGTGGCCGACTTGTGTAGGGGAGGGTGGTGGTGGTTGGCGGCTAGGAGTGGGGAGTAGGGCAAGGTTGGCGCCTATTAAGAGGAGGGCTTGGCTTTGGCCGAACTTGAAGAACAAGGAGGTGGTCGGGTTTAGCAAAGGAGAAGAGGGAGAGAGGGTGGAGGGAGAAGGTGGTCGGCGGCCTAAGAGGGGAGGAGGAGGGGAGCCAAACTCCTTAGAGGGAGGGAAGAGGGGAAAACCAATTAGGGTTCATATTTTTTTCCTTTCATTCATTTCTAAATCAATATGAGAACCATACATGCTTATATATAGGCTTTACATCACTCTTTGGCTACATGCAGCCCAATATAAAAGAAAAGAAAATAAAACACACTAATGTTTTAAACATTACATGCAAATTAAATAAATATTGCAAAATAAAATAAAACATAAAATGATTCAAATAATTATCAATATTTATTAATAAATTATTAATAATTATTAATAAATTGGTTTGCACCCAGGGTGGAGAAAGTTCTTCCGTAAGCACGCCATCACCGTCTTCAATATGTTGAGGGCCATCATCTCCATCAGGTAGCTTAGGCAGTGGTCGCTTGACCAAGTTAGCGCCGCTTGTCCCAGTAAGTGCCTATTGACTCAACCCTATCCGATGCATGGCCTACTATCGCTAGTGTTATTGTTATCTCCTAGCAGTAGCAACCCGAGACCACTAGTTCTTGACTCTCGATACTCGATGCCTACGATCGCTAGCAGTATTGCTATCGCCAGGCGGTAGCTTTAAGTAACTAGAATTTTGTTGTTTTCAAGTATGGGGAACTAGGAGTGTTACACCACTTTAGGAAGGAGCCACAGATGCTGCATTTCTAAAATCTCGAGAATGTTGTAAGAGCCTAATAAAGGTTTGTCAAGTAAAGGTGATCACCTTGCAAAGAGACTTAGAGGCTCATTGTGCTCCTAACATGGTTGTCACATACAGAGGACAACTATTATTAATACCAAATCATATCGTGTTTGGTGATGTTACATGCTCTAAGGATCCCATTGTAGAGGATTTTTTTGTCGATGAAAACTTTACGGAACTCATGTAACTCGATGGGATTCCCTAGAACGCACAAGGTAACTCTCGCACAACGAAGGAAGTTGCCGCTCTAATCGATAGAAGACTCACTTATGAGGAAGTGAGGCCAATTATCGAGGAGTAATATGTGACCAGGGTTGGGTCACTAGGACACACGTAACATCCCAAATTGAACTATCCCCCTCCCTTGAGCGACTTGTGTCACTACAAGTTGAACTAGGTAGTAGCCCAAAGACCTTAGGGAGGTCAAGATTGAGTCATAGTAAACATGTAATTATGAGGAAAACTTGCAAAAATTTAATTAGGAAAATATCCCAAAGTCACGGGTGTGACATTAACATGTCACATGCGTGATATTCATAAGTCACATGTGTGACATTCATAAGTCACGGGCATGGCATTCACAAGTTACGGGCGTTACCTTCCCAAGTCACGGACATGACCATATAAATCACGGGCATGACATAAATAATGTCGTCGTGTCTTAAAATAACATCGTAATAAGTAAAATATCATCGTGTTCATGGCATGACATTCACAAGTCACAATCGTGATCGTATAAGTCACAGGAGTAACCATATAAGTCACGAGAGTGACCATATTAGTCATGGGCGTGACTTAGCTAATGTCTTTGTTTCATGAGATAGAGTTGTAATAAGTAAAATATCATCGTGTTCACGACGTGACCTTATGTACACGGGCGTCACCGGAGTTTGCTGAGTCCGGCATGTTACGGACTAGTCTGTAGTTTGCTGAGTCAGGATTGCAGATTGGTTTGGAGCTTGGGATATCGACATGGCCTTGTGCCTTGATCTTGCTCTGGTGCGGTTTGGTGGTAACCGCGTAGTTCAGCAGTTTGTGTGGACTGCCCCTTGTATCTGTTGGTGTTGTGTTCGCACCAAGGATGGCTAGCAGTATGGACTTGGCCTGGATCTGTACCAAGTCCATGTCTGCTTTGTCCGAAAAAACAAGTAGCGGTTAGCACAGACTGCTTTCTTTGTTCTTCGAGTTCGGTAGCAGTCAGACTTGTGTGCTCTGGTTGTGAGCTCAAAGTGTGCGGACTGGAGCTGTGTACGCATGTGTGCGGACTGGTGGAGTTTCCGTAGGGTCCGGTGGTGTGGAGGACAAGTCCGGTCTTGGTCTTCTAGCGACAAGGCGGATAGGACTTTTATCCGGCCTTGGTGGTGCGACCTTGGCGGACTGGCTGTCCGACCTAGTTGCGGCGATAAGGCGGTCTGGTTTTGTGTTTGCAGCTATGTGGATACACTCAATACTCTCCTCGAGATAGGGTGGAGATCCTATCATCTAGGGCAGTGTTCACACTCCTCTTCGTGCCAATAAATATGACCCCTCGTCACATCAACAGTACAACTGAATGAATATTAAGTGAGCTCAGGCGGTTGATGCGGACAAGTTTTTGTGTTCGCGCTGTTTGAGAAGTTGGCCGGTTTTTTGTTTTGCAGATTGTGCGGATAGTGCAGAGAAGCCAGTGACTTGGTTCTTACTTTGGTCAGGGATCAGTGCGGACTCTGCAGTTACAATCGGTGGTTAGTAGCAGGCCACAGTTTGCGACTAGACGGTAATCTCTTTAGCAACTCTTTCCCAGTTCAATAAGTTGTCCACTTCTGGCGGCTTGTTCAGTTCGACAACAGTTGTTCGCATTAATCTGGCGGCAAGGTGTCCTCGTGGTTACATGGCTAGCAAATTTTGGATAGAGTTCAACATTGGAATAATGGGTTGTCTGTGCGGCTAGGTTGCGGTCTGGAGACTTAGCGTCTTCAGCAGACTCCATAGTGCAGCTCGACAGAGTTGGCGGTTTCTCCTTGAGTTCGCGCGGCTAGTTCTTTGCCTTGTATTTTTTTACTTTCATCGGGTAATTCGGCGAATCATGTCTCTCCATGTATACCTCGTCTTGTAAAGTTTTTTGATAGTACAAGGTTTTCTTGCTCTTTTAGTTGCATTTGGTTTACTTGGCTTAGTTTTGGTTAAGTGTTTCTACGTCTGGCTTCCCGTTTTTTGCGGTTCATAAATTTTTACATGGTATTAGAGAGAACAGAGGATTGAGCAGTGATCAACTGACAGTCTTGCTTTTTTGCTTCTGGAAGTCTTGTAGACCAGTGTTCGTGCAATAGAAGGTGGATTTGCAAGAGGTCTTGAAAATGAGCTTTTAACGCCGACCAACTTCAAGAAGTGGAGGTCGTGCATAGAAAGCTATCTTTTGGGAGAGGACCTTTGGGAGGTTGTCTGCGGATATGAGAGGCAAGAAGTTACTGTTGCGGCTAGTAATGATGAAGCGGTGAGAGCTTGGAGGAAGACAAATGTGAAGGAGAGGAAGCTTGCCTTCGTGGGCTATGATGAGAGAAAGAAGGGATAAAAGTGTATGAACCCTGTGACGAAGAAGTTCATCGTCTCCAGAGACGTGGTCTTCAATGAGCTGATGTCATATAGAGGTGGCTCATTTGTAGAGATGCAAGAAAGAAGGTCGGATGGCGGGTAGGAGGAAGCTGTAAAGGATCTTCTAGAGAAGTTGTTTGTGTCACCAGGAGCTCTAGGGATTTTTAGCTCTAGGGTAGAGGCTTCTGGTTCAGGAAGCAGGAGGAGCGATGCTCCAAGTATGCCAAGGAACCGAGCTGATCCAGAGGAAGAATTAGAGGTGGTGAGCTGTGGTCAGGTTCTTCGGAGGTCGAAGAGGACCATTAAACTTCCAGTTCAGTACAACGAAGAGAACATGGTGAGCTTTGTCTCGTGTTTCTTCGCAAACCCTCTGGACGAGCGGGATCATTCTAGCTTTGAAGATGCCATGGGAATGATGGCATGGATGAGGAGATGACTGCCCTCAGAAGGAATGAGACTTGGGATCTTGTTCCCATGGTCGATGACATTACTCCTGTGACATGCAAGTGGGTGTACAAGCTGAAGAAGAAGGTATATAAAATCATCGAGCGAAACAAAGCTCGGTATATAGCTCGAGGGTTCTACCAACAATATAGAAAATACTATATGGAGATGTTTTGTCCCGTTGTGAAAATGACTTCAGTGCGTGTGGTGATTGCCTTGGTGGCTTGCCAAGGATGAAGGATGTCGTAGCTTGACGTAAAGAATGCTTTTCTTTACGGTGAAATTGATAAAGAAATCTTCATGGTTCAGCCACAAGGATACGTATCTGAAGATCATCCAGGACACGTCTACAAGCTTAGGAAGGCCCTTTACGGATTGAAGCAAGAGCCTTGAGTGTGGTACGAGATGATCGCAGAATACCTTCAATTCTGCGGGTATTTTTCTTCTGACTCTGACTCAAGCCTGTTCGTTAAGAAGAAGGGGGGCTTTGATTAGTTGGAATTATATAAGGTTTTTCGGACTCATCTGGGCTTATTATCTTACACGTGCACTACTTTTTCAATTGGAAAAGTCATATTTTCGTTTAGATCTTCACTTAGCCAATAGTGCATTGTTTTGGCCCAATGCGGTGTGCGATTTTGAGCTCTTGTATTGAGGGTAAGTTCTTGGAGCACCTCACACTTGTTTGTTCTGATTTATATGATTGTTGGGATGGATTTATTGCTATGTAGGTAGTCGAGACGTCCCGAATTCCAATTCCAGTTCCTGTGAAAAACGTAGGGTCGTGCGAATTTATTCTTGCACAGTCTCATGGCAATCGTGTGTTATACAAAGCAGTTCTGGGGACGTGTGTGGCTACCCGTGCATTTTGTTCCCGCAAGGTTTTGGCCAAACTGTACGAGAAGGAAACACACAGTCTGCGTATTTTTCCCTGTATTTCAGCTTTCTGGGGTTAATCGTGTGTTTCCTTCACACACGGGCATACACGCCCGTGCGCGAGTAAAACGCATGGTTCCCCTATATTATCTTGTTTTCCTGCGCTCTGTGTTTACCCGAGCTATTTCCTTCATGCATGGGCGGAAGCGTCCGTGCGCGAGTAAAATGCACGGGTCAATGCATCTTCATCCGCAAGCTTGGCCTGGAAGTTAATAATGCACGGTTAACGTACGGTCGTGCACCAAACCGTGCGTGCCTATTTTTTGACCTGCATCTATTTAAGCGCGGATTTTCCATCATTTCGGGAGAGACTTTTCTCCAGCCATTCCAGCCGCCTTTTTAGGGAAAAGCTCTGCCTTTGCACCTTCGCCCTTCATCTTCCACCAAGGAGAGAAGCCCCGACCATGCTCGTGAAGCCTACATCTTGTCTGTGCTTGCTCTCGACCTCCTCCTTCTTCTTTTAAGCTCCACTTAGAGATTGAGGCCATAACCAACAAGAAAATGGAAGCTTGCAACCTTCTTCCACATCGTGACACGAAGAAGACGGGTCCATTGGAAGGTAGTGACAGCCTTCTCTACCCCGGACATAGTTGAGGACCGATCTTGGATGTGGATTGACAACCTGGTGATTCCACCCGCGACCCCTCGACGAGCTTTTGGATTCAGTCGATCTCTTGACTTGTTCTTGTCTTTCTTGTTGAATATGTGTGTTTAAATCTGTTTATGTAGATGATATGCACTTTAGTTGTAAACATTATTTATTTCATGTCTATGTGAACTTGTTTTGTTTTACCGCTTTAGTGGCTTGAGTAGCTCCCGTATTTTCATCCGCCACCACAGCTGGTGCTGCCACTCTAGTGATTGCTAGAGGTGTGCATAGCGAAGATGTGCTCATGACCCTCTTTTCTCCATTCTCGCCACCTCATCCGCAAGCCTACTCGTCCATCCGCCCAGCGATTCGGTGCATAGTGGCCCGTGTAGTCTTCCATCCCGCCTGGCGAAGCATCGCATAGCGGTGTTGCATAGGAGTAGTTTATAATATTTTACTTTCTTTTTCCACAAACAACCAAACCCCCCCTTTCGTAGGTTAGACCTTTGGACTTCAATCTCAAATCCTCCTCAGAATTAACACCACCTTGCTGTGTTCCCTAGAGATCAATTCTTGGGGATGTTCGCCCATTTTTTATTACTTGTGCGACCAATACACTTGTTGTTCAACGCATCAAATTTTTGGCACCGTTGTCGGGGAGCACAGCCGTGTGAGTTTTATGTAGGAGATCTTGTTATTGTTGTTTCTTGTTTTTATTTATTTTCCTGCTTTCCATTTATTTTGCTTATTTCTTTTTGCCCTTTTCTTATTTTTGGTTTTGAAAGCCGATCCGTGTTATTTTATTCAAGTTGTGTAGCACCCTTTTGGCAAATATTTTTGTTCGCGATGTATTTCGTAGCCGAGTGTCGTCTCTATGACACTTTGCGCCGATACATCGACGACATGGCTGCTATAAATGGCGAGCACTATATTCGATTTTTGGTATGTCAAGGTATAGGCCACATGGTGAAAGATTTCTCTAGTTTGTGCGAGACTTCTCCCTTTGTGGGCGTGTACGCAACAACCTCCCGTTCGCGGAAGACTGTTGTGGGTAGGCCTACCAGGGTATTTCTTGGCCCATACACTGACATCGCTCATCTGGCTTGTTCTTTACCCGTTAAGATTACCAAAGAATCTCTCGCTGCATACAGATCCTTCATGGTTCCCTCGCTCCCTTTTTACGAGCTTCCATTGAGTGATGACGATCACTCTGGTGTTGGCCAGCAAAAAGAGGATCAAGAATACATGGGAGCTCCTGTATGGGACGCAGAGATTGTTCCTATCGACGGGGTGGCATCTGTGAATGATTTTGCGATGGGGCATGCTCATTCAGTGTTTGATTTTGAGAGCAGTTTCGCCCCTCCACAATTTTTTCCTGATGGTGCTACGCCATTTTTGTGTGAGTCGGCTGATGATGCCGTATTTCAGGATGATTTGGTGCCTGAGGTTGCGCCGAGGTGGGATGAGTATTCTTCTATCTCCGACGGAGAATGTGGATCTTCAGAGAACTATGACGCACCCTGGTGGGATGAGGAATATTCCCTTTTCGATGCGGAGGTTTGCACCTCCTTATTGGATGAGGCGGTTCCTCTTACCACCGCAGACCTCGAGTTCTCGGATTCCCCCTGATACGACTCATATGATACCGATAATTATCTTTGTTTGGATCCTGCTGGGAGTGAGACCGGGACCACTCCCCCTATTTCTAATTATTTTAGTTCTTCATCTTCTTTATTTCTTGATCCCCTTTCTCTATCTGAGCTTTTGCAGGTTGAGTCTCTACGGGTATGTTTGGATGACGATGAGCCTTGTGCTCATGCCGTCGCCATCGCTTCCTGCAAACCTGTGGTGGACGATGCCTTGCTAGGCAAGGATTTATTTTGTGATAAGATTAGCGAGGACCAGTGTTCCTCCTCTTCTTATTTCCTATTTCCTCTACCTGAATTAGTCAGGTATTATTATATAGGTTGAGGGGTAACAGCTTTATCGCTGTATCGGTACTTGATACCGCAACGGATATTAGGCCAGTAACCTATGCATTTTTTATTTCATAGGCCAATTAGCTAGGACTTTTTGTCTTTCGAATAAGTCCTGCTGGGATTACAATAACTTCAGTACGTATCTAGGAGTAGGAATAGTTAGTTAATTTTTATTGTTTTAAAAATTTCTTTGCATGTTGTTTATTTTGTTTTTGCCTTAATGCATGCTTGCGAGATTTTTGTGTGCTTGCGCCTAATTCGGGAAGATTGGCGAGTCGCTCAAGAGGTTCATTGTTCCATTTGCTTTTGTTTTTCTCGTTGTTGCTTCAGGACAAGACTTCCCGGAGAAAATGAGGCGAATCTGGCAATTTCATTTTGGCAACCATGATGACCGCCTTCAGATTGGTACGTTGTGTTTCCTCTAGCAGTACGTGGCGCTATGTTATTCGTACTATTGAGCGTTAGCAGCCAGCTAGGGATTCTTCTGCGGCTGCGGGATCTTCTTCGAAGTCACGCAGGCCCGACGATGCAGCTCCAGGCCATACTGTGCCTTTGGCCCCAGTGTCTTCTTTTGCCCTTGCTCCGCACCGTAGGAGTTTCGCGGAGGATTATCCCGACTACTATGCGCGGCATTTGCAGATGGAAGAGTTGATTCGCCAGCAACACGACATGACAGAGCGCATTATTGAATTTCTTGGGGTGCCCCCTGCTGTCCCTGCTCGAGCTTTTACTTCTCGTGCCTGTACTCTGCCTCCGCATCCATCTTTTCCTGATCAGCCTGAGTGACTGCTTCTTTTCTCCTCGGATGGGGTTGTCTTTTGTTTTTCTTCATGTTTATATTTTTGATGGTTTGGCTAATAATATACTTTACTTTATTCAGCTGGGGCTTCGTCCCCAGGGTGGTTAGTAGATATATTGTTTGCAGTGCCTTTCCTTCTTGTGTTACTGTGTTTAGTTTCGTTTTATATATGTGATGATTGTGTTTAGTTTAATAAATCGTAAGCATTGCTAAGATTAAACTTGTTATGGTTTTGTGTATACATTTTTGCTGGAGCTCTTTTGTAGGTTGCCTTTCCTTGGCGCAGCGAGGTAAGCTAAATATTTTTGCAGGTTTGGCTTCATTCTTTCTCGTCAATCTCTTGGTATGCTCGTTTGCTGAGTATGGGGTAACCTCTCCCCCGACTTATATTTCATTATTTTATTACAAATCTTATGTTCAGTTGCATAGATTAAGTCTGGTGGGGGTGAGACTCGTGTTGTTACCCGCACACGAGCACATTTCACTCGCATACTAGAAACTTTTTTGGTTATATCATTTGCATTTATATTGCACTCCACAACACCCACTAGAGAACGTGTACTTAGGCACTTGTATGCGCCGAGCTTGCTTATCACTTGTGCGTAGAATAAAGAATGTTGTGTTGATTTAGGATTACATGATGGAGTAAAATGTTGACTCCAAGAGTGTTCCTAGGTGTGCACTCTTGCTCATTTAGAGTTTGTGTAGGTTAAAATTCTTTATATGCTTATAGTTTCTATTTTTTTATTAGCGTAGATTTTGTTTACAACACACTATTTGTGAATCTGGTTATGAATCAAATGGTGGTGTAGGATTGTGTGTGGGAGTTCATGTAACGACCCTAGCCGATCCAACGTGGCAGTGCCACGGCTCCGCTCTAGGCGTCGCTACCGGGCTGCAGCCCAAGCACCCCAACCCCTCTCCCTCCACAGGCGGGTTGTTGGTGGCCACAGCCTCCCTTTGATGAGCAGCTCAATTGGTGATGAAGGTTGAAAGAACTCCATAGTTAAGCGTGCTTGGGCGAGAGTAGTACTGGGATGGGTGACCTCCTGGGAAGTCCCCGTACGGCCCAACTTAACTGTCGAGTTCGCTCATCAAAGGGAGGCTGTGGCCACCAACAACCCGCCTGTGGAGGGAGAGGGGTTGGGGTGCTTGGGCTGCAGCCCGGTAGCGACGCCTAGAGCGGAGCCGTGGCACTGCGACGTTGGATCGGCTAGGGTCGTTACACGGTCGGTGCCCCACGCCATATTTCACAGACAAACGACAGAATTACTTATGAATATCAAAAACCTTTCTACGCACATCCTAACTTAGAGCATTCTAGCGGAAGATTATTACTTGCAAAAACTCAATCAATGAATGTCCACTACTATATAAATACCACATTTATATATACCACCAGGAATGTATACAAGCTCATAAACGCTCCCGGCCTTAAGGCCTTACAAGTTTCTCTTTACAAAAGATGATTTCATACATCGGCACGCAGGCCGGCCACACATGAAATCCAACTCTTCGCACGGCCTTCAAGGGCCTACAAGAAGCAACATCAAGGGCTTCAGCCCGCTCAATCCAGTTCAGCTCGCAACACCTGCATATGGACGTCCACCCCACATGTGATAAACAAAACAACGGTCAACATTCAGCTGACCAATTATAACGACCATACCCCTTACCCGGGGCAGTGGTTCCTTTCCTGCATGCATTGCAATCACAATATATATCACAATAAGTGCACTCAGACACAACAACAACACCCACGTCGGCCTTCGTGCCAGATGCTCCGTGCACTCATGACACGCTTACGGTGTACCAGATAGTCCTTAGTACACCACCGATTAGAGATTCTTAACTTGTTGGCGATGGAGCATAGTCTACTACAATGCGCAGACTGGAGACCCTCTCACCCATCCCGTTCAGAGGTGGTAACCTCAAGACAACACTTGAGCATTTCAGATCGACGAGCCATTCTGGTCTTCTAATCGATCTCTCGTTATGCGCTCCAACGTGGCTGGATCCAACCTTTTCTCGGACGGACATAATTCAGGTACAGGTCAGCCTTTTCTCGTTGCCCAACTCGTCAATAACGCATATCTTGACGCGGGTCGGCTTTCCCTTTCCTGTCCACACAACTATCAGAGCTCACGACTCTCTCACAGGAGTTCACAACTCCATTACCACACAAGCTCTTGGGAGCACACCGCTCAACCAATCACATGATCTGGCTCTCACGGCCACAACGCATTCAGCTCATGTAGAGCATACAACACAAGGAGCTCACAAACCTCCTCACCCTACTCGTTACATACACGGAGTCTTCTCCGGTTCGCAATATAAATATCACCAATCCAGACTAACCGTCCAGATGGGCTTCACACAACATGCCTATTCCGTACTACTCATTTCCGGATCTAAATGCAGACTCAACCGCTGGAATCGCTTACGCTTTCCACCTCTTGGTAGATGATCTCATGCACATGCATAAAGTAGGACTTCACTTGTCCAAGAAGGAGATCGTTACCCTTGACGATCGTTTCAGAGCTATGAAAAACTGGCCGGTTGGAAATCACCGCGACGACCTTGCCTCCACAACGCTGAACTCGGCTTTCGATTCGGACCGCTGAAGCTCCACCGACGGCCGGAAAGCTTCTTCTTCTCCTCCTCCAAGCTCTCCCTTCTCTCTAGCTTAGAAAGAGAATGATCACAAGTATAATGAGAAATACATCTCATTCCACGGCCTTATCCCTGCATGAATAGGTTTGGATTACAGGATCTAAGTAGAAGAAAATGAACGGCCTTGATCTGCTTTGAAAAGAATCTAAACAGGTCTGACACGGCCTATGACACGGCCGTGTCACAGACCGTGCCCCTTAAGCGGCAACAGAACCGACTCAATCCGGATCAGAACACGGGCTAGACACGCCCGTGTCAAGCACCAGACACGCCCGTGTCACAAGGTACACGCCCGTGTTGAGGGGAGTGTCCCTCAATCAACACAGGATCAACTCTCCCGAGAAGGACACGGCTAAGACACACGCCCGTGTCCTTGGCCGTGTGCCAAACACACCCCTGTGACACGTCCGTGTCACACGCTGTGTGCCACACTCGACATAGCCCGGTTACCAACCCGAGCAGGACACGCCCTGGGACACGCCCGTGTCCCAGCCCGTGTCGCCTCTCAACGATCGTCGACTTTATTTTCGTCGAGCTCTCGTGACACACCCGAGCACCCAGAGCTGGACACGCCCGTGTCACCCAGCCTGAACTCCAAATTGAAATTTCGAAGTGAGTTTTTTTGAGGTCCAAATTGGGAGTCTAAACGACTTCAAATTAAAAAATGTTCAACATGAAAGTTATTCATCTCGGAGAGATCAACAACTTTCATGTTCATCATTTTTTTTGATTTCACTCGAGTGATTCGCAAAACTAGAACTCCACCCCCTAAAATTAGTGCGGGAACTTCTGGGATCCAGATCCGCCTAGAGTATCACCCGACATCCAGCGTCGACCCCGGGAGAAATTCTTGCATCGGGGACTCGAACGCCGTCCGCGTCCACTCAGCGCCTGCCATGTGAGCACTGAACGCGCATTGCATGACTTGTTTTTCCTCTCTGTCCATTGTTATATCCACTCGGCAACTTCTCCTCTCACGGGACGGACGGAGACCGGTCGTAATAACGACGCCGACCCCGGGCGCCTGAACTAACTGTAACTTATGGAAAGAAATTGAATGGCAGATCAGTGGGAAGTCAGCGGGTCTACATGAACGGCAAATCCGCTTCACCGCCGGCGGGCTGGGGGACCGCCGCACCTCCGGTCTCCGACGGTCCTGACGACATCTCGAAGCTCTTCCCTCTATCATCATGCAGATCTCAGCTCATCCCTCCCGCCCCGAACAGGCGGCGGTCGGCGATTGACTTTCTTCATGACTTCTGTGGATCCTCCTGGATCGCCTATGGCGCCTCCTCCCTCCTCGTGATTTCCCATTTCCCTTCCCCTCTTCCCGCGCACGAAAGCCTAGTTGGTCCATTTTTCCGCCAGGTCATCGAGCCGTCCACCTGTGGCGCTGATGACGGGACCGATGCCCTAAACGCCGTTTCATGGTGCCCCGTGCGTCCTTCGGAGGGGGAGGTCGCTGCGGCGCAGGGAAACTCCATTCGGCTGTATTTACCGCGTGTTGACAATGAAACAGGTTAGAAGAGTTCCAATTCCTTTTTTGCATTTCTTTATTTATTTTAATGCCGACTAAGCTAAAGTTATTATTATTTTTTATCTATGTATATTATTTCGCCCTGTGAAGTTAAATGGAAAGCCTTTGCAAAGAAAACAAGGTGAAAAGAAGAAATCAAGCTATTTCTAACAATATTCAACTTCTAAGACAGATATAATTAATTGGGATTTTTGGCAAAGTGCATCCCAGAATTATTAGCTTTTGACAAAATACAACAACACTCAAGCCTTTATCCCACTATAGTGGGGTCGGCTATAGGGATCCTTTGTCGCCATTGTTTCCTATCTTTTGTCATAATCTCACTAATGCCTAAGTACATCATGTCTTTCCTTACAATTTCATTCCAAGTTTTTATTGGTCTACCCCTCCCTCGTTTAACATGCTTAGTGACTAGACTCTCACAACGCCTAACAGGTGTCTCTAATGGTCTCCTTTGTACGTGCCCAAACCATCTCAGACGAGCTTCTCGCTTTTTCTCTGCAATTGGTACTTGGCAAAGCAAAGTGCACCCTAAGTAGGCAAAAAAATGAATTGGCCAAAATGTGCACCCTAGGGTGCACAATGTCAAGGAAAACAACTTTAGGAGGTGCATTTTGCTATATTTAAACTTTTTGGGATGCATTTTGCCAAAAGCCGATATTTTCGGGATGCACTTTGCCAAAAGCCCATATAATTGACATGAAATCAAGGATAGTCCAACATGGCCCCAAAATTGCCTACAAGCAGAACAGGAGGACAAAGTGCGCCCAAACTCAAAACTAACACATTGAATATGAATATGCAAGCATAACCATTCTTCATGAATAACTACAAATGCAAAATGGAGGTACCAAAAGCCACACTGACTAGCACTGAAGTGGACTATAATAGGTTGTGTGTTCATCTAAAAAGGAAGCATGGTTATTATTTAGGATTAATAGACTGAGCACGAACAATATGCCAAAAGCAATCTGAAGATCAACTCAAACTAGGTACCAGTAAAAAAATCAAGAAACATCTAGCCCAAGTGTGAAAATTGTCAGTAAGCCAGGTAGGAGAAGCATATTGCCAAAGAAAACCCATAACAGCTTATTGGAGCAAATGAGTGTTCAAATCTTTCATGGAGAGGATTGATGATAACTCGTGCAGGACGCCTGTCATGTTAGTTTCCTAGGAAACTATTACCTATATTTTAAAGATCCACTTCTGCCAAAGTGTAAGATGTTGCTTCTTGATTGCTACTCAAGTTGGTCGGATTTGGCTGACACGGATACCCATTTTAGTTTATTGTTTCATAAATCTAGTCTCAGACAAAAATCAAGTGTCGATTACTATTGACATCTCTAAATGAGGTACCTTTAAGGTGATTCTAGCAACCTCCTCCTGGAAGAATTTTTACATTCAATGATTTTAAGAAGAAGATGATTACTCAATTCACTGACGCAAAAAAGTTGTTGAAATAAATGCAGGTATTGTTGAATGTGAGATAAGGGTCAAGCGAGATCCTCTGAGGTATTCAACTATTCATTAATTTTGTGGACTAGATGTTTGAGGTACAAGACTTGGGGCTTACAACTCTTGATTCACCGACTCAAAGACTTTTGTGTGTTCTTTCTGCTATGCATTCGGAAGTAAATCACCAAAAAGTTGGTCAAGTGGTTAGAGCTTGCAAATTATGACATCAATGCCAAGTAATATAATCATATGGTCCATCCATGAGATACACCATCCATAGAAGGAGAACTTGGTGCCATTACACTCAGTTGACAAGGCCAGTGCTGATCATGGACGAGTATTATATGTTCCAATAGAATTGCAATTGTTACGTTGAAGAATGCTGACATCTTAATGATTTATTAGTGGGGTTGGGCATTGATATTCATGGGGAACATTGATAGGTTGACTCAACTTGCATAACGTAGGGGAAAACAAGTCATCTTGCAGCTTGACACTTCATTTATGGCCAAAGTGAAGAGGTTTTTGAATGTTGAATAGATTGTGGAGGTTCAGTACCCTGATTAGAGTTCTAGTGTAGTAATGATGGATAAATCTTATGAAAACTGCAGGATGTGTATAAACTTCACCAGTCTTTGTCTAAACTTGTCTAAAAGAATACTTTCCATCATAATATACTGATGCTATGGTTGATTTTGGCGGTCAACTATTTGTAATGATTTTTTCTAGTTATTTTAGGGTTTAAGATTTAGGATTGATCGTTGTGGACACCCTTTAAAGAGATACATGTAGGGTGATTCTAGTGTCTTCGTTCGAGAAGAGTTTCTTTATACAATAATTTTAAGAAGGTGATTACTAACTTTACTAGTGCATAAAAGCTACTGAAAAAATATAATCATTGTTGAATATGATATAAAGGAGAAGATCCTCTGAGGTCTTTACTGGTTTTCCGGGCGAGATGTTGGAGGTCCAAGATTTTGAGCTTTGCAGTTGACTGACCAACATTGACTCAAAGACTTAAGAGGATTCTTTTTGCTATCAACGACATGCATTGAAAATTAACTCACCAAATTTTTTGGCCGACTAGAGCTTGTAGGTTGCACCATCAATGTCGAGGAATATAACCATATGGTCTATGCCAATTAATACCATCCATAAAAGGAGAATAGGGAGCCACATTTGCTCGACAATCAGCTTAGATTAAGTAGTAATGGTAACAATGAAAAATGCCAATTGTAGAGACAGATGTAAGTGAGAGAAAATCACCCAGAATTTTATGAATTATTAAATACATGAGTACATATACTTATATAGAGAGGAAGACAGAGAGAGTCTTTTACATCTACAATGTGAGACTAAATAGACTATACGTGGGCTTGTACATGGGCTTCTTTTATTGGGCTTTTTCCATTATATCTTAACACTCTCCCGCAAGCTGGAGCGTACAAGTCGTAGGCAACAAGCTTGGATAAGAACTGATGATATAATGTTCGAGAGAGAGCTTTGGTTGTTAGACTATACTTTGTTACATGCAATTGTTAATTAATTATTCCTCCTTGTAATCCCTCTATATTTAGAGGCTCCTTAGTGTAATGGAATTAATCTTTTGGGTTCACGGTTCACGGTTCAACATGGTATCAGAGCCAGACGTGTTCCGCTAACCCTAATCCTCCGCAGCCCGCGAAGTTCCGCTGCCCGCGCCTCTTCGCAGCCCCGTCGCTCGCCGCGCGCCGGTCGCCCGACCCCTCCGCAGCCCACCGCGCGCCGGTCGCCCGCCTCCTCCGTAGCCCGCCACAGCCCGCCGGTCGGAAACTTCGGCCTCCTCTTCCGCCGTTTTCTCCCGCCCCTTCTCCTGCCTCTTCTGGCGTCGGTCCTTTATGCAGTGATTTTTCTGCTTCCTCTTACGCCCTCCATCCTTCATGATGGTTTTCTGTGGGTGGATTCTTCCCCCTCTACCTTTCATCTCTTGATGCCCTAATTCTTGGGCTGTTTTCTTCTCCGGATTTCTCCCCCTTTGCGGGATTTGTATTCCTGCGCGATGAGTTCTAGTGGCGCGGCTTCTCCGACTTCTCCCTCTCTTTCTACCGAAGTTAATCCAGCTCCTGGTTCCGGTGGCCCTCCTCCGTCGGTTTTTTTCCGTGGAACCACCGACTATAATACTCCTCAGATCACTACTATCCGCCTTGATGACTGTAATTATCTCTCATGGTTCCGTTCCATCACCCTGGCGCTCAAAAGTCGGCGTCTCTTTGGCTATGTCTCGGGCCAAATGAAGGAACCAGATAGGGCTTCTCCCGACTGGCAGCAGTGGGAATCTGAGAATTCCTTGGTTATGTCTTGGCTTACGAACTCGATGCAGGAGTCCATTGCCCGCAACTACCTCTTTCTTGACAATGCGGCCGATATTTGGCGTCGTGCGGAGTCTACTTACTCCCGCCGTGGCAGTGCTGCTCAGATCTTTCAGATGCACCGCAGAATCAGCTTACTTCGGCAAGATGACCGTCCACCTTCCGCGTACTACTTGGAGTTCACACAACTTTATCAAGAGTATGATCATTTTGACCCTCTTGTCTTTGTCAGTCCTATTGACGAGGCGATGGTTCGGACCAGGGATGACCGTAATTGCATCTTTGAATTCCTTCATGGCTTGCATCGTGACTTTGACCAGATCAGTGTTCAGATCCTGGGACGACCATCGATACCTTCTCTTCCTGAGGTCTACAACATAGTACATCAGGAGTTTGATTGTCGTCAGACCCTTCTCCCTGACCCTGTGCTGGAAGATCTGCTCTGGACGCTACCACCCCCTCTCTTCTTGGTACTCGGCCATCCCGGGATCTCAAGCTGAAGAATTCTGATAAGGATCATCTTCTCTGTCATTATTGTGGCAAAAATCGCCACACTCGGGATACCTGTTTCAGGCTTCATGGATTCCCCATCCCCAGGGGGGTGCTCCACCTCGTGGAGGTCATGGTTCTGGACGCTTCTCAGGTCGTCATGCTGCTCCACCCCGTACGGCCCATCTTACCGATGCTACTACAGATATCTCCCCTGGCTACTTTGGTGCTGATGCTTTTGCCACCCCTGGTGGTTTTACTGCGGATGAAATGTTGGCTCTCCGACGCATGATACAGGGAATGTCTACTGAGCCGTCTTCCTCAGCCTCGTCCTCCTACGCTCACACGGGACTGCCAGGTGCCCACTCTGCTGTTTCTCCGTCTTCCACTCAATGGGTCATTGACTCTGGGGCCACATATCATATGACCGGATCCTCCACAGGTTTTGTTTCCTATACTCCTCTTTCTGGGCGTGATAAAGTGAGCATTGCCGATGGTTCCCTTGCCTCTATTGCTGGCAAGGGTACCATCCCCTGCTCGTATCTCACTTTCTCCTCTGTTCTTCATGTTCCCACCTTTACTCGTAATCTCCTTTCAATCAGTCATTTAACTAACTCCATGCATTGCTCTGTGACCTTCCTTCCCTCTTCTTGTGTTTTTCAGGACCTGACGACGGGGAAGGTGATTGGCTCTGGTAGCATGGTGGATGGACTCTACGTTCTTGACTCTGGCGCTGTTCCTCCTACTGTGGCACTTCATTCCAGCACTACCCACCCTTTGTACTCCTGGCATTGTCGCCTAGGCCACCCCTCTATCTCTGTTATGAAGTTATTATTTCCTGCCTGTCTACTGTTGTTTTTGAGACTTTTGTGTGTGATGTCTGCAGTCTAAACAAACATCATCGTACTTCATTTACGAATGTTTCGTTGCCTAGTTCTACCCCCTTTGCTGTTATTCATACTGATATCTGGGGTTCATGCCGTGTTCCTTCAATTTCTGGTTGTGAGTGGTTTGTTACTTTTATTGATTATTTTTCTCGTACTACATGGTTGTAATTGATACATCGCAAATGTGATGTCTTCTCTGTTTTTAGACGTTTTCACAGCATGGTATCTACCCAATTTCAATACAAAATTAAAATTCTCCGCAGCGACAATGACCGCGAATACATGGATTCACAATTTGAGACCTATCTTGCAGATAACGACATCCTCCACCAGACTACATGTGCTTATTCCCCAGCACAAAATGGTGTTGCTGAGCGGAAAAATCGCCACCTTCTGGAGGTTGCTCGCTATCTCTTGTCCACCATGCATCTCCCAAAATTCTATTGGGGAGATGCTGTTCTAACTGCTGCGTACCTCATCAATCGAATGCCCACGCGTGTCCTTGGGACCTCTACCCCCCTTGATACTCTCCGGGTGCCCCCTACACGGCTTTCTTTTAAGGTGTTTGGCTGTGTTTGCTTTGTTCACATACACCAAACCGCGTCCCTCCAAACTGGACCCTCGTGCTCTCAAGTGTGTCTTTATTAGTTACTCTCCTACACAGAAAGGGTACAAGTGTTTTCACCCGCCTACCAGGAAAGTTTTTACATTCCGTGAATCTGAGTCCTACTACCCTCTCTCTGATTCCCCATCTTCGGGTGTTCCCTCAGTCTCCCTGCCCGTTCCTCTACCTTATCCCTCACTTCAGGGGGAGACTCTACCAGTGGAAGTGAGTCCTTCTATCCCAGTGGTGGTGAGCTCCTCCCCTATGTCTCCACCTTCCTCCATACCTTCACCCCCGACCTTGCAGGTATATACTCGGCGTATCACGAGACCAAGCACACAAGTTCCCGCCATGCTACCAGAACAGTCAGTGGATCCTGACTCAGGGCCTTCCGATCTCCCGATTGCCCTTCGAAAAGGTATCCGGTCTTGTACTCGTCATCCTCTATCAAATTATGTATCTTATGCTTCTCTTTCTACCTCCTACAAGTCTTTTGTCGCTTCCCTTTCTACGGCCTCTATACCTGTATCATGGCAACAGGCTATAGCAATTCCTATGTGGCGCGAGGCGATGGTTGAGGAAATGCAGGCTCTGGAGAAGAACCATACATGGGATTTAGTTCCTCTTCCCCATGGAAAGAAACTTGTTGGGTGCAAATGGGTGTTCTCGGTAAAACAGAACCCACAAGGATTTGTTGAAAGGTGTAAGGCGAGGTTGGTTGCAAGGGGTTATACTCAAACCCATGACATCGACTATCAGGAGACGTTTGCCCTGGTGGCCAAAATGAATACTATCAGGGTCTTACTTTCTGTTGCTGCTTGCAAACATTGAGACCTATTACAGCTGGATGTGAAAAATGCCTTCCTCCACAGTGACTTGGAGGAAGAGGTCAATATGTCTATCCCCCCGGGTCTTACTCCGGTTGGTGCTGTAGGAAAAGTATGTAGACTGTTAAAGGCTCTATATGGGCTGAAGCAGTCCCCAAGAGCTTGGTTTGGCCGGTTCCACAAGGCTATGGTGTCATTTGGATACTATCAGAGCAATGCTGACCACACTCTGTTCATCAAACGTAGACTTGGAAAAATTACTGTTTTCATTGTGTATGTTGACGATATTGTCATAACAGGTGATGATGTTGAAGAAATTCAAAATTTGAAACAGAAGCTAGCTAGAGAGTTTGAGGTCAAGGACCTGGGAAAACTCAAGTATTTCTTGGGAATAGAGGTTGCCAGATCCAAGCAGGGGATCTTCATTTCTCAACAAAAGTACACTTTAGATCTCCTCAAAAAAATGGGAATGAGCGGATGCAGACCTGCTGACACTCCGATTGAAGCAAACCACCGATTGGGGCGTGATGATGGAGAGGACATTGAAGATATCTCTGGGTTCCAAAGATTAATGGGGAGGTTGATATACCTGTCCCATACTCGCCCATATATCTCCTATGCCGTGAGTGTTGTGAGCCGGTACATGCATGCTCCTAAGACCCGACACATGGATGCTGCACACAGAATTCTAAGGTATCTCAAGTTTTCACCAGGAAGGGGTATCCTGTTTGTCCCAAACACCATTCTAAAGGTTGAAGTCTACACTGATGCTGATTGGGCACAGTCTGTGGACGATAGGCGGTCAACATCCGGATATTGTTCTCTCATTGGAGGCAACCTTGTTACTTGGAGGAGCAAGAAACAACAAGTTGTGGCACGCTCCAGTGTTGAGGCCTAGTTCAAAGCTATGACTCAGGGTGTCTGTGAAGGCTTATGACTTCGGGCCTTGATGTGTGATCTTGGTCTTGCG
This sequence comes from Platanthera zijinensis, assembly GCA_039513925.1. Taxonomy (NCBI): domain Eukaryota; kingdom Viridiplantae; phylum Streptophyta; class Magnoliopsida; order Asparagales; family Orchidaceae; genus Platanthera; species Platanthera zijinensis. The sequence goes on along the minus strand of CM077095.1, from coordinate 77,076,950 downwards.
GAGGATGGACCCATCCTGCTGTATTGTGACAACAAGTCTGCCATCAGTATCACACACAATCTCGTCCAACATGACCGAACGAAACATATCGAGGTGGATCGACACTTTATCAAGAAGAACATTGAAAAAGGGATTGTGTGTACTCCCTTTGTGTCCTCCAACAGGCAGCTATCATACGTCCTCACCAAAGGATTGAGTGAGAACTTATTTGGCACGATTGTGGACAAGTTGGGCATGATCAACATCACTCACCCAACTTGAGGGGGAGTGTTAGACTATACTTTGTTACATGCAATTGTTAATTAATTATTCCTCCTTGTAATCCCTCTATATATAGAGGCTCCTTAGTATAATGGAATTATTCTTTTGGGTTCACGGTTCACGGTTCAACATTGGTAAATATATCAACAACTGTTCCTGAAGCAGAGACATGCTCTAACTCCAACTTCTTTGATTGAAATTTTTCCCGAATGAAGTGACAATCAACTTCAATATGCTTTGTCCGCTCATGAAATATAGGATTCCTGGCGATATGTATGACGGCTTGACTTCACAGAATAAGGTTGTCGGAGAAGAAAGTTTGATACCCAAATCACTGAATAGACTCCAACCAGGTGAGCTCAGATACAACCGCAGCCATGCCACGGTACTCAGCCTCAGTAGATGAGCGAGCCACAACCGATTGTTTCTTGCTACGCCAGATAATAAGGTGTCCACCAAGGTAGGTGCAAAAACCAGTCGTGGAACGCCTATCATCAAGAGGACCTGCGTAGTCAGTATCAGAATATGCAACAAGAGACAGAGAGGAGAATGGTTTATAAACGAGTCTTTGTCCTGAAGCAGTCTTCAAGTATATGAGATCCGTTTGACCGCTTGGAGATGAGACGTCCGCGGAGCATGCATAAATCGGCTTACAACCCCAACAACAAATGAAATATTGGGTCGTGTAATCGTGAGATAGATTAGTTTCCCTACCAATCGGCGGTAGTACTCTGGATTTGTAAGAACATGATCAGTTCCAGAGTCATGTGGAGACAATTTGTGATTTACATCCATCGGAGTGTCCGCAGGTTTGCATCTTGGGTAGTTTGTATCTTGTAGAAGATCAATACAGTACTTCCGTTGGGACAGAACAAGACCATCAGGTCTCCTTGCAACCTCAATCCCAAGGAAGTATCGAAGATTGCCTAGGTATTTTGTCTGAAATGCTGAGTTTAAATGTTTCTTGATGTTTTGGATCCCGGAAATTTCGTCGCCTGTTATTAGGATATCATCAACATATACCAAAAGAATCACAGTGCCTATTGCTTGATGACGTGTAAAGAGAGAGAAATCAACAGAGTTACGTGTGAAACCCACCTCACGAACTACTTTGCTGAATTTGTCAAACCAAGCGCGAGGGGACTGTTTGAGACCATATATAGACTTCCGTAGATGACATACACGAGACTCCCCCGTGGTCTCAAATCCGGGCGGTTGGTGCATATACACAGTCTCTTGGAGATCGCCATTGAGAAAGACATTTTTGATGTCTAGCTGATGTAGAAGCCACTGTCGATGCACAACAAGGGATATCAAGACTCGAACAGTGTTCAGCTTGACGACCGGAGAGAACGTTTCGTCGTAATCAATGTCATATTGCTGGGTGAAGCCCCTGACCACAAGGAGGGCTTTGAGACGGTCAACAGTGCCATCCAAAGCATGCTTGATAGCAAAGACCCATTTGCAGCTAACACAAGACTGACCGAGAGGTAGAGGGACAAGGTCCCAAGTCTGGTTAACCTATAGAGCTTCCATTTCTTTGTCCATGACCGCACGCCACCTTGGGTGTTGGAGAGCTTCCTGCAAGGAGTTAGAAATGGAGATGGTGGAGAGAGAGAGGGAAAATTGGAGAAGAGGCGGAGAAAGGCGATGCAAGGAGACATAATTCGCCATTGGGTGAGCCGTAGATGATGTTGCCTGATCGTTAATGTGCGAGATATCATCAGTAGAAGGGAGCTGCTGGTGGGTATTTATTTGGGATGTGCGACGAGTATAGACACAAAGAAGAGGAGGGGGACGGGATTGAGGGAATGCCGGCACTGGGAGTGGAGTAGGAGGAGGTGCGATGTAGGGCAACGTTGTGACGGAACAGCCAGGACGCGCAATAGTGGAAGGTGGAGGCAGTACGGATGAGGTAGAGTAGAAGGGCTGATCTTTAAGAAAGATGACATCAGCAGAGATGAACACCTTTTCATTTTCAGGAGAGTAGCAAACATATCCTTTCTGAGTGCGGGAGTAGCCAACAAACATACATTTCGTGGCCCAAGGGTCAAACTTGTCATTCGGCGGGCCAAGAGAGTGGACATAGCAGGTACATCCAAAGATACGAGGCGTGAGAGAGAATGGAGACTTGGTAGGAAAGAGGAGGTCAAACGGAGAAGCAAAGTCAAGCACGGAGGAGGGCATGCGATTGATGATATGATGAGCAGTAGAGACAACAAAGTTCCAATATTTCGTGGGTACGTGCATTTGAAGCATGAGGGACCGAGTGACATCAAGAAGATGTCGATTTTTCGGCTCGGCCATACTGTTTTGCTGGGGGGTATAAACACATGATGTCTGATGAATAATCCCAAACTCGTTGCATAGATTTGAGAAGGTGCGACTAGTATATTCCCGAGCATTATCAGTGCAGATTATTTTTAAGGTAACAGAGAATTGCGTGCGCTTCTCAGTAATAAAAGTACGGAAAACAGATGTTAGTTCAGTACGATCACGAAGTAGATACAACCTTGTAAGACACGAATAATCATCAATAAAGGTAACAAAGTACTGATAAACAAAAACACCGGGGACTTTATAGGGTCCCCAAATATCAGAATGTACTATAGAAAACAGAGAAAAACTCCGAGTATAAGTAGATGAAAAAGAAACACGATGTTGTTTGCTAAAAATACATGATTCACAAGAAAACTCATGCAGGGAGACATCCGAAAGAGCCTTCTTGAGAATCGGGAGGGGAGCATGGCCAAGACGATGATGCCAATTGACGGAGGGGACTACAAAGAGGATAGTAAGCGAGACATCCAAGAGATAAATCTCATTTGACAGCCGTCCTTTACCAATGATAGTTCTCGTTCGACGATCCTGCACAACAAAAGAAGAAGGAGAGAAGATTAGACAGCAATCAAGGTCCCGCGTAAGCCTACTCACAGAGAGTAGATTGAAGGGGGATCCCGGAACATGAAAGACCGAAGATAATGAGAGAGTAGGAGTGAGACGCAGATCAGCAGCTCCAGACACCGGAGTTGTGTCGCCATTTACTACAGTGATGAATTTGGGATATTTAGAGTGCATGTACTGAGGTGGCTTCTGGGAGGTAATGTGGTGAGTAGCAACCGAGTCGACAATCCAGTGAGAGCTATGAGAGAGGCAGGATATACCTTCAGTGGAGTAAGAAACAACCAAACCAGATGAGCGATTAACAATGCTTTGGAGCTGCTGAAGCTGTAGGCGAAGGTCGTTGATATCTTGGTTTGTAGGGGCTGGGGGGGGGGTGCAACAGTAGTTGTAGCAGTAAGATGAGGAGGCAGTCCATGCTTGCGGTAGCAGGTGGTTTCAAGATGACCATCCCGACCACAGTGGGTACACTTGAGGGTAGAGAGTCCGGCACGGCCACGTCCTCGAGATGTGAAGCGACCACCCCGAGTAGAAGAGTTACGAGCCGGAGGAGCTGGAGTAGGTAAGAGGGGTTGCTGGAGTAGAGTCGGAGAAAAACTGGCGGGGGCCTCGGATGGTGGTGTGACCTTGAGCACCATGGAGTAAACATTAGATAAGGAGGGCGTAATAGAAGAGGAAAGGATTTGAGCCCTGAAATTGTGAAGATGACTGGGAACCCGGACCATCATCATCGCGATCCCAATAGCTTCTTTCTGTGCCCGATGAATAACAAGATCGGTGGAGGGGGGCTGATGTTGTATCCAAGCTTCTATCAGAGATTTAGCCTTCGCGACAAAGGAAGTTAAGTCGTCTGTGGGGCCAGAGTCCAGGGATTGAAGGGCGGAGATAATATCAAACAAGTGTTGTAAGCTGTCTTTGCCAGAGTAGAGAGAATGCAGCTCATCCCACATTTCCTTGGCCGTTTCATAATACATGGCCATTTGGTAGGGCTCGATGTCCATGGAGTTAAGCATCCATGATTGGACCTGGCCGTCATCACGGAGTCAGTCATCAGTGGGCTCAGCAGATTTTGCCCGAGTGAGATGTTGGAGAAGACCCTTGGTTTGTAGAACACGGCGGACCGAATGTACCCATTCAACAAAATTAGCCTTCCCGCTGAGAGGGATGGTGGTTATACGAAGCTCATCACGAACCTCAAAAGGTGGGGCAACACGTGCGGGAAGGGAGGGAGCTGCAGTGCCCATGGAGGCTAGGATAGGAGTCCGCGCAAGAGAAGGCTGTAAAGAAGAGGTCTCCGCGGCTAGGGAAGGGAGGTCGCCGCGACTTGAAAGAAACTTGCAAGGTCAGATCGCGCAACCAGAGGAGAGGTCGCAGCGGCAAACCCCAGCAACCAACAGGCCGTAGAAGCAATACCTTGTTATTTATTGTTTGCAGATGATATTGTTTTGGTTGATGAGATGTGCAAGGGTGTAAACGCAATACTTGAATCTTGGTGATACTTCAAAAAATAAGGGGTTTAGGTTGAACAGGGCAAATACGGAGTATATGGAGCTTAAATTTAGCTGTGCATGAAGAACAGATGACTTCGTTATTAAGTTGGGTGATTATGACATTTCCTGTAGTGAGTGTTTTAAATATCTTGGATCGACAGTTCAAAGAGATGGAGGTATTAATAAAAATGTGACACATAGAATCCAAACAGGTTGGTTGAAGTGGAGAGGCACGTCAAGGATCATATGTGATCGTAAAACTATTAAATCTTAAAGGCAAGTTTTACCATACTGCAATTAGACCAGCGATGCTCTATGGTTCTGAGTGTTGGGCAGTGAATTGTGTACATGAGCAAAAAATGGGAGTTGTGGAGATGAGAATGCTTAGGTGGATGTGTGGACACACGAGTCTGGAGAAAATTAGGAAAGAATGTATCAGGTATAAGACATGAGTTGCACCAATTGCAGAGAAGATGCGAGAGGCTCGACTAAGATGGTTTGGACATGTACAAAGGAGACCATTAGAGGCACCTGTTAGGCGTTGTGAGAGTCTAGTCACTAGACTTGTTAAATGAGGGAGGGGTAGACCAATAAAGACTTGGAATGAAAGTATAAGGAAAGACATGATGTACTTAGGCATTAGTGAGATTATGACTAAAGATAGGGCACAATGACGACAAAGGATCCATATAGCCGACCCCACTATAGTGGGATGGAGGCTTGAATGTTGTTATTATTTCTTATTTTAGCTTCCTTAGTTTATATTATGCAAAATATTAAAACATTTAATACATTTATTAGTTAATGATTTTTTTACTTTTTACACAATTTTATTAATCATGGGAAGACTTAGTATCAATCAAGGACACTTAGCTCTTAAATAATTTTTTACTTGCTATAAGATTTAGTTTTATCTAAATAAAACATTATGTAATATTTAATATATTTCACAATGTTTATTTTTGTTCTTATTTTGGATATTTGTTACTAGTAGTCGTAGCGTGTTGCTAATATTTTGATTTCGATATTCTTCAATTTTTTTTTGAGATATGCATGACTTATTATTGTCAACTTGTTATGCTATTTTTTTTTTAGAACATAAAAATATACTTAGTATATAATTTTATCTATGTGATATGAAAATTCATAAAATATCTCTGACATGCATACGACATTCGATATACGACATCCGATATTTGACATGCGACATTTTAAAATCCAATTCCACATATCATAACTGTTCATCTGGAATATTACTCATCTTTTTTAATTTTGATGTTTTAGAATAATGATTTTTAACAGCATATCTGATAATTATAGGATCTTTCTGTTGGGGTCAGATCACAGGCATCTTGCAATCTTCCATGGTGGAGGCAATTGAGTGGACTGGTTCCGGTGATGGGATAATTGCAGCTGGCATAGAGGTTGTATTTTGGCAAAGGAAGGGCAGGTCATGGGTAATGGCTTGGAAGTCTGTGGCAGATGTTCCTCAAGTCATGGTTTCTGCAACTTGGTCTTCTGAAGGGTTTTTTGCTACATCAGCAGGTTGCTTATTAACTTCTAAGGTAGAAAAATCACTTAACTTGGCTAATGGGGGTTGCAAACATGTTTCTGTCTATCAACATTATGGCAAGTCTGAAGTATTGAAGATCCAACTATACCATCCTCAGCCTATTTCTTCCATTAGGTGGAGGACATCCACTTCAATTAGCTTGACAAAACGTAATTTGCCTGCATGGAGGGATGTGCTGCTTACATGTTGTTTAGATGGAACTGTAAGGTTGTGGAGTGACATTGACAATGGAAGGTTTAAGAAACTCATTAAGGGGATTGATCATAAGATGAGCACATCTTTTCAAGTCGTTGCAATAATTGAGATTGAACAGTGCTTGAATGGAATACTTGGCATGGATGTATTTATAGATTGGGCTGGAGATATGGGAAGTGTACTTTTAACATCCGAGGAAGATGATTATGATCTATCATCAGTTAGTTCCAGGCTTGATAATATAGCCTCTTGTGAATGGTTAATCAGTGTTGGACCTGTGAACCAAGTTACTTTTTGGGCCATTCACTGTTTGGATGATGTAATTACTTTTCGATCTCCAAGGGTGACTTTGTGGACTAAAAGAAATCCTGCAGATTTTCAAGCAGGAAATTTCTCTTTTTATCCACCTCTGCATCCCGAAGAAAAGCCAATATTGGTAAAAGTTGTTGTTTCAAGGAGTCAATTATTCGGTCCGCCTGTCGCATGCTCTTTGCTTCAGTTACTTCCTGGCAATGCCATGAACTGGTGGCATTTCTATAGACCATCAATTCATGATGCAGAGCAAAAATCCTTGGCTCAGGCCAGCAAGAACAGATGCCTTTCTCATTTTGCATCTGGCGTATTAAATCTTGATGGACACACATCAAGCATATTACAGTTAGCTCTTCATCCTTATTCTCTTGAACTTGAGCTAGCTGTTTCCCTAGACTCTAATGGATTTCTTCTCTTCTGGTCTCTTCCTAAAAATTTCAATTGTACCTTGGAAATACAGAGGTATATTCATCCTACCTGGAAACTTTTAGGAAAAATCAGATCACAAGATTTATCTGTTGATTTGAAATATTTAACCATGGCATGGTTGCCTTTGGTTTTAGATGACAAGCCGCTGTTACTTCTGGGTTATGCTGATGGCATTGACTGCTTCCTTATTAACGCTTCAGATGAAGTTTCTATTTTATGTTGTAAAATATTCAGTGTATTGTTTGCTGGTCATAATCATTCAGAAGGCTCACCAGATCACATATTTGCTACACCATTTCCTTCTTTTTCCACAAGTTTCTTACTTTATGCAGTATGGATGAAGGAGTTCAAGGCTTTATCATGGAAGGTGGTTCTGCAATCTGAAGATTTGAAGGGAAGTTCCTGCGCCTTCAGTTCTGATTCTGAAAGTGTTTCAAGGCCGGAAGATATCAGTGGCAGAATATCTTGCAGCGGTAGATATTCTGCTGCCATTTCTCCAGCCTCATGGAATTTTCCGGACTCGCGTACCTCTAAAATAATTCTGTGTGTTTCAGTGGTTACTCTAGATCATTCTATACTTTCCAATGGAAAACATGTGGTTTCTGATAATGATTCATGTGGAAATTCCTGTAGTCTAATGGCTACAGGATGTTCTGATGGTATTCTACAACTTTGGAAACTGCATTCTGCAAAATCATCAGAGTCAGAATGCATACCTTGGTTTTCTGTGGGTGAATTCGCTGCACATGATGGTCCAGTTAATGCAGTCTCATTATCCAACTGTGGTAGTAAAGTTGCTACTGTGAGCATAGGTGCTAAAAATAGCAATTTCACCCTTCATATTTGGACTCCAATATGTTTTACAGGTGGTGGAAGCTTTATTCTAGAAGATGTTTTGTTACTAAGTGGGCCTGTGGTTGCCTTTAAATGGTTAACTATAGGAAACGGGAAGTTGTTACTTGGTGTCTGTATGCCAAATGAGTTTCACATATATTGTCAGAGAAGAGCTCATAATAAATTTTTAGAGTCAGATGATTTAGAAGAGAAGCATGCTTGGTGCTGTATTTCAATATCACATTCTCATCATCCTTGTCATGAATTTCTGTGGGGACCTATGTTGACTCCTGTACTTCTTCATGAAAATAAAATTTCAATATTTAGTGAATGGTTGTGCGAAACAGAATATAAGCACATTGGAGACATTTCCTCTATTGTTACAGATGAGTATTTGTGTTGTGATAAATCCCTTGAAAATAATGGGCATGGGGCTAAGGAATTAAAGAAATGTGGCGAGAAGGAAACTGGAATATTTTCTGATGTTTTTTCTTCGGGAAGTTTCATGAAAAATAATTTGGATACAAGGAAAAGGTTGCATAACTTAATGGATTTTGTGGAGAGACTTTGTAGACCTCTGGAATCCTACCATCCCTGGGCACTACTCCAGTATCTATATAGAGGTATGTTCTTTTAACTAGTTATATCATAGACATACTAGAGTGTTAGAAAATAACAGACGGTATGTATCTTCATGCATACTCATGGCATCCGCATTCTTTGTGGAAACATTATGTAACTCTTCCTTGCATCTCCTTTGTTCCTCCTCTCTCCTCTCTAATTCCGACTCTAATGATCTAACCCATCTAGAGGTGGTTTGTGGATGGAAAACTTGTTGGGTTTCGTACGAATCAAATGTGTGGTGGAAATGTACGAAACCCCCACAAGTTTTCTGCAAAACAAACTAATCAAGGTGTCTAAGTTATATCTACGATGAAACAGTAAAATATGATTTTGTTTCAGAAGAATTTATCGAAGACCAAGCATGAAATTATCCGCGTCTCTATCGGTATCCACATGAATGTCTGGAACTCTGACACTGTCCGTCCAACCTTCTCGCGGAAGGAAGAGGATCGTTTGTCTCTATTATGTAGTACTAGCTATGTTTCTTTAGAGACGGTCTATTTTCTTCTCTCCTCTTTCTAAAGCCCACAAAAATCATAACCCCCGGTTTCAAAAACTGTAATGCCTTTATATCTAGAGAGCTAGTGTTTCAATTACACTAAATGAGGAGTAATGAGTATGTACAATTTATCCATTCAATTCTAGAACTAAATGATGACTCTTCGGTTTAAAAATGACATAATAATTCCAACATTAATTAATTCTAAATTAATTATTATACATCAATAAATTTGGGTTCTTGGGTTAAATTAAAAGTTCACTTATATTAAACCAAACTTGATTATTCTTTCTTTTCCAATATGCTCTTAATATGTGACCTACAAAGCACGGATACGCCAAAAATAGAGCCGTACCCGTACCGGGTACGTTTCCGGTACGGATACGCTTACCGAACGGCGCGATACGTTATTATATAGCGGATATCGCGGTTTTAGGGTTAGTAATATCCCGATCCCGCTCCGTGCTCGCTCCTGCCCCTGCTCCCGTCTCCCGTCGCGCTGCTCCCGTCGCCGCTCGCCGCTCCCGTCGCCGCTCGCCGCTCCCGGCGCTGCTCCCGTCGCCGCTCGCCGCTCCCGGCGCTGCTCCCGTCGCCGCTCGCCGCTCCCGGCGCCGCTGCTCCCGTCGCCGCTGCTCCCGACCAGCAGGTAGCTTCTTCTTCTTCTTCCTAACTTGCATACCTAGGGCAGAATTCTGGTGAAATTTGGGCAGAATTCTGCCCAGATTTCTGGGTGAAATCTGGGCAAAAATCTGCCCAGATTTCACTGTCCAATTCTTGTAATGAATGTTCTTAGCTTATGTTTTTGTAATGAATGTTCTTGTACTTTTTTTTATTACGGCAGTTATGTCCCAATCACACACTCCCATTAGTGTCACTGTTTCAACTTCTACATCAGTAACGAGTAGATTAATTTCTAATGACGCAAACAAGGATGATAATGCCCCACTCTGGGCTTATGTGTCTCTTATCCATAGTAGAGAAGTTGGTGGGGGAAACAGAAAGTGGAAATATAATTTTTGTGAGGTTGATTTCAACGGCTCGTATTCTAGGGTAAAAACTCACTTGCTAAAAATATCCGGGACCGGGATTAGGGTATGTGCAAAGGTGACCATTTGCTTGGGCAAATCCATTTGATGGAGTTGGCATGCTTACGATCGCCAACTTGTCTTTAGATGAGCCAGAAATTGAAGATGCTTTGATCTCCAACAATACGGAGGAAGATGAAGAAAATGAGTGATGAGCATTTATTCGGAAGATGATGAATTCGACGAGTGCTAGTAAGTATATACGACGAATTCGACGAGTATCAATGAGTATACTCGATGAATTCGACGAATATCCCTTACAATACTCGACGAATTTTACTTGGGTAAATTTCTGTTTTCCTTAAGTCAACTTCTTCTTCTTCCTTGTTCCTTCTTATGCACTTGGTGTAGAAGTACACCCCAATAGAGAGATTATACGTGAGTCAACACATTGTCCTACATAATGAAGGATTACATTGTATAGTCCTGTGTTTACTGACTCACTGTAACCTGAAATTAGTGTGTACTTAGCAATGTAAACCTGCAAGTACATAACTAAAAATGCAATATCAAATACAATCACAATTTATCTTAGCTTAACTGAACCCTTCTTTAAATCAGGGTTATTGTGGAAACAATACCCAACAACTATTCATTTATACAATTTACTGTTCACTTATCCAGTTATCCCCCATTTCAGCCGCCGACCTTCAGGATTCTAGCAAGCCCACTTCCTAGCACCGCCGCCCAACCCTCCTTCCTCATCCCCCTATTCCGCCGCCCCCTCTCCCTTTAGCCCAAGCCGCCAGCCACGTTGTCTCCCCTCCCCCAGCCCACCGCCGGTCCCCTACCAAAACCGGTCACCCCCCCAAGGGCCCATTTGCCCTAGCCGACCACTCCTCTTCCCCTTCGTGGAACCACTTCCAAATAACCTAGGACAGCCGCCGCCGTCGTCGTTTCGCCACCCGTTCCATCTCCGATCTACACATCCGGCCCTCCAAATCTTCAGTGCCTCGGTTCAGCTCTCTACTTTGTGAGCTTTTGTAGTATTGTACTTTTTGATTCAGCATACATGCTAATAATTATGGGCTTCACCTGCCCAAGAAGAAAATTCGTTACCCTTGACGCGCGTTTCAGAGTCATAGCTCGGTGGGGAGGGGTTTCCATGCATACATGCTAATAATTATGGGCTTCACCTGCCCAAGAAGAAAATTCGTTACCCTTGACGCGCGTTTCAGAGTCATAGCTCGGTCGTCACGGATTTGGTTTCCACACACCGGTCCGAGCTCCAAATCGAATACTTTGCCACGATCTCTAGTCAAACCCTAGTTGCTCACCACCAACACCTACGGACGGCCTCCTCCCGCAAGCATAAACCCAACCCTAACCCCTCTTGGTCGGCTAAGAGGAGAGGGAGGTCGGCAAGGGACGTCCAAGACAGGGAAGGAGAAGGGAGGTCGGGCTTTCCCCCTTACTGGCGGCTGTCGGGATAGAGGAAGGAGGCGGCTCAGGACCTCCTTCAGGCGACGCGTGAGAGAGAGAGAGAGTCCGACAAAGAGACGGGAGAGAGGGACGGGATCGGCCCTTCCCGCGGCGACGGGAGCGACGCTCGGGTACTGCGCACGAGAGAAAAGCCGAGAGAGGGAGAGAGAGAGATCGGGAGAGACAGCCCGGTCCATGAGAATGAGGGAGGAAAGGGGAAGGGTTTTAGGTTTTATAAAAAACCCCTAGCCAAACAGCTATCCGCAGACCACCCCCTAAATGCACACCGACTTCGTAGACCTTAGGGATTATAACCCATATCCCCATACCACGCCCTCTAAACCCACACCAAAATAATTTCGATTAAATTTAAAGGCGTTACACACATCCTCGATGAGGTTTTCATTTAGAAAAGTTGTTTTGACATCCATTTGCTAGATTTCATAATCATAGCTTGCTACAATTAACAAACAAAATTCTGATGAACTTAAACATAGTAACTAGAAAGAAGATCTCATCATAGTCTTCACAATGATTAAGAGAAAGATAAATATTTTATGCCTGCAAGAGACTAGATGAGTGTGTGAGAAAACTAAATTTTTAGATAATTCAGGTTTTAAATTATGGCACACAACAAAAAGTAAAACAAACAGTGAAATAAGTATTATTGTGGATATTACTTAGAAGAATGAAGTTGTTGGAGCAAGTAAAAAAAGTGATAGAATTTTAGCACTTAAATTGGTCTCAAGAAAAGAAACTATTAATGTGATCAGTGCTTATGCAGCATAAGTATGATTAAGTGAATCTATTAAAATGCAAATTTGGGAAGACTTAGATGATTTAGTAAGAGAAATCTCAAAAATAGAGAAGATTTTCATAGGAAAAGACTTATATGGACATATAGGGAAAAAATATAGAATTACACAGCCGTTCATGGAGGATATGAATATGGAGAAAAGAATATCGAAAGACAAATCATTTTTGACTTTGCCGTAGCACACGAGCTAATTGTATTAAATACGTTTTTCATAAAGAGGGAAGATCATTTAATTATGTTTAAAAGCGAAACAAATGAATCACAAATTGATTATTTTCGAGCAATGTTATAAGTACACCAATTATCGCTATTGATAACCAAATTTTATTGACATACCAGATTATTTTATTTTCACACCAACACGTTATTGCCACACCAAATTTTAAAATCGTTATTGACACACCAAAATGGCTATGATTCTACTCTCCTTTCTATATATAATTTTCGCATCAAAGTTACTATGTTCTTGATTAATAACATAATATCGTTAATAGTTTGCATAGTTCAAAACATAAAATATATATAAATATATTGCATATTCCAAAAGGCCAATAGAATTTTTCCATAAAAAACCTTCTAGTCTTTGTTGCATGTGTTGATAACACAAAATTCAGACAAAATGTCGGTCATCCAAAACGCCACCAATGTTTCATAGTACTGTATAAATTTGAAACAACTGCAAGTTAACGACATATAAAATATAGATTCAGATTTAAAATAACATTTTATACCTTGTTTAAAAATTATATGTAATGATGAAGATTCAATGCATAAACGACTTCAATACCTACGTGAGATTTTATATTGGAAAAATAAATTAATGTTAACATGAGACTTTATGTTGGAAAATTAAATTTCTTTTTTCTATGAATAATAGTAGAAAACATGCATACGTTAAGGATCGACCAAATTAACGATTTCCTCCGCTTTACTTTTATAATTCAAATCCCACTCATCTGCAATTGTAGTGTGATATCTCATTCACATACTGATCACTGACGGAAGTGGACAATCTTTGGAGACTAATAATTGAATGAAGTGGTTGTTGTTGACAAAACAAATATAAATAGTCTTTCTAAATTTTTTTAACAACACATTTCTCAAATTTACACAACCACAAATTTATAAATTTGAACAACCATAGGATTAGGTTTGCATTCCATAATAGTAAGAAAAAACATACTTAGATGCTTGAGAAAATGTCAAATAATCCGAAATAAACTTCAAAATCTTCACAATAGCATACCTTAATCCAAATTCTCCAAGGCTTTTGGGCTGAAATAAGATAAAAAAACGATACAAATAATTTAGGGTTTGTGTGAAACATTGAAGGAGGAACACAAAAACCATGCTAGAAGGGAAGGAGTACCTGCTAGATAAATTACTGATGCTGAAGCACGATAGCTCCTAATAAATCAAGCCAAAAATGCGAACAAAACAACAATCGGGGAAGGAGTACCTGCTAGATAAACTATTGATGCTGAAGCAAAAAACTAATAAATCATAACATGTTTAATCTCTATTTATGAACATTTTGATTCAAACTTTTCTCTACTTATGAATAGCATGAAGCAAGAGGAATTTTGGTATGTTAAACTCTTCCGGAGAGAATGTCAAATAGTCTATAAACAACCTGGTTATTCAAAAATGTCAGTTGAACTTGATGGGGAGATGTAGGGGAGAGGTTGACCTAAGTCGCAGAAGCTGAGATTGACAATAGCTTCATGGAGAAACAAATGTTAGTGGCGGTGTGGACAGTGGTAATGTAACGGTTGTAAAATCTGTGGTAGATGCGAAATCGATTGAAAACTATTCGATTGGAAAAAAGAATAATTGTTCAAATAAACCTGAGTAAAACAGAGTAAACTATGGAGAGAAGAGGCGAAGAAGCCATATTACTGAGAATGTAGAATAGGAGAAAAGCCAGTCTGACAAAAATGTAGAAGTCGATCGACACCGTGCTGGAGCGGCTGTAGATCTTCTTGGAATTGACTAGCATTCTGCGGGTGGGGTTCTTCAGTGCCGGTGAAGAGGAGTTCTGGATCGGGTCGGTGGGTGGAAATCTCAGCGCCGGAGAGGGGAATAGGGCTGGGGCGGCCTTCTTACGGTGGAGTTCTTCAGCACCGACAAGGTGGAGATCATGCACAAGCGGCGATCGGCGAATCAGGAGGAGCGGGTTTCGGGCTCGGGCGGCGTTCGGTGGAATCAGAAGAGATGAACAGTAAAAGGATCGGTGTGCGCTTAATGAAGAGGTGTTACGGGTTTTTTTGTGTTTTAGATTTCAAATTGATGTGGCAATAACGATTATTGGTGTGCTTATAACATTGCTCTTATTTTATGACTCTCAAAATACATAAAATGATTTGTAAGGATTGCAAAGTCATACCAGAAGAAAGTTTGACAACACAACATAGGTTAATGATGTTAGATGTATAAATTAAATGTAATAAATTTAATACTAGAATAAAAATATTGCAAAAAATTCGGTGGTGAAACTTGAAGATGAAAAAACAGGTTGCTTTCAAGATGACAGTTATGGAACGACTAGTTGCTGACCCTTATGTTGATACTAATATCTCATGGAAAGTTATGTCTTCACATTTAAGGATAAGTGGAAAGAACGTACTTGGATTATCAAAAGGTCTTGCGCCCCCAAATAAAGAATCTTGGTGGTGGAAAGAGTAAGTGCAAGACAAAGTAAGGGCAAAGAGGACCAACTATAAATCACTCTACGCTTGTAGGAATGATGAAAACTTAGGCAGGTATAAAATCGCCCCAAAAAAAGCTAAACAGACAGTAAGTAAAGCAAGAAGTCAAGCTTATGAAGAATTTTATAAGCGACTAGATAACAAAGTTGTAGAACGTGACATATATAAAATTGCTCGAACTAGAGAAAGAAATACAAGAGATTTAAGTCAAGTAAAATGCATAAATGATGAGACAGATACAATTTTGGCGATTAATATGGATATTAAAGAGCGATAAACAAAATATTTTTATCAATTCTATAATAAAATAAATGACAATGAATTGAACTTGGAAGAGTTAAATAAATCAGAGAAGTATAAGAACATAACGTTTTATCATAAAATTCAAGTATCAGAGGTAAAAGATGCTCTAAATAAGACGAAAAATGGAAAGACGGTTGGGCCAGACGATATATCCATCGAAGTATGAAAATGTTTAGGAGATGAAAGAATTTTGTGGCTTACATGTTTTTTCAATATGATACTGAAGTCAAAGAGTATGCCATACTAAGGAAAAGAAAGTATTTTGATACATTTGTATAAGAATAAAGAAGATATACAAAATTGTGTTAATTACAGAGTAATTAAATTGATGAGTCATACCATGAAACTATGAGAACAAGTAATAGAAAGAAGATTAAGACGAGAGACTAAAATCTCGGAGAATCAATTTGGATTCATGCCAGGGAGGTCGACCATGGATGCTATACATCTCTTGAGGAGACTTATTGACAACTATTGAGAAAGAGAACAAGATTTGCATATGCTGTTTATTGATCTTGAGAAGCCTTATGATCGAGTTCCAAGAGAGATCTTATGGAGAGTCTTAGAAAAGAAAGGTGTGAATATATCATATATTGACACAATTAAAGATATGTACACAAATTCAGTGACAAGGGTGAGGACATCTGGAAGATTAACACAAGAATTCTTTATCACTGTTGACTTACATCAATGTTCAGCTTTAAGCCCTTATCTCTTTACTCTTATCTTAGATGAGCTCACCAGACACATCCAATAAGCAATACCTTGATGTTTATTGTTTGCGGATGATATCGTTTTGGTTGATAAGACGCGCGAGGGTGTAAACGCAAAACTTGAATCTTGGCGAGATACTTTTGAAAAGAAGGGTTTTAGGTTGAGCAGGGCAAATGAGTATATGGAGCTTAAATTTAGCAGTACAAGAAGGACAGATGACTTCGTTATTAAGTTGGGTGATCAAAATATTTCCCCTAGTGAGTGTTTTAAATATCTTGGATCGATAGTTCAAAAAGACGGAGGTATTGATAAAGATGTGACACAGAATCCAAGCGGGTTGGTTGAAGTGGAGAGGTGCGTCAGGGATCTTATGTGATCGTAAAGTACACTAAAACTTAAGAGCAAGTTTTACCGTACTGCAATCATACCCTCGATGCTCTATAATTCTGAGTGTTGGGCAGTGATTTGTGTACATGAGCAAAAAATGGGAGCTGCGGAGATGAGAATGCTTAGGTGGGTGTGTGGACACACGAGATTGGATAAAATTAGTAATGAAAGTATTAGGGATAAGACATGAGTAGTACCAATTGCAGAGAAGATGCGAGAAGCTCGTCTAAGATGGTTTGGACATGTACAAAGGAGACCATTAGAGGCACCTGTTAGGCGTTGTGAGAGTCTAGTCACTAGGCATGTTAAACGAGGGAGGGGTAGACCAATAAAGACTTGAAATGAAACTGTAAGGAAAGACATGATGTACTTAGGCATTAGTGAGATTATGACAAAAGATAGGGCACAGTGCCAACAAAGGATCCATATAGCCGACCCCACTATAGTGAGATAAAGACTTGAATGTTGTTGTTGCTGTTGCTGTAATAGAATGTCTTTGAATCTGAAATCAGAAGCTAACAAACTATCCAGACTACCCAATCTGAAACATTAACAGCACTGAAACTGAAATAAAAACTAATTCAAAAATCTTTTATAAACATATTAGACCCCCAGATTAAGAATTATGCAATCAAATTCATGAAGGCAAATACTCTGCACCTGTGGTTTTAATCAAAAACATTATAAGAATCTGATAGCTTTGGAAAATATAAATTGGATTAAAAAAAAAAGCTTTTGATAGATGCCAAACGGTAGAAAATGACTTGCATTAACATATTCAGAGTTGATGGAGATATCATGATAAATAACATCCAAGAAGCACAAAGTTGAAGCATTCTAGCGAAGATTATATATTGAAGAAAGCACATTATCCAGAAATGTTGAAGCACTTGCTAACTTTCCTACATCCTGAAACATATATGCACTGCAAACACCACTACAAATGTGCATACCTTTATTGTGAGTTGTATGAATGATCAGTCACCGCTTTGTTGAAACCCTTTTATTGAAGTCGTGCTCCATCAGCTGTTGCACTGAAGAAAGAAAAAATATGATCAAAATGCAAATCAAGCTGCAGTGAAAGTTGTATTGACTTAAACTAACATGAAAACAAAATTTATCAGCCTCACAATTATTTTATATCAACTCTTGATAAAATAGTAATGAAGCATTTGAATGGGGTAAATGACAGAATGCACTTGGAAAGCAATTGAGAGGATATATTTCCTTTAGGTAATGCCTATAAGAAATGCTATCCATCAGCTTTTGGCTCAAAGAGAGAAGACAACAAAGAAAATGTTGCTTGAAAGAGCATGAAGCTCACGGTGTTAAAGAAGAACATGCATGTTGTGATCGTGATTGTGCAAAGAGTCGCTGTTTGAAAATGGAGTCGTGGAGTTTATGTGCGAAAGGAATCAACATTAATTTTTTTATAAAGATCATTTTGATCCATCAAAGAATTAGTTGTCCCAAAGTGGATTATCAGAGCCACAAATAATAATTTGTTGCCCCAAAATTTCTTCGTGCCATTTCCACCGTATTCGACATGAATAGATATTGAAGATGAAACTGGTTAATAGAATTATTGAAACTGTTAGAAACCACGGTAGGCCCATTTTAGGGGGGCAGACACCATCCGCGACTGATTGCAGTCGAATGGCTAAGAAGCATCTCCAACCAAATTTCCCGGGGCCCACAGGGTAAATACCGGGTAGGTTGTTGAGGCCCGGGATAGAACCCGGCTGCAGCTCAGTTGGGTATCAAGCTTCCGCTTAGGAGCTTGATAAAGGAGGTCCCGGGTTCTATCCCGGGCCTCAACAACCTACCCGGTATTTACCCTGTGGGGCCCGAGAGATTTGGTTGGGGATGCTTCTTAGCCATTCGACTGCAGTCGGCCACGAATGGTGTCTGCCCCCCTAAAATGGGCTTACCGTGGTTTCTAACAAAAGATGGCCGCTCAGTTGGGTATCAAGCTTCTTCTCAGGAGCTTGATAAAGGAGGTCCCGGGTTCTATCCCGGGCCTTAACAACCTACCCGGTATTTATCCTGTGGGCCCCGTGAGATTTGGTTGGGGATGCTTCTTAGCCATTTGACTGCAGTCGGCCACGAATGGTGTCTGCCCCCCTAAAATGAGCTTACCGTGGTTTCTAACAAAAGATGGCCACAGCTGAGTCAGAGTACATATCAGCAGGGAGTTGCTGTGCTCAGCTTCTTTGGATTCAACATCAATTACAGGACTATAACCTCCAGGTAAGTAAAACTCCTATGTATTGTGGCTCATCCAGTGCTATCTCTATTGCTAAAAACCCTGTGTCACATAGCAGGACTGAACATATAGATATTAAATATTATTTTATTATAGAGCATATTGAGAAGGAAGATATATGCCTTGAGTTTATTCCCACAGACAAACAAGTGACAAATATTTTCACCAAGCCACTGGATGAGACAAAGTTTAATTCTTTCAAAATGTAGTTAAGAATGCTTAACTTAGAATAATTTTATCTCTTATAGTATTCTAGTTTTATTATTTCAATATTTCTCGTGTTATCTGCATAATTTTCTTGTGCTATATTTAGCTGCTAGAACAAATGTCTGTAGCTTGTTAGACATATAACCTTGGTTGAAAAGTACATTAGTATGAATCAATTGACTAATTTTCTATAGTTTTCTATCATTTTGATGGAAAATTTGGCCTAGCAAGGCAGATGAGTTAAGCTGAGAAATTCTCAGCTATATCGTTTAGATCGTTGAGAAGAAGCTCAACAATCCCTCTCCGTCTCAGCGATATCGTTGAGACGAGCAACTTTCTTTATTTTAAAATAATTTTCAACCGTTTGATCTTTTATGCTTGATCAACCAAGATGTTTGACACTTCATTTCCTTTAAAACCTGGTAGACGTATTTATATATATATATATATATATATATATATATATATATATATATATATATATAAGTCAGGGTTTGGTTGAGAACATAAAACTTAAAACCCTATAAAGCCGTCGAATTCGCTCCGTCTTTCTCAGTGTTCTCAAAGACTAGGAATTATTGAGTGCCCTCTCCAGGCTACGATCCCTATCATGATAGAGCCTACGATTGCACCAGCTGAGATTGTATCCGAGTCATCTGAGGAGCCTGAGAGTGAGGATGTCCCTACTGTTGTTATGGATGATTTACCTTATGAGGGAAGGTTAATTTCGGATGACTTTAGCGCTGAGAACCCGAATGATATTTCTTTGATGTTATCACCATTGCCTGAAGCTACTTGTGAATTAGTAATTTTGTCGGGTTCGATTTTGCCTATTTCTGAGACCTTTACTGATTCTGATGATGTATCTAGTGCTGAAGAATTTTCTAGCGAGGGAGATGTACTTTTGGATGATGTTATTGATATAGACCCGGATGAAAGTTCCTTGATGTTGTCACCGTTGGATGAAAATTATACTGATGTGGATGTTGTCCCGAGATTGATTTTATCGACCCTTCCTCCTGTTTATTTGCCTACATTAGATGACTTTTTAGGACGTGGATCCGGTAGTCCTAGTCTGAGTTTTTGTGCCACACCCACTCTATTAGTTCCTACATTGGCGTTGTCTCGACGTTTAGATATTAATAAGCTAAGCGCACTAGTATTTGGTCTCTTCACCGCTCTTCCTCGTTCTGACCACACCTTGTATTTGATGGATCACGTCATGAGTTACATGTCAGTGACTAGTGTTTCACTATCGACTGTTTCTGATCCCACATCGATTGTGCCCCTAGATTTAGTCTTATCTCGACATATTCAATCATCCAATCCAGTGGCACATACTTTCCCTCCACCTATTTACGACTTCCGCTTACATGTATCTTGGACGTTAGCTAGCCATTTTAATTTATATCGCACGCACTTTCGCTCCCTTCCGAGACCGTCCTACGCTAGAGATGGTGATTAGGGTTTAGTCTGGTCAGTCCCGGAGCGGATGCCTACTGGCTCCGTCAATAATTTAATACGTAGGAACGCCGACCCATCCATGGTTATGAAGAATTTCGGATTTGATGCTTTTCTTTCGGATTTTTATAATGCACGGGGTGTTTTACTCTATTTCAAGTTTCCGGACTTTTTACTGTACATCTCTTTTCTACCTGAGTGACTTTCTTCGTCGTTTCTCACTTCCACTAAATGTTCTCTTGGGTTGGGGAGTGTTAGTTCTACCGTGTCTATTTTCCACGTGGATTCCTTGGTTCTTGAACCGGATGGTAAGATTCAAGTTATTTTTCTTTTGCTTGGCACTCTTTCGAGTTTCCTCGAAAGTTTTGCTGTTCCTATATCTGACAGGTTCTCATTGTTGAGGGATGATCGTGCTACTACGACTTGGATTGTGGGGCCAGCTTTGACCCCTGTTGGTGATGAGTAATTTTGAGCGGGGGAGGATTGATGACGATGCTGCCCCGCCACTGGTTGAAGATGACGTTGCTGAGGCGGCCTTTGATCCCCGACACAAAGAGTTTGTTGATTAGGACGATCGTTGCCACAAGCTTGAAGATGGGATGCTACCGCGACATTCATCGCCAACGCCGCTACATGTTATGCACGCCGTCCGCCGTCGTCGTTACCCTCATCTAAAATATATGATTATAAAATAAATATTTATAATCATATATTTTTAAGCATTTTTATTTTTAAGCATTTTTATTTTAAGCATTTTATTTTCATGCATTTTATTTCTATGCATTAACCTATTTGTATTTTTATTTCATGTTATGATGGGTGCCTATAACCATCTAAGTTTTATTTTATTTTGTATGGTGGAGATTGAGTGGTGTAGCCTATATAATGCCTTGTTGTTGAAGATTTTAATTAAGTTGATGAGAAAATTTGAAAACCCTAAACTCTTTGTGATCTTTCCTCCTCCACCTCTTTAAAATTTTCGGCCCTCTCCCTCTCTCCCTCTCCCTACCCGCCGGCCACCATTCTCCCCCTCTCTCTAGTTTCGGCCTCCTCTCCTCCTCCTCCCTCCTCAGGTTTTCTCCTTCAACAACCCTTCCTCCTTTCCAACACAAAAAGCAGCCCTCCTCCTACCCAAAACCCGACCACCTCTCCCCTTCCCTTGCAACTCTCGGCCACCTTTCTCCACCACCCACCCGAGCAGCCCTCCTCCTCTCCACACCAAAACCGAGCCCCTCTCTCCCTCCAATAAACCGTGCAGCCCTCCTCCTTATACACCAAACCCGACCCCCTCTCTTCCTCCAAAATAAACCGAGCAGCCCCCCTTGATAATATCGGCCACCACCTTTCCTCTCTCCTCCGTCAATATATTCGGCCATCAAGATTTCTCCCTCTCCTAGGGTTTTTGCAAAGGAAACGTCTCGCGTCTTCATCGTCCGGTGCAGTACCGTGGATTTGCGGGGAAATAGATCAAACCACCGTCGTCTTGTGTTTTCCTCCACTCATCCTTGTGGACGGATTTCTTGGGATTGGGTAACGAATTCTAAACCTCCTCTTGTGTGATTTCTTCTATGATATTTGTGAGATTTTGTGGATTAGAATGCTAGTATTTAGTCCGGATTTATATTGAAATTAGTGCGTTAATAAAATCTGAATTTCAAGCGTTTAATTCTCCGAATATTTTCGTATAAATTGGACCGGGTAGATCTCGTGAACGCTAGAAGAAATCAGGTTCATTAACCCTTGATTTCTCCTTGAGTTCAAGTGATTTGGCATACCCCCATATTAATTAATTTTGGGATTGGTTTGTACTTTGCTGAAATTGCTGATTTTAGTCCGGATATTCTCTTATTGGGTTTGTTTATGCTTGCGGATAATAATAATTTGAATAACTAATTATCCAGATCGTGTAGGTCCTATTCGCTTGAGCGAACATTGGCATATAACGCTTGTTTAATCTATTAAAAGTGGTAGCGACCCTTTGCGTTGTGCGTTGTTAAAGTTTGTGCCCTAATTAGTTGAGTTTAACGGTAGCGTAATTAGAGAGTTATCGTACGCTACGTATCTAGTTTAATTGTTCGAACCAAAGAGCGCGTAGTAATTATCCCATCATAACTATTGGCCTGCATCATGTTGATTAGGAGAAATCTGTATGATCTCTTTACTAGGCACAAATGCACATGACCCATCAGCAAGTAGGTTACTTCCAGAAGGGGGAACAAGAGAGTAATATAACTTGAAGCTTTGTCATATATTCAGATGCAGAAATAATCCATAGTAAGTTGGTCTTCTGGATGTTAAGGATGAAGCTTGGTTAACATTACCTGGTCTTCATATGTGAAGGAAGAAGTTTCGACATTATCTAGATTGCCCTACAGGGATGAACACCTGGTAGTAGCTGTCATTTTAACAATTTCCGTAGATAGACTTCGTTTTCAGAAGCAAAGCTCTCTATCAACTTTTCTGTAAGACATTCTGAAGTCTATCTCTCCTATCAATATCTTTAATCGACCTCTTAGGAACCAATATAGGATGAGTTTCCAACATATCTCCTTGCTATAATCCCTTTTCCCATAGCAGAGATATTTGAGCTTACTCTTTTCATTCTGATTCTTGGATTCAGGATATTGCTAAAAACTATCACCCCATGTGCATGCATATTTTAAATAGGCGCACTCTAGTATACTATATCAATATTCTATGATCAACCCATTTGTTTCAGCTTTTTGCTTGCTTTGCGTTACAAGGTGCATTGAGTTTGAATAAAAATAGTCAGGAATTTGTATGAAAATATTACTTTCATAATGGACTTTTGAAACATCTTAATAAAGTGTCTGCCTGACATCAACTTTACTACATACTTTGTGAAATTGAAAACATTGACCAACCAAGCCCTAAAATTGTCTTTCTATATTCATCAACTCAAGATATATTCTCAAGTTATTAGTATCGTGGATTTTGATATTTATCTTTCGTTTAAACATTTAAAATATATTTTTCAAGTTATTTAACAAACATTTTAATTTCCCTTTTTGGTATAATTTCGAGATATTTTGTACCTTCTTTTTCTGTGCTTAAGCTATGCATTAGAAAGATACTCATAACAATTGCACGGTGGATTGGGTACTAAAATGGCAATTTCAGGGAATTGGAAACGTGCCTATATTGTTCTTGAACATCTCGTGGACTCACTAAAGTCTTCGGGCGCTTCTGCAGTTATACTTGAAAGTTGTAATATAGGGAAGTCTTCTTATATTCCACAGATACCTTTGCCCAAATATCTTGAGGGAATGACTCCACGAGAGTCAGAAAGTAGTACTTCACAGTGGGGTCAAGGAAATAGTTTTGTTTCAGGAACATTTGAGAAAAATGCATTTCTCTTCGGGGAGGAGACTTTAAAGCCACCATCTTTGACGGCCTATCCAAAAAATGAAATTATGGGTTTCATTGAAACTCTTGAGATGGAGAATCATATCTTATCTTCTTTAACTAGCATGGAGAGAATCCAAATTTTAACGGTGCTTGAAGTTTTATTTGAGCTCGGTCAAACAACTCTGTATGAAAGCCTTGATGAACCTGCACGAAGGTACTTCAAGCAGCCCTTTAAAATTTTATGTTGCATTGCAAATTGCATTATCTTATGTTTTGGCTCTTTCCTTTGAGTAATACAATGGGTCATTAGCATGAGTGTTTAAAAAATATAA
The DNA here is from genome assembly GCA_039513925.1 of Platanthera zijinensis. Taxonomy (NCBI): domain Eukaryota; kingdom Viridiplantae; phylum Streptophyta; class Magnoliopsida; order Asparagales; family Orchidaceae; genus Platanthera; species Platanthera zijinensis. Next base: position 77,052,761 of record CM077095.1, on the reverse strand, counting down.
TATCATAATTTTTTCTATTATCAGTTCCTCCAATTTCAATATTGTTACAACACATGAATATTATTTGTTGACTATCTCAGTATTTAGGATTGTTTTAGTTTTTATTTCAATTTATATAGTTTATTTATTCGGACTATCTTTTATTTGAATTAAATTCTATGATTCTTGGAGTTATCTAGATATTAAATTGACTAAGAAGATTAGGTTTGGTTAAGTAATCTTGTAACCCCATTTCTATAAATAAGAGTTGTTTAATTAAAATTGTAGATTATTCTCTGCATCCTCTCCTCCTTGTATTCTATCCTCTTTCTTCTAATGCGGGACGATATACTATGGAAGAGGCCAACAGAGCCCCCAGCCTAGTGACAAATCGATATTCCGCCGTGTTCTTTCTAGTCGACATTACCACTTCCCTTTCCTACCTGATCGATGTTCCAGTCAAAATAGTAATTTGGCAACCCCACCGATGCTTCCCACCCCATCCTCCCTACACTCATTGTAAGCTCCATCATTCAACTATCCTAAATTTCCCTAGAATTCACCCACAAGGCATGAGATAGTGTCTGATTAGATCTTTGTAGAGCTATCAACTCCCTAGGTTAATCTCTTGTACACACCTATTTTGTATAGTTTGTGCTTGTCATCTTTCTGTCATTGTTTTAGTGATTCATTCAATTGAGCTTGCCTTAATACCTATTTAGTTATAATTACTTTTATTTGTTTCCATAAGCTGTGTATGAAATTGAGTCATGTTGAAAGTTGGGGTCCTTTAACTTGAAGTTTTCTGATTCCTGAAAGCACTTAATGACTTGTTATTCTTAGATTGTGAGTTGTTCCCTACTTTATTTATCTCTAAGCTTAATTTGCGTTAGTATTTTACAGGTTGGTGGTAAATACACCAAGTTGAATGATAAGATCTAGAGTTACACCAATTACAAGTTGGATTTGTAACAGTATGGTACCATTGCCACATACTATCAACTCCACTCTCATTCACCATTCCGCGCCGGTTCATCCACATAGGACAATAAATCATTATCATTTGCAATCGAGTATCGGTTGCATGAGCCTTCCTTGCCGAAGCAGTCCATGAGGTAGCCGTATAAGTATGAAATTGCCGCAAATACTTAAAATAAATACCACAAAACAAAAAACTATCGACCTCATTTCGCTGTACGATCGGTCGATTCTTCTTTTTCCTTACGGAAGCAATCAAAGGATTTAATCAACTCACGACAACAAATTTCCTACGGGTAAGCCATCAACTGCATTTTGTCCATGACATCTGATGCGACCCCTTTGATTATGAGAGATCATGAATGTTTTTTTTATCAAGGGGGTCAAGAGTTCGAAGCCCGACCTCAACAACCTACCACATGGTTCAATGGGTGCGGAGAGCTGGTTTGGGTGTACGGGCTGCAGTCCTGGTGTGACCCTGCTAGGGAATTGGGGCCAGGTGATGTGCCATTGGGCCGCCCTAGAGAAGGGATCGTATCATAAAAGTTCACTTTTATGATACAACCCCTTCTCCTGGGTGGGCAATACTTGGCGGGAGGCAGGTCTGCGCTGGTTCGCCGAGCCCCAATTCCTGGCCCCCAATCCCTGGTCGGGCCGTGCCAGAACTGCAGTCCGTACACCCCATCCAGCTCTTCGCGCTCACGTTTTATGCGGTAGGTTGTTGAGGTCGGGATTCGAACCCAGTCCCTCTTTGATAAGAAGTCTTTACATTGACTCTCATTACCAACTGGGTTGTAGCTCAGTTGGTGATGAGAGATCATGAGAGTTCTTCTCATCAAGGAGGTAAGAGGTTCGAAGCCCGACCTCAGTAACCTTCCGCATGATTAAATGAGTGCGAAGAGCTGGTTAGGGGTGTACGGGATGCAGTCCTAGAGCGACCTGACTTGGGAATTGGGGCTAGTAGATGCGCCGATGGACCCTCCCCGGAGAAGGGGTCGTATCAACATCCTTCCCCACACAGTCGATCGAATTCCTCGTAGCACCATAGATTTGATCAACCAACTATATATCACTCTTCTCCATACCGATAATTCATCAGTAACAAAACCATGGATCGTTCCTTCCGGGCTTGTAATCGCTCTGGTTGTAACTTAGGTAATTATCTACACTTCTCAAAGCGCGATTGTAACTTCTCAAAACCGCCTCCTCATCTCCCCATCTTCCACCCTACGCACTGTGGGTGTTTGTTATGAGTTATGATGATGCATCTGCATGAGCACACCACCTCGTAGGAGTCATGAGAACGTTTATGGAAGCCATCCTGATAATTTCATTGTGTACTTAATTAGTATCAGTTAATTAATATTGATTAATTATTATTAATTAAATTAGTTTAAATATTTTGTAATTATGCTGCCCTCCCTCATCCATCTATATAAGGGGAAGGGGTATATGTGTTTAGGTAGGTTTTTTGTTAGTGAAGTTTGGGCTCTAATTTGAAAGAAACTCATTGGAGGACCCAGCCTCCAAGAGTTGGCAGGAGTTCATCTCATGATTGTATCTCGTTCGTATGCAATGTGCAATGAAATTTCCTCTTCAGTAACAATGGTATGACCTGCCGCCCTCCGCCCGCTGCCCTTTTAATTGTCGGATGCTAACACCTCCCTCAACGCCCATTTTGATCGGACCCCGACCCAGTTTCACGACATCATGGCCGTCCTTCATAGCATTCTGGATAGTCCGTGCTTCCATGCAACTCCCCATCTAGCGGCACCCCTTCTGCACAATGGACGACCGGTGCGATGACCTAAGGCACAACTCCATGCGGCTTTTAGCAATGCCTGCTGATTTTGGTGCCACTCCTCCCAAAAGTCACTGCCTTCGACCTTTCCCCAGCCACACCGACTCACATCGCAAGTGCACAAGCCTTTGAGCGTTAGTTCTGACGTGCGGCCTGATCTGCTCTTCCCCCTGCGTGCCTCCGTCGGTGTCACTACAATCACGCGAGTCTCTTCCGCCTCCTATGCCAGCGCCTTCACTCTCCCCGCTCCTCTGGCCTGCTGACTGCCTCCCTCGCCTCCACACATAATCGCTCCACGCAAAAAATCTCTAGCTCCTGCTTCACGCCAGCACAGGTCGCAGATGAGGGGCGTTCGGTTCCTTTTGTCTTCGACTTCCACAACTTCCTTTTCTTTTGATTTTTATCTCACTCTTGATCTACTGAGACCTTGCTCCACACCTTGCTGCCTAGCTCACATGAAAGGACATGACAACCTTTCCCTTTTTTTCTCCCCTTATCTTCCTTCCCCCACTCCCTGCCATCATATGGCTCATATCTTCCCGCCCCCGGTTTAACTCTCTTGTATTTATTTTCCTCTTGGAACCTCCTCCCAGTTAGTATCGGCTTCCGACATTCTAAAAGATCCGAATAAATATTCTAATCTTGGCCTTGGGGACAAGGTCAATTTTCAAAAGCGGCATATGTTGCGACAATGCATCCGCCTGAGCACAAAACCTCGCAGGAGTCATGTCAGCGGTTATGGAAGCCGTCGTGATAATTTCATAGTATACTTAATTAGTATTAGTTAATAAATTAATATTGATTAATCATTATTAATTAATGTTGATTTAATTAATTAAAATATCTTGTAATTGTGTTGCCCTCCCTCATCTATATAAGGGGGAGGGGTATGTGTGTTTAGGTAGACTTTTTGTTTGTGAAATTTGGGCTCTCATTTGAGAGAAACTCCTTGGAGGACCCAACCTCCAAGAGTTGTCGGGAGTTCGTCTGTCGATTGTATCTCGTTCCTATGCAATGTATAATGAAATTTTCTCTTTGGTAACAACGTGGCTAGAAGCTTCCTTTCGCAAACCTTCAACATCATCAACACTCATTCGAGTCGAAATCCTTTTATACAAACCGGCCTTCTCTTTCAAAATGCCTATCAACGAGAGCTCCCTGCATCTAATCTACTTAGAACCCATTATCGTTGCTGCGAAAGCACAAAGAAATCATAGGCTTCTTCTTTCTCCACGGAGGCACGATACCCCATGACCAGATCCTTTTTGAGCCTATCATCTCAAATCCTCCAAGTCCAAGCGAATTTTAATGATTAAATATGACAACTAGTAGCGGGGATACAAAAGGTGATAATAGATCAACTTGCTGTTTTTGAAGAATGATAAGATCTATAATGGCTGTCTTGGCCGCACGTCTAGACATCCTCATTGCCCCCTTGATAACAGTGATCAACACAGTGATCAAGTGGGAAGTAGTTGAGCTGCTTGCACCACCTAGGGTGTTCCGAAGCATCAAACAACAAGATATGATGAGTACGGTTCCCCGCAATGCGAAGTTAGCATTTGGAACATATGATGCTAACGAGGACCATTAGGTTGGTTGATCTGGTCTAAGCATTTTTTTTGCAGTCAAAGGAATTCATTGACATAATGTATTGACTTGACATCTTTCCACCTTTTGGGAGCAACCCAACTATGGTTCGCCCAATTGGATGGAGAAACCAAACATGACATGAGATGTTTCACGTAGTGCAACATGTGATTCAGTCGCCCCATACTATCTACCGGGAGAATTGACTTCCTAAAGCAAACAAGTTTGGGAAAAGAATACTTGGATATATTTCAACCGCTATTGGATAGAGTTGCACCATTCTACCCGAAGAACATGTATACCTTTGTACCACTTGTCTCAACGAACGCCCAATCCATGACGTAGAATTTAAATATTCTCATGATATGATATTTGCGATGTTCTTAGCTCAGATTTGTGACCGCTGCTTACAACTTGATGGAGCGATTGGAGACTCGGGTCAAATCCTCAAATCGACTAGTCTCTAACTGACATAATCAAGTAGAATGAAGCACTACCAACTACATCAAGTGACTGCCTCACATAGAGATGTCTGATTGCAGGGCGAAAAAATTGTGCTTTACTTCTTATGAAGCTTTTACACCAGGACATCAATGCAAAAAGCTTTTTGGGCTGGATATTTTGGAACCTGATGAAGTAGACTTTGATTGTGCCTTGAAGTTTGATTTTCTATAAGCTCGAGGAGAGGATCTATTTGAAGGAGGGGTTTATTGTTATGTTTGGAGGTATATTTATTGTTTTTTGGTGTGGATCTATTGCTGCATTTAATAATTTATTTTGCATTTTGAATATTTTTGTAATTCTTATGGTTGTTGGAACCTTTTTTTAGTTTTATTGTATGAGTTGTTTTCATTGTTTCCTAGGGCTTTTGGAACAAAAAATAAGAATTTGAATTCTTCTCTAACTATAAAAGTTCCCGCACAGTTGGCAACTGACATTTCCTATCTTAGTAGTATCTGTTCATCCCTGTCTCCACATTACAAACTCTGTCCTTAACCATTGTTGACAATAATATTAGGAGCAGTGCTAGTTACATGAGGTTCCTGAAGAAAAAAAACGTGAGAATAAATTTCAGGAGATGAGAAAGAACTTGTTAAAGAGTAATAATCAGGATCTTTCCTAAAATATTTGGCAAATGCATTGTCATTTTTCCAACTATAGAGTTGAAAAAGACCGCACATCATCTCCATTAACAATAGTGAGAACATTCAAAATCTTATTAATTTCTTTGAGCTTGCTAAAATTTCTCATTTCTTCACAATTCTCGAGATTTTCTTTGTTGTCAATGCTATCCCTTAAGAGCTTGCATTTCTTCCTTAGTTGGAAAGCACTCATTCGGATTCCTACTTGATCAACCCTTATAGTAGAATCGTCCAAGGGTAATGAAGCACCCTCACAGTTGGGTACCCTATCATCGTTGCCAGGAATTCCTCGGGTTGGTTATTTGATTGCACCCGTTTGAACGTTTAAACATGATCTTCACCATGTTGCGAAACAGGGATATCGACTCTTCTCCATTGACTATGATTGCTAACATTTGTTGGTTTGTAGTGTATTTTTCTTCAACTTCTCTTTTTCCAAGGCCCAAGCACAACATTGGTTCGTGCTTCAACATATTCAAAGCCACGATCCGATGTTCTTTCCCAATCTCCATCATATTGTTCTATCCTCAATATGTGATCTCATGTTTGTACTGCGACCTTCTGACTAAAATATGGCGACACATCCATATCGACCACATCAAAAATAATAGGTTGCCAAAAGAGAAGCTACTTTATTTGTTTTGGAGACGATCTGACTATGGTCACACTTTACCCTCCAAATATTATATGGGTTCTTCTTTTCATGAGTGCTTAGTTGTAGTTATTCTACCATTCTTTTGGAGACAATGTTCTTTGTGCGCCATTGTTGATGGAGACATTGAAGTATTTCTTTACACATTGCAATGACTAAAGAAGATGTTGCATCACCGGGTCAACTACTCTTTCTTGGGGACATGCATAATACGATGGAGGACGTGTGAGCGATTTTTGAGGGATTTGTCTGTTCTCTTCTTTTATTGACCTTTGATTTCTTATCACTACTCTAGTATGGCATTTAGTGGTTCCAGTGGAAAGATTATTCTTAATTTGATATGCCCCGTTTCCTTTCATAATCCTTGATTATATGACATGATATTATGTGCTTCTACTGAAGAAGAAATGCATGTATTCCCTTTATATTATTGTTATTATAAAATGCAACACGAAGATGCAGGTATTGTGCATTATCAGTTGATTTATCAGTCATATTGCTTTTCAATTGGCAAGGTTTTGGGTTGCAGTGAGATTTCAGCATTTTCATTTTATTCGGAAGGCTGGGAAAGTGGCTGATGTAGAAAAACATGCCATTGAGTCATGGATGATTGCATGGGCATTCCAATCCGATTCTCAAGGAAGCCTTTTAAATTCTGTGTTGTCTGCTGAACCTTCTTGGCTGGAGATGCGCAATTTGGGCTTGGGATTTTGGTTAACAAATGCATCCCAACTACGGGCAAGGGTAAGAGTGGGCTGGTCTTGGTCCCTACTTTCTGTTGTAGCTTATTTATATAATTTAATCTTTTGATGAATAAGTTCTTTAATTTTTTGAAATGAGATTTGATAAAATGCTCAAGTTAAACATATTTGCATATTTCTTCCATATATTATCTGTCAGTAATTGGCAACTTTAATTGACTTATTCTCATGTTCGTCAGTTTTATGATTGTTAGATTCTGTAGAGGACACGAGTAATGTAGGAAAATCAGTCAATCTTGTATATGTTTTTTTTGTATGTAAATACAAGTATGAGTACAAATATATAGGGAGAGAAGAGAGAGAACAATCCCAAATCCAAGATGTGAGACAAACAAATAGGAATAAAATACACAAATTGGCCAAAACATGGGCCTTTACATTGTCTTTTCTAACACTCCCCCGCAAGCTGGAGCGTACAAGTCATAGGAACCCATCTTTGACAAGAACTGATAAAATAGAGCACTTGATAGGGCCTTAGTGAGGATTCCACCCACTTAGTTCGTAGCCGGAACATGTATCAATTCTAGCTTCTTCATTTGAACTTTTTCCCGAAGAAAATGACAGTCGACTTCAATGTGTTTTGTTCTTTCATGAAAGACCGGGTTCTTAACTATGTGTATATCAGCTTGACTGTCATAGAGTAAAGTAGCTGGTGAGGAAAGTTTTACTCCCATATCACTTAAGAGACTTTCAAGACATGTAAGCTCGGATACAACAGATACCGTTGACCGGTATTCAGCTTCAGCTGAAGATCGAACAATCACAACTTGTTTCTTACTGTGCCAGGTAACAAGGTGACCTCCAAAGTAGGTACAAAATCCGCTAGTAGAACGCCGATCATCCAGGGAACTAGCATAATTTGCATCTGAATACGCAACCAATGTTGGAGTAGAAGAGGTTTTTGTATACCAGCCCTTGACCAGGAGCAGTTTTTAGATATCTCAGGATGTGTTTGACGGCCAGAAGATGATAAATCTGAGGAGATTGCATAAACCGGCTGACCACCCCAACAACAAAGGATATGTCCGATCTCGTGACCGTTAGGTAAATCAACTTCCCAACGAGTCGTCGATAGTTTTCTGGATTTGGAAGAGGAAGATCTACATCAGAAGCATGTGCACACAACTTGTGATTGTACATCCATAGGAGTGTTAACCGGCTTGCATCCAGAATAGCTAGCATCTTGAAGAAGGTCGAGACAGTACTTCTGTTGAGATAGAACGAGGCCATTGGAATGTCTTGCGATCTCAAGGCCAGAGAAGTATCGAAGGTTCCCTAGATCTTTTGTTTGAAACATGGAACTAAACCACTTGTATTCCCTTTGAATCATCTCCGGTGATTAAGATGACATTAACATACACCAAAAGAAGAACCGTTCCTTTTGTTCGATGTCGAGTGAACAGAGTGAAGTCTGGCGAGCTCCGAGTAAAGCCAACCTCCCGAACAACCTTACTGAACATTTCGAACCATGCCCGAGGGGATTGTTTGAGACCATAAATTGACTTCTTAAGATGACAAACTTGGGGCTCCCCCGTGGTCTCAAACCCGGGAGACTGCTGCATATAGACTGCCTCTTGAAGATCTCCATTTAAAAATGCAATTTTGATATCCAGTTGATTTAATAGCCACTGGCGATGCACAACAACGGAGAGGAGGACACGAACTATGTTGAGTTTCGCTACCAGAGAGAAGGTTTCTTCATAGTCAATGCCCTATTGTTGAGTGATGCCGCGAGCCACCATTCGGGCTTTAAGACGGTCAATTGTCCCATTAGGAGCATGCTTGATGACAAAAACCCATTTACAGCCAACATGGTATTTCCTGGAGGAAGAAGGACCAATCCCACGTGTGATTTGCCCAGAGAGCAGTCATTTCTTCGTCCATGGCCGCCTGCCAGCCCGGATGTTGGAGAGCCTCCTGCACAGAATTAAGGACATAAATAGAGGATAATGTAGTGGCAAAGTCCTGAAGAGTTGGGGACAGGAGATGTAAGGATACGTAATTCTCCATGGGATGGGTGGTGGAAGCCGACATCGGATCAGCAGGTCGCAGAGTGGCAGAGGTTGAAGCCGACTGCATTGGGGCGGCGGAACGAGGCGGGCGACGAGTGTAGAAACGAAGAAGAGGAGGTTGGTGGTGAACATGAACTTCAGTGGGAAGTGGTGGTGGTGGAGAAGACATAACTGGAACGATAGGTCGAGGTAATGATGACAAAGGAAGAAGTGGTGATGAAGTAGAAAAAAACGGTTGATCTTCTAGAAAGGTAACATCCGCCGAAACAGTCACCTTGCGGGTAGTGAGAGAGTAGCAAACATACCCTTTTTGAGTACGGGAGTAACTAACGAACATATATTTGTCCGCCCGAGGATTGAACTTGTCAGTGGAGGGCCCAAGATGATGAACATAACAAATACAATCAAATGTGCGAGGGGTGAGAGGGAATGGTGGTGTAGAGGGAAAGAAAAGACTAAACGGGGTGGCATTGTTGAGGATGAAGGAAGGGAGACATTTAATGAGATGACATGTCATGGAAACCGCAAAATGCCAATACGCCTTGGGAACATGCATTTGGATCATGAGATAGCGAGTAACATCAAGAAGATGTCTATTTTTGCGCTCAACCACACCTCTTTGTTGAGGAGTATATGCACACGAAGTCTGATGAATAATCCCAAATTCAGAGCAGAGAGTATTGAATTCATGACTAGTGTATTTACGAGCATTATCTGTCTGGAGCGTTTTGAGTGTATCAGAAAACTGAGTGCGAGTCTCAAGAATGAAAGCACGGAACATATGTGGAAGTTCGGAGCGGTCACGAAGTAGGTACAACCAGGTCATCCGTGAATAATCATCACTGAAAGTAATGAAATAAAAATAACCAGATACACTTGCTATTTTATAGGGACCCCAAATATCAAAATGAACTAACATAAAAGGAGCAGAGATCCGGGTACAATGAGGGGGAAACGAGGAACGATGTCGTTTCTCCAGAATACATGAATCACCGGAAAAAACTTTAAGCGGAACATCAGGATGTGCTTTCTGGAGAACGGGAAGCGGAGCATGCCCAAGATGCCGATTCTAGTCAACTGAGGAGACGAATGGGAGAATGGTAGGATATACATCAAGAAGGTAGAGCCCGTTTTGCAGTCGTCCTCTACCAATGATACTCTGCGTCCTGTGATCTTGCATCAGAAAAGGAGAAGGGGTGAACGTGATAGAACAATCTAAATCTGCAGTGAGGCGACTTACAGATAGTAAATTAAAGGGAGAGTCCGGGACATAGAGAGCCGAGCGAAGAATAATAGAAGGATTGAGTGGTATGTCGGCAGAGCCGGAGACATGAGCAGTGTTTCCATTGGCTACTGTGATAAACTTTGTATGCGAAGAATCCAAGTATCGGGGTGGCTTCAGGATGTGATATGGTGAGTAGCACCTGAATCCACTATCCAATACGGACTAGTGGAGAGGCAAGCGATACCTTCATTAGAGACGGAGGCAACAGAGGCATGCGAGTTGTGGAGCAACCCTTGAAGTTGTTAGAGCTGGAGGTGGACTTCATCAATATCAACACGAGTGGCCGACGGGTTGAGGGAAGCAATAGAAGCATTTGGACGAGGAGGAAGACCATGTTTACGGTAGCAGGTGGCCTCAAGATGACCATCCTTACCACAAAAAGAACACTTAGGCCGCAGGCGGCTTCCTCGACCCCTCCCTCGAGAGCCTGAACGTCCTCCACGAGCAGGGGGAGGGAGAGGTAGTAATGACGCCAAAATGTGTTGGAGAAGAGCCGGGGAGGGAGGATCGATAGTTTCCGGAGGTGGTGAAACCTTTAACAACATGGAGCACATATCAGAGAATGAAGGAGCAACAATAGATGGGAGGATCTGAGCCCGAACACTCTGAAGATAAAGCGGGACACAAGACATCATCATGGCAATACCGACTGCTTCCTTTTGAGCGTGCTGGGCAGCGAGATCCATAGTAGGGGGCTGATGCTGAATCCAGACTTCAACCAACGTCTTGGACCGAGCAATAAAGGAGGTTAAGTAAGCAACACTGCTGGGTTCAAGGATTTGGAGATCAATGATGATATCATAGAGGTGCTGGAGACTGTCCTTGCCTGAGTAAAGAGAATGAAGCTCATTCCACATCGCCTTAGCCGTCTCGTGATACATGACTATGCAGTAAGGTTCTCCATCAAGGGAGTTGAGAAGCCATGTTTGAACACGACCATCATTACGAAGCCATTCGTCGGTAGGTGGAAAAGGAACATCCAGGGTTAAATGATGTAGAAATCCTTTGGATTGAAGGACTCAACGAACTCAATGCACCCACTCCACAAAATTCTTCCCAGTGAGGGAAGTGGTTGTAATCCTCAATTCGTCATGGACTTCAGGGACGGGGACAGCCGCCTCAGCTGGAATAGAGGTCGCAGTAGAAGAACCCATGCCAGGTGGTTAAGATAAGCGGTTAACTGACAAGCGGGTATGAGGGCAAAGGGAGACAAAAGATGAGGTCGGCAAGAGGAACCTCGACGAACACAGAGAGTAGTCCGAGCGAGAAGCAACAACGAGCAGAGTGGAAATAACACAGGTCGCGGAGGACAGAACAACCAGTGGGCAGCGGCCAACTACCAGAGGAGAAGGTCGCAGCGAATAGAAAACTGCAACGACTAGAGAAGAATCCGCAGTGACTAGAGAAGAGAAAGCAGCCGGACAGGAGGCCGGGTAGTCAAGGAGGAACTTTGGGACAGGCCGCGCGGCAAACCGGCCACAGAGCAAGAAAAGACCTCGCGGCAAAGAGACAGACCGCGTGGCAAGCCTTACAAGTAATTTCGACCAGGAGAGACATTGGAGAGCGCGACTAGAAAATTGCGGCTAGACCAGAAGAGAAGTGGCCGCAGGACGAAGGGAAACCCGATAAGAAGAGCGACTAGAAGAGGAAACCGCTCAAGAGAAGGCCGCGGTTAAGCTAGTAGAGATCGCAGCGGCTAGAAGATCCGTGGCGGAGAGGCAGGCAACGAGAAGAGAAACGGCTAGAGGAGAGGAGGTCGCCGCGACTAGAAGAGAGGCTGACAACATAATAGTAGCGACTACAACAGAGGAGAGACACGCGACAAAGCGCAACGGTAAGACGGAGATCCGCACCTAGGAGTGGAAGACCGCGCGAGATGGGGATGGTTCCACGGGAGAGAGAGGAAAGCTATAAAAGCGGAGTGGGAGATGAAGGGGGGGGGGGCGTCGGGTTCTACTCTGGTATGAGGGTGAAAAGGGGGGAGGGGGGTGGGAAGAGAAAGAAAAAGAGGGGGAGGAGAAGGAAAGGGGGAGAGAGGGAGAGAGGGAGAAGAGGGAAAGGAAGAAAAGGGGCGAGGCGGAGAGCGGGTTTGGGTGCACCGACTGCAGTCGGGCTGTGGGCCCAGGTCAACCTTTATATGGTCGGCCTTTACCTTTCTATGGTCAATGGGCCCACTTTCAACGCCCCTATTGGCAATTTTATACCCCTTATTTGAAGGGTCTTTGGTCGGCCTGAGTCGGGCTGTGGGCCCAGGTCAACCTTTATATGGTCGGCCTTTACCTTTCTATGGTCAATGGGCCCACTTTCAACGCCCCTATTGGCAATTTTATACCCCTTATTTGAAGGGTCTTTGGTCTTTAAAATATGATTTTTTTATATAATTTTGGTGACATCTGAGTGTGTTGTTTAGCTTAGCCTATTTTGGTATCTTATTAGAATATGTGTATGTGTGTATCCAATCTTAAACCAATTGATTATAGGCGGAGAAGACCTCACTTTTAGTTTAAAAGAGATCTCCTAATTTTTGCCTGTTATTCCCTTTCTTTTGCCCTGACAAGAACAAGCAAAAGAATTCATGGATGACTCTAGGCAGAATTTTTGTACTTTAGGATTTAGAACCACATGTCAAAATTACATACAACATGGACACATCTTTATTTGGATTGAGGACCCAATCATTTTGCCTCAGAGAGGACCATTCAATGAAAATGCTAATTAAGACTGCCATCGCTTCCCCGACAAACAAATGCCAGCGTTGCTCCTCCAAAGAGATCCTCAGAGCGAATGCCGCGGAGAAACTTCTTTTAGCGTGAGGTCCATACAATAAATCATGCAGAAAATTCTCTTTCTTACACATTGAATATATTCCTTACAAAAATACTATCTGCTAGCAATACAGACTATCATTCTTAGAGATAACAAAGCAAAAGGGAAGAGTAAAAATACAGCCAGCAAGACAAAAACTAAGAAAAATGGGCAGGTCAATATTGCTACTGCCGTTAATAATATTATCCTTCTCTTAAGAAAAAAACACGAGCCATCGGAGCCCCGATGCAGTAAATAATGGGCCAGGGGTGCGGGGAAAATTCACAGCGCGCATTTCTTTTGCTCCTTATTTCATTTTTCCGATAACTCTCTTTCCTTTAAGCTTCCATACCTGCAAATTTTCTGTTAAAAATGTCAGAAACAGAGGAAAAATACATTATGAATGTTATTCAGATGTAAACTAGCAATGTCATCTGTAAAGGCTTCTACTACCATCAAGTATAGAAGAACTTGAAGTAAATATGAATCCTGAAGTTAATTAGCTGCAAGTGAAGGCTCTTTAAAATCGATTGGTTGCAAGTGAAATCCGCCCAGGTTCTATTAATCCCGTGATGATGAAAAAAGAGTAGTTAATAAAAAATTAAGGTAGTATCAAAGTAGTTAGCTTATTTATAAATGCACATACCAGGGCAGTGAGAGATTCATGAATAAACATGACAGGGAAGTGAGCACCTAATGCTAGCAGCTCTTTTTCTTTTTATCATCTTTGACCTTTTGTCTGAGCTGCCCATCAGATCGGGCCCGAAACTGGTTCATCCCCAATGCCCGAGCGACTCGCACCCGGTATAAGAAACGCTTTGGCCAGCCTCTTCCAAGACATTTGATCACCAGTCGCTGATTTCACATGGGAGCGCTCTGCTGTACTGGTCAGCAAGTAATTGAGCAGTTCCTTCTCCGCTTGGGAAAACGGCTCCCCTGCAGATGGGGCGGGGACGATGACCGCCAATATCTGATTCAAACTAGGCAACTGTTGATCGACCATGAATGGCGGACGCGAACCAATCTCGCTGACAACGGTCGTTTTGGGCACATTAGGTTCCTCCGCCGTCGTGATGACTACAGAAGAGGCCGGTTGATTTGAATTCAGGGTGGTCGGAGATGCGGCTGGATGTGACGGTGGAATGTTGAGGGAGCCTGGATCGCCGCGCTGGTGGGCTGCCTCAGAATGCAATTGCAAACGAGAATGTCGACCTGGTCGTGCCGATGTTGTTGATCTCCTTGTGGGTCATCTTGAGCAGATCCTCATGACGGGAAGCAATGCGGGAGTACGCGGGGGCGACCACTTTTGTCCAATGAATGTTGCCGACATGCCCTGCATCAATCTCTTGCTGAACCAGTCGATTAATGATATCGTCTGATGATCTTTCAATAAGTTGTTCGGGCGCAAATTGCAGATCCGATGCACGGGGTTAACGTGAACTGTGATTGACGCCGGTTGCCAAGGTGACGACTCGAGTTGTAGTCATCGTCACGGTCTCTTCCAACTGCAAAATGTTGAAACTGGCAATAGGGGGGCGACCGCAATGGAGAAATCACTGACGCGACCTGACTCAAGGCAGTAATGATGCTACGTTTGGGCACTGCTCGTTGAATGGGCAATCTGAATCGGGCCTGAGCAACCATATCCTCCAAGTGCTGTTTTAGGACCTGTTCCGATTGTCCAAATGAACCGTTTGAAAGTGAAATTTGTGGTACGCAGAGTCGAGACTAGAACAGACCAGATTCGGTGCAATTGTGGAAGATGCAAAGATTCAATAGGAAAATCCTGTAGATTGTAGAGTTCATCGGGCAGAAGAAATTTGATGGCAATCGTTTGGAGCAAACGACGCTCCAAGGGGTTGATCATTGGTGAAGTGCTCATGACAACTTCCCATAGATTAAGCCTTTGTAATGCCGAGTGACGTTCATTGCCCGATGCGTTGAGGCTGCGAGGTTTTTTATGATGACTCGATGAAGAGCTGCACTCATGCGATGTTGGTTTTGGCTTGCGACGCTTGCGATTGGACTGAATGGAATGGGGCATGTTGCTGAATTTGACGCCAGATTCGGAGCCAATCAACGGATCAACGTCATCGGCATGGTTCGGATCACCATCGTCCCGCGGTGCAACATTGTCTTCTTCAATGATGCGATGATCATCGTGAGCCCGCTCGACAACAGCAGCGGCAACATCAAGGGCATCGTGCACAATCGCATCGAACATGTGACTTGACCAAATTGCATTATCGGCGATTGATTCCGCGATCACTCCAAGCGATTTCAGTTGCCCTGCAGGAATTTCAGGCAGTTGAGGAAGGGATTGTCCAAACGCTGTCGTCAATCCAAATTCGTCGTCACAATCATCAATCGAGAGAGGCAATAAGTGAAACATCGTCGACAGAGACATAGGCGAGGGAGTGATGCCATCAGTCGAAAACAGTACGAGATATTGAGTGAGAATGATATGCATCCCAGAGACTTACAAATACTCCCAGTGAGAATCGAATTGGAGTTTGCCTCGAAAGATTATTTGAGCGACAACGGCATGGAGCAACAAGTTCCCTCCTTCCAGGGATATGGTCTCCGGGCAAATAGCTCGTCTGTGACGCCACAAGTTTTCATTCTTCCCCGATCCACGACGCAAACTCGAACGAAAGAAGTGATCCACGACGGTAGTCAACGTGGATGCGGGCGGCGTTAAGCAATTTCTGATGTGATTTTTCTGCGTCTCGTGGCATGCTAGAAGTTTGCCCATCACGATGCGCTTAGATGGGGGCACATCATTCTCAATTTCTCACTTTTCAATGCGATCCAACAGTGCATTCAATTCAGCCTCAATGATGGAGCCCTCCCGCATTGGAGCTTTTGCAGTACCAACAATGATTTCGGTCACAACAACCATGAATTGTTCATGCCAAGCACGATCCGTGCTGTTTGAATTGTCCCGGTACCTTGTGATCAGGTGGTGATTGTCGAGCAGAACAATGATGTTCTCGAACTCTTCCAGCCATTCCCGATCATCGCAGCACTTGTCTAGGTACATGATGAGCAGGAAGTATCAATGCCGTAAGAGTTGTACCGTCTCAGCAAACCCCAGCTAACAGATCGGTGTTCCACATTGCCCTTCGTGGTTGTGAATTGATGGGAGAGGATTTGTTGGCGCTCGTTCATGACAGAGTGCAATCCAACAACGGGGGCGAATTTCTTGCCGTTGAACTCATTCGTCAATTTCATGCGTCCCGACACGTTGTGATGATGGTCGGCTGAGAGATGAGTCCCAGTGATGGCGCCTTCCATTCGGTTGAAGAACGGGAGTTGACGAGCAATGCAGTCGTTGACCAGGCTTGTCAGTGTTGATTCCACTGGATCGAGAGTTCCATTGTCTTCGTTGCAATGCTGAAAGAATGATGGAAAATTGGGAAACACTGTCAGATCCAGAGCCGTCGACGATTTCCCGAGTACGGCATCCCGAGCGTGCATTTCCAAATACCACGACACGTGACCACGATATAGCGCGGCTTGACGCATGTATCGAGTCGTTCAGGCACAACGAATCACCTTGGCGACATCAACACTACCGGAACGGGACGTATACAAGTCGTATGCCATTTGAACAAGATCAACGTCATGCGCGCTCTGTTCGAACAGCTGCACGAGATAGTTAAGGACGATGGACGTTGGGATCAACTTCTCGGTTTTGGCCTCGTCCATGACATGGAACGTGGCACCACAGCCGCCTGAGCTCTTCGACTTCTTGCACACGTATCGAGCACATAGAGCAAATGCGGTGGTGTCGATGCAATTGATGATTTGCGGGGCACTGAATTGCTTACGGAAAAGAAAACAGACTTTGTTGCAAGACGGGCATGCACCTGCTGCCACGTTGACGTCGTACTGCTGTTCCTGATCGATCACGAACAATGGTTTCAGCAGATACGCATTCAGGTCTGGATGCTTGCTCCACAGTGGCACAAGAGGATCGATTCAGATAGGAGGGCGCATGCCATCCTCGATCATTTTCAGTTGGATCTTGATCCATTCCCCTGAATCTTGTTTAACGTCCCATATTGCTTGCCACAAATACACGGCTCAGTAGTGGGGCGGTCGAATGCTGATGAATAGAATGGAGGTGTTTGGGTCGGAATCGATTTCAGCGGAATTTCAGGGCAACGACGGACGAGAGTCTCCGCCGATTGTTGTGTTTTCACAATGTCCCGTAGCACAAGGTTGATATCGTTCATTGACGATGATGACTAACAGTCATACTATCTGTTGGCTAGGGAAAGTCAGAGGCTTCCTTTTACCTTCTGCATGTTTTGAGCAAATGAATCACAACTTCATAGCAACGTCCAATTTCATAGCAAAGTCCAATTTCATGAATTAAAACAAAAAATGAGGCACAATAAGTAAATACAACGGTAAACAAACTACTTACCCACCCTTTCGTTCTGGATGCGAAGTTGTATATGTTTGAGTAATTTTTTGATGCGAATATATATATATATATATATATATATATATATATATATATATATATATATATATATATATAACATTGAACATTATTCATAAAGTTGTACACTTGTAATAAAGATAGTTTACTGAATAGTCTTACTGATGAATGGTAATAAAGATTCCTGTTATATCCATGAAGTAGTTGAAGTTCAGCAAAGAGATGCCAATATCATGCATGAATCATAGCAATCCCATACAACTATAAATTATTTCCAACTTATTGAGTATTCCATTTGCAATAAGAATTTAATATCATGAAAACCCATTCATGGTTCCCAAAAATTAAGTGCGTGCAATCGTGAATGTGAGTGGTCAAAGACAAAAATTCATGCAAAATGTCTGTTAATCCAATATCGCTTAAATCCTTCTAACCAATTCACAAGCACATTTAAACAAAGAGTTCACCACTCATACAAATGAAGTATTGTCACCTTGGCCAAGACCCTCACAATTTTGCCCACTAGAAAGCTCTTATTTACACATGGTCCAAAGTTCAAAATTCTTCTAGTAATTCAGTCCAAATTCTAGAAAAAAATCATAGAAAATAATTTAATAAAGGAATATAACATGCCACTCTTAATACACAGTTTCTAGATTTTATTTCTAAAGACATAAGATATCCCTTTCATGGGTTAATAAATGTTATTTCAACTTACAAGTAGCAACATCTAAAGTTGCAGGAAAGAAACTTCCAAATTATCAACATTGAAAAAGTAATTAATGACACATTGACACTGTATGCGAAAAAATTTACCAGGACTTGAGTTGCAGTGGATTCATATCATACCAAAAATTAAAATGATTAATTGAAGGTTAAAAAGAAACAAGAGCCATTTGGTTCATATTCTTTGTTAATTTATAAAAGTAGAACACGCTAAAGTATTCTAAAAGGCAAACACAACATTTTATCATGTGAATGTCTTGTATGTATAATGTATTATTACATATTTTCAAGAGAACTAAGCATTAATAATCAGTATAATCCCATCGTCCAACCCCATAAATTCTTGATATTTTACAACAAACTACACTACTCTATTGATAATCTCGATAAATGCTCTTAAAATTCTCACAAAAACATCATAAAGAACAATACTTTTAAGAGAAGAAATATATGTTTGCACAATAAAGAAGCTCCCAAATTTGGTATACAGAAATGCTCACCGACTGTATAAAGTTCTCCTTATCGATTTGGAGTTGAAGAGGCCGTGGATGTGTGTGACTGAAACCTTGCGTTTGAGACGACAAAGGAAGGGGAGGCTGTGGAAATCAAAGGAGTTGCGAATCTCGAATAGCGCGATTCAGCACGAAGAGAGAAGAGCCGGAGTCGGAGGTGCGAAGCTGGCCTGGAAGAGGAGAGAACCGCCGGAGTCGGAGGTGCGAGTCGGTGTGGGGAAGAGGAGAGAACTGCCGGAGTCGGAGGTGCGAGTCGGTGTGGGGAAGAGGAGAGAAGCGCCGGAGTCGGAGCCTTCCGTCGGGAAGAATGATCGCTGAAGGTGGGGGATTCCTGCCGGGAGAGAGGAGATCGGGAGCTAGGGCCGCGCTGGTCAGTGTGGGGGAAGAGGAGAGAATCGCATAAAATGTAAACTGCGGGGGATAAAATGGGAATAATGCATATTCAGTTCGATTCAGTCGGACTGAAGTGAGGCTCGACCGGTGGGGGGTGGGGGTGGTTCCACGAGGGGAGGGGAGAAGCCGAGTACAGAAAAGGAAGACCGCGGAGGAGAGGCGGTTAGACAGGCCGGCGGATAACAATAGTAGTAACCGCAGGAGCTGGGCGGTTAGAAAAGAACTATCCGCCTGAGATCGGAGGTAGGACTGGATGCTCTGATACCATGTAGAGAAGTACACGAGTAATGCAGAAAAACCAGTCAACCTTGTATACGCTTCTTTTTATATGTAAATACAAGTATGAGTACAAATATATAGGGAGAGAAGAGAGGGAAGAATCCCAAATCCAAGATGCGAGATTAAAATAAATCGGAAGAAAATACATAAATGAGCCAAAACACGGGCCTTTACATTGCCTTTTCTAACAGAACCTATGCTACTGAAAACCAATTCATTTTAGGTAGATGCCATGATCTATGTTAAATCCTCCTGGATTAAACAATTTTACAATGTGACTATTTTCTCATTGGTGATTTAGGTCAATTTATTGTATTGATGCTCACTGATTATGTCATGGTTTTATGCAATTTTAGATCTTGCATGTGGAGCATCTCATTGCTTATTTACAAAAGATTAATATCTATGCTTGTAGGCCATTAGCACAACAAGTTTCTCTTTTTTTTTGCATACTTTATCAGCTAGGTCTTCTAAGTTTTTCACTGATTGACCCCTTGCCTTCTGCATTCATGCCATTTGAACTTTGAAGTTTGCAATGGTATGATGGGGGCCTTATTTCCGGTAAGATATGGATACTAAAATGTAACTCATGAGATGCTCAAAGAAAAATGATTTTTTTGTTCTTAAGCTTGTGCATGTAAGGTTTATAGGTCTGTAGAAGGGGATTTCCGCAATTTAGAAGTGGTTGTGATGCGGAGCGGAGGACGAGTTTTGGGCCCGTTCGGGGCGGATTGACAACTTTCCATATATGGTGTGCACAAATCAATGTTCCGACTCCACAGATGCGTCCGGTGCGCGTTGCGAATCGATTTCATATATTCCTTTATTATGTCTGCATTTATTTTGATGTATTTGGGTAGTCCAACCTTCGGCCAATTATAGCCGTCGATGGTGGGATGCCATAATCTCCTCTTTATTATAAATAGAGTGCTTAGTGGCTGATTTGAGGCATTGCTGAAATTTGGAGTGTTCTTCCTCATTTCCGGTGATCCCCTCCATGATGCCGACTTTTTGGAACCCCTTGGTGACAACTCCTTGGGTAAGATCCTTGTATCTCCTCCCCCTCCTCCTTCTCCTCCTCCTAAAGCCACCGCCACCCCATAATTCCCCTGTGAAAACCCTTTTTCCAGTTTCCACAGTTGATTTAAGAATCGAGCGTAGTTTCCAATTTATTCGTCGCAACATTGCATCAAAATGATTCATATGTACAAAGTAAAAATATAACACCAAATTTTATTTCATTTATACAAGTTTGTTACAAACGATACAAAGTACACATATGCAATCAATATTCATTACAAAAAGCACACTCCCAATCTTCACAGGTTGCCCTATGGCTTTCCTGTGCTTCTTTGATTCTAATAAAAATCTTAAGCTATACCTTTGCAAGTTCTTCAGCACGCTTTTGTGTCTCTTCCGCCGTTAGGGGAGCTTTCTTTGGCGCACTGGGTGATGCTCCTGCGTCCTAAAAAGATGGATTCACGATGGGTTTGTCATAAAATATGACTATGCGAGTAAAGTATTTCGTGAGCTTTCATACGTAAAATCAATGGTAGATAACAATATGCATACACAACAACAAACAATAATCATATTTTCATTTGTTTTTGATTTCCAGAAAATGTTCCTGATCCCCTTACGATCTCCAAATATATTCAAATATTCGATTATTATTTTATTATGTTAGAAAAGCCCATGTAAATGACCCATTATTGGGCCCATGTTCTATTTTATTTCCTTCTTCTCCTATTAGTCCCACACCATTGTATATGATTTCTTCTCTCCTTTTCTTTCCTATATATTTGTATTCTCTCCTTGTATTTTGATACACAAGCAATACATACAAGTTTTGAGCTCACTCAACATTGTATCAGAGGGAGCGGTTCGGTCCTTGCGGTTTCACTCTCTCTAACCGCCCGGCCCGTCTTCCTCTCCTGTCCGCAATTCCTCTGCGGCCTGTCCTTCTACTCGCACCGGGTAGCGGGCTCTTCTTCCCGCCCTCTCTCTCAGCGGTTTCTCCCTTGCTAACCGCTGACTGCTCTCCTTTCTCTCCCTCTCTCCCGTGGATCCACCCCTCTCTGCCTTTTATAGCCTCTCTTCTCAACCCGTGGGCCCCTCTTCCCGCTGCCAGCTTTCTTCTTCTTCTTACCGCGCGGGCTCCTTCTCGCCCGGTCCCTCCTCCTCTTGCCGCTCGAGTAGTCCTACTTGCGGCCTCTTCTCTCTGCATATCGTGCCGCGCGGTCTCTTTCTCCTTGCCGCTCGATTGCTCCTACTCGTGGCCTCCTCTTGCGGCTTATCTTGTCCGCTTGCGGTTTCTCTCTCTTGCCGCTCGAGTATTCTTACTCGCGGTCTCTTTCCTTGCCGCTCGAGTTCCCTACTCGCGGCCTCTGCTCTCAGCTTCCTCTCGCTGCTTCCCTCTTCTAGTCGTGCGGTCTCTCTTTCTAACCGCTATGACTTCTCCTTTTCTTTTGAGAGCCGACTTCTCTTCTCGCTCTTGTTTGGCTGCTGGTGTTCTCACAGTGACCGTGTGGATTGTCCTTGCTCTCTCTCAGCACCTGGTCGCGGCCTCCTGTTGCTCTCACCCCTGGGCTTGTCGCCTTGACTACCCACTGCGGCCTCATATCTAACCGCGTGGGCTTGTCGTGCTTCTCCTCCTGCGGCCTCCTCCTCTTCCCGCTGCAGGCGTTGTGTCTAACCGCGCACTCTTCTATTCGCTGCGGTCTCCCCGTCTCCATGGGCTCCTCCATCGACCTTACCGGACAGGCGGCTAACCTTCCTGCTGACCGCCCGGCTTCTCTTCCAGACCTCCGAGATGAGCTGCGGATCACAACTATCTCATTATTTGGGAAGAAGAATTCTGTTCCATGGGTCCATTCGGTTTGTCGTGTTCTTCAGGCCAAGAGCCTTGTACTTCACCTTACTAACGAACCTCCTTCCCCTACTATTGATGACTGGCTACGAAATGATGGCCGCGTACAAACATGGCTCCTTAATTCACTGGAGGGTGAGCCATACCAAATGATCATGTACCATGAGACTGCCAAAGCTATGTGGGAGGAGCTTCACTCCTTATACTCTGGAAAGGATAGTCTTCAACACCTCTATGATATTATTACCGACCTTCAGACTCTTGATGCTGGAGGGGTTGCTGACATGACCTCGTTTGTTGCTCGTGCCAAGATTCTTGCGGAGGCCTGGATCCAACATTAGTCTTCTACCACCGACCTTGCTGCTCTGCGCGCGCAAAAGGAGGCCGTCTGTATTGCCATGGTGATGCCTCGTGTCCCGCCTCACCTTCAGAGCATCCGGGCTCAGGTGTTGGCCTCTGCCTCTACTCCCTCCCTCTCTGATGTCTGCTCTATGCTCCTTCGAGTATCACCACCCCTGGATTCTCCGGCACCCCCCTCTCCGGCCCTCCTTCAGCAGACCCTTCCCCCTTGCTTTCCCCACCGACCTCTGCTCGCGGTGGACGTTCCGCTCTCGCGGCAGGGGGCGTGGGGGTCGGGGCCGCCCCAAGTGTTCATATTGCGGCCGTGATGGCCACACTGATGCCGTATGCTACAAGAAACATGGCTATCCTCCTCGCCCAACTGCGGCTGCTGCCACTGATGGCTCCTCCTCCACTGGTACCGACCTTGAGGCCGTTCGCCTTCAGCTACAGCAACTCCAGAGGCTTCTTAGCTGCTTCTGTTGCTTCCATCTCTACCGCAGGTATTACTTGTCTTTCCTCCAGTCTGCGTTGGATCTTGGACTCAGGTGCTACTCATCACATCACCTCGATGCGGCCACTCAAGTACTCAGATGTTCCTCATCCGAAATCTATCACCGTCGCTAATGGGGCGACTGTTCCGGTCTCCGGTTGCGCCGACATCTCTCTTTCCCCTTCATCTCTCTTCGCTCGGCTCTTTATGTTCCGGGCTCTCAATTTAATTTGCTTTCTGTTGGTCGCCTCACTCATGATATGGATTTCTGTCACATTTACTCAATCTACTTTTTTGATACAGGATCGGCGGACGCGGACTTACCATTGGTAGGGGTCGACTGCAGAACGGGCTCTACCTTCTTGATGCCTCTTCTCCTATCCTCTCCCCCGTCTTCGCTGTTGATTGGCATCGCCGTCTTGGGTATGCCCCTCTACCCGTTCTCCAAAAGGCGCTGCCTGATGTATATTTTCCTGCTTTCAAATGTGATTCTTGTATTTACGGCAGACAACCGCACACTTCTTTTCCTGCTCATTGTATTAGGAGCTCTGCTCCATTTGATTTACTGCACTCCGATGTTTGGGGTCTTTTCAAAGTTACAAGTATCTCTGGCTATCGTTATTTTATGACTTTTATTGATGATTATTCTCGCACAACATGACTTTACCTATTTCGTGATCACTCCGAGCTCACTCACAAATTTCGTGATTTTATACAAGAAACTCGAACGCAATTCTCCACAACAATCAAAACAGTGCGCACCGATAACGCTCGTGAATACACCGACCATGAATTTGCCAATATCTGTGCAGAATTTGGTATTATTCATCAAACCTCCTGTGCCTACACCCCCCAACAAAATGGCGTTGCCGAACGAAAGAACCGCCACCTCCTCGACGTTGCCCGCTCCCTCATGCTTCAAATGCATGTTCCAAAAATTTACTGGAACTTTGCGGTCTCCACTGCGTGTTTCCTCATCAACCGACTCCCTTCCTCGGTTCTCAACTCTGCCACTCCATTCAGCCTCCCATTCCCCTCTACTCCGGCCTTCCCTATCACACCAAGGGTCTTTGGCTGCACTTGCTTCGTTCACCTCCCGGGTTCCTCCTCGGATAAGTTGGATCCCCGTTCAGCTAAAACTATTTTCGTCGGCTATTCTCGCACTCAGAAGGGCTACCTATGTTACTCTCCGGTAACCCGAAAGGTCATCGTCTCCGCACATGTTTTTTTTGGGAAGATCAACCTTTCTCTTCCCCACCTCTAGCTCCTTCCTCCCCGGCAACATCTCCACCAATGCCTATACCCCGACCCGTCATCCCTATTACTACGCCTGTACCCCTACGTCCTTCTAACCCTGCTCCTGCTCCCTCCAAGCCACCAGTTATCCAGGTTTACACTCGCCGCTCTGCAGTCGGCCTCATCCTCGGCTACCCTGCGCCTTGCTGATCAGGTATCTCCCTCCACCGCTCATCCTCTGGTAAATTATATCTCCCTGCATCGCCTCTCTCCCCAACTACACACATTTGCCACTTCTATTTCCTCCATTTCGGTTTCTTACACTGTGCAGGAGGCGCTACAACATCCTGGCTGGAAGGCTGCCATGGAGGAGGAAATGGCTGCTCTCTGGGCCAACCAGACCTGGACTCTTGCACCACTTCCCCCCGGGTCAGAAACCGGTTGGGTGTAAGTGGGTCTTCGTCGTCAAACATGCCGCTGATGGGACGATTGGCCGTTTGAAAGCTCGGCTGGTCGCCCGGGGCTTCACCCAACAACAAGGGATGGACTATGAGGAAACTTTCTCTCCGGTGGCCAAATTCAACACCGTTCGGGTTCTTATCTCGGTGGCTGTCCATCGCCGGTGGCCCTTACTGCAACTGGATATTAAGAATGCCTTTTTGAATGACGACTTGCAGGAAATTGTCTATATGCAGCAACCTCCCGGGTTTGAGACCACGGGGGAGTCTCAGGTTTGTCGCCTTAAGAAAGCTTTGTATGGCCTCAAACAATTACCACAGACATGGTTCGACAGGTTCAGTAAGGCTCTTCAGGAGGTTGGTTTTTCTCGCAGCACGACAGACTTCTCGATGTTCACTCGTCACAGAACAACAGGGACGGTTCTTCTGTTAGTGTATGTTGACGACATCATCATTATGGGAGATGACTCAAAGGGAATACAGGAGGTCAAATAACATCTCGGTACAGTTTTTCAAACAAAGGATATTTTTTGGGCCTTGAGGTTGTTAGACGGCCAGATGGTCTCGTCCTTTCTCAGCGGAAGTATTGTCTCGACCTTCTTCATGATGCGGGTTACTCTGGTTGTAAGCCGATCAATACCCCAATGGATGTGAATCATAAGTTATGTGCTCAGGCTTCCGACTCAGATCTATTACTTGAGAATCCTGAGTACTATCGCTGTCTAGTTGGAAAATTGATCTACCTCACGATAACTAGACCGGATATCTCTTTCGCAGTTGGTATTGTCAGCCAGTATATGCATTCCCCGCGAAGATCTCATCTTCACGCCGTTGAACGCATTCTCAGATATCTCAAAACGGCCCCTGGTCAAGGATTGGTCTACAAGACCTCGTCTTCAGCTCTTACATTGATAGCTTACTCAGATGCTGATTACGCTGGTTCTCTTGATGATCGACGGTCAACCAGTGAGTTTTGCACATATTTTGGAGGACATTTGATTATGTGGCGGAGCAAGAAGCAAGCTGTTGTGGCTCGATCATCTGCTGAGGCTGAATACCGGGCAATGACGTCTGTAGTTTCTGAACTAACGTGGCTGGAAAGTCTTCTTACCGATCTCGGTATAAGACTTCCTTCCCCAACTCTTCTCCTTTGTGATAGCCAAACGGCTATACATATTGCCAGGAACCCAGTATTCCATGAAAGAACTAAACATATTGAAGTTGATTGTCACTTCATCAGAGAAAAGGTTCAAATGAAGAAGATCGACCTGAAGCATGTTCCTGGGACAGAACAAGTTGCGGATGTGCTCACTCAGGCTCTTCCCAGTACACTATTCTATCAGTGCTTGTCCAAGTTTGGCGCATACGATTTGTACGCTCCAGCTTGCGGGGGAGTGTTAGAAAAGCCCATGTAAATAGCCCATTATTGGGCCCATGTTCTATTTTATTTCCTTCTTCTCCTATTAGTCACACACCATTGTAAAGGATTTCTTCTCTCCTTTTCTCTCCTATATATTTGTATTCTCTCCTTGTATTTTGATACACAAACAATACATACAAGTTTTGAGCTCACTCAACAAATTACATAATTGTCATGACCCGTCTCGACAAAAGTCAGAGTGCGATTCGGGCGGACCGTGATGTCACACGCATGGGCGAAAAGAAAATCATGTCTGCTAAGGCGGATACAAAGATACTGGTAATAAGTTTAAAATAATTACTTTTAAGTAAAAACAGTTTGATTTTTATATGCGGAAGTTTTCAGAGTTTAAAACAGTGAGAAATTTTAAATGCACATGTATTTTGAAAAATTATGTTTTACAGGGCACTGCTACGAATTTCATACAATTATGATTCAAAAGAGGATGCACATGCATTAATATCAAATTCTTGTACATAAAATATTTAAATAGCCTAGCAGTTGTCCATGATACCAGAGAAAATGACTGATTGCAATTATTACATAGAAATATCTGATAGTAAATGAAATCTAAACGTAGAACCTGGAACTTAATGCTGATCAGGCTCGAATATATGACAGCACTGCACGAACGCTAAGGCAATTACAAAACAGAAAGGAAAAGGCTCGGAAAATTGAAATAAGCAGAGTGAGCAAAGTAAAGTACAAAACAGTAGAAACATAAACCTATACGTAGCAGTTTTCATAAACAGAGCTACTAACTCAGACAGGTAGAATAGTAAAACAAAAATAACTGAATTAAGCTTACTTTGGAGCATAACACATAATAGAACAAGTAATATCATAAGCTGCAATCAATGAAGTGTGTTGGTGTTTGGAGTGGTGCGTATGATTCACACTTAGTCCAGATACAAGTCTTATTAGAAAACTTCCTGCTTGTTGTGACCCTCGTCATGGCCCAGGCCCGACTCAAGGAGTCTTAGTGGGTCCCAACTGACACCGTGAAGGCTGCAACCCAAGTGACCCCAATATGTTTCAATGTTTGCTTATGTTATTATGAATTACACGATTCACACTTTAGGAGATTTCTAACATATCATGACCTGTTGCAAATTTAATAATTCAGTTGTACAAGATTAGAGTTCATAAACGCGCCAAGAGAGGAATTGAGTTATGAAGCAACATTCACTCAAGTCTTAGAACCAGGCAGACATAAGAAACAAAATTCGGTGACACAAGAAAACTAGATATTGGACTTATGGTTTGCGAGTCGAAGCATTCATGTGTGACATGATTACAATACGTTATTTTATAGGACACCAAATATTCATTTAAATTGATCTATTCGAAGACACCATTATCTCCCAAGTAAACATGCGTTTGATCTGAACATTTAATATAAAATCACAAATCATCAATTTGGTTGCTAACCAGAAATATTTTTTATTATCATTATGACACAAACATCTCCCAAGAAAAACATGTACGATACGTGCATTATATTAAGACACCAATCATATATCTGCTAACCAAAATTCGTTACAATTATCATCATGACACTTGTTGCTCGTGCTCGATATTCTATCATTCTTCTCATTATTCATCAAATCAGATAAAATCATTCATCTAAATTAATATCCAAATAAAATCATTCATCTAAGTTAAAATCTAAATAAGAGTCAAACATAATCTCAAACTCATGACATTTCCAACATATTGAACCCTAAACTACTAATTTATCCAACTAGTCATATGAATTAAATTCATTTGACAGATCAATTATATACAAAAATGCAGACATGTAATCAAAGAACAAAGACGTTAACTTAAACACAATGCTTGCAAGAGAGAGGGATCTCTACTTGCCTTAAATAAACTGAAGCTGACGAAGGCAGGCAAATGGCGCGAGCGATGTTAACAATCCTGTTTGAACCAGTTAAGAACAACGAAAGAGACAATTACCTAATAAGAACTCAATGCTAGCACGAGAAAAAATATTATAAGGCCAAAAACACGAGAGAGCGATTTACCTCCCTCAAAAATGAGGGAGAGGAGACTACCACACAGAAACGGAGGCTTGACGGCACGTGGGCTTGGGGAAAACCTAATTCGGAGAGGGATTTGGAGAGATTCCAACACTTGAGTCGAGGAGCGGCACCGGAAAACACGAACAAACCACAGTTAGACGATCGTAAGGAGGGAAAAATTTGAAACACAACGAACACGCAAATTTGGGGCGTAGAAACCACAAAAAAATTCAATAAAATCCAAATAGAGGGGAAAAGGAGATTCTTACCCAAAAAGACCAAGATCAGACTCAAAAATCCAAGGAGAGGCGGATCCAAGCAAACCCTAGACGATCCTCTTGAAATCCACTGCCAAAAGAAGCAGAAGAGGGCCAATAGGGCTTCTGGAGGAGAAGGTCGCTGCTTAGACTTGGAGGAGAAAGAGGCTCTACTGCCGGCTCCAGGAGGTGGGACTGTCAGCCTCCAGGAAGAAGTTTGTTGTAGCTGTCGGCCTTGGGGGAAGCAAGAAACTGCCGGCTAGGGGAAGAATTAGATGCGCCGACCACGGGAGAAGGAGGAGGAAACACCAAAAACAGGTTTGGCGACGCTGGGATGCGGAAACGGGAGGCGCGACGGTTGTTGCTTGCAGAATCGGGAGTCGGCGCTGATGGGGGAGACAGGATCGGGAGAGTCGGCCGAGCGGGATGCGGGAAGGTTTGCAGAAAACCCTAGCGCGAGCGGGTTTTGTGTTTTGCGATTGCAGGAGAAATAAAAGCGGGGGAATCGGCTCGGATTATATGGGGGGAGTAATTTAGGTTATTATTATTATTATAACATATATAAGAACTGGGTTGTTACATCCTCCCCTACTTAGTAAGTTTCGTCCCGAAACTTTCTGAGAATTTTCTGACTGGGGTCTCTTATGACGAAGATTCAGATGACATTCATTTCAACAAGATTTGCAGATTAAGGCATAAAAGTTGACTAGAAAGGAGAACAAGCGCAAAGGCTTTTCAAAATCAAGAGAAATGTTGCGGATACTTGCTACGTCGGTTAGATACAAGTTTACAGGGGAACTCTTTAGACTTAGCGGGTTCAGCCAGATACAAAAGATTTACTTCAGGGAGCACAGAGATTGCTTCAATTAGCTTGAAATTGAGATGTAAGACTCGAGAAATTGAGAGCGAGAAAATCCTTCCACGAAGCGAAGATAGAACATCAAAGAGAAAAAGAAGCTGAATGATGATTGAGTGATGACAAAAACAAGTCACTCTGGGGATGGAAGAACACAAACAACGCTGAAGTAATTCGACATAACCAATTATAAGAAGACTCTCAATTCTCACTGACACTCAGAAGCTTAGTAGAAAGGGATACAAGATTACCAGATAAGATTGACAGACACGCGAAACATGAAAGACTAATTACAAATATTGGAGACTTGAAATTAGAGATTCTAACACATTTCCTACTGTCAGGTACATAAATTATGTAATAATTACAACATTTTCATTGAACAACTCTAGGTAATAATAATGCAAGTGCAACAATGAGATCTTGTGCAATGTCAAGCAATTAGTAAATCCATGTGTGTACAATCATTATCGTTGTTCTTGACTTTACACTTGTGCAATGATTTATGATATGAATATAAATGAATGGATATACATGTCATGTTAAGTGCCCATATCACTTAACATGTCATGTATATTAAGACTCTAATGCCAACGCACTTGAAAATATTAAACCACACATACAATTTAATATTCGCAAGCGGTGTATAACCTAGTGAAAATTCATATGCACAAAAATATTAAGTTTGCCCATACTCCCTTAACATTCATGTGCATACTACTCATGCTTATGAGTGAGTGTGTGCGTGTTTCAGCTGCGAACAACAGATAATGATAAGTGAGCGAAGAAATGATGCATGTATATTTATTTTTATAATAAAGATCAAAATATTTGATAATTACAAAAAAATACTTTATCTTTTGAACTAGCCTCCCTGAGCTCCCTCTGATACCAACTGCCACGACCCGTCTCGACAAAAGTCAGAGTGCGCTTCGGCCGGGCCGTGATGTCACAGACATGGGCGGAAAGAAAACCATGTCTGCTAAGGAGGATGCAAAGATACTCGTAATAAGTTTAAAATAATTACTTTTAAGTAAAAATAGTTTTGATTTTTATATGCGGAAGTTTTTAGAGTTTAAAACAGTGAGAAATTTTAAATGCACATGTATTTTGTAAATCATGTTTTACTGGGCACTGCTACGAATTTCATACAATTATGATTCAAAAGAGAATGCACATGCATTAATATCAAATTCTAGTACATAAAATATTTAAATAACCTAGCAGTTGTCCATGATACCAGAGAAAATGATTGATTGCAATCATTACATAAAAATATTTGATAGTAAATGAAATTTAAACGTAGAACCTGAAACTTAATGCTGATCGAACTCGAGTATCTGGCGTCAATGCACGAACGCTAAGACAATTCCAAAAAAAGAGGAAAAACATCATAAAATTGAAATAAGCAGAGTGAGCAAAGTGAAGTAAAAAACAGTAGAAACAAAAACCTACACGTACCAGTTTTCATAAATTAGAGATACTAACTCAGACAGGTAGAATAGTCAAACAGAAATAACTGAATTAAGTTTACTTCAGAGCATAATACATAATAAAACAAGTAATATCATAAGCTGCAATCAATGAAGTGTGTTGGTGTTTTGAGTGGTGCGCATGATTCACACTCAGTTCTGATATAAGTCTTATTAGAAAACTTCCTGCTTGTCGTGACCCTTGTCACGGCCCAGGGCTGGCTTAAAGAGGCATAGTGGGTCCCGACTAACACCGTGAATGCTGCAACCCAAGTGACCCCAACACGTTTCTGTAGAAAAAATCGGGGTGCCGAGAAGAGAAATTCGAACGAAGAACGGAAATAAAAAACAACACAAACACAAAGATATACAGAGGTTCACCCAAAATCGGGCTACGTCCTCTCTCCCCTTCTCCCCTTCCTTCTTGTATTCACCAAAGCAAAATACAGATTACAAAGTTACAAGGATCAAAACCGACCCTACCTCGCACCTCTCTCTTTGGACAAGAAACGGGAAGAAGAGCCGCCGCCGGAAAACACCACTGCTTCGGATCTCCAAAAGGTGCTTTCCAAACTTCCTCAGCCGAAACCGCTCAGAAAAACCTAACCCTAGAATTCGGGTTACACGCCTATAAATAGACCACCGCCGGGGGCTCGCCGCCCCCGGACCCCCGCGTTTACTGGTACTTCAGCCATCGGAGAGGGTCACGCTCCGACGTCTCTAAGCTCACGTGGGCTAACCCGGTGTGAGAAACAAGAGAGCCGGAAGTGTTCCCCAACTCCAACAATCTCCCACTTGGTGGACATCTTCCGACGGTGAGAGCAGCTCCTCCAATCTTCCTCTTCAACCCCACGGCTGTTGCACACCACTCGAACTTAGCAACATGAACAGCCTTGGTGAGAAAATCTGAACTGTTCTCCGCCGTGTCGACTTTCTCAAGTCGGACCACCTCCTTTTCCACCTTTTCCCGAATGAAATGGTATTGGATGTCGATGTGCTTGGTCCTTGCATGGAAAGCTGGATTCTTGGCTAACTGTATAGCCCCTTGGCTATCACACCATAGCTTCACCGGACCCTGCTCAAAACCAAGCTCCAAGCATAACCTGCGTAGCCATATGACCTCCTTGCTAGCATGAGTAAGAGCCATGTACTCTGCTTCCGTCGACGAGAGTGCCACCACGCATTGCCGCCGACTCATCCAACTGATAGCTCCTCCAAACAATGTGAACACATAACCACTGGTAGATCTCCTGTTATCCAAATCACCACCCCAATCTGAGTCCACGTGCCCAACCACGTTTAGGACTCCTCCATCGCCAGCACCTTCAAAACAGATAGAAAAATTTGAGGTACCGCGAAGATACCTGAGAACACGCTTCACAGCGTTCCAATGCTCCTTCCCGGGCTTAGCCATATACCGGCTCAACACTCCCACAGCATGAGCAATGTCAAGGCGGGTACAAACCATGGTGTACATCAAGCTCCCCACTGCACTAGCATATGGAACATTCGCCATGTCCTCGATCTCCTCATGTGTCTTGGGACACATATCCGCAGACAACTTGCTCCCTACTGGCATAAGAGCTCTCACTGGTTTGCAGTCAGACATGTTGAATTTCTTCAACACCTCTTCGACGTACCTCTGCTGCCCTAACCACAACTTCCTCTTGCTTCGATCCCTGGAAATTTGCATTCCCAATATAACATTTGCTGGACCCAAATCCTTCATCTCGAATTTGACCGTGAGCAACTTCTTCACCTGTTGGATCATCTTGACACTATTTCCCACCAGTAACATGTCATCTACATAGTGTCAAGAAAATGAAGTGCTCACCCTTCCTCTAGAAATAAACGCAGTGGTCCGAATTCGACCTTTCAAAACCCAACTCCAACATGTAGGTGTCGAACTTCAGGTACCACATCCTCAGAGATTGCTTAAGTCCATAAAGATACTTCTTCAGCCTGCACACCAGATCTTCTTTGCCCTTTGCCTCGAACCCCTCTGGTTGCCTCATGTATATCTCCTCCAAATCTCCGTGAAGAAACGCCGTCTTCACATCCATTTGCTCAATCTCTAAATCATGTGCTGCCGCAATAGAGAGAACCAACCTGATCGACGTCAGCTTTGCTACCGGCGAGAAAATCTTGTCATAATCCACACCTTCAACCTGGGAGAAACCTTTTGCAACCAACCTTGCCTTGTACTTCTCCACGGTGCCATCTGCCTTCACCTTCTGCTTGAAGACCTATTTGCACCCAATGACCTTCCTCCCCTTTGGAAGCTTGCACAGACTCCAAGTCTGATTCTTCCGCAGAGAATCCATCTCATCCGCCATCGCGAGCTCCCACTAATTTGATTCAGCCCTTGATCTTGCATCCCCGACAGAGATGGGATCTTCACCAAGCATATTAAGACAGTAATATGCCCCAATGACACTAAGAGAATATCGAAGTGGTGCCCTTTTCTTTCTCGCCGAGCGCCTCAGAGGTGGAACATCATCAACTTCAACTACTGACCCACCTTCAATGTTCACCGTCTCTAAATCGTCTGATTCTGAATCAGACTCAGCACCAACAGTAGTAGCCCCTTGAGCATCAACCTGAGAATCAACTTCAATGCTCCTGGCTACTGTCTCCTCCTCTGCAGCCCTTGACTTCCCTGCTTGTGTGCTGACCTGTGGACTGACTTCATGAAACACCACATCTCCGCTGATCGTCACAGTCCTAGTCACCGGGTTCCAAAGCTTGTACCCCTTGACGCCTTCTTTGTACCCCACAAAGATGCACTTCTCGGACTTCATATCAAGCTTTCCCCTTTTCTCTTTTGGAATGTGAACATAGGCATCACACCCAAACACACGAGTGTAAGACAGATTCGACTTCTTCTTGAAAATTGCTTCATAGAGGGTACACCCCTGCACTGCAGAGGTAGGGGACCTGTTCTTCAGATGGTTGGCTGTAGCCACTGCTTCAGCCCAGAACTCCGCCCCTAAACCAGCCCAACTACGCATGCACTTGCTCTTCTCCATCAATGTCCGGTTTAGCCTCTCCGACACTCCATTCTGCTCTGGGGTGTAGGGTGTGGTTTTCTGCCGTGCAATACCCTGCTCAGTACAGTACCGCTCAAAAGCATCAGAACAGTACTCGCCTCCGTTATCAGAACGAAGGACTTTCACTTTCTCTCCAACTGGTTCTCCACCAGGCTCTTGAAATCCTTGAACCTGTCTAGAACCTCTGACTTGGACCTGAGAAAATAGATCCAGGAATATCGTGAATAATCATCAGTGAAAGATACATAGTACCTAGCGCCGCCGAGAGATGGAGCTTGAGTCGGCCCGAACACGTCGCTATGTATCAGATCCAGCACTCCAGTTGCCCTCGTGCCTGTTCCATGGAAGCTAACCCGGTGCTGCTTGCCAAGTAGGCAGTGCTCACAAAACCCAAAGCTCGTTGTGCACATCGGCACACCGTCCACCATTTGACTTGATGCCACGATCGACATCGCCTTCTCACTGATATGCCCAAGCCGATGATGCCATAGCTTGGACTGCTCCTCCTGGTCATACTTCTTGCCTTCAGAGATAAGTGCCCCGCTAGGAACCACTGTATTAGCAAGTAGTTTATACAGTGTCCCATGCCTAACTCCGTTGGCAATCACTATTGCCCCTCTGGTCATCTTGCATGAGCGCTTGTCACAACTGAAAGACACACCGGCATCCGCCATAGATCCCACCAAGACCAGATTTCTGCTCATCCCTGGAATGTGCATCACGTTCGGAAGAGACTTTGTAATTCCACTTGACAGCTTCAGCATTACCTTGCCACGCCCAACAATCTGCACAGCAGTATCATCCCCTAACATGACGTCACCACCATTAAAACTCTCATACTCATAGAACCAGTGTCTATGAGGGGTCATGTGATATGAGGCTCCCGTGTCAACGTACCACAAGTCTGTGTCGCTTTGAGCAACACACGCAGCAGCGATGTACATGTCACCGCCGTCGGTCTCCTTCTTTGGACCTGAAGTTGACTCAGCCTCCTTTTTCTGAATGGGCTTGTTTGGACACTGAAACTTCACATGTCCAACCTCATTACACTTCCAGCAGTGAATTGGCTTCTTCTCCTTTTCCCTGCTCTTGGATCTACCCCGAGACTTATCTCGAGAACCACCTTGTTTGTTATCCCTCCGTTGAGGGCGCGATCTGGATACGCTCAATGCACCCTTGCTAGTCTTCTCAGAGCCTCCTCTCCTGGTCTCCTCAGATAGTAGAGTAGCACACACTGAATCACTGGATAGCGCCTTCTCTCCATTGCCCCAATGACAACAATCACATTGTCCCAAGAATCCGGCAACGAGCATAGTAGTGTGATAGCCCTATCCTCATCCGAGATTTTCTCACCAATAGAGATTAACTGACCCACAACAGTGTTGAAATTTGTCAGATGTTCTGAGAATGAATCGCCTTCCTACATCTTCAGATTGTACCACTTCTTTCGCAGCAATAACTTGTTCACCAGTGACTTACCCTGGTAGAGGCTCTCCAACTTCCTCCATAGACCTTTGGCCGAAGTTTCCTCCATTACATTTGTTAAGATGGAATCTGCAAGGAATAACCGAATCAAACCCTTGGCTTTCCGATCGGCTTTCGTCCAGGTCGAAAACGCCTCTTCAGTCGATTTGCCGGATGGAGGTTCATCCGTTATTGCCCCCCACAAATCACGATCAACCAACAGATCTTCCATCTTCATCTTCCACAGATCAAAACGATTTCCATCAAACTTCTCTATCTCGATCCGCACTCCTGCAGAACTCATTGCTAGGAACCCAAAACTGGCTCTGATACCAAATGTAGAAAAAATCGGGGTGCCGAGAAGAGAAATTCGAACGAAGAACGGAAATAAAAAACAACACAAACACAAAGATATACAGAGGTTCACCCAAAACCGGGCTACGTCCTCTCTCCCCTTCTCCCCTTCCTTCTCATATTCACCAAAGCAAAATACAGATTACAAAGTTACAAGGATCAAAACCGACCCTACCTTGCACCTCTCTCTTTGGACAAGAAACGGGAAGAAGAGCCCCCGCCGGAAAACACCATTGCTTCGGATCTCCAAAAGGTGCTTTTCAAACTTCCTCAGCCGAAACCGCTCATAAAAACCTAACCCTAGAATTCGGGTTACACGCCTATAAATAGATCACCGCCGGGGGCTCGCCGCCCCCGGACCCCCGCATTTACTGGTACTTCAGTCATCGGAGAGGGTCACGCTCCGACGTCTCTAAGCTCACGTGGGCTAACCCGGTGTGAGAAACAAGAGAGCCGGAAGTGTTCCCCAACTCCAACAGTTTCAATGTTTGCTTATGATATTATGAATTACATGATTCTCACTTTCGGAGATTCCTAATATATCATGACCTGTTACAAATTTAATAATTCATTTGTACAAGATTAGAGTTCATAAACGCGTCAAGAGAGGAATTGAGTTATGGAGCAACATTCGCTCAAGTCTTAGAACCAGACAGACCTAAAAAACAGAATTCGGTGACACAAGGAAACTAGATAGTGGACTTATGGTTTGCGAGTCGAAGCATTCACGTGTGACACGATTACAATACGTTATTTTCCCGGATACCAAATATTTATTTAAATTGATCTATTACAAGACACGATTATCTCCCAAGTAAACATGTGTTTGATCTGAACATTTAATATAAAATCACAAATCATAAATTTAGTTGCTAACCAGAAATATTTTTGATTATCATTATGACACAAACATCTCTCAAGAAAAACATGTATGATGCGAACATTATATAAAGACACCAATCATATATCTGCTAACCAAAATTCGTTACAATTGTCATCATGATACTTGTTGCTAGTGCTCGATATTCTATCATTCTTCTCATTATTCATTAAATGAGATAAAATCATTCATCTAAATTAATATCTAAATAAAACCATTTATCTAAGTTAAAATCTAAATAAGAGTCAAACATAATCTCAAACTTATGACATTTCCAACATATTGAACCATAAACTACTAATTTATCCAACTAGCCAAGAGAGCTTTTGGAGGAGAAGGTCGCTACCTACACTCGGAGGAGGAGAAAGAGGCTCTACTGCCGGCTCCAGGAGGTTGGATTGTCGACCTCCAGGAAGAAGTTTGTCGTAGCTGTCGGCCTTGGGGGAAGCAAGAAACTGCTGGCTAGGGGAAGAAGAAGAGCCGTCAACCATGGGAGAAGGAGTAAGCGCCAGAAACAGGTCGGGAGGCGCTGGGATGCGGAAACGGGAGGTGTGGCGGTTGCTGCTTCCGGAATCGAGAGTCGGCGTTGATAGGGGAGACGAGACCGGGAGAGTCGGCCGAGCGGGATGCAGGAAGGTTTGCAGAAAACCCTAGCGCGAGCGGGTTTTGCGTTTTGCGATCGTGGGAGAAATAGAAGCGGGGGAATCAACTCGGGTTATATGGGGGGGGGGGTGGGTAATTTAGGTTATTATTATTATTATAACCTATATAAGAATCGGGTTGTTACAATAATGTATGAAGCCCCCTATTCCTGGAGGTTATAAGAACCGGGTTGTTACAGGGGGGGGGGCTATTATTATTATTATTATAACCTATATAAGAACCTATATAAAAAATATGTTACGCGTTTGATGGTTTGGGTTATTACATCCCCCCTACAGTCTTCTGCTTTCCCTACTGGAAGCCACCGCCAGCCCCCTCTTCTCCCATCCCCCCTGATTTAGCCGCCCCTTCCAATCCAACGCCTCCTCCTTGCCACTAGCCACCCTCAGCCGCATTCTCCTCCTTTGTGGAACCACAACCAGCCCTTCCGTTGTCTGATCTACCTCCCACAGCCCAGATCCATCCCTATAAAGCCCGATCTACAATTTCATGTCCGATCCCGCTTCCCACCACCAAATCCAGCCACCTTCGTCATTATTCCATCTTCGATTCCACCTCGGATCATCGTCAAAGAATTTTCGGCTCCGAAATTATTGCTTTTTAGGATTATTATTATCAGTTGGATCTTATACTTAGTTGGATCTCTTGTATTGTGGCTGTTTGCTTTAGATTATTTTGTGAATTGCAGGATTTATTCGCCATGCGCTTTTACTTTGGCATTCCACGCGAATGAAAGCCTAACTCTCTTGCTTAAACAAATTATTTTTTCTTTTGCTATAATCATGTGCGTGCGATTAAGTTATTTAATGCCAAGTTTGAAATATCTGTCGGGTTTTGCATTGCATGTAGGGTTAGAGCAACATTACATCCTCCACCTATAGATTCGTCCTGCGTCAGGTTGTTTAAGAATACAATTATTTGATCATGTAACCACTTCTTGCAATTAGTTTTGCACTATCATCATGTTTTTCTCTTTTTCTTTGGGGTTGTCTCTATTTAGGTCAGCTTAGGGTAATGAAATACTGTGAACTTTAAAAGAGCTTCTTATTATATATTTACATAGTCCTACATTGTGAAACACTTGTAGACTTGTATATTTAATATAGATGCTAGGCTCGTTCACCTACAACTGGTTTTGAGTTGATATCATAGCAGGCTATGCCCAATGACCCATTTCATGCGCCCAATTAAAAAAACATTTCAATGAGTAAATCTCATGGTTTTTGCTTTATTTTGGTAGTGAAATGATATTTGATTTTGTAGTCATCCTTCAAAACATGATCAATGGATAGTTATTTTTCATTATGCTTGAGTTGGGGTTTTGAAAACTTTAAGTGTTCAGGCATTCTATTATGGGCTTGTTTTGTTGAGATCGTTGGAGGTCGGGGATACAAGGGACAAGCCCTAGAATGGTGGAGGAGAAGAGAAAGTTAAAAGAAGCTTGGGGGAAGAAGAAGAGGAAACCCTAGAGGAGGAGAGGGCTTAGAGAGAGAGATAGAGGAATTTTAGAGAGATAAAAGAAAGTTCATATTTCATTGCTTGATTTCTCGTACAAGGACTAAGAGTATATATATATCAAGCCCCCGGGGGGTAATCCCGTAATTACAGCAAGCTGCATAAAAACATAAATTACGACTTGACTAATACAATAAAGACGATACAATACGAGTTGATGTAATAAAACTTATAATACTAGATAACCAACGACGTGGGGTCCATAACCGTCCTTCAAATTGAGCTTGTTCTCAAGCTCGAATTCCAGCAGGATGATCGGCTCGTATGTCTCCTTGATTTCATGCCAAAATAGCGCTTGGTAGCACATCCCGATGGCGTTCGCGGTGAGGTGTAGTGGAGTCGGCGTCGAAAGGACGAGCAACTGAAGCATTGGGGCCGGCTTGTCCGACGGAGCGACAGGAGGCGAAAATGGCAAGATGGCCTAGTGAACAACGACCGACATAATCAAGGCGTCTGGCGATGCGGCGGAGAACAACGATTGGAAGGTGGCCGAAGAAACCCTGATCGGCGAAGGGAACGGGTCTAGCGGTGATGGCGGTGCGGTGCAGGGAAGCAACGACAAAGCGATCGAAGTGGCCGACAGCAGAGACAACGATGTGGTCGGTGGCGGCAGAGCGGAAACCAACAAAGCGGGGGATCGACAGAGCATTGGCCGACAACAGAGGCAGTGGCCAATAATAGAGGCAGTGGTGTGGTCGGAGGCGGCAGAGCAGAAACCGACGTGAAGGGTGTGACCGACAAGACATGGGCCGGTGGCGTCGACGGCGGAATGGCTTGTGGCGAAACTTCAAAGTATCCCGATCGCTCCAATTGATCAAGCTTGACATCAAAGTGAGACATGGAGTCCTGGAATGACGTCGGCCAGCTCATCAACATTGAGTGAAGGGTAGCCGCATCCGTGACACTAATCTTGATGTCCATTAAAATGAGTAGATTAAATAATTAATTCACTTAAGAATTAATTAGAAATGAAATTTCTGTGGGAAACGACAAATGAGATATGAGGTGCGCAGGGTTTAATACAAAAAAAATTAAAAAAGATAGGAGATTAAAGGGGGTAAGGTGTGCTGGTGGAGAGAGGCGGTTGGAGGAGAATTAAGAGAAAGGGGCGGTGGGCTCTATGAAAGAAAGGAAAGAAATTGTAAAAAAAAAGAGAGGATGAGGAAACGGCAGGGGCTGCTGATGGGGCTCCAAAAAATAAAGGAAAGAAAAGAATTTATCTGGCTGAAGGCGTGGGGCTCAAGGAGGAGGCGCAGGGCTCGAACGGATAGAGCAGTAGGCGGAAGGAGAGGAGCCGTGACTTGTCGATGCTGGTATCGGGCGTGGGGGAACCGTGAGACGTCGGAGGCGACGCGGGATCGACGCCTGCAACATGAAATGAGAATGAGCAGGGTGCTGGATTGCCGTTGGACAGGGACGCAAGCAAGCCGCAATGTAGAGAGCCGCGGGGGTCACATAGAGCTATGCGGAAACGGGAGGAGGCGGAGCAGCGCTGGGGTTGCAGTGACAAGTAGTTTGCTGTAGGTGCTATTGCGACTCTGGCTTTCGGGAATGGCGGAGAAGGCGGCTGTAGATCAGTGTGGGTTCGGTTGGAAGCGGAGTAGAAGATGGCTGGAGGTTTATGAAGGAGGAAGAAGCTTCATAAATAGTGGGGCGGCGGTGCGGGGTAGCGAAAGAGTCGAGCCGAGGAAGAATGACTCTGATACCAATATGTTATGAGCATGTTTTGTTGAGATCATTGGAGGTCGGGGATACAAGGGGCAAGCCCTGGAATGGTGGAGGAGAAGAGAAAGTTAAAAGAATCTTGGGGGAAGAAGAAGATGAAATCCTAGAGGAGGAGTGGGCTTAGAGAATGAGAGAGAGAGAGGAATTCTAGAGATATAAAAGAAAGTTAATATTTCATTGCTTGATTTCTCATATAAGGACTAAGGGCTTATATATATCAAGCCCTCAGGGGTAATCCTGTAATTACAATAAGTTGCATAAAAACATTAAATACGACTCGACTAATACAATAAAGTCGATACAATACGACCTGATATAATAAGACTCCTGATAGTAGATAACCAACGTCGTGGGGTCCATAACACATTCCCGAACTCCTTTTTATCCATAAAGCTAGGACTTGAATATTTATACTGGATAAAGCTGAATTAACATTAGTAAACGCTAGGTAAATATCATGTAAATGTAAAAGGAGGATGCATAATCTTTTATTACAATCTATGTGATATTTATCTGTATCAAGATTTCTAAATATAAATGACACATATTTGTTGTTTTGTATATTTATGAAGTATTTTTATGTTTTTAAATTCTTTCTTGCATATTCGCCATGTATTATGAGTTGAATATGCACTCTTTTGTTTTAAGATTTAGTTTCTCGCTTCTTATTACATGTGATATGTCACGTGTATGTATCCTATAAATATGATCTTGCTTCCTCCTCTTCCGCGATCCCGCGTTCGCCGCTATCCCGCGTCCTACGTCTCGCTTCGTTTCGGCGCTGCGATCCCGATCCTTGACGGTGCTTCCTCCGGCGACAACGCCTAGTCCCGCATTGTTCCTTCCGACGCTTCCCTAGACGTCTCATTCCAGTGCCGCCCTAGGAATTTCAACCGCCGCCCGAGCCTAGGCCTTCCAACGCCTCGGGCTTCCAGCGACCTTCTTCGGCGGTCTTCTCTAGCGGGCTTCTTCAGCGCCCTTCTCTACCCAGTTTTTCCGGGAGACCCCTTGTCTCTGATTGTTTTGTCCTCCATGGGGGTTTCCAGAGATATCGTGGTCACATCCTCCGGTGTCCTCTCCAGCGACACGATTTAAGGGACACTCGTAGGATGTGGTTTCTTCGTTTTTTGAGTTCTTTGCCTTGCTAGTTACCTTCGAACGGTCATTGATTTGTGATTCCACCGACATCTTATCGTCTTCCCCCACCAGTGTCCTCACTGGCCCCTTTGCAGATTCTCCTCGCTCCTTAAAGATCACTACTGTTTCCTTGGATGACACAAATTATCTTGAATGGTCCAGGGCGGCACAACATGTTATTCAAATCCTCCATCTATATGGACATATTGATGGTACCACTGTTGAGCCACCACGTACCGATCCCTCGTGGAGAAAATGGGATGCAGACAATTCCTTGGTTGTCTAGTGGTTACATCAATCGATGTCCCCTTTGTCAAGGCGTGCGCTTAGGCGCGCCAGAGGCGTCGGGCGCACCGGGTGCATCCCACCGCGCTTAGCATGGATGAGGCAGGCAATGTGCCCCAGGCGCGGCTTGGGCGCGCGCCTTACCAACTCCTAGGCACACCAAAGGCGCGCCAGGGCCTTTCAAGGTGTTTTCTTAGACCTATTTTTTGGGAGGTGGGCAACAACATGATCTCAGACGCACCCAAGGCACCCTTAAGCGTACTTGGACATCCAATTCGCTGAAAATCAACGAGTTGGGCGCCCGATTCGCCGAAAATCAGTGAGTTGGACGCCCAATTCGCCGAAAATCAGCGAGTTGGGCGCCCAATTCGCCGAAAACCAGCGAGTTGGACGCCCAATTCGCCGAAAATCTGCGCGTTGGGCGCCAAATTCGCCGAAAATCAGCGAGTTGGGCGCCCAATTCGCCGAAAATCAGCGAGTTGGGCGCCCTTACCGCCGAAAATCAGCGAGTTGGGCGCCCTTACCGCCAAAAATCAGCGAGTTGGGCACCCTTACCGCCGAAAATCAGCGAGTTGGGCGCCCTTACCGCCGAAAATCAGCGAGTTGGGCCCCCTTACCGCTCAATTTCAGCGAGTTGGGCGCCTATTTCGCTCAATTTCAGCGAATTGGGCGCCAAATTCGCTCAAATTCAGCGAATTGGACGCCCAATTTGCTCAATTTTCATTTTTTTTACCATTTTTGTTCCTCACGTGGCTTAGGAGCGCGCATGCGCCTAGGCTCTAGGGCCCCTTTGCGCCACGGTACGCCTTGTGCCTTTAATAACATAGGGTGTATCGCAGTTACATGCTTCTGAATTCTTCTTGTGAAATTTGGAAAAGGGACTGTGACACTTACTCTCAGGTAGGCAGTTTGACGCAGATTTATGAACTCACTCGCCGTGTCTTGGAGCTGAAGCAGGGAACTCTGTCCGGCTCTATCTACTACTCTGAGTTTGAACGTCTGTATCAGGAACTGGATTACTTTAACACCTTTACAACTGCTTGCACTGCCGATGCGCAGATTATTCAGAAAGATAAAGACCGCTTTCAGGTTCACGTATTTTTTATGGGGCTCATTACGGAGTTTGATGCGGTTTTCCTGCATGTTCTCCACCACAAGCCTCTTCCCTCTCTTCAGGAAGCCTTCAGTATGCTCCTCAGTAATGAGAATCGCTGCCGCTCCCTTGGTTCCTCTACCGACCACTCTGCTCTTACTGGGATTGCTCGAGAACCTCCGTATTTATGTAGCCATAGTGGGAAGAAAGGACATTCTAAGGACATCTGTTTTTGTTTACACCATCATCTTGCTCCCTCTGGCCGGGGTTTTGCCGTTCGTGGGAGAGGGGGTCACCGTGGTGGTGGTCGTCAAGCTGGTGCCCGCACACAGTATTTTGCGCATTCGACTGAGCTTTATGAGGGCACCTATGGAGGACTTTCTGTTATGGAGTTAGTGGCCTTTCACCGTATGTTGCGTTCCCATTACGACTATACATCAGTTGATTCCACTGTCGCGTTTGCTACTTCAGGTTTCTCCAGTGCTCATGTTGTGTCTTCATCCCCTTCCGAGTGGATCATCGACTCAGGTGCGACGGATCACATGAATGAATCTGCCTCAGGTTTTACCTCCTATACTGCTCTCTCTGGTCGTGATAAGGTTATTGCTGCCAATGGTTCCATTTCTTCTACTGCTGGCAAAGGAACTATTGTATGTTCTCCCGACCTATCTCTTTCTTCAGTTTTTCATGTTCCTTCATTTCCTCGCAATCTTCTCTCAATTAGCCACTTAACTGCTTCTTCAGTTTTGCATGTTCCTTCATTTACTCGGAATCTTTTCTCAATTAATCACTTAACTGCTTCTTCAAATTGTTCTATAACTTTTTTTTCTGATGTTTGTGTGTTTCAGGGTCTGGATACAAAGCGGATGCTTGGCAGTGGTAGGAGCGTTAGCGGGTTGTACTTGCTGAACCAGTCGTTATCTCCCAGTGCTTTCTCTACCACAAGTGTTCCGACCTTACATGACATCTGACACTGGCATCTGCGTCTTGACCACCCTTTTGCTTTATATCTTATCAGATTGTTTCCTGCTTTCAGTTGTTTAATTAAATCGTTTACCTGTGACACCTGTGAACTCTCAAAACATGTTCGTCATAGTCTTAGTCATGTTTCTTTTCCTAGTTCTTGTCTTTCTGATGTTATACATTCTGATGTTTGGGGTCCATCTCCCGTGTTATATTTATCTGGCTATAAATGATTTGTTACTTTTATTAATTGTCATTCTCGTACTACTTGGTTGTATTTGTTAAAAATGATGAGTGACATGCTTACTTGCTTTCGGTCTTTTCATCGAATGATTGTGACTAAGTTCAACAACACAATTCGTGTGCTTTGTGGTGATAATGGCGGGGAGTATGATGATCGGGGAGTGTTTGGGGCCTATCTTGCCGAACATGACCTTATTCACCAAACCACTTGTGTCCACACTTCTACTAAAAATGGTGTAGCTGAATGGAAGAATATGCACTTACTGTAGGTTGCTCAGTGTTTATTACTTACCATGAACATTCCCAAGTCCTATTGGGGTGATGCGGTCTTGACTGCAGCTCATCTCATTAATCGTCTTCCGTCTCTCTCCCTTTCCTATGATATGCCCCTCTCTCGTTTAGCCAAGCAACACATTATCCACACCTCTCACATCGCTCCTCGCATCTTTGATTCGGTGTGCTTTGTTCATGTTCATACCCCGCATCGCGATAAACTGGATGCTCGCTTCCTCAGATGTGTTTTCATGGGCTACTCTCCTACGACCAAAGGGTATAGGTGTTATCACCCTCCTACCCGTCGCTATTACTGCACTGTTGATGGTACCTTTCATGAGGGGGAGTTATAATTTGGTCCTCGTCAGGAAGAGACGAGTAGTAACAGTGGCATGACCATTGATTCCCCTCTCCCGATTGTTGCTTCTCCTCATATTCCCCCTCCTCCCACTCCTAGTTCACCTAGTACCGCTTCTGTTCCTCCCACTTCTATCCTTCCTATATTATGTACATACTCTCGCAAACCTCGGACCGCT
This sequence comes from Platanthera zijinensis, assembly GCA_039513925.1. Taxonomy (NCBI): domain Eukaryota; kingdom Viridiplantae; phylum Streptophyta; class Magnoliopsida; order Asparagales; family Orchidaceae; genus Platanthera; species Platanthera zijinensis. The sequence goes on along the minus strand of CM077095.1, from coordinate 77,007,785 downwards.
GAGCAAGTACCGTCTGTGGATGTTCCACCTGTGCCGGTGCCTGCCTCAACTCTAGATTCATATGATGACCTCCATGTTCCTCTCGCTCGTCTTAAAGGTAATACTGGTGACACCAAACACATCATTGCTAATTACATTTCCTGTCATCACCTCTCTTAGGCTCATAAAGCTTTTATCTCATCTCTTTCTTCAATTGTGATTCCTAAGATGTGGCAGGAGGCTGTTTAGATACCTGAGTGGAAACAGACTATGAAAGAAGAGATGCGTGACTTAAAAAAATGGAACATGGTGGCTTGTAAGTCTTCCCCTTGGGAAGCGAACAGTTGGATCACGCTGGATTTTCTCTGTTAAGCAGAATCAAGTGGGGTGGTGGAGCGGCATAAAGCACGCTTGGTTGCTCAAGGGTATACCCAAACCTAAGGAATTTACTTCGAAGAAACCTTTGCCCCTATTGCAAAGATGAATTCTATTCGTATGACCCTCTCTTGTGCTGCTTGTCTTGGGTGGGAGTTACAACAACTCGATGTCAAAAATGCGTTCTTACATAGTGATCTGGAAGAAGAAGTCTGCATGAATATCCTACCTGTCTTTACCAAAGAAGGTCCAATGGAAAGGTCTGTCGTCTGCAAAAATCCCTGTATGGTCTGAAATAGTCCCCTTGAGCTTGGTTTGGATGGTTTAACAAAACCATGCTTCAACTAGGCTATACTCAAGTATAAGCTGATCATACTCTCTTTATCAAGAGGAGAGGAGCTCAAATATTAATACTTATTGTATATGTGGATGACATCATCATTATATGAGATAACCTAGAGGAGATCATGTACTTGAAAGAATAATTGGGCAAATAATTTAAAGTCAAAGATCTGGGAAAGTTGAAATAATTCTTTGAAATTAAAGTAGTGAGGTCTTGTCAGGGGATCTTCATCTCCCAGTGAAATTATACCCTTGATCTTTTGGAAGAAATGGGTATGCTTGGGTGTGCTCCTGTGGATACACCTATTGAGGCTAATCACAAAATTGATGCTGATACTAGTGGGGAGAATGTTGATGTTTTAAGATAGTAACGATTGATTGAGAGACTCATATACTTATCTCATACTCGCCCTGATATTACATACGTTGTGGGTGCCCTAAGTAGATTAATGCACTCTCCCACAATTTTCCATCAACAGGCTGCATATCGAGTACTGAGATTTCTTAAGAAGTCTCCAGGACGTGAGATTCTGTTCTCTGCAAATCAACTATTGGAAATTTAAATGTTCACAATTGCTGAGTGGGCAGGTAGTCAAGCCGATAGAAAGTCTACTATTTAGTATTGCTCGTTTGTGGGTGCAAATCTTGTATCTTGGAAGAGCAGGAAACAGAATGTTATTGCTCGCTCGAGTGTCGAAGCGGAGTATAGGGCTATGAGACAAGGAGTATGTGGGGGGTTTTGGTTGAAGACAATTCTCGAAGATATGAGTTTCCAGGTAAACAAACCAGTTACTATATATTGCGACAATAAAGCTGCCATCAGTATTGCTCACAATCCGGTTCAACATGATAGGACGAAACATGTTGAAGTCGACAAACATTTCATCAAAGTTCACATAGACGAGATATATTTGTACTCCGTTCGTGAATTCGTGTGATCAACTAACCGATGTCTTCGCCAAGGGGTTAAGCTGTGACAATTTTCATGAACGATACGGTCAAGTTGGGGATGATCGATATATATTCCCAACTTGAGGGGAGAGTTGAATATTTGCTCTTTTATTTTAACATTTAGTTTCCCGCTTCTTATTACACCTGATTTGTCACGTGTATGTATCCTATAAATATGTATGCTTGACCTAAATTAGGGCATTGGAATAAATTTTCTCTCAATTCTACTTTATGAGCATACTGAAAAAAGCATTACCATATCTTTTATGGTTTGTAATTTTTATGTGCTGCCTGGTAAATGATTTTTTTTTGAGAAAATGTTTTTTCTTCTCGAAACAACTTCTAAACTTCTACTCTCTGATTATACCTGTCAACGGTGGAAAAATATTTCATAGTTATGAATTTATATACTTTTTGTGAACTTGCTTCTCTTCTTTTGTAGTTATATTATTATATTTTGGTCTCTACCTTTTTCTTTTAGAAAGACACTCCTGCAATCTGATTATCTAATAGTTCCCAATTACCGAATTTTCCTGCATTTTTTTAGTACAGATGGAGAAACTGGCTAGACTGCAATATCTGAAATTTAAGAATCCCAAGGATTGTGCACTTTTATACTTAGCATTAAATCGGATTCAAGTTTTAGCCGGTCTTTTCAAGATCAGCAAAGATGAGAAAGACAAAGTTTTATTTAAATTCCTCTCAAGGAATTTCCAGGTACCATATTTGCATAATGACATATAGTATTGCCATATGTTGCACTTTTTTTGTACTTTAATTGATGTTTTATTGCCCAAAAATATACCTTCTTGAACTTACAGGTTTTATATATCTCCAAACCACTTTACTGGTTGAAGGGTTGTAGCAGAATTGCATGTTCAGATACCTTGCCTGCAATGCAGTTTTGTCTTATTTTACTAGTTTGAATTATTTTTGAATTCCTTATACTTGAATTTATTTTAAAACTACGTAAACACGATTGGATGTAAGTGGAGTGAAGATACGGTAACTGTACTTTGGTGGTGATCATCTCATGCATGGTTTATAATCTAATGTGACCTGAACTCTTTTAGGGTACGCCAAATATTATACGGGTAATGTGACACTTCTAGCGTCAAGTTTTCTCTCCTTCTGAGTAACATGATATAAAAGTCGAAGGTCTTCTTTCTTGGTGGATCCTGTCAGTGTGTCAGACAAGTTTCAATCTTATATAGATCAACAACAGTTTGTATTGTCGTGGTATCAGGTACCCGCAACTTTAATGCAGTTAAAGCCATTCCTCTGTGTTGTCAACGGATGTTCGTCCGACTATTACTGCAGTAGACATCATTGCCGTCTATTGCTGGGGTAGATGTCATTGAGGAATCGGTCCCACACAACTTCTTTAGCGATGTCGTCAACCGTAGCTCTTGCGGTAGGTGACACTGTTAACATACAACTCAACACCTACTCCCACCATTCAATTACATTGGGACGTTCTATCTATCAGCTATTGGCGACGACATTTCGACAAGAGGACTATTCATGAATTGAGTTGAATAGGGCTTTTTCATCCTCATGTTGGGAGGTCGTGTGATGTTCTATCTTGAACCCGGGTTACTCTTGTGTGTACTTTCTTATGTCCTCATCCTCCATGTCTATGAAAGATTATGAGTAGTCTAAATCACCTAGAGGGGTGGGGGGTGAATAAGTGCTTTGCTGAATTTAGGCTTTTTAAATTATTTAAGCTGACTACTACAGATAACAGAATATAAAGCACAACACAAAGATAACACACAAGATTTATAGTGGTTCCCCAGAATATGGGTACATCAACTGTCCCTCACCATCTATCTAGCAGTGTACTAGACTCGGCAAATTCCTCAAACTTCTCAGATCAAAGATCTTACAACTCAGATCCACTTCTGGATCCTACCTCAGGTCTTCAGCAAGACTCTACCTCAGACTTCAACAAGTCCTACCTCAGGCTGTCCACAACCCTACCTTAGAGTGCAAGCACTCCTATATCTCAGAGATCCAGATGATCTCCTACCTCAGATTCATTCCTTGAATCTGTTACGGTCCCGCCTTGGTCCCGCCTTGGTCCCGCCTTGGTCCCACCTTGGTCGCGAACTATTTATCTAGTCTACTTTATATTTTCGCAAGCGTAATTGATCCTCCGTGTCTAAGCCCAAGGAGGGGTCACTTTTATGAACTATTTATATGTGTGTGTGTGGCCAAGACAAGGGAAGTAAGAGTATTTTGACTTTATGTTTTTCTAAACTCTCTCTCTAGTTCTCTCCCTCTCTTTCTACCTTTCTTTAATTACGCCAGGTTTGCCCAAGCCGCAAGCCGACCGCTCTATCCCCAATCGCAGAAGCTTTCCGCGATTCCGCTCCCACCGATTCCTCCGGATCGACACCGCACGCCGCCGCCGCCATAGCTCGCCAGATCACTCCCTCCTCTTCTCTTGAGGACTTCCCTCCTCTTCCCTCGCGCACACGCTCACAATTACGGTCCCGTAACATTTTGGTATCAGAGGGAAACCTTCTTCCCACCTCCAACATCCTAGATCCGGTCTTCCCCGCCTCCGCCGGGCAGTCTCCCTCCGTCCCGAACCACTGCCGGCCGCCAAGCACCGACCAGACGCGATCGAGGCCCGTCCAGCTGTTGCGTTTTGCTATACATTACAACACTTTTGCGCAGCGAAAATTAGGAACAAGAAAACCCAAAAGAGTTCGGATCTAGCGATGAACATTAATCAAGAAGTAAAGAGCGGTAAATAAAATTTTACCTTTGAGCGATTGAGTCAATACTCAACCAAGGTGCTCCGGTTGATTCCAACGAACGACAACGGCTTGAGTTCCGAGCGTAGAATAATGTCCACGCCTCTACAGTTTATCCACACGAACGGGAGAACCCTTAGATTCTTGTCGCATAAGATCTAGGTCGGAAGAGGATTTGCCCTCAACGTCTCCACGGACTGCTAGATCCGTTCAAGGAGAGGCGGCAAAGACGAGTACGGTGCTTAGGAAACGATTTCCGACGACTTACAGGGATGGCGGAAGTCGGCGGCGAGATCAGCGCTTACGGCCTTGCGGAACAGTTCTGTCGGGCGGGAAAGAACTGACTCGCAATTAGGTCTAAAATGTAACTGACTTGCTCGGTTTACTGTATATAACGTATATATATTAAGTACTGAGCCAACCCATACCAGCAGACCGCGCCGAACCGGTCTTAGGGGAATAAACCGGACAAAACAGAATTCGTCGAGTATCACGCCGATATTCAACGAATCAACACTTGACTCGACAAATCGTTGAGTATACACGTCGATATTCAACGAATCAACACTTGACTCGACGAATCGTTGTGTATACACGTCGATATTCGACGAATCAACACTTGACTCGACAAATCGTTGAGTGCACTCAACACACTCAACGCCTCAACACCAGACTCGTCGAATCAACACTTGACTCGACGAATCGTTGAGTATAAACGTCGATATTCGACGAATCAACACTTGACTCGGCGAATCGTTGAGTGCACTCAACGCAAGACTCGTTGAATCAACACTTGACTCGACGAATCGTTGAATGAACTCAACGCACTCAACGCCATCATTCGATTAGTCAACATTTAACTCGACGAAGGCATTGAATGATCTCGACGCTCTCGACGCCTAATTCGACGAGTCAACATTTGACTCTACGAAGGCGTCGAGTGGTCTCAAAGCTCTCAACGTCTAATCGACAAGTCAACATTTGACTCGACAAAAGCGTTTAGTGGTCACGACGCACTCAACGCCTGACTGAGTAGACTTGATACACTCAACGCCATCATTCGACGAATCAACGCTTGACTCGACGAATCGTTGAGTGGTCTCAACACACTCAACGCTAACTCGACGAATCAACACTTGACTCGACGAAAGTTTTGAGTGGTCTCGATGCACTCAACGCATGGCTGAGTCCAGTCCTTTACTCATCTCATGCCAGTGCTTAGTCCTTCACTCATTACATGAGCAAGACCAACATAATCCAATCTTCCAAATTCTCCAAATGTTCTTATGTGCGACCCTTATAGGCTCATACTGCATTGGCAGTGAGACTACATGCTTGATCACTTCCAGATCACCATGGTAGCACCAACACAACCCCCATGAAGCCACCACAACATAAACCGACGACCGGCCTCCCAGATCTTCCGCCGCCTACCCCCTCGGCCGCTTCGCACAGCCCGGCTCTGCCCCGACAAGCTCCGGCCAGCCTACTTTTCCCAGTCCGGCTACGCCCCGGTCGCTCTCCGCCAGTCCTAGTTCGTTCCCCGCCGCTCTCCGCCAACCCTATTCGGACAGCCTTACTCCACAACATCTCCTGCTCAGCTCCTCCATCAACGGGGGCCCCTTTCTCGCCACCTCTACCGGACTACTCCCGCCACCGACACCTTTTTCCTCCATTCCCTCCGATGCCGCTAACCCGCCACCTCTGTCCCATGCACTGACCGACCAGCCCTCCCTCTCGCAAATTTTCGACTCCCTCGCCACGCTCCTCACAAATAACAACAACGCCTTCATTGCTGCCGTAACCACCCAACTAGCGGCGAACCGACCGGCCCAACCGGCCACGGGCTCCAGTGAAGCGCTGATTTCGCAAACCTTGCCATAATTTTGTCCCCCGCGGCATGGCGGCAATAGGGTGCCACGATAATTGCGGCTGGACTTTTCAATATTCGACAGCCATGAAGACCCCTTAGCATGGATCTCTCGTTGCAAGCAGTTCTTTGCCACCAACGCACCCCTTGGGAAGAGTGTCTTAGCATTGCTGCCTTCTACTTGATCGGCCCCGCGCAACTTTGGTTTTTCCAACTGCAACGAGAGAAACCACTCCTCTCTTGGGAATATTTCAAGGTGAACTGCACTCTCCGCTTTGGCCCACCCCTCCACAGTAATCCCTTGGGTGATCTCATTTCCATTCGACAAACTGGTCCGATCGATGAGTACCTTGAACAGTTTCAAGTCCACCTGACTCGCACTACCTCCGTTCTTCCGACACAGCAGGTGTCCATCTTCACGGCGGGACGCGCCTCCGTATGGACGTAGAATTTCAGGCACCCGCAGATCTGACCACTGCAATGAGTTTGGCTCGTATTTGCGAGAAACGTCTGCTTTTGGATCGCCCTCATCTACATCACCAAGACACCAAGGGGTCCAACCATCCTCCGCGGCCTCTGTCATCGACCGCGACCAGTCTCCTCGCCCCAGACCGGGATGTTGACCGCTCTGCTACCATTCGACGACTTCGCCACATGAGATGAATGACCGCCGTGCCAAGGGCCTCTGTTACAACTGCGACGAACCATTTTTCCGTGGACATCGTTGCCAGCGCCTCTTCTGGTTGGAGGTCGGCGACTCGGCTTCTGAACGGGATGCTGACACTGACACGGGAGATCCGAATCCCACCGTCACTACAGACCAAGCTTGAGGGCAAGCTTGTTGTCGGGCAGGGTGAGGATGTTGCGGTCCCGCCTTGGTCGTGCATATCACGAACTATTTATCTAGTCTACTTTATATTTTCATATGCGTAATTGATCCTCCGTGGCTAAGCCCAAGGAGGGGGCACTTTTATGAACTATTTATAAGCGTGTGTGTGGCCAAGACAAGGGAAGCAAGAGTATTTTCATTATATGTTTTTCTAAACTCTCTCTAGTTCTCTCCCTCTCTCTCCCTTTCTCTAATTCCGAGTTTGCCCTAGCCGCAAGCCGACCGCGCTATCCCTGATTGCGAAAGCTTTCCGCGATTCTGCCCCCACCAATTCCTCCGGATCGACATCGCATGCCGCCGCCGCCATAGCTCGCCAGATCACTCCCTCCTCCTCTCTTAAGGACTTCTCTCCTCATCCCCCTCGCACACGCTCGCAATCACGGGCTCGTAACAGAATCCTACCTCAGACTCACAGTAGAGTCCTACACTCAGGCCCTTTATACAACCCTACACTCAGCCTGACATCACAACCCTACTACTTAGGTCTCAGAGAGATCTTACACAGTAAATAATTTTTAAAATTGATTACCAAAAATGGCTCGAGTATAAATGTTACTTTAAAGCTTTGAGTATTCTTGAGCTTTCTAGAGAGTAAGCTTTCTTCTCAGCACCTGAATAAAATTAATTTGATCTTGTTAGCTTGTTGTTGCTATCTTTTTGCTTGAAGGCGACTGTAAGATGTTAGGGTTTCTTACTTCGAGAGTTCTCCTACTTACATAACCCCTCTCTTGACTTTTATAAGTCTGACTTCTCAAACAGTCAAAAAACATTTCTGGTAATAAGTCAAAACATCTTTCATAAGATACTGATGTGACATTTGCTTTCGACGCCACGTAGATTTCAAATCTCGCCATTCTACATAACAAGACGGTAAATTACCACTGTGTAGTCTTCTAACAAAATGATATCGTTTTGTTCTCTATACCCATCAAGATGGTATCGATTTTTTCTTTATACCCATCAAAACGATATTAACCAGAACTTCACAAATTAGCACTTAGACCAATTCTGAGTTATACATCAGTTCAAATTAGGTCTTAACTTATCTCCTGTCCTACTGAGTTTAATTAGCAACTGTTGGAAAAGCCCATGTAAAGAGGCTCCATGTTGGAGCTCATTTATTTAGTTTTCTTCTTCTCTCCTCATTAGTCCCACATCATGTATAGGGATCTCTTCTCTCTTTCTTCCTCCTATAAATGTGTATTCATATATTGTATTTGATTATTGAGAAATTATATTCAAGTTTGAGGTTTTATCCACATGGTATCAGAGCAAAATCGGTTCTTCGAGTGGTAAACCTTTTTCTAACCGCGGCTTCCTGTGCGGTTAAGCCTTTCTCTAACCGCTGCCTCCTGTGCGGTTAAGTCCATTCTGACCGCTCCTCCAGCTCTCTCTCTCTCTTGTGGCTTCCACCTCCCGTTCTTCATCTTCATCTTTCTCTTGCCCTTTTATAACTCTCTCTCTCTCCCCGGTGGGGCCCTTTTCCCTTTCCCATTTAACCGCGCGGTTTCTTCCTGCTTACTCGCCTTGCGGCCAAGTCCTCGCCTTCTCGCCGCTCTCTTTTTCTACCCGCATTCTTGCTGTAGCACTCTCTCTCTTCTCGCTGCGACTTTGCTTGTCGCTGCCGCTTCTCTAACCGCTGTGGGATCCGCATCTTGGTCGCACCTTCTTTCCTTGCCGCTGGTGTGTTGTCACCGTGACCGTGCGGCTTCTCCTATTCTCTAGTCGCGACGTCTTCTCCTCTCTAACCGCTCCGCATTTTGGTCGCGGTCTCTTCTTTCCTTGCTGCTGGTGTGTTGCCACTAATACCGTGCGGCTTCTCCTGTTCTTTAGTCGCGACGGCTTGTCCTCTCTAACCGCTCCGCATTTTGGTCGAGGCCTCTTCTTTCCTTGCCGCTGGTGTGTTGTCACCGAGACCGTGCGGTCTTCTCGCGCGGTTTACCGTGCGGCTTCTTTCTGGTCGCTGTTCTGATCGCCAGATCTGCTCGCGCGGTCTCCTCTCTAGCCGCCGGTCTTCTTGCCGCTGATCTAGCCTCCTGACTGCCTGGACATGGGGTCTTCTTTTGATTCAACCGGACAAACGACTTCCTCTCCTGCAGAACGCCCGGCTCTGGCCCCTGAACTCCGGGATGAATTGCGGATCACTACTATTTCTTTAGCCGAGAAGAAGAACTTTGTGGAGTGGGTGCACTTTGTTCATCGCGTTTTTCAGTCCAAAGGTTTTCTACATCACTTGACCCAAGCTGTTCACGCTACTCCTACTGTAGACTGGTTGCGCAACGATGGTTGAGTTCAGACGTGATTCCTCAACTCCCTTGATGACAAACCTTATCGCGTGGCCATGTATCACGAAACGACTAAGGCGATGTGGAATGATCTCCATTCTCTCTATTCCGGCAAAGATAGTCTCCAGCACCTATATGACATCATCACTGATCTTCAGACTCTTGACGTTGGCGGGGCCGCCGACCTCACCTCCTTTGTTGCTCGGGCCAAGACTTTGGTTGAAGCCTGGATTCAACATCAACTCCTACGATGGATCTTGCTGCCCAACGTGCTCAAAAAGAAGCCGTCGGTGTTGCCATGATGATGGCTCGTGTCCCGCCTTATCTTCAGAGCGTTCGGGCTTAGATCCTCTCCCCAGCTGCTACTCCGTGTCTATCAGATGTGTGTTCCATGTTGCTCAAGGTCCCACTACCTACTGATAGTTCTCGACCTCCGTCACCGGCCCTCCTTCAACAGACTTCTGCGCCCTTACTGCCTCTCCCTCCTCCTTCTCGTGGGGGACGTTCTGGTTCTCAGGGCAGAGGTCGGGGAGGCCGACCACGACCTAAGTGTTCCTTCTGCAGTAAGGACGACCACCTTGAGGCCACTTGCTACCGCAAGCATGGCTTCCTCCTCGTCCACTTTCCGCTGTTGCTGCCAGCGACTCATCTGTCACTCGTACTGACCTTGAAGAGGTCCGACTTCAGCTCCAGCAACTTCATGGTCTGCTCAGTCGTTCACCTGCCTCTGTTGCCTCTGCTGCCTCCATCTCACATGAAGGTATCACTTGTCTCTCCACTAGTTCGCGCTGGATAGTGGATTCAGGAGCCGCTCACCACATCACCTCCCCGCGGCCACATCAGTACCTGGATTCTCCTCATCCTAAGTGTAACATTCCATGTTACTTCTAGACCCCTTAACTTAGATTGGGTTAGGCATGAGGTGGGTTTTAGGGAAATTAGCTAGATTTGACCCTAGGTAGTGGGTTGTAGCCATGTGGGGCCCACTATAGGACCAAGTCAAACTAGGTCAAACTAGGTCAAACTAGCCTAAATAAGGACCCTGGCCACACCATGACCCCACCACATTGTCCTAACCCTAAAAACAATCTAAGTGGACCCTAGGGCATGTCACTAGGTCAACACTTTGACCCCAGTTGACCAAAGTCAACCTTGGGCCTAATTTGGTCAAACCCACACTCATAAGCCCAATTAGCCTAAGTAGGGCACCCTCTTGACCCAACCCAAGTTGGGTGGTGTCATTGGGCTCATGACCATCAAGTGGGGTCAGCCTACTCATCATGTTGACCAAGTCAACAAAGTCAACAATTTGACCTAAAAGATGAAAATAGGAGCCCAAGCCATTTCCCTTGGGCCAAGCCCACCAAACTTGGCCCATGACCAGCCCAAGTGGACAATGACATCCCCTAACCCCCAAAATGAGGAGAGAGAGTGCATGCAAGGGGGCATTATGGGGAATTCACCTAAAGGAGGAGAGAGAAGGAGGATTTATGGGATGGAGGCCACTTGACCTTGGCTCTTTCTGCCCAAAAGCTGCTGGCTGACTGTCCAAGCAATTCCAGAGAGGTTTAGAAGCAGGAGGACCACTTGGCAGCCATGGGCAGAGCAACCAAGGCTGAGCCCGAGCTCACCTTGGTTGTATCTCCCCGTATACCCCACCCCAGCCCCAATTAACCCCTCCATCAGCTTCAGAGAGAGAAAAGGAATTGAAATCGAGTGCTTGAGCAAGGAAAACGGTGGAGGATCGAGCTTTTGAGTAGGAGATCGCCGGAGCACCACCGCCATGCCAAACCGCCGCCAAGCTCGCTGCTGAGCCTCCATTTAGGTCCGTTTCGCCTCACCTCTACCCGTACTAGAATCCTAGATCAACTAGGAGAGATATCGGGCTCAATTGAGCCCGATGCCATGTGAGAAATGAGAGAATTTTCCATGAATTTCATCCCGCTCAGGATCGTTGTCGGCGCCGCCTCCCGCCGTATCACAGCCGACAAAAGATGGCCACCACCACCGTGAAGGTGGTGGCACCGTTGGCCGGCAGTGGCGCCGCCTCAGGTGGCCGGAAACGGCCCCGCAATATTCCCCAGGTCGGCTCGATCTCAGCCGTTGAACCATTGGGGAAGATAACCAGATGCCATTCGTTTTGCTTTAGGATTCGTGCAATTTATATATATAAATGATATAATATTAAACATTATGAAATGTAATAATCTGTCACACAATTACAGTCAGATTGTATGTGATATTTAGGGTACTTAGAGGCTTAACCAGATCTTGACTTCTGAATGAAAAATGTAGCCTGATGTTTTACCTTTAAAATGCCACCCTAAACTTAGGTTTTGGTCCAGTGGTCTGGCCTGTAGGGCATTTTCCTAGGACTGGTCCTAGGCTAGGTCAGAAACTAAAACCTAAGCCCATGCCAAACCATAGGTCCACATGGCCTGAAATTTTGGGCATGTGGCTTATATGGGCATACCTAGACCCTGCCAAAAATTGAGAATTTTTGGGACAACTTTGCCTATAGTTTTTGTCATAATATCAAAAACTAAATAAATGAAATAATTGGAGTTATATACCTCCAAATGACCCCAAATTTTGGTGGTATGTCCTTGAGGACATCCTTGGTGCATGAAAAAAATTTCAGCACATTTGGATCACTGCATGTTGGTGTAATCCACTTGCATGTGTTGGCTACTTATAGCCTTGGGGTGCAAGTAGCAAGAAATGAAATGTTGTGCATTCAGCCTAGTTGAGACATCCAAAAATCATGGATTTGAATCCAGTGGTTCATTAGGGTAAATTTCACCCCTCAGATTAATTATGAGATTTTTGGAATAAAAAATCCCATTATTTGGAATTTTGAAAATATAGTCCTTATTGGAAAATAAATTGAGAAAATAGGTTTTGTTCATGCAAAAATCCTCAAACTTTGCCAAGTTAAAAAGAAGGTTATAATTGACTTAGGAAAATTTGATCCTTCTGTTTGAGAACTTTTGGAGTAAAATACCTTGAAATGACCATTTTACCCTTATTGCATTTATTCATGAATTGATGTAAATACATATCAGAAAAATTTGGAAATATTCCTAGTGTTGTATAATTATATTTCTAGTCTTGTATAATTATCTCAGAATTTATGGATGTACTGATAATTTTTAAATCTACATAATGACATTTTGGTAAATACTTAAGAATGGGATTTGTTAGACCATTACACCATAGAGGTTGATGAAACTCTGCCATTAGTCTTAAATTAATGTCTTATATGCTCAGTAATTTTCCTAGAATTTTTGTAATTGAATTTCTTATACTTCCTTTGTAAAGTGATAATTATGATGATTTTGTATTAATTAAGGAATAAATAGAAATACTTAAAGGAAAATTATAAATCTTGGAAGACAATGATATTTCACTATGTTATAGGTCAGAAAAATTTCTCACATCAGTAGGATTATGATATGATATACTCCATGTGTTAAATGACTTGAAAGATTATTTGAAGAAATTAATTAATGGTTTAAATAATTGGGAAAATTATGAAAATCATCATGGTCATCATATAGGTCCATACCACCCTAGGATAAATAATTTGAGACATATGGGTCAAGAAATTAGAAGTTGGATTCCGGGGTGGAGTTAAGTCATGGGCTGCGCATAGTAAAAGTAGGTTATAATATAGGCCCACAAGGGGATAGATCGACAATTGAGCTAGAGAACACGATTGGAAGTATGACCCTGGTGGTTAGTGTCGTCTTAGTGACGAGAGTAAAAGTGCAAGCCATTGGGTAACAACTGGAATGAAGGTCGGCGGAAGACCGTCGCCATCCCGATAACAACTTGAGTCATTAGGGTCAACTAAGAGTAACAATGAGAGTTGAGTGTGGATTATGGGTAGACATCAACTAAAAGTAATTATCCTTGCGAAAGGGAACTTTGGATTTTAATTCCATCTTGGTTCCTAGTGCCCCCGAGACCCCTTCATTGGGCATACCCTGGGCAGTCCTGGGATTAACCCTAATTCACTAAGTATAATAACCGGTAGGCAAGAGTAGCCTAATAGGCTAGGTAAACTGTACTTGTTCTCACTCGTGCCGGGTTGGAGGGACTTGGAGTCTATTGACTACTTGCTCACCCGTGCAGAGTTGGAGGGAATTGATGAGTTATATATTCACTCATGCCGGGTTGGAGGGACTTGGAGTCTGTCGACTACTTACTCACCCGTGTAGAGTTGGAAGGAAGTGTTTGGTTTACTTGCTCACCCAGGCAGGGTTAGAGGATTCAGGACAGGTTGGTCCTACGAGCTGGAGGCTCGAGATGAAATACTTGCATGTGCATAAATGGTGGTGGGTCATGCGGTACTGGGCCAATCGTCACACCGATGACAGTACGGTGACTCGGGTGAGGTGTACGGGTGGAAGGGCCAGTATGTTGTTTAATACTGCGGTCAGACAGACAATCCCTGAAGACGTATACCCGACCTAAAAGTCTAGCAGGCAGCTAGCAATTAGTACGCAGAGACTCTAGAGTGCACTTGTCGGTGTACAGAGACGTACATGAGAGGTCTTGGCCTGATAGTGTGTATACCCGCCTAGAAAGCGGAGAAGCCCGATCCGCTGCTGCCGGAGCCACGACGGCGGTACCTGAGAGTGATGCTAGCTCTCGAAAAGTGGGAACTAAGGTTTGTGATCACGGAGTCGTTGTGTGTGAGTTGCACCTGCCTGCTGCATAATTTGCATCATAACATTCATTCATATTAGGGCATACGCTTCATAGATCCTTATCATATAAATTAGTATGGGCTCTTTTATATGATAAGTTACAATTCCTGGAAACCTTAACTTATAAATTTGTATGAGCATCTTTATAAGTTAAGGTACGCTCTGTGATGGTAGTGTAGTAGTAGTGTAGTTTTACTTTCCTGCATTACTTTCAGTTCTTCCTTTACTAGCACTGCTTTTTATTTACTAGTACTGCTCTTTACTTACCTATACTATATACTTGGAACTGCTAGAGTAGAATGTTAATACCTATTACAACTGCTAGTTAGCTCTTGTCACCTGCTTCCACTTTTGTTACCCCTTGTTATCCTCCGCTTCGTCCTCCCGCTCGGTGCCTAGGAGCTGCGGGGCGAGGTGCGGAGGAAACGACTTAGTCTTTTTGACTAATGGTCGGTGACCATATCATTTTAGGAGCCCGAGGAGATGGACCAGCACGTCGAGGAGGCAGAACTTGAGGAGCAGATACCGATACCACCTACTACCGCTACTGGAGCACGTCCTCAGGTGAGATGAGTTGAGATGATAGATTCCGCTGCTGTTAGATTGAGAGAGAGTGATTTGATATTGATGTACTGGGCATAAGCCCTTATTCACTTTCATTTTCATACTCATTTTGGACTATATTCATGTACTTTTCATTTGATATATATATGATTAGTACTGTGGCTGTGAACTGTGATATTTACTCTGTTTTATACTTCTATTTCTCATATTGGCCGACAGGTTTATGATCGTACTAGCCGGCAGAATCGGCGACTTGCGGTGTCGACTAACCCGTGTGTTAGTGTCACCGTAAGGCGGCGGTTCTGAGCATAAGATCCGGGTACTCCTCGGGAGGGGGAATCGGATCTTACAAACTGGTATCAGAGCCAGGTTTCGATCCTGGGACCTGTGGGTTATGGGCCCACCACGCTTCCGCTGCTGGAGGTTCAGAAACCTCGCTTCCAAGGCATCTCTATCTGTGGAGGATACATAGTGCTCTAAGAACTCATCACTGAATTCCTCCCAAGTAATATCCATCAACTCCCTATCAGCGTATGTAGAGTCTCGTACAGACTTCCACCACCTTTTCGCATGAGCCTCCAGTACTGAGGTGGTAAGAGGGACAGCCTGTCTGACGGGGCAGCTGATGCCAGCTAACAGCTCCTGAATGTTCTCGAGCCACTCCTCCGTCTTCACCGCATCTTCTGTCCCGCGGTACACTGAACGGAGACAGACTCTTAAAGGCATTCAACCAGTTCGACCCGGGGTTTGGCAGCTGTGTCGGGGCTTGCTGGGCTCTGAAGGCATCCAGGATAGCCGTCAGAGTTTGTCCCATCTCTGTCTGCATGAAGGGAATGACAGCCGGAGGGGGAGGAACCGCATCCTGTGGAGGCTGCATAAAGGTAAGGTAAACGTCAAAATTGGCCTAACTCATTGTTTAATTGACTGTTTTATGTGACTTTTTGCACATGGGCACAAGTTTTACAGAGACTGAGGGAGTTTCAGATGTATGCCAAGTTCTCGAAGTGCCAGTTTTGGATGCAGGAGGTCGGTTTCCTGGGGCATACTATCAGCGGGGCTTGATTGACAGTAGATCCAGCCAAAGTAGAGGCAGTGCGGGATTGGCCACGACCAAAGACAGCGCCGGGCATCCGCAGTTTCTTGGGTTTAGCCAGTTATTATCGCAAGTTTGTGGAGGGGTTCTCGAGGATAGCCCTCCCCCTCACGTCCTTGACGAAGAAGGATGCGGTGTTTGTTTGGACAGAGCAGTGCGATGCGGCTTTTCAGGAGCTGAAGGACCGACTCACTTCATCCCCCATCCTTGCACTCCCATCTGGGAGGGAAGGATTCCAGATTTATACAGATGCCTCCTATCAGGGGATGGGTGCTGTCCTGATGCAGCATGGACACGTTATCGCTTATGCTTCGCGACAGTTGAAGAAGCATGAGCATAACTATCCAGTACATGATTGAAAGTCCACCTAGTGTCAACTATGTTCACCTATGGGGGGGGGGGAATAGGTGTCTCTGTCGCGTATGTGCGGAATTATGATTTTACCTGCACCAGAAAACAAAACAACCAAGCACAGAAAATACACAGACAATTTATAGTGGTTCCCCGATTTGGGTACGTCCACTTTCCCCCTTCGACCTATCTCCCAACACGGGACGACTTGGTCACTCAACCAACAGGATTGAAATCCAATCCTTGCACTCACGGAAGGAACCCTTCCACACGTAGGAGTCAACACTCCCACAGTCCGGGTTGCACCCAACCCTTACAACTAGGGACCAATCGGTCCGTTACAAGGAAATTAAAATCTAGCTTGTAATAAATACAAACGACGTTTGGAGAGAAGGTGACCCTCTTCGTTTGACGACGTGCTCTTGAAGTCAACGAAGAGTGCACAACCCTAGATCTCACTTGGAGCGAATCTTTCCCGAGACCGGCGGCGGCTTGAGGCGGCGGCAACGTTCTCGGAATCAGCAGCGGCGACGAAGAGCAGCAGCAGTGCAAACTTGATTCAAACTTCGTAGCGAAGGAAGCAAGATCTTCCAACGGTCACACAAGGATCGATCGTCTCGATCGATTCGGAAGGGGAAAGATTTTCCCGATCAACGAATCAAGAGACAAGGGATCTCTCGTTAGACGCGTGAGACGCTATGCTAGCCTAAGCTTCTGTCACCGGGAGATCAGGAAGAATCCACGATCAGCGGCGGTGACCACCTTCACGAGCGGCGACGGCGGCGGACGACAATCTGCGATCCGCTAGGTCAAGACGGCGGCTGTCCCTTGTTGAAATCCCGTGTGTGTGTCTTTACTGTTCACAAATACAGTGTATATATACCTTAGGTCAAGAAGATGACCGTTGTGGGTCCCACCAAGGTAAGGACCAAAGTCCGGTTCAAACAGCTGCAGGTAACTTGGACCGGTCCAGAACTTTCAGAAAAATTGCCAAGTCAAATTCGGCGAGAATCATAGGTGATTCTCGCCGAATCGGCGAGAATCACTTATGATTCTCGCCGACTTCTACTTAGCCGAAATCTGACTGCACAGATACAGAAGCCGGGGAGAATCGGCGGGAGTCACTTTTGATTCTCACCGAGTCGTCGAGAATGCAAGGTCATTCTCGACGAATCGGCGAGAATCATAAGTAATTCTCGACGATTCTGCCTTAGAAAATTTCCCTGTCTGTGACGAAGCTGCCGGCTTCAACCGGCGAGAATCAGCTAGTGATTCTCGACGACTCGGCGAGAATCACTAGTGATTCTCGCCGAATCGGCGAGAATCACTTAGTGATTCTCGTCGATTTGTACTTAGGCTGTTTCTCCTCTTTCTCCCCTTGAGCTGGTCTTTGGCCCATCCTTGCTCCTTGTCTGCTCTTGCTTTATCATAGCCCTGTACTTGAAATTAAGTACACCCCAATAGAGAGAGTACACGTAGGCCAACACACTGATCTGCTCAACGAGGGATTACGTTGCACAGACCCGTATATATTGACCCACTGCACCCTGACATTGGTGTGTACTTAGCATGGAATATCTGCAAGTACAACTAGAGAATAATTCATCAAATACATTGTGGATTCATCTTAGCTTGACAGGTGGCTTCCTCAAATCCAGGTAATTGTGGATACAGTACCCAACAATCTCCCCCTATTTGACGAAGCCAAAATCCTACTAGCTAAGATGAATACCACCACCCACAGAATAATTAAAACTTTAAGACAATAAGATCAGACAAAATAATACTTGAGTCACAACATGTCATCACATATATATATTTATATAAAACCACAATACTTGTTCGTAAGACAATATAAAAATAAAGATGTGCAGTGAGGGACAAAAAGGTCCTAAGCCTATTTTTCCTTAGCAAGATCATCCTTGAGCTTCTGGGCCAGGAATTTCTTGCTCTGTCTTTCGAAATATTCTTTGGGCTTAGGATGATATCTGGGAGGAGGAACTTTATCTGTCACTGTATTATTTCTGAAAAATAAGTTGCGTTTGGCTTCAAATTCTTTGTCCCTCTCCCATTCGTATTGACTGTATACCTCACTTCGTTTTATGTGCCCCTTCTGCTGTAACAAGAATGTGTCCAAGATGATACTTTTTGATACAGGACTCCATCTTTCATTTCTCACATCCTCCTCCGTCAATCGGGTCCTCTTTTCAGCTGGTGTTTCTCTTGAGGTTCCCTCTTGGATCTGCCTTTTTCCTTTGGCTTTAGCTAAGGCATCTTGATCAAACCAAGTTCTGCGTTCAGCCCTTTCAGCAGCTTTCTTCATCTCAGCTTCGCTCAACGGAACAGCCTCTGCACTTGCCCCTTCGTCATCCACAGTATTGTGCTCAGTGGTTTCATGTACAGGATTAACCTCAGGTATATTATTGCCTAAAGCTTGGTTAAGCAACCACTGGCAACTGTCATATACAAAAACATTTGACTGATCGAAGTTTTCAATGATGATGTGCTGAAGCCCTTCCATCTTAGTAGTATATTCCTGCTCCCCCTTTTTGGCTTCGAGTGCTATGGAGTTTGCATAGGAGTGCAGGGACTCATCTATATGCTTCAGAGATTTGGAGAATTCAGTCAGCAGGGCTTGTTGATTTTGATTGAGGAGCACCATGTTGGCATCAAATTTCTGTATGCTATTTGCCACAACATGTGCATTACTATTGACCACTCCCAGGTCATCAGTATTCTTTTTGAGTCCTTGCATGAGAAGAGTTACTGCTGTGCCTGCCTGTGTATACTTGTCATCAAATTTCTTCTCCATCTCATCTAACTTATGGTTGATCTGCACAATGTTCTTGAGCATGAGGTCCTCAGATTCTTGTAGTCTCTTTAACACGGATTTGTGGGACTTCTTAAACGATCACTTGACCTCATCTAGGATCCCTTGGACAGTATTTACAGTGTGATTTGCTAAGTTATCTTGAAGTGGAGGAGCTGCAGGCATACCTTGGTTAGCCTCCCCCTCAGAAGCACTTGGAGAGCTTGATAGTAGGATGGACTCCACAGGGGGAACAAAGGATTGCTCCCCCTCCATTCTTGCATCTAATTGCTTAGGAGCTTGTTCCTCAGACGGAACCTCAGCATCCTCCTGAGCCTCTGCTGCTTTCTCGTTCTCAGGTACTTCTTCCTCTATCTCTGTCTCCAAATGATCACCATTATCATCAGTGATGTGCACATCTTTTTCTACTTCTTCCTCTTCCTCCTCATCAGTTTCAGCCTCCTCACCATCTGCCACTTCTTCTGCTTCTTCCTCTTCCTCCTCATCATCCTCAGCCTCCGCATCATCTGCCACTTCTTTTGCCACCATTTTCACAGCATCTTGAGCTATCAGAGAAATATCAGACAGAATGTTTGCAGAATCGGTTATCGGCTCCCCCTCAGTTCCTGCAATCAGGGCGTCAGGAACTTCACTGGGGGCTGCCAAGAGATCTGCTGAAGTTCTGTTGTCCTCGGCAGGAGATTCTTCTTGTTCAACTACCTCTGCAGCTCGCCCTATGACTCGCTCCCATCTGTCAAAGACGCTGGAGTCCATTTTCTTCAAATAATGCAAGGGAACTCCTTTGCTCATGTCGAACTTATCTCCGTTCAACTGATTGAGAAATAGACTGATGATTCGTCCAAAGCTTGGAGATCTGAGGGTGTCCTTGATCTTCTCGAAAAGCATGGCCCCCCAGTTGAATCTCTTTCGGCAGACAATCACCACAAGAATCTTGAACATGTCGGCTGAAATGTGGTCGTGTGAGCCTGGTTTGCATATCAGTACCTTCCCAATGATGTCGGACAAGAGTTTCCCCTCCTCATTCATTTCTTTTCTTTTTATAGATTTGGTGCCCCTTGCTAGCCCACAGAATAATAGGGTCCTGGCTTTATCATGTTCCTCCAGATAATCCTCGTGCTCAGAACTGGACAGCTGCAAGCATTGAGTCAGTGTCCTGGCAGACATCTTGATCCGTGCACCGGCAACCTTACTCTTGATGATAGAGTCTTCATTCCGAAGTTTGGCGGTTGCAAAGAACTCCATCACTTCTTTATCCAGAATTTTGCAGGGATGCTCCAGTACAAACGTGAGTCCAGCCTCTTCCAGCATGATGATGATGTTTCTGAACTCATCCGAGGCGTGTGAGAACCCGGTTCGAACTAATTCACAGCCAGTGACCAGCCCAGCGGTGGTCCTTGGAGCCATAGCAAACTAGGAAGAAGGGGAATATCAAGTTCCAATTCTAAGGATCGACGAAACTAAGAGGTTGAGAGTAATGTCTATACTAATGCGCAAGGCACGGTTGGGATAAGAGAGGCATTACCTTAGGAGGAGACGCAGTGAGGGTTCCGGCACCACGTTGCGTAAGATGCGGCGAGCCGAGTCGAGGCCAAGCGAGGGCGTGACTCCGGCTGTAAGAGGTCTTCCGGAGGGTTGTTAGGTCACGATGAAGTCGAAGTCGAAGAACCTAGTAGCGGGAGAGCTTCGGGAAACGAAGAGTCGGAAACCAGGTCGGCGACGAATCGGCAAGGAACTTGGAATCGGGAGAGCTTTGAGACCAGGTCGGCGGGATGACGGGAAGTCGAAGGGATGCTGGGAAGTAGAAGGGATGACGGGAAGTCGAAGGGTCGGCGGTATTTACTGGGTCGGCGAGATTCGATGGGTCGGCGGGAAATGAGCTATAACCGGTTTTAAGAGCTTCGGTTCGATGAGAATTGCCGGAATTTCAATTTTATTTGTCCGGGGTTGTCAAGGATACCACTTGAAGGTCCACCTATATTTCACCATAACGTTTATGTCAAAGGTTGTAACGAAGTCGAGAAGATCATTTATGACTCCAGGAGTGTTTTACCATACCACACAGCTTAGGAGTCATAGCAACTTTGACATTTCTAACTTACTAACATTGGCTAGCAGATTTCATAACTTTAATTTTCAACTTGTAATATATGCGTATTGATGTGCCTTCTCGAATTTTTCAGAGATTTACTGACACATAGATGTATAAAAGTATATATGTATATATATATATATATATGTATGTGACGACACAATATGACTCAATTATTTAGGCTGATCAATGATACCTGAGATTGTAAGATTCATCATTTAGATCCTTTGAAGAGCATACCAGGTGTTCAATTTTGAGGATAGTACTTCTTGCGTTCCAGATGCTTGTTCCAGATTATTCTAGGAACATCTTCTGTCTAGCTCCCATCATGACTCGGAAGTCTAGACTACCCTGCACCAAAGAATATTACCTTACCTTAGGAGCCCAATATGTATTGGGTCCTAGGTTCCTGTTAGCATAATAATTTGGGTGCCTCCCCTCAGGAATCCTGGTGGGAAGACTAACATTGCCCCGAGGATGTGGAAGTCCCCTTGCCATTGAAGCAGATTGGTTGTGCCAACAGTCTATGGCAAAATGACCCACTTTGCCACAACACCAACACTCATGAATGTTGTATCGCCGCTTGTGACCTGAACCCATGACAGAGATAGTCATAGTTCTGGGTCTAAACGGAATAGAGCCAGATATGCTCACAGAATTGTCTCTTCCACCGTGACTATTGGAGGGGTGGAAAGAATGCATATGGCAGGCGTCATGAGGCCTGGGAGGTGGTGCCTTCTTTTCAGTCAGCCCCCTTCCAAAGACCTCATGAGTCCTAACAACATGATTTCTATCCCTCCTTTCCAGAGTCCTAGGGAGGTGAGAGGCGCATTGTGAGCTGATGCAGGCAGATTCATGACGAGTAGGGGCTGTGGCCGAGAATACAAAGGGCTTGGTGGAAGCCGGAGGCATTCTCTTCTGGGTGGCCATGACAGCCCTTGCATTCTGAGTGCTCCCACAAGAGGACTGATCATTCTTGCAGTGACCATGGTTATTCCTATGGTCATACCTGAAGGCATGGTGAGTGTCCTTCCTACTCGGGGTGGGGGGTCTGAACACCGTTTCCCCATTTCTCCATGACTTAATGATTTGGGAGATCCACCCATTTTCTGCCTTCCTCTTGATAGCATCAATCTTGGAAAAATTGGAAACTATCCTCTTCTCGGTCTCTAGACGATTTTCTAGATCCGAGATCTGAGAGTCCTTTACTTTGATGGATTCCAATTGGAGATTCATCAAAATCTTCAGCTGAGCAATCTCCTTAGCTTGTTCCTCAACAAGTAAGTTGCTCGTCTGAAGGGCACTCTCAAGGGAATCACGATTATCGATCGGTTGAGTGAAGCTATGTGTATCCCATGCATCATTGGAAGGACTACTCTCAAAACTATTCCTGTCTTCAGGAACTTCACGAGGAGAGGGGCATGAGGAAGAAGTTACCTGCTTCAGACTTTGTTGTTCAAGGTTACCATCCAGATTGGCAGAAACTGTTGTGTTAGCTTCATCAGAACTGCTTTCATCAGCTTCTTCTTCAGTCTCTGACAAGGACACAGGAGCCCTGATATTGACATATTGGTCATGCCCTTCATCTTCAGAAATAAGGACTCCTACATAGGCTTCATCCTCTTGCTGACAACCGGTAGCAGCTTTCTCTGATCCCTCCATGAGGTCTGAGATGGTTTGCCACATGGACTTGGCTGTTCTACACTTGTCCACTCTTGAACGAGATACACCAGACCAGACGTCAGTGATGATCTGACGTATCAACTTATCCAAGTTGTACAGTGAGAGCTCGGTCTCAGACATCTCTTCGGGACTCTTGGGGATAAGGATATCCTCTCCAGACTCAGAAGCCTTCATGGGAATGAAGGGACCCTCTTCCAAGATGAATGACACCCGAGGGTCGATTGCCTCCAGATGAAACATAACTCTCATCTTCCAGATAGGATAATACTCCTTTGTACATGAGGGGAGTCTTAGAGGATGGACATCATAGTCCAACTCCATGCGTGAGTCTAATCTTCTAGTTGACACTAGATGCAGGAGCTTACTCGAGGTGTTAACCCCTTTGATGAGCAACCTCCCTCTGATACCACTTGAAAGTCCACCTAGTGTCAACTATGTTCACCTATGGGGGGGGGGGAATAGGTGTCTCTGTCGCGTATTTGCGGAATTATGATTTTACCTGCACCAGAAAACAAAACAACCAAGCACAGAAAATACACAGACAATTTATAGTGGTTCCCCGATTTGGGTACGTCCACTTTCCCCCTTCGACCTATCTCCCAACACGGGACGACTTGGTCACTTCACCAACAGGATTGAAATCCAATCCTTGCACTCACGGAAGGAACCCTTCCACACGTAGGAGTCAACACTCCCACAGTCCGGGTTGCACCCAACCCTTACAACTAGGGACCAATCGGTCCGTTACAAGGAAATTAAAATCTAGCTTGTAATAAATACAAACGACGTTTGGAGAGAAGGTGACCCTCTTCGTTTGACGACGTGCTCTTGAAGTCAACGAAGAGTGCACAGCCCTAGATCTCACTTGGAGCGAATCTTTCCCGAGACCGGCGGCGGCTTGAGGCGGCGGCAACGTTCTCGGAATCAGCAGCGGCGACGAAGAGCAGCAGCAGTGCAAACTTGATTCAAACTTCGTAGCGAAGGAAGCAAGATCTTCCAACGTTCACACAAGGATCGATCGTCTCGATCGATTCGGAAGGGGAAAGATTTTCCCGATCAACGAATCAAGAGACAAGGGATCTCTCGTTAGACGCGTGAGACGCTATGCTAGCCTAAGCTTCTGTCACCGGGAGATCAGGAAGAATCCACGATCAGCGGCGGTGACCACCTTCACGAGCGGCGACGGCGGCGGACGACAATCTGCGATCCGCTAGGTCAAGACGGCGGCTGTCCCTTTTTGAAATCCCGTGTGTGTGTCTTTACTGTTCACAAATACAGTGTATATATACCTTAGGTCAAGAAGATGACCGTTGTGGGTCCCACCAAGGTAAGGACCAAAGTCCGGTTCAAACAGCTGCAGGTAACTTGGACCGGTCCAGAACTTTCAGAAAAATTGCCAAGTCAAATTCGGCGAGAATCATAGGTGATTCTCGCCGAATCGGCGAGAATCACTTATGATTCTCGCCGACTTCTACTTAGCCGAAATCTGACTGCACAGATACAGAAGCCGGGGAGAATCGGCGGGAGTCACTTTTGATTCTCACCGAGTCGTCGAGAATGCAAGGTCATTCTCGACGAATCGGCGAGAATCATAAGTAATTCTCGACGATTCTGCCTTAGAAAATTTCCCTGTCTGTGACGAAGCTGCCGGCTTCAACCGGCGAGAATCAGCTAGTGATTCTCGACGACTCGGCGAGAATCACTAGTGATTCTCGCCGAATCGGCGAGAATCACTTAGTGATTCTCGCCGAATCGGCGAGAATCACTTAGTGATTCTCGTCGATTTGTACTTAGGCTGTTTCTCCTCTTTCTCCCCTTGAGCTGGTCTTTGGCCCATCCTTGCTCCTTGTCTGCTCTTGCTTTATCATAGCCCTGTACTTGAAATTAAGTACACCCCAATAGAGAGAGTACACGTAGGCCAACACACTGATCTGCTCAACGAGGGATTACGTTGCACAGACCCGTGTATATTGACCCACTGCACCCTGACATTGGTGTGTACTTAGCATGAAATATCTGCAAGTACAACTAGAGAATAATTCATCAAATACATTGTGGATTCATCTTAGCTTGACAGGTGGCTTCCTCAAATCCAGGTAATTGTGGATACAGTACCCAACAATGATCTCGAGCTCGGGGCTGTGGTATTCGCCCTCAAGACATGAAGACACTACTTATATGGGATCCATTGTGATATCTATTCAGATCACAAGAATCTCAAGTACATTGACACGCAGAAGGATCTAAACCTGCGCCAGAGGAGATGGCTTGAGTTCCTCTGCGATTATGACTATGAGATGCACTATCATTCGGGGAAGGCGAACACTGTTGCAGATGCCTTGAGCAGGAGAGTCGACACCTCTGGACCGGAGCCTCGGATGATGTCTATAGAGTTGCTTCGCATGATGGAGGATATGCACATTACCATGGTTTCGGAGGCCGAGCCAGTGGTATACAGAGAGTACTTGAGTTCTTTGATCAGTGACGATGACATCCGGGAGCGCATAGTTACACATCAGAGATTGGATGCTGATTTAGAGCCTATTTTCGGCGCCCTGGAAGGGGGCAAGTATGAGGACTACACGCTGCCGGAGCAGCACATTACTACTACAGCCGGACCGGTAGAGCCTGACAGATCAGTTAGATTGCAGCCGATCCGGATTGACGATACGGCCGTTCGAGTGTTGCGGAAGAAGAAGGTCCCTCTCGTGAAGGTGTTGTGGTCCAACCATGGGGGAGGAAGTGTACCTCATATGCTTCGAGATGGAGACAGTCGAGAGTTCCATAGCCGATATCCCGGTGGTCCGGGATTTCTCCGACGTATTCCCGGAGAAATTGCCCGGACTACCACCGGCTCGAGATCTGGACTTCAGAATTCAGCTAGTGCCGGGGGCGAGACCAGTGTCCCGGGCACCTTATAGGATGGCTCCCAGGGAGCTGGCAGAGTTTAGGACGCAGCGGAAGCGTGGTGGGCCCATAACCCACAGGTCGGAGGATCGAAACCTCCCTCTGATACCAGTTTGTAAGATCCGATTCCTCCTCGGGAGGGGGAATCAGATCTTACACTTAATGTATTACAGTGGCCAATGGTGACACTGTTCAGGTCTCTGGCTTTGCTGATAACCCTCTCACTTTTTCTCTATCACTACGCCCGACTCTTCATGTTCCGGGCTACTCGTTTAATTTACTTTTTGTTGGTCATCTCACTGCTGATTTAAATTGCT
The DNA here is from genome assembly GCA_039513925.1 of Platanthera zijinensis. Classification (NCBI taxonomy): domain Eukaryota; kingdom Viridiplantae; phylum Streptophyta; class Magnoliopsida; order Asparagales; family Orchidaceae; genus Platanthera; species Platanthera zijinensis. The sequence goes on along the minus strand of CM077095.1, from coordinate 76,981,780 downwards.
CTGTAACCTTTACATCTTCTTCTTTTCTGATACAGGATCGACAGACGCGAAATATCATTGGTAAGGGACGACTGCAGAACCGACTCTACCTTCTTGATGACTCTCCTACTATCCTCTCTCCCGTCTCCTCCGTCGATTGACATCGACATCTTGGGCATGCCCCTTTACCCGTCCTCCAAAAGGCTCTACCATATGCATCTCTTCCTCATTTTCAGTGCGAATCTTGTATTTTCGGCAAACAACCCCGTTCATCTTTTTCATCTCATTGTACTCGGAGTTCTGCTCCTTTTATTTTAGTACACTCCGATATATGAGGTTCGTACAAAATCACTAGCATTTCTGGGTATCGTTATTTTTTAATTTTTATTGATGATTATTCTCGGATGACGTGACTATATTTATTTCGCGATCGCTACGAGCTTCCCCGTATCTTTTGGGCATTCCTCCTTGAGACCCACACATAATTCTCCACGAACATCAATACTCTTCGCACCGATAATGCTCACGAATACACTATCCACGAATTTGCGAACCTTTGCTCTGAATTTGGGGTCATTCACCAAAAATCATGTGCCTATACCCCCCAACAAAACGGGGTCGCCGAACGTAAGAATTGACATCTGCTCGATGTTGTTCGCTCTTTCATGCTTCAAACGCAGGTTACCAAAGCGTATTGAAACTTTGCGATTTCGACGGCATGCTATCTGATTAACCGTCTCCCTTCCCCCATACTCCACAATGCTACTCCGTTCAGCCTCCTGTTCCCCTATACTCCGACATTCTCTCTCACACCACGCATCTTTGGTTGTACTTGCTACGTTCACATTCTTGGTCCATCCACGGACCAGTTGGATCCCCGGGCGGCCAAACACATCTTCGTTGGCTATTCTCGAACTCAGAAAGGCTACGTATGCTATTCTCCTGCGACCCATAAGGTGATTGATTTTGCTGATGTTACTTTTCGGGAGGATCTTCCTTTCTTCTCTGCTCTAGATCCAACACCTCTACCACCACCTGTCCTACGACTTGTCATTTCCGTTACCACTTCTCCACCACCAAAAATTTCTGACCAGGCTCCCACTCTTTCCAAGCCACCTCTTATACATGTTTACACTCGTCGCCATCCTGGCTCCGTTGCCCCAATGCAGTCGATTTCGACCTCTGATGCTCCGCGACCTGCTGGTCCGGCACCAGAATCCACCGCTCATCCCATGGTGAATTATGTATCCTTACATCGCCTATCCCCACGACATCAAACTTTTGCCACTTCATTATCCTCGATTTCTGTACCAAACTCTGTGCAGGAGGCTCTCCAACATCCTGGTTGGCGGCCATGGAAGAAGAAATGACTGCTCTCTGAGCCAACCAGTCATGGAACCAGGTACCTCCACCTACCGGTCAGACACCTGTTGGGTGAAAATGGGTCTTTGCCATCAAACATGCTCCTGATGGGACAATTGACCGTTTGAAGGCCCTCCTAGTGGCTCGTGACTTCACCCTACAACAAGGTCTCGATTATGAGAAAACATTCTCTCCAGTAGCCAAGCTCGACATCGTTCGTGTCATCCTCTCTGTGGCTGTGCATCGCCAATGACCCCTTACATCAACTGGATATCAAGAATGCGTTTCTGGATGACGACCTCCAGGAAACAGTCTACATGCAACAATCTCCCGTGTTTGAGACCACGGGTGAGTCCCGAGTTTGTCATCTTAAAAAGTCAATTTATGGTCTCAAACAATCCCCTCGAGCATGGTTTGACAGGTTCAGTAAGGCAATTCGGGAAGTCGGGTTTACTCGGAGCTCAACAGACTTCTCTCTGTTCACTCGACATCGGGCAACAGGAACGGTTCTTCTGTTAGTATATGTTGATGACATTTTAATCAGTGGAGACGATTTAATGGGAATCCAAGCGGTCAAACAACACCTTAGCTCTATTTTTCAAACAAAAGATCTGAGGCATCTTCGAGACTTCTTTGGTCTTGAGATTGCGAGACGTCCAGATGAGCTTGTCCTCTCTCAACGGAAGTACTTTCTGGATCTCCTTCAAGATGCTGACTACTCTGGATGCAAGCCCACTACTAATCCAATGGATACAAATCATAAGCTATGCGCACATGCTTCTGATACGGATTTTTCTCTCCAAAATCCGGAATACTATCGACGACTTGTTGGAAAATTGATCTACCTAACAGTCACAAGACTGGATATGTCCTTTGTTGTTGGGGCGGTCAGTCGGTTTATGCATGCCCCTCGAATATCTCACCTTCAAGCCGTTGAACGCATCCTAAGATATCTTAAAACAGCTCCGGGTCAAGGGCTGGTATACAGAACCTCATCCTCTACTCCAACGTTGGGCAATATCTTCCTTATGATCTTTATTTCCCCATAATTTCTTCTCTAACTCCTTCAACAGCTGCATTTATGTGAGCCTTGAGAGAAGTACTTTGCTCAGCCAACATTAACTTCAGAGCAACCAATATAGAAGTTGTGGAATCTGCAGGGTTGTATGTGGTGGGACCTGAGGGGTGAGGAGCATCTTTAGAAGGTGGCTGTGACTTGTTCCTCATCACACATAGGTCCTCTTGGATTGTCAACTCAGTGTGAGTTGCATCCTCAGCCTCTTTAGGTACAAACACTTGATAATCTGGAGTAGGGAGGTTAGTGCAAGTCTCCCCCTCACTGCCAGCATCCACTTCCAGAAATTCACCTACATCATCATCTTTGAACTTGTCATGGATATCTTCTGGTTCCTTTTCTGCTAACTCTACTTCAACTGATGTGACTTCTTGTGGAAGAACTTTTTCTGCCTCTCCGCAGCTGAGGCATCCTTCTCCAAATCAACTAGGATGTCATGAATTTGAGTGCTGCCATCTTGGTGAACAACATCCATGTCATCAGTTGATGAAAGGTCTGGGACATGGATGGGTTCACTCCTTTCATCTTCTCCACTTCCTTCATCAAAGGACTTGAATCCCGAGACAATTTTTCCATGAGAGAATTCTTCCTTACTTCCAAAATCTACAACAATTATCTTACCCTTCTTCTTACCCAGTCTCTTCTTTTCTTTTGAAGGCTTCATCAGAACCTTTTCATATCTTTCCAGTGTCTTAATATCCATTCTTCTCATGTGATGGATTCTTGCATCTTGCTTCTGATTGAAGTTACCTGGATATGTAGTTAAGAGGTAAAGAGATAGGATCCTTCCAAGGTTAGGAACTTGTAAACTTTCCTTAATCCTTAGAAAGACAACTTGAGCTCAATTAGTCTTTTTCATCATAATCACTCTGCTCATGTACTTGAATATATTGTCATGAGACCCCACATTGCACAGGAGAGCCTTTCCAATGAAATCTGCAAGGAGCTTTCCTTTCTGATTGAAATACTTTCTTTCTAATGATCCATATGACTCTCCAGAGTATTCACACCAATCTAGAGCATCTATGGTGCCCTACCTGGTGATTTCTTGATGAATTTCCTCAAGAGAAAGAGGAAATTTCAGAGCTTTAGCTAGCCTCAAAGGGCTTATCTTGACCTTAAATCCACCTATCTTGCTTTTGATGGATTTTCCTGAAGGAGACACCTTGTCATTTGAATAAAGCTCCAAAACTTCCTGCTTCAGAATTACTTTCGGCTCAGAAAGTACAAATTCAAGGAAAACGACATCAAGTTGCCTGATTACTGACTTAATTTACTTTGGAACTTCTTGAAAGCCATGCCTTATAACCTCACTGCTCTCATACAAATAATCTTTTCTGTTGGGAGTCATTTCTTTGAGAGCTTGTTGTAACAAATTGTCGTGTGAGATGGAGAGCACGAGACAGAGACTAGGGCAAGGATGTTTACGTTTTAAACCTAAACCCTTTGGCACTAATGTATGCGTGTTTATATATATATATATCTAAAGAATTAGAAATGAAGCGTCGCGTACCTTGATAGGAGATCTATTTAAATCCAACGAGTGAGATTAATTTGAGAACGATAGAACTTGAACAGCCTATCAGAAATTTGCCGTCGTGATCCATCAAGACGAACAAAATAATGTAACCGATACTGATCAATTCATTTTGTCCACAAGTCGATCAAAATGTTACAGCCGATAATGATCCTATCCTTTAAGTATGTCACATTTGACCTCCTTATGGATCATAGCGACAAGCACACCTCCTGTGTGTGAGTCATTTGACTCATTCTTAGATGTTCCTGCATACATGATTAAAGTCCTAGCATCTACTAGATACCACTAGATAACATGATCTAACATTATGCAACTAAGATAAACAAAAAAGTCAACTGAGCATGCAAATCATTCTAAGTTAAGTATACCCTACTCAATCTTAAAGAAATTAAATTTTGCTTCATCTAGAGGCTTTGTAAAGATAGCTGCCACATGTTTGTCAGTGGGGATAATTCAAGACAAATATCTTCCTTTTCTACATGCTCTCTGATGAAGTGATACCTTCTCTCAATATGCTTAATCCTGCCGTGTAACACAGGGTTCTTAGCAATTGAGATGACACTGGATAAATCACAAAACATGAGTTTTGCTTATCTTTTGATTGTAGTCCTGCAGCTGATGCTGAATCCATAATAATTGAGCACAACAACTGTCACCTGAAATATATTCTGACTCAGTTGTTGAGATAACAAAACTTGTCTGCTTCTTGTTATTATAGATAATAAGTCTTTTCCTAAGGAACTGACATGTTCTTGAGGTGCTTTTCCTATTTTCTTTGCAACCTGCACAATCTGCATCTGAAAAACCAGTAAGTTCAAAATCATTATTCTTGGGGTACTAAAGGCCAAAATGTTGAGTGCCCTTAAGGTATCTCAAAATTCTCTTTGCAATTGAGTAATGAGATTCCTTAGGACATGTCTGTTACCTAACACATAAACATGTTGCATACATAATATCAGTTCTACTAGCAGTTAAATAAAGCAAGGAGCCAATTATACACCTGTACATGGACTCATCAAAAAGTTTTCCTTTCTCATCCTTGTCCAGAGATATATTTGACCCCATGTGAGTTTTCATGAAAGTGCCACTTTCCATACCAAACTTTTTTATTAACTCCCTAGTGTACTTGGTCTGAGAGATGAAAATTCTATCTTCAGACTGTTTCACTTTGAGACCTAAGAAATACTTAAGCTCCCTCATACTACTCATTTCATACTCTCATTTCATCAGGTTAGCAAACTTCTTACAAAGGTTGTCATCCGTAGACCCAAATATAATGTCATCAACATATATTTGGACTAGGAGACTTTGCCCTTTATTTCGCTAAAGAATAATGCATTTACTATCTATCTCCCCCCTTGAGAATTTATTTTTAATGAGTAATGTAGACAAAGTTTCATATCAAGCCCTAGGGGCTTGTTTTAATCCATAAAGTGCTATCTTAAGAAAATAAACATATTTAGGGTGAAAAGGATTGACAAAACTTGATGGTTGCTCTACATAAACTTCCTCTTTAAGGTCACCATTCAGGAAGGTTGACTTCATATACATCTGGTAGACCTTGAATCCCTTGTAGGCATCATATGCAAGGAACAACCTTATTGCTTCTAGCCTTGCTACTGGAGTAAATGTCTGGTCAAAGTCAATGTCTTCTTCTTGTCTGTACCCTTTTGCAAGCAGCCTTGCCTTGTTCTTTGCAATCACTCCATTTTCATTCATTTTTTTTCTGAAGATTCACTTGGTCCCAATGATGTTGTGTCCTTGAGGTTTTGTAACAAACTTCCATACTTTGCATCTTTTGAATTGATGAAGTTCTTCCTGTATAGCCATTATCTAAAAAGGGTCCTGGTTTACTTCTTCAAACTTCCTTGGATCCACCAGTGAGAAGCTCAAATAAAAAGCTTCATTATGTATCTTGCTTATTGTTGTGATCCCCTGACTGACATCCCCTATAATTAGATTGCTGGGGGGATCCTTTAGATGCCTGGTTGCTGCAGGAATCCTTACTGCAGTTAGCTGTATTCTTGGAATGTCTTCAGACTGCCGACTCACATCTTCAGCAACCTAAACTACATCTGGTGGATGATCTACCTCAGTTATGATTTTATCATGTGAGAAGATCTTACTTGTACTCGACTTGTCATTTAAGGACAGTTCATTCATGTTTACTTCAGTACTTGCAAAGTTGCAATAATAGAACTAGACCAGCCCTTGCGTATCAGACTAGTCTCTTAAAAACTACATTGATTGATTTCTCAATCACGTTAAATTTCTTGTTGAATATACTATAGGCTGTGCTATGTGAGCAATATCCAACAAAGATACCTTCATTGCTCTTCTATTTAAACTTAGTTAAATAAGATTTCCATTATTTAAAATGAAATAGTTTCAGCCAAAGATTCTAAAATATGATATAATTCGTTTTCTCTCTTTCAACAATTCATAGAGTTTTCTTGTGATTTTTGGTGATGCAAGCTCTATTCAATACATAGCAGACAATATTGACTATTTTAGCCCAAAAATTTTCTAGCAGTGATGGGTCACTCAACATGGTTCTAGCTGCCTCTATCAGTGTTGACTATTTTAGCCTTGAAATTTTCAGGCAGTGATGAGTCACTCAACATGGTTTTAGCTGCCTTTATCAGGGTCCTATTTTTTCTCAGCCACTTCATTCTGTTGTGGAGTTCTGGGAGAGAACTCTTGCGAGATACCATGTTTTTGATAGAAATTTGTCATAGCACCAGATTGAAATTCTGTTCTCTGTTAATTTCTTACTTTGACCACAGAGAACTCCATTTCTTTTTGAATGGACTTGACAAATGTCATGAAGACAGTAAGTGTATTTGACTTATTTTTAAGGAAGAACACTCATGTATATCTAGAGTGGTCATCAACTATCACAAAAGTATACAACTTCCCTCCTAAACTTTGAATGCACAAAGGACCAAAAAGATCCATGTGCAAGTGTGCAACAACATCTAATAGAATCTTTGTGTGCAATGCTTTTAAAAGTGACCCTTATTTGCTTGCCCATTTGACATGCATGACATGAACCTTTTTTAATGCATTTTAATTTTGGTCAATCCCTAACTAGGTTTTCCATGAACAATTTGCAAATTGTTTTGTAGTTAATGTGAACTTATCTCTTGTGCCATTGTACAAATAGAGATTTTTTCTCATTAGCTACAAGACAAACTGCAATAGAAGAATCAGAATAAATGAAACCTAAACAATAAACATTTCCACTCCTGATTCCCGAGAGAATTGACTCTAAGTCAATTGACTTTTTGATCAGTCAATTCTACTTGTGGAATTCAATAACATAGCCTAAGTTGCACAGTTGACTTATGCTTACAAGATTGTGTTGCAACCCCTCCACATAAGCTACCATTGTGATAGAGACTGCCATTGGTTATCATATTATAGACTTTGGTGACTCCTCTATCAGAACCTCCAAAGATGACCTTTGGACCATTCTTTACTGGGGCATACTTCTTAAGAATGCTCCTTGTTCCAGTCATGTGTCTGGAACATCCATTGTCCAAATACCATATTTGTTTGAGGTCATAGATTTGCTGTGTTACAGAAAGTGACAACATGACTGCTATGCACTGTTTATCAAATCCACTATTTCATAAGCATACAAAACATATCAAAAAGGTAAGGTAAAAGATTATTGACTGGAATATTGTTACAAAGATTCTCAGTATAGAAAATCAATTAACAAATATCTTTATCAAACCTGTTGGGGAATAAGATTAGAGGCATAGGAAGCAAGCTGAGCAGTGTTAACATTATGATTTCTCCTTGCTCTAGGTTGACAGGGGAGATGTAATTGAAGTGAAGGTAAGGTAATTCTAACTAGTGGTGACCATAATCACATAAGGTCTGTGTTACACTCACATTCGCCTAAGTGGACCTCCCTCTTTGGAACCACCGGACCGCGCATATAGAAGCCGCCATGATAAATTTATGGTGAAATATACTATTTTGTAATTTATTAGTTAATATTAATTATTGATTATTAATTAATATTGATTAAATTAATTAAATACAATAAAATATTATCTATGCTTGCCCTCATCTATATAAGGGGGATGCTTGAGTGTTTGGCATCTCGGAGGATCATTATTGTGCTAACTCTCTCTCTCTCTCCCTTTCTCTCTCTTAGGGCTCTTCTCTTTTCCTCTCATGTATGTATCACTATTATGAATGTAATGCAATGACTGTTGTCGCATATACTTCATTCTCTCTCTCGCGCGCATCGAATTGAGTAAGTCACTTATTGAAGATTTTTGTTCATAACAATTGGTTCGACTTGCCATTTTTCGGATTTCCACAGGAGCTTTCTTAGCCGCCAGTAAGAAACCATCCTCTCTGTCTGTAACAACCCGTATAAAAAAAACTAGAACAAAACTAATAATACATTTGAATGGCAATTGTGTAATTAGGGCCTTAGGTTTTTCTCCTCTAAACCTAAACCGACCAGCCGTCTCCCGATCCTTATTATCCCCGCAAGTCGAACCCACACGGCTCCCGTTTCCCGATCCCAACTCCAGTGCCAACCAGCCGCCTGCTTCCGCTACTCTCGCAAGCCCCGTCTCCCGGCGCCGATCTCGTCTCCTGCTCCAGGCGCCGATAACTTCTCTGGATCCTCCTCCGTCTCAGGCCGCCGCCTTCTCCTCCCATGGTCGGCGTCTCTTCCTCCTGCCATGGCCGACTGCTTTTGCTCTTTCTTTGCTAGGCCCGACAATGCCTCCTCTTCTTCGATTAGCAAGGGTAACGTCCCTTCTTCTCCTCCAAAGGGGCCGACATCATCTTCCTCGCTTCCTTGGGCTCCGTTTACGGCTAGGGTTTTGCTCGAACCCTCCTTTACTCAAATTTTGGGCCCGGATTTGACTTCCGCGGGTAATATTCCCCCTCCTCACCTTCTCTATTCAGTTTTTCATGATCTTTTCTTGGAAGTTTTTGTCTCCAAATTTTGTATACGTTGCAATTCAGATTTTTGCCCCCTTGCGATCGTCTAACTGTGATATGTTCGTGTTTTCCGGCGCCGCTCCTCTATTCAGTTGGTGGGAATCTTGTGAAGTCCTCTCCGAATTAGGGTTTCCCCGAGCCTAAGCGTCATCAAGTCTTCATTTCCGCGTGGTGTCTCTTCTCCCCTCACATTTGAGGGAGGTAAATTTCTTAATCTCCCTCTAATACCAACTGTCACGACCCATCTCGACAAAAGTCAGAGTGCGCTTCAGACGAGTCGTGACAGTTGGTATCAGAGGGAGGTTTGTTCGAAAGATAAAAAATTTTGTAATTATCAAATATTTTGAACTTTATCATAAAAAATAAATATACATGCATCATTTCTTCACTCACATGTCATTATCTGTTGTTCGCGGCTAAAACATGCACACACTCACTCATAAACATGAGTAGTATGCACACGAATGTTAAAGATGTATGGACAAACTTAACATTTTTGTGCATATGAATGTCCACTACTATATACACCGCTTGCTAATATTAAATTGTATGAGCGGTTTAATATTTTCAAGTGCGTTGACATTAGAGTTTTAATATGCATGATATGTTAAGTGATATGGACGCTTAATATGACATGTATATCCATTCATATCATAAATCATAGCACAAGTGTGATGCCAAGGACAACAATAATGATTGTACACACATGAATTTACTAATTGCTTGACATTGCACAAGATCTCATGTTTGCACTTGCATGATTATTACCTATAGTTGTCCGATGAAAATGCTGTAATTATACATAATTTATGTACCTGACAGTATGAAATGTGTTAGAATCTCTAATTTCAAGTCTCCGATTTTTGTAATTAGTCCTTCCTGTTTCGCGTGTCTGTCAATCTTATATGGTCATCCTCCATCCCTTTCTAGCTTCTAGGTGTCAGCAAGAAGTGAGATTTTTCTTGTAAATGGTTCTGCTGAATTAATTCAGTATTGTTTGTGCTCTTCCATCCCTAGAGTGACTTGCTTCTGTCATCACTCAATCATCATTCAGCTTCTTTTTCTCTTCGATGTTCTATCTTCGCTTCTTGCAAGGATTTTCTCGCTCTCAAGTTCTCGAGTCTTATCTTTCAATTTTGAGCTAATTGAAGCAATTCCTGTGCTCCCTGAAGCAAATCTTTTGTATCTGGCTGAACTCGCTAAGTCTAAAAAGTTCTCCTGTGAACTTGAATCTGACTTACGTTGTAAGTATCTGCAATTTTTCTCTTGATCTTAGTAAATATCTGCGATTGTTCTTTTTACTATTTCAGTACATTCATAGTTAGTTTTCATGTCTCAGTCTTCAAATCTTGTTGTAATGAATGACATCTGAATCTTCGCCATAAAAGCTTCAATTTAGAGAATTCTTAGAAAGTTTCTGGACAAAACTTCCTAAGTAGGGGAGAATGTAATAACCCGTAAAAAAATAGAACAAAACTAATAATACATTTGAATGGCAATTGTGTAATTAGGGCCTTAGGTTTTTCTCCTCTAAACCTAAACCGGCCAGCCCTCTCCCGATCCTTATTATCCCCGCAAGTCGAACCAACACGACTCCTGTTTCCCGGTCCCGACTTCAGCGCCATCCTGCCGCCTGCTTCCGCTACTCTCGCATGCCCCGTCTCCCGACGCCGATCCCATCTCCTACTCCATGCGTCGACAACTCCTCTGGATCCTCCTCCGTCTCAGACCGCCTCTTCTCCTCCTCCCGTGGTCGGCGTCTCTTCCCCCTGCCATGGCCGACTGCTTCAGCTCTTTCTTTGCTAGGGCCGACAACGCCTCCTCTTCTTCGATTAGCATGGGCAGCGACCCTTCTTCTCCTCCTAAGGGGCCGACATCTGCTTCCTTGCTTCCTTGGGCTCCGTTTATGCCTATGGTTTTGCTCGAACCCTCCTCTACTCAAATTTTGGGCTCAGATTTGACTTCCGTGGGTAATATCCCCCCTCCTCTACTTCTCTATTCAGATTTCCATGAACTTTTCTTGGAATTTTTTGTCTCCAATTTTTGTATACGTTGCAATTTAGATTTTTTCCCATTTGCGATCGTCTAACTGTGATATGTTCATGTTTTACAACGCCGCTCCTCAATTTAGTTGGTGGGAATCATGTGAAGTCCTCTCCGAATTAGGGTTTTCCTGAGCCTAAGCGTCGTCAAGTCTTCATCTCCGCGTGATGTCTCTTCTCCCCTCACATTTGAGGGATGTAAATTTCTTAACCTCCCTCTGATACTGTTGGTGCTTGGAGACCGGGCGGTCTGCCCCTGGCGACTTGAAGACCGCGCGGTCTGGCGATTTCTCTCCAGCGGTTAGCTAGCTGGTTGTTGCTGATTGGTGATCGGGCGGTCTGGAGGCTTGACACAGACGACTTGAAGACAGTGTCGGCTTGTCTTCTCTTCATTGTGGTTGTCGGGCGGTTAGTCTAACCGCGCTCCTTGTATAGTTACTTGTTCCTGTTATTATTAGTTTCTTATTGCTAATTTGTAATCTCTCCTCTCTCCATTCTATAAAAGAGAGGCCATAGCTTTGTAAACATTACATTTTTTTGATAATAAAATTCTATTAGTCCAATTTTCCGGTCTTCTTTTTCTTGTTCGCACATGGTATTAGAGGACTCGATCTTTTCCTCCTGATTTTGTGAGCTTCCTCTGACCGCGCGAGCTGTCTTCTCGCGACCTGTTCTCGCGGCTTGTTCCTTCTTCTCTCGACCTGTCTTCGCGACTTGCTTCTCCCTCCTGTTTGCGCTCTGTTCGCGCGGCTTCTTTCTCCTCCTGGTCGTTGCCCTTTGTGTGCGCGACCTCTCCGTTTGCCCTTTGTGTGCGCGACCTCTCCTCCTGGTCGTTGCCCTTTGTGTCCGCGACTTGTTCTTCTCGCCGCGACCTGTTTGTCTAGCCGCGCCCTGCTCTTAGTCGCTGCGACCTTGTCTCTTCTCTCTGTTCGCGCGGCCTATCTCTTCTGTTCGCGCGGTCTCCTCTGTTTTCTGCTCTCGTCTTCTATGGCCCTCTCCGATACCTCTACCACTACTCCCGTGGCCCACCCTCCTCCTCCTCCTCCTCTTCCTACTCCTTCGGGCAACCTTGGCACCGTTTCCAAACTCATCGGTCCCAACTACCCGGACTGGAGTGTCTCCTTCACCTTTCTTCTTCGCTCACAACGCAAATGCCATCATCTCACCGATGACACTCCTCCTCGAGACTCCGCTCTCTTTGATTATTGGGACGCTAGCGACACCCTTGTTCGCACTTGGCTGGCTAACAACCTTTCTTATGAGTGTCTCCCCGTCATCCGTCATGATGAAACGGTCAAGGCTGCTTGGCTTCATCTTGCCGCTCTCTACTCATAGGGGGCTCAGACATCTCGCATCTATACTCTGTATGCGGACCTCTTTGCTCGTCCCTCCATGTCTCCTGCCGCTGCTTACCAACAGGTTCAGGCTCTCGGAGCCGAGATTCTCCAGAATCGCCCCTTCTCTGCGGATTTGGTTGAGCAACACAAGCACTTCAAAGAACTTCTGGTTGTGTGCTATCTTCTACGACTTCCTGAGTCTTATGACATGATCCGTCAACAGATCCTTGGCGAGACGGATTCTCCCACCTTGGATGCCACTGCTGCCCGCATCTCCGCGGTTACGTCTCTGCTACAACGTCCGTTGTTATCCTCCCCTCCTCAATCAGACCTCTATGCTCACCAGACTCAACGGAGTGGCTCTGGTGGCCGCAACCACCACTCCGGCGAGCGCGGCCATTCCCGTTTTCTCTGCTCTCACTGTGGTCGCACCGGCCACACGGTTGATCGCTGTTGGAAGAAGCATCCTCATCTTCGACCCACTAGGGACGCTTCCACCTCCTCTTCAAAGCAATCCGCCTCGGTGGTCACGTCTTTAGGTAGTGCCCACGTAGTTACTCAAGGTAAATGGCTGATCGACTCTGGTGCTACAAATCATATGACCGATAATCCTCAGTGTTTTTCTCTCTTATAAACACATGATCGGTTGCCCCCGGTGTTTATTGCGGACGGTTCTCCCTCACCGGTCAATGAGACGGGAGTGGTTCAAGTCACGCATTCTCTTCGCTTAGCGGATACCCTCTACGTGCCCAAGTTCTCTTGCAATTTATTATCTGTTACTTCTCTGTGCAAGCAACTACAGTGTTCCGTCACATTCACTCATACTTCTTGTTCTTTTCAGGATCCGGGCTCCCAATGGACGATTGCTATTGAGATTGAGAGCGGCGGCCTCTACTTCCTCGACAACGCGTACGCTATGTCCGTCTTCTCCTCTTCTTCTACTGATCTTCTCCAGTGGTACCTTTGCCTTGGTCATGCTCCTCCACGACTTATTCGTCAGCCTCTGCCCCAGCTTCCTCCGCAGAGTCCTCTCAACTGTGACGCATGTCAGCTTGGCAAGCATCAACGCTCCTCCTTCCCACCAAAGCAAGGTCGTGGATCTTCCCGTCCATTTGATCTAGTTCACTCTGATATCTGGGGTCCCACTCCTACCCTCACCATAGGTCGGGGTAGTTCATATTTTGTAACTTTTATTGACGATTTCTCCCGCTGTACTTGGGTGTATCTTTTAAAAAATTGTTCTGAATTATTCTCTTTATGGACATCCTTTTATTTTATGATTAAGACTCAGTTTGATGTTTCTATTAAAATCTTTCGCTCTGATAATGCAAAGGAATATCTTAGTCATGATTTTTCTTCTTTTTGTATGCAAAATGAAATTGTTCATCAAACTAGTTGTGTTTATACCTCACAGCAAAATGGCGTGGCGGAACGCAAAAACCGTCACCTCCTTGATGTCGCTTGCACTTTGATGACACAAATGCAGGTTCCTCGCTCCTATTGGGGCTATGCCGTTCTCATCTCCTGCTATCTCATCAATCACATTCTCTCCACGGTTCTCCACGGTCAAACCCCATTCTCCATTCTCTATCCGGCCAAGGATCCGTTTCCTCTCCCTCTGCGTATCTTTGGGCGTACGACTTTTGTGCACGCTCCCTCCGCCACCCATAATAAACTCTACCCACGTGCCACCAAATGTGTCTTTCTGGGTTACTCTACCACTCATAAATGTTATTGTTGTTTTGACCCCGTTCTTCGCAAACAGTTCGTCTCTGCAGACGTAAACTTCTTCAAAAATGCTTCCTATTTCTCTCACGACTGCTCCTTTCTTCCTGATGTTCCTTCTCCTACCATCCCCTCCGTCCCCTCCGCCCCCTCCGTCCCCTCCGTCCCCTCCGTCCCCTCCGTCCCCTCCGTCCCCTCCGTCCCCTCTACACCTACCGAGATATCTCCTCCTCTACTGTGTCCACCGTCTCCTCCTCTCTCTCCGCCTCCGCTGTCTTCCACTTCTCCGCAGCCGTCTCTCTCTACTCCCGGGCCAGCTCTCTCCGACACGGATGCACCAGAAACTAAGGAACACGCCGAACTGGATCTTCTCATTGCTCTTCGCAAAGGAGTGCAGACATGTACCCAACACTCGCTAGCTGCTGTTTTTTCCTATGCTCGTCTTACTCGCATGAATTTTGCATTGGCGATCTCTGCCACTGCCACTCCCCGCACATACCAGGAAGCCCTTGCTATTCCTCATTGGAAGGCGGCTATGGATGAGGAAATTGCCACTCTCACTGAGAGGGGTACATGGACCCTTGTTCCTCCTCCGTTGGGCACCGATGTTGTTGGCTGTCGGTGGGTCTTTGTTGTGAAGTTCAGTCCAGACGGCAGTGTGGATCGTTACAAGACGCGTCTTGTTGCCAAAGACTTCACTCAGACTTATGGTATTGATTATTTTGACATCTCTCCCGTTGTTCGTCTCAGCATTATTCGGCTTCTCCTCTCTGTGGCCGTCAACAACGATTGACCAAATTCCTAACTGGATGTCAAAAATGCTTTTCTCTACGGTGATCTTCAGGAAGATGTCTACATGGAGCAACCTCCTGGGTATGTTGCTCAGGGGGAGACACAGGTATGCCGGCTGAAGAAAGCCATCTATGGCGTAAAGCAAAGCCGTCGTGTTTGGTTTGACAAGTTTAGTGGCATTGTGGCGGCCGTGGGTTTTACCAGAAGTTCCGCCGATCACTCATTGTTCATTCAGAAAACCTCCCTGGGTCTGGTAGTTCTTGCTGTATATGTGGATGATATTCTTCTCACTGGAGATGACCAGACTGGGATAACCTTGATAAAGAAACATCTCCGTCAACACCTGGTCACGAAGGATATGTGTTCTCCAAAATACTTTCTGGGAATAGAAATCTCTCGAAAGCTCAACTCCTTGGTCCTCTCCCAATGTAAGTATGCTCTTGATCTTTTTAAAGAGACATGGTTGACTGGGGCTAAACCTGCCCGATGCCTCATGACTCCTGGAGAAGATAAAACCTGGACAGATGACTCGCCTCCTCTATTTGATGTTACGAGGTACAGGCGTATGGTCGGAAAACTCATTTATCTCACGGAAACCAGACCCGACATCTCCTACGCTGTAGATAAGGTTAGCCAATTCATGCAATCTCCCAGGGAGTGCCATCTACAGTCTGCTCTGAGGATATTGGAATATGTTAAAGCGGCGCCAGGTAAAGGATTACTGTTTCAAAAGAATTGTCATTTGAAGGTTGAAGCATACTCGGATTCTAGATATGCTGATGACAAAGGAGATCACAAGTTGATGAATTGTAAATATTCATACTTTTTAGTCCTTTATATAAGTAGTTTTAGGTTATTTTTGTAGTTTTAGTTATTTTTCTTAAATAATTTATTTCTATTTGTAAATAATCTTCTAAACTTAAGTTTATTTTGTTTTCTGTAATTTTCAAGGTTGTAGATTTCAGATATCGGGGACACGTCGGTTTAGGTTTTTCATGTCGATTTTACTATGTCGGGGGATATATTGGGGATATTTCATATATCGGGTTTCAATATTTAATTATTTATATGTGTAATTATTTATAAATTTAATCATTATTTCATTTATATATATTAATATATTAATAATCAGATATTTATTGAACTTCTAAATTTATTAAACTAATATAAACATTTTGCGTTATACAAGTAATAATGATATAATGCATGAAATAAAACAAGAGAAACTAGAATGCCAGGAAGTTGTCTGTAACAATGGAAGATAAAAAATCTTTAGCTCATAATTCAAAAACCATGCATAATTGACGTCGATGATGGACTTGGGCAAGGAAGAAAGCCAAAGGGAAAAAACAACCTAAACAATGAAATAATTTTGTTTTATTATCTATTGGACCATAGACACTAATTAAAATAAATTGAAAAAAACAAATCTATAAAATATCTGGATATATCGGCGAATATATCGGTCAATAATAGACATATCAGAGGATATATTTCAAAAGGATATTTTGCAAAATAATATCGGAAACGTGTCGTTTTGTCCATAAAACTTTTATGTCGGCCGACATGTCGGTCATGTCGGAGGATATCCACAACACTGGTAATTTTTAAGAAAAGTCGTAAAAATTTCAAGGTACACGCCCGTGTCAAATTGGTCACGCCCGTGACCTGGGCGTGTTACTTTGATTCCAGCAAAAATTTGCTTTCTGTAAAGATCAGCCGCCTGTAATGCCAGCCGGTTGACGATCGTCGATCTCAGCTCGACGCTTCGCCAGCCTTTCGTCGATCTCAGCTCGACGCTTCGCCAGCTGACTCAACGGTCAACGCTCGACGCTTCGCCAGCTCGACGTTCGTCAAGCAACGCTCGACGAATTGAATCCAGAACCAGCTCGACGATTTGAGGACAGTCCCAACACTCGAAGAAAACAATTTTGCTGTTTGACTGCTGCTTAGTTGCTTTTGGTACTATGTACGGATAACTTTCCCCCCTTCTCTTTGTGTTTGTCTTAGCTTATTTAATCAAACTTTTTTATTTAATAAAATATGTTAGTTTTTTCATCCTCATATTGTACTGGAATGCCTTTGAGTGTCTCTCTTTCAGCAATTTTAAGTAACTTTGTTTTTATTTTTAAATTGTGTGTGTGTGTATTTAATTTGATGCTATATTTTTATGTTTTCATAGTTCTGATAGCTTTTATTTTCTCCTCTTTGTTTATGTTTAGGTTTAGTTTTAGTACTTTAATTTCATTTTTATGGTTTTATACAAGTGTTTTCAATGTGGCTTTCTATCTTCTTATTTTTACTTAGTTCTTTTTATTTTTGTAAAACTTTTGTTATTTTCAACTTATTTCCACTTTTTAAACTCTTTTATAAAATTATAACAATGAAAAAGTTGTTATTTTAATTTTTAAGACAAGTTTGTTTTCTTTTTCTTTTTATTGTGTGTGTGTATTAGAATAAGTTTCATTTTGCTCTTTCAATTATGTACAGTGTGTGTGTGTGTATGAGATAATTTTTATTGCTTTCTTTCAATTATGTAGAGTGTGTGTGTGTGTGCATTTATTTCCCGCCTACTCGATTGAATTGAACTTGTCATTTCCCGGCTACTCGTTTGAGTAGGACTTGTCATTTCCCGCCTTCTCGTTTGAGTAGGACTTGTCATTTCCCGGCTTCTCGTTTGAGTAGGACTTGTCATTTATCTTTTTTGTGTAACTTAATTTTTTATTTTATGATTTTGAAAGGTGTGAACTCTCATTTTAGTTAGTTTTATAATTTTCTAACATTGTGTTCTTTTCTGTCCCTTTTTTATAACCCTTTTGCGCTTAGTCTCGAACTCACGCCTCATTAAAATCATAAGCCGTCCCCATACCGATGAGTGGCTATTCGTTCTTAACCCTCGACATCGAAGAACATTGAGACATATGAAATCACTCTAAATAATTGAAGGATCTTTTTCTCACTTTAATTAAAGGGCTTAAGGTTTGCCCCGGGTATACGATGCGTAGAACCACATATCGATGTGTGGACTCTATTTCCGTTATCCATACGCTAGCTAGCCGAGAGGCCGTGCGTATGGACTAATCACCCTTGGGTAAAAAGAGTTGCGTGCATACCCCCGAGAGAGGAGAAGCGTAATTCTACTGGATTGGGTTCCCCACCCAATAGCGGGGTTCTTAGCGTAAAACGGACATTAAGAGGAATCCTTCGTCGGACGAGAATTCGGTCGAATAGTCTTAATGTTCAGGTGAGCGATATTCCTAGAGATAGGTGAACTCATGTTTGTGGAACCTCCATAGCCAAGTTGCCTTTAATTAATTTGAAAACTAAGTTCTATAATTATTAAGAGTTGTTTTAGTTTCGATCGGATTCGATGCCGAGCGTTAACCCTTCATCGAATTTCCTAACTCGTTTTCGTGTCTTTATTTTATCCGCCTTAGTTAATTAAAATCCCCACCGTATTTTCAGTAAAATAATAGTTATTCTGGGAAGAGTAAAAATAATCAACCTGTCCTCGAGAACAATACGACCTCGATATTCCCACCGAATATCGAGTACTACATGCGATAGGTGCGCTTGCCTCCTTTCGTTAAAAACTCGCTTTTTAGTAGTCCGCGACGTTCGACCAATCGAACCAACCACCT
The DNA here is from genome assembly GCA_039513925.1 of Platanthera zijinensis. Classification (NCBI taxonomy): domain Eukaryota; kingdom Viridiplantae; phylum Streptophyta; class Magnoliopsida; order Asparagales; family Orchidaceae; genus Platanthera; species Platanthera zijinensis. The sequence continues at coordinate 76,963,310 of CM077095.1, read as the reverse complement.
AAATAAGAGTCGGCTTCGCGGCCATCACAAGTTTTTGGCGCGGTTGCCGGGGAACCTTCGCGTTGTTATTTCGAATTCCGGAGTCTATTACTTTTACCTATTTTCTAAAAAACAAAAAAAAAAACTTAAAAACTCTATTTAAAAAAAAGAGTTTATTATTTAGTTTATATTTTAGGGTGTATGACCCGTGGACAACCCTCGGTGTCTGAAAATTTTGATTTGGATCCTGAGATCGAATGCTCCCTTGCGCGTATTCGATCTCAACACGAAATCCTTTTCTAGACCCGAAGGATCTATCGGAGAACCCTCTGCCTTAGTTATGACCGACCCTAACCCTCCCCAAGTGGCCGAGCGTACTATGTCTTATTACGCCGACCTAACCTGGATGATACTGGGTCTAACATTATTTGCCCAACGGTGGCGAATAATAATTTTGAAATAAAATTGAGTGTCATTCAAATGATCCAAAACGCCATGCAGTTTGATGGACTGCCGGATGAGGACCCGAATGTTCACTTGTCTAATTTCTTAGAAATTTGCGACACCTTTAAGATTAATGACATCTCTGATGACGCCATTCGCTTGCGCTTATTTCTTTTTCCCTTAAATCAAAAGAGAAGGCGTGGTTGAATTCCCTCCCGCGAGGATGTATCACCACCTGGGCCGAGCTTGCGGAACGGTTTTTAACGAAGTATTTTCCGCCCGCAAAAACTGCAAAGTTGCGCGCGGACATTTCTTCGTTTGTGCAGAACGATTCCGAGTCTCTATTTGAGACTTGGGAGAGGTTTAAAGAATTCCTCCGCAAGTGTCCGCACCACGCGCTGCCTGCGTGGTTGCAGGTCCAGATCTTTTACAATTGGCTTAACCATCAGATGCGTCAAATGATTGACGCGGCTGCCGGGGGCACTTTAAATAATAAAACCCCCGAGGCTGCCCAAGCGCTTATCGAAGAGTTGGCTATGAACGCCTACCAATGGAATGTCCTGCGGGGACGCGCCAAGCAGGAGGCCGACCTTTTTGAAGTGGATGCCACTGCTCTCTTAACCCTTCAAGTTGAAAGGTTAACAAAGCAGGTGGCGGAGATGACTAATGCCTCCTCTACTTTGTCTTGTTTTATTCCCCCAACGTCTGCGTGGCCGAAGTGTTCGTAGACTTCGTGAGAAATTCGTGACGTCCTTCCTTCAACCCCAACAACAACCCTTATAGTAACAACTATAATCCGGGTTGGAGGAATCACTCAAATTTCTCTTGGAGCAATGCGAACAACGCGCAGCGCCCCCCTAATTCTTTTGCGCCCGCATTTTTCCCGCCTCCTCCGAAACCTTCTCCGGTTGAGGACATTTTTTATAAATACATAGCGTCCAACGAGTCAAATATCCGGAACATCACCGGATCGCTAAAAATTCTTGAACAACAGGTTGGACAGCTGGCGAGAATGATGTCGGAACGCGCGCTCAGGGCACTGCCGGGGAACACGGAGCCCAACCCTCGGGAGAACGCCAACGCTATAACCCTCCGTAGCGGTAAGGAGGTGGTCGATCCAAAACAGATCGATCCGCAGGTACATATTTCTCCTCCGACCCCTCTTCCCCCTTCTTCGATTACGCCGCCTTTAACGATTTTAAACGAAAAAATTATTTTAAACAAGGCCCTGCCGTATCCGCATAAGTTAGATAGTGAGCGTAAGGACGCGCAATACAAAAAATTTATTTTACTATTAAAACAAATTCACATTAATGTTCCCTTCTGCGAGGTGATCTCGCAGATGCCTAAATATGCAAAATATTTGAAAGAACTTCTTTCTAATAAACAAAAATTAGAAAATATTTCGCATATCTCTCTCAACGCAGACTGCTCAGCTGCTCTTACTAATAAATTGCCCCCAAAACAAAATGACCTCGGACGATTTTTTATCCCGTGCCTTTTTGGCAATATATTAGTAAAATACGCTCTAACAGATTTAGGCGGGAGAATTAATTTATGCCGTTCTCGCTTTTTCAAAAATTAGGTTTGGGCACTCCGGCCCCTACTAATATACGTATCCAATTAGCGGATCGCTCGGTTAAGTTCCCCTTCGGGGTAGTGGAGGAGGTCCTTGTCCGAGTTGACAAGTTTATCTTTCCGGTAGACTTCGTCATCTTGGACATCGAGGAGGACACCGATGTTCCAATTATACTCGGTCTCCCTTTTCTCGCCACCTCCCGCACATTAATTGATGTGAGTAACGGTCGTCTCCTCCTTCGGGTGGGAGATGATGAGGTTACTTTCTCTATTAATCCCTCGATGGAGGACTCATCATCGAGCGATGATTTCTGTTATAATTTAGATACTTTTTTCGGAGATCGTTCTTCTCCCGTTTTCGAGTCAATTTTTCTTAACGACGATATTTTTGCGCTCAAAAATTTTAATTGCGAAGAGGATTCCTCTATAGGTTTGCCTTTCGAACCAATTGGTTCGAAGGACATTAGAATTAAAACCTCGTTAGAAGAACCGCCCATCGTAGACCTCAAACCCCTACCCGAATCACTCAAATACGCCTTTTTGGAAAAAGATGATACCCTTCCCGTTATCATTTCTTCGCATTTGAGCGATTCAGAGATTTCCGATTTATTGGAAGTTCTACTTAAACATCGCCACGCAATTGCGTGACAAATTCTGATCTAAAGGGGATTAACCCCTCTTTTTGCACTAATAAGATTTTCCTTAGCGATAATTGCCGCAAAACCATTCAGCCGTAACGACGTCTTAACCTAAACATGAAAGACGTCGTTAAAGCCAAAATAATTAAATTATTAGATGCGGGGATTATTTATCCCATTTCAGATAGTGCTTGAGTTAGTCCCGTTCATGTCGTGCCCAAGAAGGGCGGTCTAACTGTAGTGAAAAAAGAGCACAATGAACTTGTCCCAACTCGTACTGTTACAGGTTGGCGGGTGTGCATCGATTATAGAAAACTTAATGATGCCACCCGTAAGGACCATTTCCCACTACCATTTTTAGACCAAATTCTGGAGCGTTTATCCGGTCATCCGTATTTTTGTTTTCTTGATGGTTTATCGGGGTTTTTTCAAATCCCCATTTCCCCCGATGATCAAGAGAAAACAACTTTTATCTGCCCGTTTGACACTTTCGCCTATCGAAGAATTCCATTTGGCCTCTACAATGCGCCAGCTACATTCCAAAGATGTATGGTGACAATCTTTGGCGAGTTTGGTAGGAGACATCATGGAAGTCTTTATGGATGACTTCTCTATTCGGATGCTCTTTCCCGTCTTGTCTTCAAAATCTAGATCGTGTCGTCTAGCGATGCGAGGACACGCATCTCGTTTTAAATTGGGAAAAGTGTAACTTTATGGTTCGAGAAGATTTGGTTCTCGACCATAAGATTTTCTCTAAGGGGATGGAGGTCGATAAGGCCAAGGTAGAAATTATAGAAAAACTTCCGCCGCCAACTAACGTTAAATCCATTAGGAGTTTCTTAGGCCATGCGGGCTTTTATAGACGATTTATTCAAGATTTTTCAAAAATTACAAAGCCGCTTACTCGCCTCCTGGAAAAGAAATCACATTTTGTCTTTAGTAGTGAATGCGAGTCCGCGTTTAATTTCATAAAACAAAAACTTATCAATTCACCCATTTTAGTGGCGCCCGATTGGTCCCTTCCGTTCGAGATTATGTGCGACGGTAGTGATATTGCCTTAGGTGCCGTTCTTGGGCAGCGCGTAGACAAACACTTTCATCCAATTTATTACGCTAGCAAGACGCTCACTTCCGCACAAGTAAATTACACAACGACGGAAAAAGAACTCTTAGCCGTCGTTTTCGCATTTGATAAGTTTCGCTCGTATATAACGCTATCTAAAGTTATCGTATTCACCGACCACTCCGTCTTAAAATATTTACTAGCCAAAACGGACGCCAAGCCCCGCCTTCTTCGATGGGTTCTCCTCCTCCAAGAATTTGATTTGGAGATCCGGGATAAGAAGGGCGCGTAAAATTTAGCCGCCGATCACCTCTCCCGTTTAGAAAATCCGGCTGCGGAAGCGCTCGTTGAATCTGACATAAATGACAGATTCCCCGAGGAACGCCTCCTAGCCATTAATACCATTTCGTCTTCCCCGTGTTGGTTCGCAGATTTTGCGAACTTTTTAGTTTCCCGGATGCTCCCAAAAGACTTTTCAAGCTAGCAAAATAAGAAATTTTTTTTTGACTTTTTAAAATTTCTTTTGGGAGGACCTTTTTTCTTTTTCGTATCTGCGTGGACCAGGCCGTCCGAAGATGCGTCGCGGGTGTGGAGTGCTTGCAAATACTTAGGCACTGCCACGAGGGTCCACCCGGTGGGCACTGTCAAGCTAACCGGACTGCTCGGAAGTCGCTACAGGCGGGCTTCTTTTGACCCACTCTCTTTAAAGACGCTCACAATTATGTGCGCTCATGCGATAGCTGTCAGCGGTCGGGTAACATCTCTCGTCGCGACGAGATGCCCCAAAATTTATTTTTAGAGTGCGAAATCTTCGATTTATGGGGCATCGATTTTGTCGGCCCCCTACCTCCTTTTAAAATTATTTATATTTTAGTGGCGGTCGACTACGTATCAAGGTGGGCGGAAGCGCAAGCTCTCCCCACCAACGATGCGCAAGTCGTCGTTACCTTTCTTAAAAAAACTATTTTTTCGCTTCGGCACACCTCGCGCTATTGTAAGTGATAGGGGAACACATTTCTGTAACGCCCAAATGTCTAAGACGTTAGCAAAATACGAAGTCACACACAAACTTATCACCCCTACCACCAGCAAATAAGTGGCCAAGTCGAGATAGTAAATCGAGAGATTAAGCGTACATTAGAAAAAACCGTTTCGATTAATAAGAAAGAGTGGTCCGTTAAACTTGATGACGCGTTACGGGCGTATCGTACGTCATACAAAACCGCAATTGGTTGTACGCTGTTTCGATTAGTCTATGACAAAGCGTGTCATCTACCCGTAGAATTAGAACATCGTGCACTTTGAGCTTTAAAACTCGTAAATCTCGACGCTAACTTAGCCGCTCAGGATATAAAATTGCAACTAAACGAGCTCGATGAATGACGTACGAACGCTTACGAGAGCAATAAGTTCTAAAATGAGCGTTTAAGTTCTATCACGATCGAAAAATCAAGTCCCCAAAATTTTTTTCTCCGGGCGATCTTGTCCTTCTTTACAATTCTCGTCTTAGACATTTTCCGGTTAAGCTAAAATTGCGATGGTCTGACCCCTTCAAAGTTGAAGAGGTTTGGACATATGGGACCGTATTCGTCTCCCACCCTGAAATAAGTTCTTTCAAAGTAAACGGTCATCGGTTAAAGTTTTACATAACGGACGATCCAGTGATCGGTTTTAACGAAACTATAACCCTCCTTGATATTATAACCCCGCCATAATAGTCAAGCTACACGACTATAAACAAAGCGCTCCTAAGTGGCACCCCACGTCTATTTTTTTCGCTCTTTCCTTATTTTGTTTCCTACTTGTTCTAATAATGCAGAGTTTCTAATTGAGCCTCCCCGAACACGTTCCAGGGAAGTTCCTACCCTCCCTTTTTTATATTGCATTTCATTTCTTTTTTGTTCCGCATACTTATATTACAACATTGGGGACAATGTTGGAATTAAGTATGATGGTATTTTCGTGCTTTCCTTAAAAAAAACAAAATAAAACACAAAATTTACAAAATCAATACTCCAAATTTTTTTTTTATCATCAAAATCTTAAAAAAAAATTACAAAAAAAAATAAATTCATAAAAAAAAAAATTTAGTTTTACTTTGTAAATATTTTCTGTACATATTTTTTGTAAATATTTTTGTAAATATTCTTTTCTCTCCCCTCTTCCTTTCTTCCTCCTCTTTGTAAATAACTTTTCTTTTTTTCCTATCTTGTAAATGTTTGCTTAAAAATCTCAAAAATACAAAAAAATAAATAAACTTAAAATTTTTCAAAAAAAAAATATTTATATCTTTTTCGCATTTTAGTATGTATATATTAAAGAAATAAATTAAAAACTTTAAAAATCCAAAAAAATTATAAAACAAATAAATCAAATATTCCATTCTTAACCCCTTTTTGCTCTCCAAAAATATAGTTGCAAGTTTATTTATAAGTGAATTTCATTAATTCTTAATTCTTTATTTATTGTTGTATTTCATATGTTGTTTATTTATATGATAGGTTAGAATATTTGAGGTAAGTTTCAAGATTTATTATCTTTGTTTAGATAGATGACTCGTTTCATCACTACTTCTAATTTATCATAAATAGAGCACGTGTATTATGTTAGAAATAAACAACTATAAGATTAAATTATGTTTACTTCTAGTTTTCTGCAACACATGAACGTTCAATTTATAAAGGTTGCTCTCAAACTTTTTTATTAAAATCTAGTTTTCTCTTTGAAAACCCTTTCTCCCTATATTTATCATGACTTACTTGACATGATAACAAAATTTTACCTCTAAAAGAACTTATGTCAATGAGAACAAGATTTCGTTTCTTAAACATAGGCATATAATATTTAAAAAGATTATATGTTACGGAGTAAGAGGATAAAATTCATTACTCCTATACATATACATTGGGTTAATTTGAAGTTATTCCAAAATTTAAACGTTAGGAAAATAAGATTTCTTTTTTCTTAACATTCAAGAAAAAATCAATTATTAGAGATTTGAGAAAAAATTACCTCACCTCTAAATCTAAGCCATCTTCATAAACTAAAATAAACCCCTCTAGCCAATTTCAATGATTCTAGACTTAATTTAAAATCATTTTGAGAGCATATGTTTTAAATTGCATTATTTCCCGTAAAACTCCTACAAACTAAAGTTTCTATAATTCCAAACTATTTTTATTAAACTAACGATTACAAAATTTTGCTTCTATTTGATTGCATCAATAATTTGTTTCTTTTTGTAAATACTCTTCTAAACTTAAGTTTATTTTATTTTCTGTAATTTTTAAGAAAAGTCGTAAAAATTTCAAGGTACACCGCCCGTGTCAAATTGGTCACGTCCGTGACTGGGCGTGTTACTTTGATTCCAGCAAAAATTTGCTTTCTGCAAAGATCAGCCGCCTGTAATGCCAGCCGGTCGACGATCGTCGATCTCAGCTCGACGCTTCGCCAGCCTTTCGTCGATCTCAGCTCGACGCTTCGCCAGCTGACTCAACGGTCAACGCTCGACGCTTCGCCAGCTCGACGTTCGTCAAGCAACGAACTCTCAACGACGAAAGAAAATTGAATCCTAGAACCAGAAATTCTCCAGACTCGATTTCGAGGACAGTCCCAACTACTCGAAGAAAACAACTTTTGCATGCTTCCCCTGACTGCTTGCTTAGTTGCTGAGTTTGGTACTATGTTTTGGTACGGATAACTTTCCCCCCTTCTCTTTGTGTTTGTCTTAGCTTATTTAATCAAACTTTTTTAATTTAATAAAATATGTTAGTTTTTTCATCCTCATATTGTACTGGAATGCCTTTGAGTGTCTCTCTTTCAGCAATTTTAAGTAACTTTGTTTTTATTTTTAAATTGTGTGTGTGTGTATTTAATTTGATGCTATATTTTTATGTTTTCATAGTTCTGATAGCTTTTATTTTCTCTTTTTTGTTTATGTTTAGGTTTAGTTTTAGTACTTTAATTTCATTTTATGTTTTATACAAGTGTTTTCAATGTGGCTTTCTATCTTCTTATTTTACTTAGTTCTTTTTATTTTTTGTAAAACTTTTGTTATTTTCAACTTATTTCCACTTTTTAAACTCTTTTATAAAATTATAACAATGAAAAAGTTGTTATTTTAATTTTAAGACAAGTTTGTTTTCTTTTTCTTTTTATTGTGTGTGTATTAGAATAAGTTTCATTTTGCTCTTTCAATTATGTACAGTGTGTGTGTGTGTATGAGATAATTTTTATTGCTTTCTTTCAATTATGTAGAGTGTGTGTGTGTGTGCATTTATTTCCCGCCTACTCGATTGAATTGAACTTGTCATTTCCCGGCTACTCGTTTGAGTAGGACTTGTCATTTCCCGCCTTCTCGTTTGAGTAGGACTTGTCATTTCCCGGCTTCTCGTTTGAGTAGGACTTGTCATTTATCTTTTTTGTGTAACTTAATTTTTTATTTTATGATTTTGAAAGGTGTGAACTCTCATTTTAGTTAGTTTTATAATTTTCTAACATTGTGTTCTTTTCTGTCCCTTTTTTATAACCCTTTTGCGCTTAGTCTCGAACTCACGCCTCATTAAAATCATAAGCCGTCCCCATACCGATGAGTGGCTATTCGTTCTTAACCCTCGACATCGAAGAACATTGAGACATATGAAATCACTCTAAATAATTGAAGGATCTTTTTCTCACTTTAATTAAAGGGCTTAAGGTTTGCCCCGGGTATACGATGCGTAGAACCACATATCGATGTGTGGACTCTATTTCCGTTATCCATACGCTAGCTAGCCGAGAGGCCGTGCGTATGGACTGAATCACCCTTGGGTAAAAAGAGTTGCGTGCATACCCCCGAGAGAGGAGAAGCGTAATTCTACTGAATTGGGTTCCCCACCCAATAACGGGGTTCTTAGCGTAAAACGGACATTAAGAGGAATCCTTCGTCGGACGAGAATTCGGTCGAATAGTCTTAATGTTCAGGTGAGCGATATTACTAGAGATAGGTGAACTCATGTTTGTGGAACCTCCATAGCCAAGTTGCCTTTAATTAATTTGAAAACTAAGTTCTATAATTATTAAGAGTTGTTTTAGTTTCGATCGGATTCGATGCCGAGCGTTAACCCTTCATCGAATTTCCTAACTCGTTTTCGTGTCTTTATTTTATCCGCCTTAGTTAATTAAAATCCCCACCGTATTTTCAGTAAAATAATAGTTATTCTGGGAAGAGTAAAAATAATCAACCCGTCCTCGAGAACAATACGACCTCGATATTCCCACCGAATATCGAGTACTACATGCGATAGGTGCGCTTGCCTCCTATCGTTAAAAACTCGCTTTTTAGCAGTCCGCGACGTTCGACCAATCGAACCAACCACCTAAATAAGAGTCGGCTTCGCGGCCATCACAAGTCCACATCAGGCTTTTGTATATTTGTAGGGAGTAACCTTACGAGCTGGAAGAGCAAGAAACAGTCGGTCGTCTCCAGGTCTAGTGCAGAAGCGGAATATCGAAGTATGACGTCTACCACATGTGAATTAAAGTGGTTGCGGGCTCTCATGCTTGACTTAGGAGAGGTTTACAACCATCATCTACTTATGTTTTGCGACAATAATGCCACTATATATATCTCTAAAAATCCGGTCTTCCATGAGAGGACAAAGCACATTGAAGTCGACTGCCATTTTATTCGGGAAGAGATTTTGAAGAACCAGATCTGTACTCCCTTCGTGACCTCCGACAACGAGTTAGCCGATATCTTCACCAAGCCTGTGTCTGCATCCTTTTTTCACATTTGCAACAAGGTAGGCATGATATATATATATGCTCCAGCTTGAGGGGGAGTGTTGATGCTTGGAGACCAGACGGTCTGGCGGTCTGCCCCTGCCGACTTGTAGACCGCGCGATCTGGCGGTTTCTCTCCAGCGGTTAACTTGCTGGTTGTTGTCCGATTGGTGACACAGGCGACTTGAAGACAGTGTCGGCTTGTTTTCTCTTCATTGTGGTTGCCGGACAGTTAGTCTAATCCGCGCGGCTTGTGCGGCTTGTATAGTTGTTCCTGTTTTTTTAGTCCCACATTGCTTATTTGTAATCTCTTCGCTCTCCTCCATTCTATAAAAGGGAGGTCATACCTTTGTAAACATTACATTTTTTGGATAATAAAATTCTATTAGTCCAATTTTTCGGTCTTCTTTTTCTTGTTCGCACAGATACCAACTGTCATGACCCGTCTCGACAAAAGTCAGAGTGCGCTTCGGACGGGTCGTGACACCGTCCATGTCCTCCATCGCCTCCTCCGCCCACGAGAGCCTCGATCGGCCCCAATGCTTTGCTCACCAACATCCTTGCAATGGTGCAACATCTCAAGGACACACATGATCGGCTGAGTGCTTCATACGCGCCAACATTGTCGGCCTAACACTTGTCACTATTTCCATTGGTTACCATTCCATGTGACCTCAACTCAAGTTCTTCTCGGCCTTATCGCCCCAAAAACACTTAACTGGTCACTCTTGCCTTGGCCATGGTTACCCACCAACCTCCCATTTCCTGTAGCAACATTGGCCCCTTCTAAACCCTACCTCCAACACCACTCCTCCTGGACGGAATATTATTACGAGCCTACTTTGGCGCTTCATCGGAGGTGGCGGTAGAGGTGGAGATACAAGCAAGGTTGTCAAGATCGAAATCCTAGGTGGGATCGTTTTGAGGCTGTATCGGATCAGATCATAGGATCGGATCAGATCATAGGATCGGATCGAGGATCGCAAGATCCTACAACATTCATAAATTAAGACTAAAAATATAAAATTGAATTTTTTATTATTCACATGCTCAATTAACAAAAAAACAATAAATTGAGCAGTATGTGAATAATTATATTAAAATATTTTGAATAACTAAATCAGTACGATAATTTCATGCTAAGTTAACTTTCAGTTTCAGGTAGGACGCCAAATATCAATAATAAAAAGAAATCTGAAATAATTGATTGGTGAAAGTCTAGAAGCAAGAAGATGAACCCAAACTGTTGGATTGCTCGTACGCTGGAATTAAGAAGCTTGAATTGCTCGTATACTGGATTTTTATTCGCTAGATTGCTCGTACGCTAGAAAGGATGAGAAGACATCGGTCTGAAAGTAGGATGCAAGAAACCACCAGATTACCAACCACTGGATTGCTCATACGCAAAAATATAAGATAAGTCATCGACACTACTTGAAATGGAACCTGGTAAGAAAAGAAACAGAAGACAGTGCCCGGATTGGAAGCAACCAAAGACGTCGCTCTTGGCCTCCGTTTGCAGCCGGTAATTGACACTTGAGATACGGTAAAGTAACATGATATGATTCTGTAATGGGGTATGGGCGCGATTTGTATAAGGTTATGCAATGAGTTATGGGCGTTGGACATGTTGAATAAGGTAGGGATACGGGTGGACATGTTTCTAGTTACCGTTGGCTAAACTAGTAAAATCGAGTCGGGATCGCGATCCTAAAGATCCTAAGATCCGGATCGCGAGCCCAATCGTAGATGTGCCGATTTAGATCCTAGGTAAGATCCGGATCGATTTATAAAATCTGGATCGTAAGATCTTACGTTCTGGATCGCGATCCTGATAACCATGGATACAAGGGGATCCAAACTCTACCAGCGGAGAATACGACTGGGAAAAGGAAAGAATGGGAGCCATGCTCAACCTTCTCCCTCGAAATTGAGGAAGAAGGGAGAACTAGAGAGAGAAAGAGAACTTCGTTAGTTTCATTCATAATCCATACCATGACCCAAAAGGTCTATTTAAAAGACTTACAAGTGCCACATATGTAAATACCCAAAAATAAATAATTAATTTTTCGAGTCTCGTGTGAGTTCGAGGACAAGCTCGATTTAAAGGGCGGGTGGGATGTTAATGAAAAATTAATTAATTAAATAATTAATTTGGCCTCTTGGGTTACTGGCGTTCACAATGTGCTGAAGTTTGTTGGGCTTGAGGAAGGAAAATAGATGAATCTTGGGCTGTTGGGGTCGAGGGATGCACGGTTCAATGGCCGAACTTATATCGAGGAAGATTCGAGGATGTATATGACATGTAAAATGGAGGTGATGCAGAAGATCCACATTACGACTGATGGAGACGGAGCTGCTGTTGAGGAAGAAGGATGGAGTCGTTGCCAATGTAGAGAGATGAAGTGCTATCAACTGTCGACGCGAGAAGAAGTGCAAATCGACTGACGGTTAAGTGCGATCTAAGATTGTCTTCTGCGGTGGATCTACTGGGTGTGGTAGGACATGGATCGTGCGACGGCTTGCTGTAGAGCAGAAGGCCCGTCACGACGAGGGAAGGAGATTTAATTACTATTATAGAACGACGATGGTGGAAGATACTGCGGCCGATGTAGACGATAAGTGTAGGGGCCTGTTTGTTAGCCATTTGGAAGAAGAGAGGAAGTGCTCTGATACCAAGATATGCTATGAGCCTACTTCGGTTCTTCATCAGAGATGGTGGTGGATGCAGAGATATAAGATGAATTGAGCTCTACCTTCAGTGATTGTGAGGGGAAAAGGAGTCATGCTCAACCCTAACCCTAAAAATCGAGGAAGAATGGAGTACTAGAGAAAGGAAGAGAATTTGGTTAATTTCATTCACATTCCATATCATAACCCATTCGCGAGAGGATTTTCATGGTATGCGACTTAATAGACATATAAGGAAGAAAAATGCAGAGTATACAGACGTTCATGATGGATTTGGGTATGAAGAAAGAAATGAAGAAGGAAGAATCATTTTAGACTTTGTCATTTCACATGAGCTAATTGTGACAAATACGTTCTTTAGGGAGAGGGAAGAACAATTAATTAAGTTTAAGAGTGAACCAAATTAGTCACAAAATAAAAGTTTTATGACTCGCAAAATGAATAGAAAGATTTGTAAGGAATGCAAAATCATACTAGGAAAAAATTTGACAATACAACATCGGCTTAATGGTGTTTGATGTGCAAATCAAATATAATTATTTTAAGAGAAGGACAAAAGTCTTGCAAAATATTTGGTTGTGAAACTTGAAAACGAAAAAACAGATTGCTTCCAAGGCACTTGTTATGGAACAACTAATTGATGATTCTTATGTTGATCCTAGTATTACATGAGAAGTTATGAGTTCATATTTACAGTTAAGTGAAAAAAATATACTTGGAGAGTTTAAAGGTCGTGCGCCCCCACATAAAAAGTTTTTTTTGGTGGAAAGAGGAAGTGTAAGACATAGTAAAGGCAAATAAGGCTAACTATAAAACACTATAACGCTTGTATGAATGATGTAAACTTGACAATGTATAATGTCTCCAAGAAAGAAGCTAAAAAGTACTAAGTGAAGAAAGAAGTTAAATTTATGAAGAATTTTTACAAGTGATTAGATACCAAAGATAGAGATCGTGATATATATAAAATTGCTCGAGCTTCTGAGAGGAAGACATGAGATTTATGCCATGTTAAATACATAAATGATGAAACACATAAGGTTTGATGAATGATGTTACATTTAAAGAGCGGTGAAAAAGATAATTTTATCAACTATACAATGAAGAAAAAAAATGAACCGAGTTTGGAAGAGTAGTAAATCGGAGGAAAATAAGAATGAAACTTTTATCATTAAATTCAAACATTTGCGGTAAATGATGCTCCGAAGAAGATGAGAATTGGAAAGATGGTTGGGTCAGACGATATACCCATTGGAGTATTGAAATGCCTAGAGAAGGAAGAGATTTTGTAGCTTATATGTTTCTGGAATAAGATATTGAAGACAGAGCATGTCAGACCAATAGAGAAAATATCTTGGTAACTTTGTATAAGAACAAAAGAGATATACAAAATTATGCCAATTACAGAGAAATTAAATTAATGAGTTATACCATGAAATTATGAGTACGAGTAATAGAGAAAAGAATAAGACGAGAGTCTATCATCTCAGAAAATCAATTTGATTTATGTGAAGACGGTCAACTATGGAAGTTATACACCTCTTGAGGAGAATCATTGGCAACTATCAGAAAAATAAGGTTTGTATATGCTCTTTATCAATCTTGAGAAGACTTATGCTAGGTTTTCAAGAGAGGTCTTATGAAGAGTGTTGGATAAAAAAGCTGTAAGTTTATCATGCATTGACGTAATCAAAGACATGTATACAAATTCAGTGACGAGGGTGTAAACGTGAAACTTGAATGTTGACGAGATATTTTAGAAAAGAAGAGTTTAGGCTAAGCATGATAAAAACTGAGTGTATGAAGCTTAAATTTAGTTATGCAAGAAGGACAAATGACTCCGTCATTAAGTTGGGTGACCGAGATATTTCTCGCAATGAGTGCTTTTAAATATCTAGATTGATTATTTTAAAAGATGGTGTAAATAAAGATGTGATACATTGTATCCAAGCATGTTGGTTGAAGTAGAGATGCGTTTGAGATCTTATGTGATCGCAAAGTACCATTAAAACTTAACTTGTAAATGTTGGATGTTGACATCATGTCGGATTGAGTTTTTATATGTCAGATATCAAATGTTGGATACATGATAGAGATATTGTAAAATATCGGATTTCTACACTTCATAAATAAAATTATACTAAGTATACTTTTGTATTCTAAAAATAAAAATTAAAAGAACAAGTAGATACATTGAGTCATATGTATCCCAATAATAAATTAGAAAAGTGTCCAAACTAAAAGATCAGTATGACATTACGACTACTACTAGTAAATATCCAAAAACAAGTACAACAAACATCACTCAAGCTTTTATCCCACCATAGTGGGATCGGCTATATGGATCATTTGTCGCCATTAAGCTTTTATCCCACCATAGTGGGATCGGCTATATGGATCATTTGTCGCCATTGAGTCCTATCTTTAATCGTAATCTCACTAATACCTAAGTACATCATGTATTTCCATGTAGTTTTATTACAAGTCTTTTTTGGTCTACACCTATCCCGTTTAACATGCCTAGTACCTAAACTCTCACAACGGCTAACAAGTGCCTCTAATGGTCTTCTTTGTATGTGTTTGAACCATCTTAATCGAACTTCTCTTCAATTGGTGCTACTCCTGTCTGATCCCTGATACATTCATTCCTAATTTACCCAGTCTCGTGTATCCACATATCCAACTAAGCATTCTCATTTCCGCAACTCCCATTTTTTGCTCATGTACATAATTCACTGCCCAACACTCAAAACCGTAGAGCATCACTGGTCTAATTGTAGTATAACATAACTTGCTTTTAAGTTTTAATGGTACTTTACGATCACATAAGATCCTAGACGCGTTTCTCCACTTCAATCAATCTGCTTGGATTTTATATGTCACATCTTTAATCTACACCATTTTTAACTATCAATCCCAGATATTTAAAGCACTCACTGTCGTAAATACCCCGGTCACCCAATTTAATGACTGAGTCATCCGTCCTTGTACTATTAAATTTAAGCTTCATATACACCGATCCCAAAACAAGTACAAATAAAAAATGTGAAATATATTTAATATTATTAAATAATTTTATTTAAATAATTCTAAATTTTATAGCAAAGAAGATTTAAAAGTTCATATCCTTGATTGATAATAAGCCTTCCTTTCCTTTATAAAATGTATTAAAAACTTTAAAACATAAACTAATAATGTGTAGAATTTTTTATTATTTTTTAATATAAACTAACAAATATATAATGTGAAATGATTATACAATTTGATTTTAATAATAACACCTACAAAAGAGAACAAAATAATAAGTTTGGTCGATTTAAACATTATAAATTGCAACACATTGAGGTAATTTAAGTATGTTTATTGCTAAAAATACCTAAAATAAAATAGCGGACGATATTTTCAAAAGTCGTGTTGGCCGATATGTGTAAAAAATTTTATATGTTGGTCTTTTTTTCACTAAAGGGCATAACATATTTTTTTGAAAAAAATATCGTTTTGCACTTAAAACCTCTATGTCAGCTCACATGTTGGAGATAATTTTAAACTATAGAAATACACGATAATAGAGAAAAATAAAAGAAATTTTTATTAATTTCTCCAATCATTGTAAATACATACAAGTATTTGTACACTTATATAGGAAATTTACGAGTAGTAGAAATGTCATTGTAAGATGTGCCACTAAAACTTAAAGAGGTATTGGACTCAAGTTGAGCCTTATAATTGGCCTTTATACATATTTTCTTCAACACACCCCCACAAGCCGGCGCATAAAGATCGCAAGCACCAAGCTTGGACTAGAACTAATAATATAATAGTCATGGTATGACCTTGGTGAGAATGTCAGTAACTTACCCAGCAATAAAATCATGTTTTAATTCCACCTTCTTCAATTGAATTTTCTCTCAAATGAATTGACAATCAACTTCAATGTATTTGGTTCGTTCATGAAATATAGGATTCTTTGCAATGTGTATAACAACTTTACTGACGCAAAATAGAGTGGTCAGGTGAGGAATGTGACTCCAAAATCACCTAGGAAACTTTCTATCCATGTCAAGACACAATAACGACTATTAAGCGATACTCGGCTTCAACATATAAGCGAGCAACCACAAGTCGCTTCTTGCTGCGCTTGGTAATAAGTTGTCCTTCAAAATAAGTACAAAATTCACTTGTGAAGTGTTGATCATCCAGAGAGACAGCATAGTCAGCATCTGAGTAAACAATCAGAGATAAAGGAGAAGAAGAAGACTTGTATACATGCCCTTGTCCAGTTGCAGTTTTCAAATATCTGAGGATGCGCTCGACGGCCTGGAGGTGAGAGATCCGCAGAGCTTGTATGAATTGACTGATAAATCCAACACAAATGAGATATCATGTCTTCTAACTATAAGATAAATAAGTTTTTCTACTAGACTACAAAAATGCTCTGGATTTAGAGGGTGAAGATCAGAGTCGGAGTCATGAGTGCAGAGCTTGTGGTTGACATCCATAGGTGTATCAACCGACTTGTATCTAAAATAACGAACATAATGAAAAATGTCAAGACAGTACTTTCGTTGAGATAAGATGAGACCATCATGACGTCTTGCTACCTCAAGATCAAGAAAGTACCGGAGATTTCCAAGATCTTTTGTTTAAAAGACCGAGTTTAAGTGTTGTTTGATCGTTTTTATTCCTTTGGAGTCATCATCGGTAATCAGAATATCGTCAACAAATACTAAGAGAGTCACTGTGTCTGCCGATCAATGACGAGTAAAGAGAGAGAAGTCAGCCGAACTTCGTGTAAATCCAACATTACGGCCAACCTTACTGAACTTGTCAAACCATGTGCGAGTATATTTTTTGAGACCACAATTACATTTCTTGATGTGACAAACAAGAGACTCCTCCGTAGTTTTAAACTTAGGAGGTTGGTGCATGTAGATAGTCTCTAGAAGGTCGTCATTGAGAAAGGTATTCTTGACATCCAATTGATGTAAGAACCACTGTCGAATGAACAACTAAGGAGATCATGACATGGACAATATTCAACTTGGCTACTGGTGAAAAGCTCCCATCATATTCGTGGCCTTATTGCTGAGTAAACACCCGAGGCATAAGATGAGACTTTAGGCATTTAATTATCCCGTCTGAAGCATGTTTAATTGTAAAGACCCACTTACATCCCATACAAGTTTGTTCGGAGGAATAATAATAAGATCCCATGTCTGATTAATCCAGAGGGCAGATATTTCCTCATCCATGGTCGCACGCCGTCCCGGATGCTGGAGAGCCTCTTGCAAAGAGTTAGGTATAGAAATGAAAGATAAAGAAGTTGCAAACTTGAGAAGTATTAGGGAGAGACTGTTGAATAATGAAAAGCACAACTCCAAATCGGACCCCCATCGTATATATATAACCTCAAGAATATAAACCCAATATTAACACTAATACAATATTAACACTAATAACAAAATGGTAACTACAATACTCCCCCTCAAGCTGGAGCAAAGATGTCAATCATGCCCAGCTTGGAAATGGTCAGATCTGAACGAGTAGGACCGACAGCTTTAGTGAAGGCGTCAGCAAGTTGGTCAGCAGAGGGGGCGTAAGATGGATGGACAGTCCCAGTACGAACATGGTCACGCAGAAAATGAATATCCATCTCGATGTGTTTGGTGCGCTTATGTAGTACCGAGTCCCGTATAAGTAGGAGAGCTGACTTATTATCACAGTAGAGCGTCGAGCCATCAACAATAGATAGGCCAAGTTCAGTCAGCAGCGATAGAAGCCAAACCAACTCAGTAATGCCGTGTGCCTTGGCGCGGTACTCTGACTCAGCAGACGAACGAGATACGATGGATTGTTTCTTACTTCTCCACGAAACAAGATGATCACCATGGAATACACAAAAACCTGACGTAGAGCGTCGATCCGTCAATGATCCAGCAAAATCTGCATCCGTGAAGCAGGAGAGACTGGTAGTACTGTCAGCCCGATAGATCAACCCAAGACCAGGAGCGCGCTTAAGATAGCGAAGAACACGTTGAGCAGCCTCTAGGTGAGATGTCCTGGGAGAATGCATAAACTGGCTTCAATACGTCCACTGAGAAACTGATGTCAGGCCTGGTATTGGTCAAAAGTATATTAAACGGCCAACAAGTTGCTGGTACTGAGAGGGGTCTGAAAGTGGATCACCCGATTTAGCATGAATGCGATGGTTGATGTCTATAGGAGTACTTTCAGGACGACACCCAAGTAGACCCGTGTCCCGAAGAAGATCTAAGGTGTACTTGCGTTGCGATATAAAGATGCCCTGTCGTGAGCGAGCTACTTTAATCCCAAGGAAGTAGCGGAGAGGTCCAAGGTCTTTCACCTCGAAGGCCGAGCAAAGTCTAGCTTTCACCTCAGAGATGCTAGAAGGATCATCACCGGTGAGAATAATATCATCAACATAGACCAGGACAATGACACGACGTCCCTCAGTAGTGACACAAATGAAGCAAGTGTGATCTACACGACACTGAGTGAAGCTAGACTGAAGGATGACAGAGCTGAACCGTTCGAACCAGGCACGCAGTGACTGCTTTAAGTCATACAGAGATTTGTGTAGTTGACAAACTTTCCCCGAATACTCCCCCTTAAGGGCAAACCCCGGAGGAGGAGCCATATATACCTCCTCCTGTAACTCGCCGTGCAGGAAGACATTTTTGACGTCAAGCTAGTATAGAGGCCACACCCGAGAGGCCGCAAGCGAGAGCAGAAGGCTGACACTGGTCAACTTAGCCACGGGAGCAAACGTGGCACCAAACTCGTCCGGAGCCTGAGTAAAGCCCTTGGCCACCAAACGAGACTGAATCATTTGTCCTTGCAACAATGTGTCGGGGTACACTGCCAGGAGTAGGACGCTCAGAGCCCCGTAGGTGTGGGTAGAGCTGATAGCAACAACTGCGATCATGGTAGAGACGGCCACAGTGAGAGCAAGGGCCGGGAGGACTCGTAGATCCACGACCACTAGATTGAGTAGAAGAACCCCGACCACCGCGACTACGAGTGCTGGAGGTGGGAGGGCGGTGGTAAGCTGCAAGGGCCATCTGCTCAGTAGGGAGAGGGGAGGTAGCACGAAGGCCGGGAAGACTAGATTGCCTCTGCATACATTTCTCATGCTCCGCAACAATGGAGTAGGCCTCAATAAGATCTGACAAAGGTGACTTCCCAACAATCTGAGCTCGAGTAGACTCATATTCGGGGCGAAGCCCCATCAAGAACTGGTACTTCTCCCGTCTCTGGCGCTGTTTCCGAATAAGGGTGATATCAGTAGAAGACTCCAGGGCACTGAGAGGCTCAAGATCGTTAAGCTCAAGAAAACGGTCTTGAAGGTAAGTAAAGTACTCCTGAATAGAGCGCTCCCCCTGTGTGGCGAAAGCAATGTACTGAAAAATCCCGAAAATCTATGCATCAACACGTGTGTGGCCAAAAGTGCGCTGGAGAGCGGACCAAAGCTCGGAGATATCCTCAAACCGCATGAACTGACTGAAGATGCGAGGGTCCATCGAGCACTGAATCCATCCCAGAACCATTTACTTTTCAGTCGACCATTTGACTAACTCCTATTTCTTGTCATCTTTGTCAGTCGATTTGGGCATCGGCGGGTCGTCGGTCAGCCAGAAAAGCTTATTCCGGCCGACAAGGGCCACTTTCATCGAATTCGCCCATGAAGGATAATTTTTCTTATCGAGAAGGACGCTAGTAATTCGTCCTATAGTGCCATTAGTATCCTTGGAATCCATGAAGCACAGAGAACAAAAACTGAGAGACGAGATCCCTTCCGCAAAGGAGACCGGGGACCGAAGGATGAAGAAGGATGATGAATCACATACAACACACCAAGAACGACGTCCGCAGAAGGGGCAACTGAAGGAGTATGGGTGGAGAAACTATAGGAGACGACTCCGGCAGGACACGGCAGCAGGCTGCAGGCGCTCCGAGGCAGTAGCGGAAGGGCTCAACAGCAGAGTTGGGTGGAGAAATTACAGGAGACGACTCCGACGGGAGACAACTCCGGCGGGACAAGGCAGCAGGCAGCAGGCGCTCCGAGGCAGCAACAGAAGGGCTTGACAACAACAGAATAAGTTTTCCTGTCCCGAAGCGGGAGACGGCGAAACGCGGCAAGGCGACCGACGCAGCAGGCGAAGCAGCAGGCGGGGCGAATGGATGTCCCGATGCGGGAGTTGGCGAGATGCGGCAATGCGACAAATGAAGCAGCGGGCCGCAGGCGAGACGAGGCAAACCCTAGATCGTGCGGAAGTCCCGTTCCTCTGATACCATGTTGAATAATGAAAAACACAACTCCAAATCGGAGCCCCCATCGTATATATATAATCTCAAGAATAGAAATATAATATTAACACTAATACAATATTAACACTAATAACAAAATGGTAACTCCAATAGAGACAATGCAATGATACATAATTAGCTAAGGGATGAGCCATAAATCATAATAGGGATGACAGTGCGTGGTAATAGTTGATGTGTAGGAGGAGCTGGATGAGGAGAGTGAAAAGATTGGTCTTCGATGAAAGTGACATCAGCAGAAACAACAACCTTACTATCTTTTGGAGGGTGACACATATACCCTTCTGAGTGTGGGAGTAACCCACTAACATATATTTGATAGCACGGGTAGCAAGCTTGTCAGTGAAAAGATCAAGACAATGGATATAATATGTACATCCAAAAACGCAAGGTGTGACAGAAAAGGGGGGGGGTGTGGAAGGAAAAAGAAGAGAAAAAGGAGCCACAAAGTTGAGAATGGAGGAAATGCGGTTGATGAGATGATAGTCTATAGAAACCGCGAAGTTCAAGTAAAGTTTGGGTACCTGCATTTTAAACATTAGTGAGCATGCAACCTTAAGAAGGTGACGTTTTTTGAGCTCGACCACGCCAATTTGTTGGAGCATATAAGCACATGAAGTTTGATGAATTATCCCAAACTTGGTATAAAGATTAGTGAAAGCATGACATATATTCACGCACATTGCCGGTGTAGAGTATCTTAAGTAAGGTTGCAGATGTCGGATTCATGTCGGTTTGGTTTTTTTATGTCGGATGTCGGATTGCGGGGGATATATCGAGGACCTTTCAAATGCCAGTTGGCCACTTTGCCGCAATACCACAATGCTGCAATACCACAATGCCACAATACCACAATGCCAACTGACTCCTATAAGAATTTGCTACAACCACAAGGTCTATAATGCCAGAATACCATTTGACTGCCATAGGGACTTCTGGACTTACTACAGCCGCAATTCCACAATGCCAGCCCACTGTCATAATGCTTTGCCACACCAACAATGTCACACGGCCCACACCAACAATGCTAGAATGCCAACCAAGAAAGAAAAGAGAAATATATGAAGAGATATCAGTGAAGTAGAGGAAGAAGGAAGAGAGAAATAGCCAGCCGAGAAGAAGGAATAACCTAATTGACAAATAACCTAATTGCAAATATACTGGAAATAACCTAATTGCCACAAGCCGAGAAGTCCTAGATTCAAGGAAAACCAGATGCAACAGATAAAAGAGGAGTAGAGCAGAGAAGAAGAAAGAAGAAGAATGACTCACAGTGCCGAAAACCATGTGAAAAATTAAAAAATATGTTTTAAAAAATAAAGATAAGACTCACAGTGCAGAGGGGATGAGTCACAAAAGAGGTGAGGAGTGGAGATAGAGGAAATGTCAAAAACCAGTGCCGATAAAAATACGGCCGATGGCAAAGTCCAAACAAGCAGAAGAACACAGCCCAGGTGCGAGAATCACTGGAGAATCACTGAACCAGAGAGCCAGGAAGAAGACTAGAGCTGTCAGTCGAGAGAGTAAGAAATCACGAGAGAGGGTGATTAGGGCAAGCCAAGCGGAAGGAGGAGGAAAGTGATGAGTTGGGGCGGATGAGAAGTGATATATTAATAAGTATAAACTTATAATATATAATTATATGACTATTAACTTATTAAGTAATGAGTATTAAGTAAATCAAAGTATTAATAATATGAAAGCATTTAAAAACGCCACATCCCGCTGTAAGCCGCCATAACCCACAATAACGGGCCGACATGTCCGTAATTCTAGAAACGCAAAAAGGTATTTGCAGCGACAACGTTGCGATTCCACCCAAAAAATGACACGTCGGCTGACATGTCAGCCGCAATCTACAAACTTGATCTTAAGAGAACTGAAAAATTGAGTATGAGTCTTAGTAATAAAAACCCGAAAGATAGATGTTACTTCAGCATGATCATGAAGTAAATACATTCAGGTCATGCAAATTATCAATAAATGTAATATGTAACGATAACCATAAACACTAGATGTTTATACGGTCCATAAATATCAGAGTATACTAAACCATAATCAACATTGCTCCGAGTACATTGAGGAAAAAAAGACGAACGATGCTGTATTTAAAAGATACATGATTCACAAGTAAAGCACATTATGACCGTCAGTCCTTATGGCAGTCATCACGAAGCCATTCTTGTGATAATTTGCATGACCTGGTTGTACACTCTGATATTGATACACACATTATGACACTTTGGAGTGAAGTTCCTCACACATGGCTTTGATCGTGTATCATTATGCGAGTCTAGCAAAGGAGAACCATAAACACTAGAGGGAGGAATGACCGTCATCATGAAGCCATTCCTCAGTGGGCGTAGTAGGGGTTGCCTTTGTCAGATGATTATGGAGACCTTTGGTATGTAAAACACAATGAGCGGTGTGCACCCACTCAACAAAGTTCTTCTTCCCACTAAGAGAGAGTGGTTATCCGAAGCTCATCATGGACTTTAGGGAGCTCGAGCAGGAAGAGAGAGCATCAGTCTAATCGATGAAGGACAAAATACACAGAGGATGCGATCACACATGCGTCTAGAGCAACAGAGGCCGACAGACAGGCTTCTGTGGTTATACTTCTGCGGTTAGAGAGTAGAACCCTATGGGCAGGCCGGGAAAGATAGCTGCTGATAGACGAAAGACAGAAACACATGACCGCATGAATGCTGGTGGGCAAGGGCACTTCCAATCACAAGGAGAACATGCGGCCTGGCGGACAATAGAGATGAGCAGAAGTCTTGACGGTCAGGGGATCGACGGTCAGACGCGCACAGGAAGGAGCTCGCAAGGTGAGGAGGTGTAGCTGGAAAGATGGCTGCCAGGTGCTTCTAGCAGAAGGCGTCCAGTTAGTGCGAGGTTGGCGAGCAGGCGCAACGAGAAGCCTTGATGACCAGGAGCTGCGATCATAAGGTCTGAAGGGCAGGAGGATGAGCAGGCAGGAGACCTGGGAGATCCCAACGAGCAAGCAATCACGGTAAGACTAGTGCGACAAGACTAGTGCTGCATGACTAGTGAGACCGCAGAGGCGACAGACAGGTGGGGCCTAGAGCGAAATAGGGGAAATGCTATAAAAGGAGATGGGGGAATGAAAGAAGGGGAAGGAGCAGGATCCGCAGGACTGCAGTCAGAAAAGGCTAATCGCCCAGACAGGCTGGCGGCGGCTGTGAGAGCAAGACCCCCCAAAAAATAACTTTTAGGATTGATGCCTCTGATATCGTGTCGAAATACACGAAAATAGAGAAAAATAAAAGGAAATTTTTATTAATTTCTCCAATCATTCTAAATACATATATGTATTTGTACACTTATATAGGAAGAGAGAGAGGAGTAGAAATCTCATTCTAAGATGTGAGACTAAAACCTAAAGAGGTAGTGGGCTCAAGATGTGCCTTATTTTGGACCTTTATACATATTTTCTTCAACAAAAACATTGATTAAAATTTAAAGGAAAGTTTTACCGTATTGTAATTAGATTTGCGATGCTCTACAACTTTGAATGTTGGGCAGTGAATTGTGTACATGAGCAAAAAATGGGAGTTGCGGAGTTGAGATTGCTTAGGTAAATGTGTGGACACACGAACAACAACAACAACAATACTCAAGCCTTTATTCCACTATAGTGGGGTCGGCTATATGGATCCTTTGTCGCTGTTATGATATGTTTTTATTTGTGTTTTGTAATCCTCCTCTATATATAGAGGAGGACCCCTCTTTTACTAAGTGAATTGAATTCTACACTTGTTAACATGGTATCAGAGCAACGCGCGATGCCCTAGCCGCTGAATTCGGCGCTCGTCTTCTCCGCTCGCCCGCCCGACCGCTGCTCCCTCTTCCTGCGCGCCATCGACGACGACGCTCGCCCACCCGCCCGCTGCTCCCTCTTCCTGCGCGCCATCGACGACACCGACGACACCGCATCGCTGCTCGCTCGACTCGCTGCTCTCTTCCGCTCGCTGCTCTCTTCCGCTCGCCCGCTCAACGACGATCCCGCCGTCGGCTTCTCACGACGTCTTCGTGCCGCTGTTTCCTGTGCATCTGCGACGACCTTGTCGTGCCGCTGCTTCTCCTGCGGTGCCGACGACTGCTTCCGCCGCCGCTACCCTATGCCGCTGCTTCTCCTGTCGTGCCGCTGCTTCTCCTGTCGTGCCGCTGCTTCCGCTTCCACATTCCGGCGTCTCCTCTGCGCTGCTTCCAGTGCTTACTTCCGGCACCGGTCTTCAATGCATTGATTGTTTTTTTCTGCCCTTCTCCGGTGCCGTTTCCTCCTCCAGAACTTTATGGGGTGGATTTCTATTCCCCTCCTCGGTTTGATGCGGGTATGCCCCTCCTAGACAGCAGCTGTTTGCGGATCCCCTAGTGGTCTCCAGATTTCTATTCTCGAGCCACGATGTCTGACATCTCAGATTCGGCCACTCCTCCCGCCGCGGTTCCTGTTCTGCCGGCCCCTCTCCGTGGTGGACATGATCACAATACGCCTCAAATCACCTCTATTCGTTTGGATGACTCCAATTATCTGTCCTGGTCTCGGTCCATTACTTTGGCTCTCAAGAGCCGCCGTCTCTTCGGTTATGTCACTGGTCAGATTCCGGCTCCAGCGACGTCGTCTCCTGAATGGCTTACTTGGGATTCGGAAAACTCTCTTGTTATGTCCTGGCTTACCAACTCTATGCAGGAGGCTCTTGCTCGCAACTACTTGTTTCTTGACACCGCTGCTGATATCTGGAGACGTGCTGAGGCTACTTACTCTCGGCGGGGCAATGCTGCTCAGATCTTTCAGCTGCGCCGCCGGATCTCCTCACTTCGCCAAAGTGACCGCCCTCCGTCTGTATACTACTTGGAGTTTACTCAGTTATACCAGGAGTACGATCACTTTGATCCGCTCGTTTTCACCAGTCCGGTTGATGAGCCATGGTTCGTGCCCGGGAGGAGCGCAATCGGATTTTTGAGTTTCTTCATGGGCTTCATCGGGACTTTGACCAAATCAGTGTTCAGATTTTGGGTCGTACTTTGCTTCCATCCCTTCCTGAGGTCTACAGTCTTGTGCAGCAGGAGTTTGATCGTCGACAGTCTTTGGTCCCTGACTCCCTTCCGGAGAGTTCTGCTCTTGTTGCTGGTTCTTCCATACTTGGTGTTCGTCCGCCCCGTGATGCTCAGATGAGGGGTCCTGACAAAGATCGCCTGGTCTGTGATTACTGTGGGAAGAATCGTCATACCAGAGATACTTGCTTTCGGCTCCATGGTTTCCCGCCACCAAGGGGTGGTGCCACTCGTGGCGGCCGCGGTTCTGGCCGGACTTCCAGTCGTCATACCTCTCCTCGCTCGGCTCATCTCACTGATGCTTCTGTGGACGTCTCCTCTGGACCTGATCCTTATGCTGTTACTGGCTCCTTCTCGGCGGAAGAGATGCTTGCTCTCCGTCGTATGATGCAGGGTCTCACGACCGAGCCGACTGCCTTATCCTCCTCTTCTTATGCTCACACTGGGACTCCCGGTGCGCACTCTGCTGAGTCCATGACCTCTCCGCAGTGGATTATTGATTCCGGCGCAACTGATCACATGACCGGCTCCGCTTCAGGTTTTGTTTCTTATACTCCCCTGTCTGGCCGGGATAAGGTGAGTATTGCTGATGGTTCCCTCTCCTCCATTGCCGGCAAGGGTTCCATCTCATGTTCCTCCCTCCTCTTGTCCTCGGTCCTTCATGTGCCCAGTTTTACCCGCAATTTACTGTCCATTAGTCATTTAACAAACTCTATGAATTGCTCGGTCACATTTCTTCCTTCTTCTTGTGTTTTTCAGGACCTGACGACGGGGAAGGTGATTGGCTCTGGTAGCTTGGTCAATGGTCTTTATGTGCTTGACTCTGGCACGGCGACACCACCTCGGGCTCTCCTATCTGCTTCTTCTCATCCGCTCTATTCTCAGCACTGTCGGCTGGGCCATCCCTCTATTTCTGTGATGCGATTGTTGTTTCCGCATGTTTCTACTACTGTTCTTAATTCCTTTGTGTGCGATGTGTGTGCTACTAGTAAACATAAGCGTCATGCTTTCAGTCATGTTTCTTTACCTAGTTCGGTTCCTTTTTCTGTTATTCATACTGATGTTTGGGGACCTTATCCTATTCAATCTATTTCTGGCTGTGCTTGGTTTGTTTCATTTATTGATTGTTTTTCTCGTACCACCTGGTTGTATCTGCTCAAGAACAAAAATGACGTTTTTCCTACTTTTCAACGCTTTCACAAAATGATCTCCACGCAATTTCACACAGACATCCAAATTCTCCGTAGTGACAACGGTCGGGAATATATCGATTCCCACTTTTCTCACTACCTTGCCGATCACGGTATTCTCCACCAAACTACCTGTCCCTATTCTCCCGCTCAGAACGGTGTTGCCGAGCGAAAAAACCGACATCTGTTGGAGGTTGCCCGCTGTCTTTTATCCACCATGCATCTTCCTAAATACTACTGGGGTGATGCTGTCCTTACCGCGGCCTACCTTATTAATCGCATGCCCACGCCCGTCCTTGGGAATGATACTCCTCTGGGTGCTCTACACCTCAAACCCTCGACACTTCCTCCTAAGGTGTTTGGGTGTGTCTGCTTTGTTCATATTCATCATCCTCGCCCTTCTAAACTTGACCAGCGGGCCCTCCGTTGTGTCTTCATTGGTTATTCTGCGACGCAAAAAGGCTACAAATGCTTTCATCCTCCTACCCGGAAGGTATTTGTTTCCATGGACGTTACTTTCCATGAGTATGAGTCCTATTATGCCCCTACAGCTGACACCACCTCTGCTCCTTCTCCTACTACTCCCTTACCGTTCCTCCACCTTATTATCCCTCACTTCAGGGGGAGTCTTTACCTCGGGAAGTGAGTTCCTATGTGCCTCCTCCACCCATCTGCCCGGCTGTGCCTTCCTTGCAGGTGTACTCTCGGCGGTCCAAAGGGCCAAACACACAAGACCACGCCATTCGACCAGAGCCATCATTGGATCCGGAATCAGGTTCATCTGATGCTCCCATTGCTCTCCGAAAAGGTATCAGATCTTGCACTAAACATCCCCTCTCGAATTATGTGTCTTATGACTCATTCTCCACTGCCCACAAGACCTTTATATCCTCCCTGGCTTCCATCACTATACCCTCGTCCTGGCAGGAAGCTATTGGGATCCCTGAGTGGAAAGGGGCAATGCTTGAGGAAATGATGGCCCTTGAGAAGAACCTCACCTGGGATTTGGTGCAGCTTCCTTTTGGGAAGAAGACCGTTGGGTGCAAATGGGTGTTCACGGTTAAACAGAATCCTCAGGGAGTGATTGAAAGATGTAAAGCACGGTTGGTGGCACGTGGCTATACTCAGACCTTCGGGGTGGATTACCAGGAAACCTTTGCCCCAGTAGCAAAGATGAACACTATCAGGGTTCTATTATCCTGCGCTGCCTGCAAAGGGTGGGACCTTTGTCAACTTGATGTTAAAAATGCATTTCTCCATGGGAACCTTGATGAGGAAGTGTATATGACCCTTCCCCCAGGTCTTATATCTAGCGGCTCTGAAGGGAAGGTGTGCAAATTAAAGAAGGCCCTATATGGCCTGAAACAGTCTCCCCGTGCTTGGTTTGGAAGATTCCACAAAGCTATGGTTTCATTTGGATATCACCAGAGTAATGCGGATCATACCTTGTTCATCAAGAAGAGGGCCACCAAACTCACGATTCTCATTGTCTATGTTGATGACATCGTGATCACTGGCAATGATGTGGAAGAAATCAAGATCCTGAAACAAAAATTGGCAAGTGAGTTTGAGGTCAAGGACCTGGGAAAACTTAGATACTTCTTGGGAATTGAGGTGGCCAGGTCTAATCACGGGATCTTTATTTCGCAGAGAAAGTATACCTTGGACCTCCTTGAAAAAACAGGGATGAGTGGTTGTAAGCCTGTCAACACCCCGATTGAAGCTAATCACAAATTGGGAAAAGATGGAAAGTCCATTGATGATGTTCCAGCATTTCAGAGGCTAGTTGGAAGACTGATTTACCTCTCACATACTCGCCCTGACATTTCCTACGCAGTTGGTGTTATCAGCCAGTTCATGCATGCTCCAAAGACCAACCATGTTGATGCTGCCCATCGGATCCTTCGTTATCTTAAATCTTCTCCGGGGAGTGGAATCCTTTTCTCTCCTAACTCTTGCCTGGATATTGAGGTTTACACTGATGCAGATTGGGCTGGGTCCATTGATGATCGGAGATCAACTTCCGGGTATTGTTCCCTAATTGGTGGGAATCTAGTCACTTGGAGAAGTAAAAAACAGCAGGTAGTGGCTCGGTCAAGTGCCGAAGCAGAATTCCGAGCTATGGCACACGGCGTATGTGAAGGCCTTTGGTTACGTTCCTTGATGAGTGACTTAGGCCTTGTGGAAGAGACACCAATCCGGCTATATTGTGACAATAAAGCCGCTATCAGCATTGCCCACAATCCAGTCCAACATGACCGGACCAAGCACATTGAGGTGGACCGTCATTTCATCAAAGAAAACATCGAAAAAGGAGTCGTGTGTACTCCTTTTGTTCCCTCAGAAAGGCAACTTGCGGATATTCTCACAAAGGGTTTGCATGGAAGTAACTTTGATAGGATTGTAATCAAGTTGGGCATGATTAATATCTCACGTCCAACTTGAGGGGGAGTGTTATGATATGTTTTTATTTGTGTTTTGTAATCCTCCTCTATATATAGAGGAGGACCCCTCTTTTACTAAGTGAATTGAATTCTACACTTGTTAACAGTCGCCATTGTGCCCTATCTTTTGTCATAATCTCACTAATGCCTAAGTACATCATGCGTTTCTTTATAGTTTCATTCCAAGTCTTTATTGATCTACCCCTCCCTCGTCTAACATGCATAGTGACTAGACTCTCACTACGCCTAACAGGTGCCTCTAATGGTCTCCTTTGTACATGTCCAAACCATCCTAGACGAGCTTCTCGCATCTTCTCTGAAATTGGTGCTACTCCTGTCTTATCAGTTATCCCTGATACTTTCATTCCTAATTTTATCTAATCTCGTGTGTCCACACATCCACCTAAGCATTCTCATCTCCGAAACTCCCATTGTTTGCTCATTGACACAATTCACTGCCCAACACTCAGAACCATAGAGCATCGCGGGTCTAATTGCAGTACGGTAAAACTTGCCCTTAAGTTTTAGTGGTACTTTACGATCACATGAGATCCCTGACGCGCCTCTGCACTTCAACAAATCCGCTTGGATTCTATGTGTCACATCTTTATCAATACCTCCATCTTTTTGAACTATCGATCCAAGATATTTAAAACACTCACTACTGGAAATATCTTGATCATCCAACTTAATAACAAAGTCATCTGTCCTTCTTATACTGCTAAATTTAAGTTCCATATACTCCGTCCTTGCCCGGCTCAACCTAAAACCCTTCTTTTCTAAATCATCTCACCAAGATTCATGTTTTGCGTTTACACCCTCGCGCGTCTCATCAACCAAAATGGTATCATCGGCAAACAATAAACACCAAGGTATTGCTTGTTGGATATGTTTGGTGAGCTCACCTAAGATAAGTGTAAAGAGATAAGGGCTTAAAGCTGAAGCTTGATGTAATCCAACAGTGATAGGGAATTTCTATGTTAATCCTCCGGATGTCCTCACCCTTGTCACTGAATTTGTATACATATCTTTGATTATGTTAATATATGATACATTTACACCTTTTTTTCTAATAGTCTCCATAATATCTCTCTTGGAACTCTATCATAAGCCTTCTCAAGATCAATAAACAACTGATGGAGACACACCTTCAATGGGAGGTTGTAGTTGGGATTTATTTTATATGTTCATTGGGCCATACCAGTCCGATGACTGAGCTTGCAGAGAATGTGGACATGATTTTGTTGAGAATAGACCCACATCAGGAAACCAACAAATAGCCTTATGCACATAATATAAATACCAGGCCTGTCCACCTCCAATAATTAGTATTGGGTTTGTTGCTAGAGTTTTAAATTGCTATTGGAGCATGTTAAGACTAATGGCTCATATCACGTCACCCAATTAAAAAAAAGTAACCACGCCAAAGACCCAAATGAGAAGAGGCATATTGAAAATGGTCCCACATTGAGAAACTAATGTAGCTTTGTGCGCTTACTAATTACTATAGATCTCAGATTTCTTCACCTCCAATCAATTGATTTTAGGTTGGATGCTTGAGTTGTAATTGATTTAGTGTACCTTCTCCCTAGCTTAGATTTATTACTCTCAAACATTTTCATTATTCCAAGACTTCTAATCCTTCAGGAACATGGATGCAAAAATTATTTCTTCCTACATGCTTACATTCTGATCAGGAAAGACAATTGGATAGGAACACATGCTACACATTTACATTTTCCCCGTCTCTTCTACCCTTCTTCACTTTGCCATCTTAATATATATTTTGCAATGGAAAGACAAAAGATGCACACAAAATAATTAGTAGAGCACAATTATCTGCATCTTTATGCTCAATACTTATCTACTTTATGATTATTCAATACAGGAAGAGAAAAACAAAGCTGCAGCTTTGAAGAATGCATATGTTTTAATGGGAAGGCATCAGCTGGAGCTTGCAGTTGCTTTTTTTCTACTAGGTGGAGAACCTTTTTCTGCCGTCACTGTATGTGCCAAGAACCTAGGTGATGAACAACTTGCTCTTGTGATTTGTCGACTTCTTGAGGGATTTGGAGGACCATTAGAGCATCAATTGATAACAAATACGCTTCTTCCACATGCTATTGAGAATAATGACCAGTGGTTATCCTCCCTTCTTGAGGTATGTAATAATATGATCATTTATACTTGGTTGAATTAGTGGTAGTCCTTGTAGTGATTGCCCATTTATGCATGCAGTGGAGTCTAGGGAACTATTCTGAGTCTGTGAAAAGGTTATTTGAGCCTTCAGGGAATCCCACAAGTCACACATCTGCTAAAAAATGCCCACATGCTTCCCTTGCAGACCCTAATATAGGTCGGTACTGTGTAGTTTTGGCATCCAAACATTGTTTAAGAAACTTGATTGGTGACTATCAGGCCACAGTGTTGTCAAAGCTTGCCACAATGATGGATAGTTATTCCTTGGACAGATTTGGGCTCCCTGTAAGTTCATTTCAATTTAATGTAATTTATCTGTTGCAATTCATCCATTTAATTTCCTTGAGCATTCTCTTTCAGCCCCCCTTTTCCCTCAAATTCTCACACACATTATTGCTCTTTGGATTATCCCATGTTTGCAGGGCACGCTTTTCATTTCTCCCTCACTCTTTCTTACACACATTATGACACTTTGGATTGTAATATTGATTCTTCTTGCTTTGCATATGTAATGCACTTTTATATTTGTAGTGATGTAAGGTAGGAAGTGCGAGTGTAGCTTATGGACCTGTTTGGGAGGGCTTTCCAGAAAGGAGTGGTGGTGGCAAAAGAAATGTATGAAAATGAGTTTTTGGAAAATGTATATTCGAAAAGGAGATCTGTTTGGGTTAACTTCTTTTGTAGAAATTTTCAGAAAGGAGAAGTGAAATAATATAAGAGTAGTCTATGCACCTAGAGGGGAGGGGGGGGGGAGTAAATAGGTGTGCTTAGCTGTTTTTGGGCTTTTGAAAGTCTTAAATTGATTTATCAAAGAATCCAACCACAAAACACAACACACAATAAACACACAAGATTTATAGTGGTTCCTTAAAGTATGGG
This sequence comes from Platanthera zijinensis, assembly GCA_039513925.1. Lineage (NCBI taxonomy): Eukaryota > Viridiplantae > Streptophyta > Magnoliopsida > Asparagales > Orchidaceae > Platanthera > Platanthera zijinensis. The sequence continues at coordinate 76,931,017 of CM077095.1, read as the reverse complement.
TACATCCACTGTCCCTCACCGCCTATCTATCAGTATGCTAGACTCGGGAAACACCTCCCACTACTCAGATGCAGGACCTTACAACTAAGATTCCTCAGAATCTTACCTCAGGTCTTCAGCAAGAGCCTACCTCAGACTTCTCCAAAGTCCTACCTCAGGCTATCCACAACCCTACCTCAGAGTACAAATACTCCTACACCTCAGAGACCCAGCTAGTCCCCTACCTTAGGTTTATACAGGATCCTACCTCAGGCTTAATTCAAAGCCTTACACTCAAATCTTACAAAGATCCTACTAAGAAATAATAAATAAAGAGATTACCGAAATGACTCGGAGAAATTTAACTTTAAGCTTGAGTCTTCTTAGCTTTCTTGAGTAAAGCTATTTTCTGAATCAGCACTGTAACAAAGAATGTTTACTTGAATGTTGATCCAATGTTGTTCTTGCTTGAGAGAAGAAGTGGGTAGATTTCTTCTTCTTTTTCAGCAGGAAGATGAGCTTCCTGTTGATTCTTTGGAGCTAGCTTGCAGCACTTGTAAAGTGCATATAGATCTTTTTTGTTCTCTTGTTGAGCTCTTGCTGCTTCTGCTTGTTCGGAAAAGCTAGCTGTGCTGTTGTATTGCTTTTAAGCACTTAACACAGCTTTTCAGATGACTTGGATTTTTCTAGCCGTTATGCTCCTTGTTCTTCGTTAGGGTTACATATCTCTCTCTTGTTCTTTTATACCTTTGTATTTCTAACGGTCGAAACATTAGGCACATCCAGACAAAATCTTTAATTGACGTGACATCTGCTTTCTGCGTCTCCGTCATTTGAAATCCCGCCTTTCTGAAGAACAAGACGGTAAGCTTCCTATCAAGACGATATTGTTTTGTGAATACTTCTCACAAAACGGTATTGTACTTGACGCAAAAAAACTGCTTCTTTGAAGATAACAAGACAGTATCATTTTGTAGCGTCCTCGAACAAAACAATATCGTTTTGTCCACTAACTTATCAAGACGGTATAGTCCTGAACTTCGCAAAATGACACTTAGACCATTTTAAGGTTGTAAACATATTCATTTAAGGTTTATACAGATCTCCTGCTTGGCTGGTGTTGACTGGACATTTGTTAAATAATGCCTACACAGTTCACAACGTACTTGCATCAAATACAAACTGTACTTATCATTATATGGATGACTTCTTCAAATTAGGTACAATGTTAGCAATGTACCCAACAATCTCCCCCTATTTGAAAAGTCAGAACCCCATAACTGATAAGATACATTCAGAGAATAAAGTTTCTACAACATCAAGATAGAGATAAAGCCAAGGCAACAAACAACACTTATATAAGATTTGGAGAGAACATATATATAAGTTCTTAGGACAAAGGGTTTAAGTTATTGAAATATAATCATTTTCCAGATCTTCTTTCCTTCAATCTCTGTCTGTCAAAGTACTTATAAGGTTTTGGAATGTATCTGAAAGAAACTCTGACATTGGTCTGTCTGCCCATGTTCTCATTGATGACTTTGTCTCTGAGGGAATTCCTTTCTAGATGCTTGATCCATTCCTCAGGAGGATAAATAATGTCCATGTCATTTCTGATTTGACCATGCCCTATCCAGGCATTCATGATAATTGTTCTTAAGTCATCGCTCCAGTGTTCATGATCATGATTATTAATAATATCTTGTCTTTTTTGCCATGTACTCTTCAGGGTGCATGGTCCCTTCTCTTTCCCTCCTCTTGGCTTTTTGCACATTCTGTGCATCTCTTTCTTTTGCAGTAAAGTCAAAATCAGTGGGCTGATTGACATCTAGTAAGGGAAGATTGAGAGCCAACCTTGTGCCTTGAAGGGTCCACAGGGCTTGATCAACATTGACTCTCTCTCCCTTTCTGGCTTATTCAAATATTAGATGCTCAAGGTCAATTGTGGTAGCCACAATCCTGCTAGACAGAGTCTGAAAGAAATTCTCATTGTCCTCAAGAAGTTCAACTCTGTTCTATTCAATCTGTTTCATAACTTCATCCCGAGTAGCATATAAATTGTTCTCTATACGATTGACTCCTCTCTCAATAGTCTCATATATTTTGCTGACATATTATTTGATTTCGGTAATGTCCTAAGTATATTGCAACATATTATCATCAATTGTTTTCATTATTTTGGCATTGTGGTGTACAACACTTGCCGCTTTGTCAAACTATCTTGCAATCTCAGCATTGACATGAGCAACATCTTCTTTAATAACCTTCATTTCCCCATTACTCCATCTCTAACTGCATTTACAAATTCATTTATAGAATTCTTCATAGAGATGGACTGCTCAGCTAACAAATCTTTTACCATTGTGTTCTGCTTATCCAACATAGCTTTTAATGCAAAAAGTATGGAGCTAGATGTAACAGAAGGGCCTGTAGATGTGGAAGGTCCTGAGGGTTGTGGTGTATTTTCAGTAGATGGCAGTTTCTTGAACATGGCTCACTCAGGTCCTCTTGGACTGTCAGCTCAGTGTGAGCTGCATCCCCAGCCTCTTGAGATATAAGCTTGAGATCAAGAGCAGGGAGCTCAGTGCGAGTCTCCCCCTCAACACCAACACCACTTCCTAGACTGGCCTCAACATCATCATTCAGGAACTGATCCAATGTGACTAATGCCTCCCCCTCAGTTGTGGGAATTATCTCTTGAAGGATATCATCATCCTCCCCCTCAGCTGATGCACTCTTTTCTAAGTCAGTGATGATGTTATCAACTTGAATACTTACATCTTGGTGAACCACATACATATCCTCTGAGGTTGTTAGATTTGGATCATGGATTGGATCACTTTTCTCTACTTCCTCAATAGTGTTATCTTCAGAGGCACTTCCATCAGCAGTGGAACCTTCCTCTCTGCTAGATTCTGCAACAATCTTTTTGCCCTTTTTAGGACCTGGACTTTTCTTTTCCTTAGGTACCTTTGTCAGGACTTTCTCATATCTGTCCATTGTCTTTAAGTCCATTCTCATGTGGTGGATCCTTGTATCTCGCGTCTTATTGAAGTTGTCTAGATATGCAGTTGTCTGGACATAACTGAACATCCTTTAACAGATCCAAAACATATTTGCGTTGGGATACGAAGATGCCTTGATTTGACCTAGCCACTTCAATTCCCAGAAAGTATCATAGTCTCCCTAAATCCTTTACTTCGAACTTTGCAGACAATTGAGACTTGATATTCTCAATTCATCTAGGTCTTCACCAGTGATCACGATGCCATCCACGTAGATAATGAGTACCAACATTTTCTGATCACGTCTTTTGATGAACATGGCGTGATTCGACTCTCCGTGCTTGTAGCCAAACTTAAGCATGGTCTTTTGAAACCTGCCAAATCATGACCTATGTTACTATTTCAGGCCATATAATGACTGGCAGACATGTCCTTCTGGTCCAATTTTCATAAATCAGGAGGGAATTTCATGTACACTTCATCCAACTCACTATGGAGGAAGTTATTTTTGACATTCAGTTGATGAAGATCCCGGCCCAAGCAAGCAACACATGATTAAAGAATCCGAATGGTGTCGATCCTTGCCACTAGAGAAAAGATCTCCTTGTAGTCTACTTCATGAGTCTGGGTGTATCCTTGAGCCACTAGTCGTGCCTTGTAACGTTGCTCCTCATCATCTTTGTTTTGTTTAATAAATAACACCCACCTTAAACCAACATCTTTCTTCCCATGAGGAAGGGAGAGGTGCCCCATGTGTGGTTCTTTTCTAAGGCTGACATTTCCGCCTCCATAACATGGGTCCATCCAGAGACACCTAATGCTTCTTGCCACAACTTGAGAATGGTAATCAAGGATAATGATGTAACAAAGGCCTTATGTGCATGAGTAAGATGATGAAAAGAAACATGGTAGGAATTAGGGTGTTGCTTGAAGATTGCTTTATTTTTCAGCAATGCAAGAGGGAGATGCAGGTCATGTAACATCCGTAAATCTGACACGAATTTTATTATAAATTATAGGGTCGAGCCGCGACGGATTTTGACCGAGACAGCGCGTCGTCGAGGTACGTTGTTCTATGATTTTAAATCGCGACCGTTTATTTGAGAGTTGGGTGTGCCAATAGACGTGTATTAGGTTGTTTTTGGGTGGAGTGAGGTGCCAATAGTGATTTTCCCCTCTCCTTACGGTTAATAAGAAAAATAAACTGCTAGCAGCCCGATAAAACCCGCACGATTTTTTTTCAAGGGGCTTAGCCGCAAACCGCAAGCCGCCTCTTCGCTCCTTACGCCTTCCGCAAGAGACGACGACGGCGACGACCAGTCCACGCCTCCGCTGCCCTAGCCGACGACCGATCTCCCTCCGGAAATCGTTTTCGGTTTCTCCTCCCTCCTCTGCAGGCGCCAGCAAGCCTTCCTCTTCCTTCCTTGGTCGTGGGAGAAACGGGACTAACCTTAACCGGTGGAGGTAGAAGTTCCGATTTTAGTTCCAGTGAGTTCGATTTCTCCCTTCTATTTATTCCTTTATGGTAATCAGTCGATTTGGAAGTTATTGTGGACTAAAGTTTCGTTTCCTTGTGCCCTAATTAGGTTTGGAGTTTTAGATCCTCCGCGGAGTTAGTGTAAGGCATTTCGTGAGCCTAAATCACTCTCCGTTAAGGTAATATCCGAAGTTTAGCACTTGTATTTTGTAACCCTAGTTGTTTTGGAATTTTTCCACCGGAAACCCTTAGGGGAAAATGATGAAATTAGGGTTGCCCTATCTTGCAGGACTTTGGTGGGGTCGGAGTAACACTTTGAAGGTCCCCAACAGTAGGATTACCTTCGAAATAGAAGATGTCGTCGCGCCGAGTCTACGAGAGCCGCACCACCACTGTAAGGAAACCTAACTTCTGTTATTTAGACATAATAAAAAGTATATATTTTGTATACACACGAGTAGATTTATTTCAAGTACCATGACCATGCATAGAAAGGTGTGGTGATAGGAAAACGGTTACGAAAAACGTGTAGGGTGACACGATTTCCCTAAGACCCAAGTAGTTGGATCGTGAACAGAAACGTAGAGTACGAAAACGTTAACCGTGTTCGTAGGTTGGGAATCTGTTCCGAACAAGGGCGTGAATGTCCATTCTAGTAGCCCACAAGAAAGTCAAGGGTCGCTTAGTAGTTCCCCAAAAAGATTTTCCATGCAGAGTAGCGTCAGACCAAAAAGGTCAGCCAGCACACAGAGTTCTTTCGTGCTAGGTAGAGGCGCACTACCTTTCCCATAAGGCACATGGAACCTTATGAGTAGTACAGACTTGGGAATTGTCTTCCCTTGAGCCAGCTAGCAGATTCGAGACCGTGTCCGCGTGACACTAGAACAATTGAGTTCGTAAGATGGTCTCGGGTCGTCAGTTTCAGTTGCGCGTTAGGAGCTACTCTGCCTTGAGCCTTCCTAGTAGATGAGTAGGTTAGAAATCATATAGAACTCAAGTATAGACCTGTCGTGAGTCAGTACATTAGTTAGTCAACGTCAGGACTTGGGTAAATGAACAAAAAGTTACGAATATAGAACTAATAGATGTGTTGACCAGGAAGTATAGGAAAAACATGCATAACATATAACATAAAATGTTTTCAGTGCACGAGACTATTTTAAAGGCATGCATGCATTCATAAGTTAAACTGTTTTTAGTGTCACTAGGAGGAGTTATTTTTTCCTTACTCTGACCCTTCGTGGGCACTGTTTTTCAGGTGACCCAGGTGAGAAACTACGTCTAGGATGAGCGTTATGGTGGCGTCAGTTTGTATTATTTATCTTATTCAATTTACTCTATTTCAGCATGTACTTGTAGGTGAGAACATTGTAACAGATTAATGTTTTTATCTAATTTGTATCAGACTATTTATGATTAACCAGATTTTCAGTTAATTCAGTTCTAATTCCTGTTTAGTGGCTCTGTGAATCCGGATATCAGGTATGTGATTACCCTTAGTTTACTTTGTAAAACTTCCGCTGTAACGTCTTAAATTGCTTTGTATAGATTTTATTACCTGCTGCTACTAGTTTTAATACTGTTTCCTAGTTTTCTTTATATCGCTGACCCGGCCGGACGACTGATTTCTGAAATACTGGGAAGGGGTGTTTCAGGTCATCCCAAAATCTGAGTCTAAAGCAGACAATGGTAGAATTGGAACGATAGTGGTCTATTTATCTTTCTGTCGTCGGTAATATATAAGACGAAGTAGAGGAATTAGAGACAAGAGTATTAGGAAACTTGGTAGGAGGCATTGCTTCGATGAAAGGGATAGTATGAGTTAGAGGAATGAAAGAGAGAGGAATTGGTGTGTTAGATGTAGTGTCACTAATCTCCCCCTAACGAATGGAATGCGTCGGATCCAAAAAATAGGATTCCTCCTCTCAGAAGATAACATCCATGGTACAAAATGTATGTCGTGACGGGGGTGGGGGGGTGGGGGTGAGGGGGTGGGTGGTAACATCGGTGTTGTAGATGTCGGCCGACATGTCCGATATGTCGGCCGACATAAAGGTTTTGGGGGTAAAACGTCACGACATCGATATTTAAAGCAAATATGTCATTTTTGAAAATATCGCATGATATATCCGTTTAACCCGATATATCGGGCGATATTTCGCGACCGCTATATCGTCGAGAGTATTACAAATATTTTTTTCATTTTTAGAAGAGACCAAAAACCAGTTAAGGTGTTGTCGTGTGACTTTGAGGTCATATGTTCGAGTCCTGGAAGCAGCCTTTTGCAAAAATGTAGGTAAGGTTTGCCTATATTTCACCCTTGTGGTGGGATCCTTCCTCGGACCCTCGATGCGCGGGGATTCTTTGTGCATTGGGTTGTCCCTTTTGAGGAGACCAAATAGAAATAATTTGTTTTGTGCTTCATTTTGTGCATCTCTCTAAGTTTAGTATCGTCTACTTTCTCATCTAGCTTTCATTTGGTGATCTTTATTTCGTTTATTGCAGTCAACGACTCTTTCTTATGTAATTTATAAACATACACTATGTGTATATATGTTTATTATGTAATTTATAAACATACATTATGTATACAATCATACATATATATAAAAGTTGTGTATATATATGAATAAATTTATTTAAATATTAAAATCCGATATTGTAAAATATCCCCGATATATCCCCCGCAATCCGACATCCGACATTTCAAACTCAAACCGACATGAACCCGACATCCAACATCTACAACCTTGGGTAACATTGATATCCTTTCGTGGTGGAGGAATAACCATTAAAGATAACACTGAGCACAAAGGACTAGTTTGTCACGATGAAACTGATGTACAAGAACAAAACACACACACCCAAACACACGGGGTGACAGATGAGAGGTATGTGTAACAAAAGTGGTGGAAAGACGGGCGAGAGGAGTATCATAGTCTAAAACCCGTGTTGGTAGACGGTTGATAAGATGAGCATTGGATAGAACATCATCGCCCCAATAAGATTTTGGAAGATGCATAGTGGTGAGAAGGCAATGTACAACCTATACGAAGTTCGATCTTCAAAAATATCTAGGCATCAACCATCATATCGATGTGATCATCAAGTTGAGGAATGGGATAGTGTTACTTCACCGTAATCTTCTTTATGGTCCTCCTATTGATACACATATGCAAGTTGCCATCGTTCATAGGGATAAGAATGACGGGGACCACTCCAAGACTCAGATTCTTGTCGTTTCTTTGGTAAATCATCAATTTGTTGCTTGAGCTCAGCATGCTCATTGAGATTTATGTAATAATGGAGGAGGTTGGGTAGAGAAGCTCCCAAAATAAGGTCATTAGTGTTCTGATTATCTCGTACGTGCGACAACTCGTCAGGCATAATGTCAACAAACTCATCCAAGATGCGATGGACATTCAGATAAGGCTCAATGTGCCAATAGTAGGGCTCTCAGAGGTCAAGATGATGGCTACTACGCAAACGATGCCAGAATTGGTGGTCTTAGAACTCACTCTTCCTCAAGATATTGAAGGATCTCGAGGAATTCGTGCTAACAGAAGGCTTTACTTGACCCTTGGATTGGGTTTGCGATAAGGTGATCTTATGACCCTTGTCGTAGAATACGCATGTGTTCGACCGATTGAAACACGTGACATCACGCTTGTAGAGGCAAATTCTCCTTAACAGTACATGAACACTATCCATCAGAATGACATCACACAAAAATCCATCCCCAAAAGATGCAAGATTGATTAGCATAAGACACCACTGAGTGACTTGGGTTACAGTCTTGTCGACCCAGATGACTTAGTTAGGATGTGGATGCGGCTCTGCTTTCCCTTTCATCCGCTTGAGGCCCTTCCTTGCATTGATAATTGCGTAACTTCCACTATCAATAATTAGGCTATACAGACCCGAGAACATCTATAACATTAGATCTCCCCAGGCCTTGGAGCCCTAGGTATGACCACTTTGCCCTTCATGTTCGGGGGCATGATGATGCAAGGTAGCTGTTGTTGTTGGCTTGTTAGGTCATTTAAAGATCAAGTTGTTGGGTCTTAAGGTGTGTTATTTTGGATTTAAAGAACACATGTGTTGTTCATACTCCTTGGTGAGCTATAATACCTACTTGACCATCTCTAAATGGTAGGAAATTAGTTTTCTACGATTGTCTGATCTAAGACCTGCTCAAAACCGTAACCTTCTTTCGAAAATCGGTCCTCACAACATGTTTATTAAAACATGACATATGCTTAACGATAGAGAGGGTTCTAGTCATAGGACAAACATCTTATTTTGGAGATTATTCCTATAAGATGTAGAGAGATACTTGTCCTTAAGTATCTATTTTATATCAACCAATCGTTTGATGTGGCAATATTCCTCTATCTCTCTCTAACGTCATCTCTAAACTCATCCAGTGGATCTTAGCTTGCCCGTGAAGCTTCTTCCATGCAAATCAGACACTTCACTTATCAGTAATCTCATACCACTCAAAGTAGTGATCCATGTTCAAAAGCCAAATGCTAAATGCCTCCGGGTCTAGTTGATCGTCAAAGCAAGGGCGTCAATTCGAATGTGGTGAGGAATGCCTTCTTCAAAAGGAGGGTTGATGCATTGTAGGATCGGTAAGTGTGCTCGGGCACCTAAATACATAATGTCTAGCGAGGAGTTACATACAAGACGGACTCGTGGTCAATGTGCGCCTACTGAAAATAAATGCATTTAACTCCTCGTTAGACTTATTGTTTTATTTTTAAGTTGCTAATTTGCCGATAGAACAATAAGTCCTTAGCAACTTAAAAATAAAACATGTCCTTAGAAAATTATTAAGCAGCCTGCAATTATAGTGAAAGAAATAGAAAACGTGTTTTATTGCTTTCTGATTTGAGTGCAAAAGCAAGAACACCAAACAAATAATACCACCTTGAGTATTATGGTTGTTATGAGATGTGCCAGTCGCGGGGGTGGGGCTGGGATCTTTGCCTCAACTATAGTGGGTTGGTCTGCTGGCATTGGGGAGGGATGGGGTTGCGAGGGACAGGCTGGGAGGTTGTGGTTTACATTGTGACGTTTTAATAACCCTAATATGCAATTACAATATAGCATGAATCTGGCCTGTCCCCCATGCTATAGAATACTCACAAACATGAATGTTAATAATTGATACAAGAAATGAAACACACTAAGCATCAGAGTTCATAAAGAAGTGGAAGCTAAAATAACTATCTCAAAAGACGAAATGTCCACAATATCTCAAAAGTACAAAAAAGAAATATGGCCTTGAGGTATTACGTCGCTTTCAAATGAAATACGTAAGAAAGTAAAAACTTTACCACCTTGGCACAACACGAGCTCCGACCCGCTAACCTCCACTACGAGCTACTCCAACTGAAAAAAAGAACGCACAAGTGGAAAAAGAGGGTCAACTTGATGCTGACTAACACATCGTAACGACCCCCCCCCCCCCCCCCCCCCCCCCCCCCCGACCATCCCAACGGACTCCGGGGCGAGTATATATCTTGCCTACAAGTACGCACATAAATAAAACATGCAAAACAAAGCGCCGCTTAGCATATGCAACCATCACACGTATCAGAGGCACTCTAAGCCACACGACTTAAGCTATTACATATGTAAGACATGCACATAAAAGAATATACTAAGCGTCATATAAAACATACTGCCAACGCACATGCCGTTAACACCCAAAATCATACGAACTAAGCTACAAAGGCAAACAAACCATAATACTCGTGACGAGAAACGTGAAATTTCCTTCCTTCCTCAATCATAACGACAGAAGTAACAAGAGTTATAAATGTCTAATCGAAAATGACAGGGGACCAGTTTGACACATGTCCTCGAATACAGTGACGGAAGGAGGGTATTCACCCTCTGTCTCGAGTCGTGCAACAAAAGAACGTGTCACCTGACCTAAAACAAAACGACGGGTGTTCACACAACATGCCTAAATTCAGACTCACACGTTGGATTTCTAATGCCAAATCATGCTAGGGATGGGCACACTCGACCAGAAGGTTCACAATGAACTAAGAGAATCAAACCATTGCCAATTTGTGACGGGCGGCCCTCCTATGCATGTAAAGGCAAAAAATCTACACCGGGTCGCAATCCCACACCCCAGTGGAGTCCACTCTCTCTACTGCATCTAGTTTGTGCACACATCATAAGAAAACATATTTTCCTCCAACCATCTTTCCTTAAATAGTTGCAACAAACTTACCGAGTCTCTACTTTGCATGTTGACTCTTCTTTCTCATTGAACATAATTGTATGCATTAGTTTTACAAAACCCAACATTCTCGAAGTCGTCGACCTCATTACTAAGAACTTGTACGCATCAATAGTTCTAATTCCTACTCCCGTCATATTCTTAATGAGACTCGCTTGATCATCAGATATATGTCGTTGAGATGCAACAATGTGTGTTTGTTTCCACTGCAAGAAGATGATTATGCTCCTCCATAAACTTTGATACCTCTCAATTAATCCTCTTTTTATCTGCAACAAAGTTTATGCATGTGATGTGGTCTCCCGACCTAGATCTGGTGATAGGACCCGAGAAAGATGAATTCCTCCAAGGTTTGGTAGAACTCTTCTTGGAACTGGCCAGTGCAATTGTTGGAGATGAGGGTCGATCGCTGAATAGAGCTGAGAGTGGGAGAGATAGATGCGAGTAGTAGGGGGGTCAGAGGAGCGAGGGAGAGGGCGAGAGAGGAGCCACAGAGTGGCCAAGCGGCGGGATCCTTGCGACTCGCTACTAGGGCTCGGGAAGAGACGTCCCGTGAGATAGAGAGGGAGGCTTTAGAGAGAGAGAGAGAAAAGAGGAGAATAATTCTTGCTTGCCCAAATCAAAAGGTCCACCTGATAGATAATTGGTTCACACACAACACGCCCCCACTTGGGCTTAGTCACGTTGGAAAATAAAACAGTTTCACGGACTAAAATATGACTGCATTTTAATAATTAAAACATACGCGCGACCAACTAAAATATCCCGATCCACTCATGCGATCGTGGCCGGTGGTCGGAGCGGATAAGTGCGGCCCTGACGCAGGGGTAGACTAATGGAGATGAAAACTTGGCGCACACGATGGGGTCCTAGGGGTTGGGCTTGCCGGACACGTGCAAAGCTTCAATAACACCAACCGATTAATGAATTCTCAATGTATTTATGGCATATGCAATCGTGCGGAAGGAGATTACGCAATGAAATCAGTTCACAAAAGTAGTTCGCAATCGGAGAGCGCAAATAATTGAACTACCGTTCAAACGTCCCTGCAAATTAGCACGATCTCAAGCAACTAACACAATAATTGAATCCAAACATATAGCATCAACTAGCATAATCCACGCTCAAGAAATGAAACAAATAATGACTTACAAGCACACTTGAACCCAAATCTGAAAGGAATAGAACACGATTGGAGGGATCCTCGCTGGTTGGTGCTGACGGGGCCGAAAGTGGGTTGCGGGTGGTGGGGAGTTGGAACCGGTTGAGGGGGGGATGAGCCTGGATGGGTGGTGGTGGTTGTAAAGGGGATGTGGGGTTATCGTGGGCTGTAGGGGAGTGGAGGTAGTCGCGGGTTGTTTGGGAGGAGGGATGTCGGGCTGATGCGGGGAAGAGGGGTGTCGGGCTGATGCGGGGAAGAGGTGCGCGGGTGGTGCGGGGAGATGCAATGGTGGCCGGCGAAGCTTGGAGAGGTGCGGTTGGTCGGAGATGGGGCCGGAAAGGGAAGAGGCGGAGGTTTGCGGAAGGCTTACGGGAGGCGAGCGAGGGGCGAGGTAGGAGACGATGCAGGCGTCGCACCCGCGGCTTGGCGTCGCACCAAGAGACCGGCTGCAGAAAAACTCTCAAAACATCGGTCCTATCCTTCAGCTACCGGGTTCAATATATAGAAAATAAAATAGGGCAACCCCCAAAATGGACGGCTATGATTGGCCGCGCTTCCGGGTACCAAAACTACTTAAATACTTGTCCGAATTATAAAATGCGAAATACAAAAATAAAGCGGGTCGACTCTCCGAACGCATCCGTGGAACCGGATCGCCCGAAAAGGAATGTCCAAATAAGGAACTCGATCAAGTCCGCCTCCGGCGGGAATAGACGCGCGTGATCCCGCGATCTTTGTCAACCCGATCTCCATCAACTCCCCCTGGCTTAAAAGCATTCATCTCCGAAGAATGGAGGCGAATGTACTCCTGGCAAAGCTCGGGGGCGAGTCTCTCCAACTCGGCTGGGGCGATCCACGTATCATCTAGGCCGGGACGGCCTCTCCAATGTACTAAGTACCGCAGTGTGTGCGGATCCGCTGCTACCATGTAATCGTGGGCCAAGATGCCCTCAATGGTCTCCAAATCTGCCGGCGACGCCGCGGGATATGTCTCACACTCAAATGTACTCACAGGTGGTGCTGCCGGTGGTGCTGTCAAGCCGTCGGGTTGAGACGTGGGTGGATGAGGTTGGGAGGATGAGGATGGTAAGTGTGGTGGGGTTGGTTCACGTGGTGGCTCCGCGGGAAGGGACTCAAATGGATCCTCATATGCTTGCTCCTCAAAGTATGAAGTCAAGTCCTCAACGTTGAATACCCGGCTGATGCCCATAAGTTTTGGAATATCAATCTCATAAGCGTTGGTCCCAATCCTTCGCACTACTGTATAAGGGCCCATTCGTCGGGCGTTCAACTTCTTCGCAGCTCCCGAAGGGAACCTCTCAGGACGAATGCGAACCAACACCTGTGTGCCAACCTCAAAGTTCCTCTCCCTTCTGCTTATGTCTGCATATGCCTTATAATTTTCGTTACTTGTTGCGATTTTTTTTCGGATGGACTCATGAAGCTCATGCAAATGCTCGACAAACGATTCAGCTGCCACACTAGGACGAGACTCTAGGGGAAGGGGTATCAGATCAATTGGTTTCCTAGGCTCGTATCCTAGTAAAATATGGAAGGGGCTGAGACCTGTGGTCCGGTTCACTGAACTGTTATATGCAAATTCTGCTAAAGGTAACACAGAATCCCATGTGGACACGTGCTCGCCAACAAGACACCGAAGGAGGGCTCCCAAGCTCCTATTGACCACTTCGGTCTGACCGTCAGTCTGTGGGTGATAAGCAGTTGAAAACTTCAGTGTGGTGCCCGTCTTCATCCACAACGTCTTCCAGAAATAGCTCATGAATCGGACGTCACGATCAGACACGATAGAGGATGGTAATCCGTGGTACCTAAACACTTCCCTAAAAAATAGGGCGGCTACTAAAGATGCGTCGGCCGTCTTGCGGCATGGAATAAAATGGGCCATCTTGGAGAAGCGGTCCACGATGACATAAATGGAGTCATGTTTCTTGAGCGTGCGGGGTAGCCCAAGAACAAAGTCCATACTAATATCAACCCATGGTCTGTGAGGAATGGGTAAAGGTGTGTACAGACCACTCGGTTGGCGTGAGCCTTTCGCCAGCTGGCACGTCCTACAATGCCTAATTACTCGCGCCACGTCCTTCTTTAGTGACGGCCAAAAGAATCGATCCTCAACCAGGGCGGTGGTCTTATCACGCCCGAAATGTCCCGCGGCTCCTCCCGCATGCATCTCCCAAATCAAGAAATCACGGAGAGAGGTATCGGGGATGCAAAGTCGAGTGCGAAAGAATAAGTAGGCGTCCGACACAGAGAAGTCCTCAATCCCCTCAGGTGGGTCCCGGGTGAGGGCTCCATAGATATCTCGGAAGTCAGGACACTCAACGTAATCTCCAGGTAGGCGCTCAAATCCCACAACACGCGTGCTCATCGTCTGTAGTAGAGAGATCCGGCGACTCAAGGCATCGGCCGGTTTGTTCTCAACACCCGCGCGGTGCTTGAGAACATAGTGATAACTCTGCAGGAATTCGACCCACTTGGCATGTCGATGGCTAAGTTTCGACTGAGAGTCCAAATACCGCAAGGCCTGGTGATCAGAATATAACACGAATTCCTTGTGCAGGAGGTAGTGTCGCCAATGGCGTAAGGCCTGAACTAGCGCATAGAACTCCCGGTCGTATGTGGAATACCGCTGTCGGGCCTCGTTCAGCTTCTCGCTGAAATATGCAACGGGGTGGCCCTCCTGGCTGAGTACTCCACCAATCCCAAGTCCAGAGGCGTCACAAGCCACCTCAAATGCTAGACCAAAATCTGGTAATCGGAGGACGGGGGCGGTAGCTAGTCGTTCCTTAATCTCGTCGAAGGCTTTGGTGGCAGCCTTGGTCCACACGAATTCTCCCTTACGAAGGCAGCTCGTAAAGGGGGCCATAATCGTACTAAAGCTTCGAACAAACCTCCTGTAGAAGGTGGCAAGTCCATGAAAGCTCCTGGCTTCGTGGATAGTCGTGGGAACGGGCCACTCCCGAATGGCCCTCACTTTGTCGGGATCGACCGCGATACCCGACGCAGAGATGATATATCCGAGGAAATGGACTGACTCAGCTAGGAAATCACATTTCTTCAGATTCACGAATAGATGTTCCCTTCGGAGGGTGTCTAACACCAATCGGATGTGATGAATGTGATCAGCGCGCGCTTGGCTATAAATCAGGATATCGTCAAAATACACGACCAAGAACTTGCCCATGTAGGGCCGCAGAATCTGAGTCATCACTCTCATAAACGTGCTGGGGGCGTTTGACAACCCGAAAGGCATCACGAGCCACTCAAAGAGGCCATCCTTCGTCTTGAAGGCCGTCTTCCACTCATCTCCCTCGCACACCCGAATCTGATGATACCCGCTCCGGAGATCTATTTTTGTGAAGATGCGAGCGCCAGTCATGGCATCCAGTAAGTCATCAAGGCGGGGAATAGGAAAGCGGTACTTCACTGTAATCTTGTTAATGGCTCTGCTATCTATGCACATGCGCCAACTACCATCCTTCTTCGGGGTGAGAAGGGCTGGTACTGCACACGGGCTCAAGCTCTCGCGCACGAAACCTTTCCTAAGCAACTCGTCCACTTGCCGTTTTAATTCTGTGTGCTCGGTTGGGTTCATGCGATAATGTGGGAGATTGGGCAAAGATGCCCCCGGAACAAGGTCAATCGCGTGCTGGATATCCCGCAAAGGAGGGAGCTCATCGGGGAGCTCCTCGGGCATGACGTCAGAAAACTCCTGTAGCAATCGATGTACCTCGGGGTCTGTAGTGACAGACTCTCCTGTGGGAGCGTCCGAGGCTAAGGTGGCAGCCACGAGAAATACTATCCCTGAGTCCTGGCTAACTCTCAAGAAGTCACTCGATCTCAACATGTGTAAGGGTCTGGAAGTCCCAGAACTAACGGAGGATTCAACCTTGCCCTTGGGTGGGCCCTTGGGCTGGGTCGGGGTCAAAGTGATCTTCTGGCCCTTATCATAGAACACACATGTGTTCGATCGGCCGAAGCACGTCGCGTCGTGGTCAAATAACCAAGGTCGACCTAGCAAGACATGAGCCACGTCCATCGGGATGACGTCACACCATACCTTGTCCTCGAAGGACACTAATCGGAGAGGTACTAAGCAGCGTTGGGTGACTTGTATCGCAGATTTGTCCACCCAAAGGACACGGTAAGGGTGAGGGTGTGGTTCTGGGGTAATCTGCATGCGCTCAAGCGCTTTCTTGGAGACAATATTGACACAACTCCCACCATCAATGGCAAGTTTGCAGGGTCCGCCCGCGCTCTGGAAATACGTATAGAAGATGGTGGTACGACGCCAATCATCCTCCGCACGGGGGGTGTGCAGGAGGCGGCGTATAACTCCCAGTTCCAGCGATCTCTCAGCGTCATCCTCCCAATCTTCCTCAGCAGTAGCTACCAAGTCCTCCTTGGTCTCCTCTACGTTCTCGTCCTCGTCTTCCTCAATGATCAGACTCCGCATCGGGCACTGAGCGGCGTAGTGTCCTCTCTTGGAACACCTGTAACACTGAGGCCCACTGGACTTGGAGGGTCCCGTCCAGATGGCCTTCCCTTTTGCGTCCTCGGGGATGCGGGGAGGCGCAGAAGCCTGAGAATAAGGAGGTGTGGATCTCCTGAAGGTGGAGCCCTCGGGTTTGGGGGTCTGCTGGCGAGAGCCAGTGGACTGGAGGTAAAGCTCATACTCAAGGGCTAACTCATAAATCTGTTCAACGGTCTCTCGACGATGGGGAATGAGCTCGCGCCTAATGTCATGTTTCAGGCCGTGCCGAAACCTGGATGCCGAGGCACTACTCTCTTCCCGTAGATCACTCCGCACGATCAAGTCATCGAATTTGGTCATATATTCTGCCACCGACATCGTTCCTTGTCGCAGCGCATAGACTTGATCTAGGAGTCGGTCGCGATAAGACGCGGGGAGGTACTTTTCTTTTAAGCGTCTCGTCATGTCTTCCCATCGGATGATGGGTCGATAACCGTCTCGCTCTAAGGCTCGTTCCACACTCGTCCAGTAGTTCATGGCGGAACCTACTAGTTTCATGCGTGCAAATCTCACCCGCCGCTCGTCACTCATATCGTACCAGTCGAAACATGTTTCCAACTCGCGGAGCCAGTCACTGAAGGCACCAGGGTCTTGATGACCATCGAATGTTGGGACCTCAATACGGATACGGCGTAAGATCTCTTCGTCCATAGGTTGGGGCCCTCTTCGGTGGCCGGGGTAGCCATCGAAATGGTCGCGAGGGGCGTAGTCGGGGGACTGTGGTCGCTGTCGGGGGCGACGATCGGGAATGGGGTGATGGCGACGATCCTCAGGTTGACCACCCTGACGAGGGGCGGCATGGTCGCCCTGGCCCTCATAAGCATCCTGACGCGCACGGAGTTCGTCCAGTTGACCGCCTAGTTGGTTAAGGCGATCTAGCATCAAGTGTTGGAATTCGGCGGTAGGCATCTCCGCCGTCGAGTTGGAGTTGCCGGGCCGATCGTCTGTGAGATTTGGATCAGACATGAGATGCCGAAATGGTCTACCACTACGTAGCATACGCTCCCTAGCCTAATGTGTGCAAAGGTTGGGGAGACGGGGATCGTCGGCAAGCTAAGAAACTAGCCGAGTCCCTCTGATACCACTTTGACGCAGGGGTAGACTAATGGAGATGAAAACTTGGCGCACACGATGGGGTCCTAGGGGTTGGGCTTGCCGGACACGTGCAAAGCTTCAATAACACCAACCGATTAATGAATTCTCAATGTATTTATGGCATATGCAATCGTGCGGAAGGAGATTACGCAATGAAATCAGTTCACAAAAGTAGTTCGCAATCGGAGAGCGCAAATAATTGAACTACCGTTCAAACGTCCCTGCAAATTAGCACGATCTCAAGCAACTAACACAATAATTGAATCCAAACATATAGCATCAACTAGCATAATCCACGCTCAAGAAATGAAACAAATAATGACTTACAAGCACACTTGAACCCAAATCTGAAAGGAATAGAACACGATTGGAGGGATCCTCGCTGGTTGGTGCTGACGGGGCCGAAAGTGGGTTGCGGGTGGTGGGGAGTTGGAACCGGTTGAGGGGGGATGAGCCTGGATGGGTGGTGGTGGTTGTAAAGGGGATGTGGGGTTATCGTGGGCTGTAGGGGAGTGGAGGTAGTCGTGGGTTGTTTGGGAGGAGGGATGTCGGGCTGATGCGGGGAAGAGGGGTGTCGGGCTGATGCGGGGAAGAGGTGCGCGGGTGGTGCGGGGAGATGCAATGGTGGCCGGCGAAGCTTGGAGAGGTGCGGTTGGTCGGAGATGGGGCCGGAAAGGGAAGAGGCGGAGGTTTGCGGAAGGCTTACGGGAGGCGAGCGAGGGGCGAGGTAGGAGACGATGCAGGCGTCGCACCCGCGGCTTGGCGTCGCACCAAGAGACCGGCTGCAGAAAAACTCTCAAAACATCGGTCCTATCCTTCAGCTACCGGGTTCAATATATAGAAAATAAAATAGGGCAACCCCCAAAATGGACGGCTATGATTGGCCGCGCTTCCGGGTACCAAAACTACTTAAATACTTGTCCGAATTATAAAATGCGAAATACAAAAATAAAGCGGGTCGACTCTCCGAACGCATCCGTGGAACCGGATCGCCCGAAAAGGAATGTCCAAATAAGGAACTCGATCAAGTCCGCCTCCGGCGGGAATAGACGCGCGTGATCCCGCGATCTTTGTCAACCCGATCTCCATCAGGCCCCAATGTGGATCTGGCTCGCCATGCGTCGTAATATCACCTCCCTCGTCGGAAGACAGTTTATCCTCAAGCTGGATCAGAACGCCGACTAGGGGAGTAGGCGGCGGGGGTCCCACGAACAACTTTAGCTGGGAAATGTGAAAGACATCATGGATTCGGGCCTCCGGGGGTAGGCAGGGGCGGTAGGCTACGTCCCCAATGCGTTTAGTGATCGGAAATGGGCCAAAGAACTTGGGCCCCAACTTTGTTGGAGGTAGGTCGTGTAGCGGACACTTGACAGAAAGGGTGACACTGCACCCACACCCAATCGCCAACGGCGAGAGTGAGCTTACGATGTCCACAGTAGTATGCAATTTCCATACGTTGTTGGGCCTGTGGTAGACGGTCTCTGGATGCATGAAGAAACTCGTCCCGGTCTTCCCATTCCCGGTCGATGGCCAGATCGTAGATGAGGCGAAACGGTGTAGTCTTCAACGCGGTGTGGTATGCCGTGTTGCAACAATATTCTATCCAAGCGAGCCAGCGTGGCCAATCCCGAGGTCGATCATCGGTTGCACATCACAAATACATCTCCACAGTGTGGTTGACCACCTCGGTCTGACCATCAGACTGAGGGTGGTACGCCGACGAGAAAGCAAGCTTGAAATCACTAAGGGAGAAATTATTCTTCTACAAAGGACTAGTAAACACCTTATCCCAGTCCGAGATGAGAGTTTCAGGCATGCCATGTGTTCAAAAGATTTCTTGGAAGAAAACCCGTGCAACATTCTCTGCAATGAGCGGCCGTGCCAGAGCGATGAAATGAGCTCCCTTCGAGAATCGGTCCACCACACCATCAAAACGGATTTCCTGCGGACGGATGGGGCTGCCCTTCAACAAAATCCATGGAGAGGTCCGCCCAAATCTACGTAGGCACTAGTAAGGGCTGAAGCAAACCTGCCAGTAGAAGGTGATCCGCCTTGTTTTGTTGACAAACCACGCTTTCCGTAATGAAGGCATGCACGTGCTTCCTCATTCCCTTCCAAAATAATACCAGGCGCAGGCGTTAGAGAGTCCGGTGAATCCCTTCATGTCTACGAGATTGGACGCCCGCCAAAATTGTGGAAATGAGAGGGGAATTCGTTTCCACATACACCCGATTGCGGTACAGGATAAGGCTATGGCAGGAGGTCCACTGGCGGTCCGTGAGGCCAGCTTCCGCCCGAGGAAGGAGCTCAGATAAGCTTGGTGATTGTTGGATCTCTTTGCGGAGCGAGGACTGGAGATCCGCCGTTGGAAAGGAAATAGCAGGGAGAGAGGCCGGCGGGGAAGTGTCTCGGTGAGAGAGAGCATCGACGACGCGGTTGAGCACGCCGACCCTATATTCCACTTGGAAATCGAAGCAGAGGAGTTTGCTCACCCACCATTGTTGCGGCACCGTTGAGAGTCGTTGTTCAAGCAAATATTTTAAGTTGTAATGGTCTGTCCAGATGACGAAAGGTCGGCCCCATAAGTACAGACGCTAATGCTGCACGGCTTTGGCGAGCCCAATGAGTTCTTGTTCGTAGGTTGGGAGTTTGCTATGATGGACGGTTGTTTGGCGGCTGAAATAGGCAATGAGATGCCCCTCTTGTTGTAGCACGACGCCGTATCCCAATTCTAAGGCATCACATTCCACCAGGAACGGTAAAGCGAAGTCCCGAAGGTGTAGAACGGGAGCGGGCATCAAGACATCTTGGAGAGAGTGGAAAGCCTGAGTCGCGGCGTCTGTCCACTTGAATGCGTTTTTTCAGAGGAAACTGATCAATGGGGGGGGCAATGGTGTCGTAATCTCGGATAAAGCGACGGTAGTCTCCCATGACACTTAGGAATACGCGTAAGTCGGTGAGAGTTTGCGGCATCGGCCACCGCACCACTCCTTGGAATTTTGGCGGGTTGGCTGAAACACCTTTCTCGTGGACCACATGACCCAAATAGGAGACTGAACTTTGCCCAAAGGAGCATTTAGAGGCCTTAAGAAATAAGTGATGAGATTGCACCAAGTTGAGAACGGTATGGAGGTGTTGTAGGTGCTCCACCCTTGACTTTCTATAGACAAGGATATCGTCAAAAAAAATAAGAACGAACTTTTGGAGGAGCAGGTGGAATACCTCATTCATGAGAGCTTGAAAGGTGGATGACATGTTTGTTAGACCGAACGGCATAACCAAGAACTCAAAGTGGCTTTGGTTTGTCCGGAAAGCATTTTTTTCCACGTCGTCGGCCGTCTTGCGGACTTGATGGTAACCAGAGAACAAGTCTAACTTGGAGAAGAAGCGCGCGTCATGTAATTCGTCCAGGAGTTCTTTCACCACCAGAATGGGATACTTGTCTTTGACGGTGACGGCGTTCACCACTCGGTAGTCCACGCAAAGCCGCCACAAATTGTCTTTCTTTTGCACGAGCAAGACCAGGGAGGAAAAGGGGTAACACTGCGCCGAATGAGACCTTGTTGGAGAAGGAGATCGCATTGCCGCTCGATCTCGTCCTTCTGATGGAAGGGGTAACGATATGGACACACCACAATCGGGGTCGTGCCGGGTTGAAGGCAAATGCGATGTTCCTGTTGGCGACGCGGTGGAAGACCCAAGCGCAGGCTGAATATCCCGTAAAAAAGCTATAGAAGATTCGCCAAATCTGGAGGGTAGCTGTCCAGTTTCTCCACCTGGTCGATGAGGGGCTCGGTATGCACTAAAAATGAAGAGGGAGGATGGTCCAGAGCTTGGCCTTGCCACTGAGCCACAAGAGACCCTTCGTGCCCTGAGATTGTTAGGTGATCGAAACCCCATGTGAGAGGTCCTATGGTGCGCAACCAACGAACCCCCAAGACGATCTCAAAACCTCAAAGGTCCACCAAATGGAGATTGGTCTGGGATTGATTGCCGTCAGCTGCAAAGGGCACACGCCGACAAACTCTGGGGCACGACATTTGCTTGTTGTTTGCTATGACGACCTTGACATGGCAACGGGAAACAAAAGGGAGGTGTATGCTGAGGGCTCGATCTTGGCGAATGAAGCTGTGGGTGTTGCCCGTATCCATGAGGGCTAATGATGGAATCCCCCCACATCCACATACGTCTGAATGGTACAATCTTCCTGCGGGCCGTCGAGCGCGTGTAGAGAGAGTTGTGGTGTGCCAGAGTCGTCATACTCCAATACTCGTCGTCCTCTTCCTCGGGTGGGTCATCGACCTCAAGCCAGAATAATCGTTTGCACCGGTGGGTAGGGGTGAATGGCTTATCACAATTGAAACAGAATCCTTTTCCTCGGCGTAGAGCCATCTCAGGACGGGACAGTCGGCGTCAAAAAGTGGGGTGTGGTGGCTCGTCCCCACTCGGGGGCTTGGGGTCGGAATAACCGAAAGACGGTCGTGGGCCCATGTAATCGCGGCGGCTCAGAGTTGGCCGGTCCATCTATAGGCGGCGTTCGCATGCTTGGGCAATGCGCATAGCGGCGGTGAAATGGGGGGGGGGGGGGGGTTCTGAAACTCCACGTCCCAACTCAATCGTTCGGGTAGCCCAGCCGTAAAAATGGAACTTGCTACGAGGGTAACACGGATGTGGAGCGCGATAGTAGCAATTGGAATTGCTCCAAGTCGGACTCCATGGATCCCATTTGTTTGAGAGCGACAAGGTCACCTAGGGGGTTGCCCGACATCGCCGGTCCGAACCGAAGTTTACACGCCGTCCGGAAGTCCTCCCAAGAAAAAATGGGGTTTTCCCGTAGGAGTTGGGTGACCATAATTTAGCCGGTCGAAGGTGGAATGAGGCAATTCCGACGCGTTCCTCGTTTCGAGTATGCTGATTGGTGAAAAATAATTTGCAGTGCGTGAGTCAAGGGAGAGGGTCCTCGCGGCCATCGTAGATCGAAAAATCCATACGGACAGAGCGCGGAAAGGAGAAGTTGTCCCCTCGCGGCAGCGGCGACTCAACCCCACTGGTTGTGGGAGAGGCCGCATGGGCTGTCGGTGGGAGTGGGCCTCCTTGGATGACATCTAAGCGCGCATTGAGGGCGTCCATTTTTTCGTTTTGGGCGGCGAGCATGGACTGGAAAAAGCTCCATAACCTGGTTGAGAGATTGGCCACCGTCGGCCATGGCAGACGGCTGCAAGGGGGGACTGACCGGCAAGGGCAGTAGGCTTGCGGAGGAGCTGGGCGGAGGCGTCGCAGTGAGGGCGGCGCGGTAGGTGCCGGAGAGGGGAACACCGACGTTGGGCTCTGATACCAAGTTGATGTGGTTTCGCGACCTAGAAGTGGTGATAGGACCCGAGAAAGAGGAATCCCTCCATGGTTCGGCGGAACCCTTCTTGGAACCGACCGGTGCAATGGTTGGAGATGAGGGTCGATCGCTGAATAGAGCCGAGAGAGAGGAAGAGATAGACGTGAGAGAGGTAGGGGGTCAGAGGAGCGAGGGAGAGGGTGAGAGGAGGCGCAGAGAGGCCAAGCGGCGGGATCCTTGCGACTCGCTGCTAGGGCTCTGGAAGAGAAGTCCCTTGAGGTAGAGAGATAGAGGGTTTAGAGAGAGAAAAAAGAAGAATAATTTTTGCTTGCCCAAATCAAAAGGTTCACTGGTAGATAACTTGTTCACACACAACACTCCCTCCGCTTGGGCTTAGACACGGAAAAATAAAACAGTTTCGCAGACTAAAATAAAAGCATCATTATAAAAAATAAAACATACGCGCAACCAACTAAAATATCCCGATCCACTCATGCGATCGTGGATGGTGGTCGGCGCTGATAAGTGCGGCCCCAATGTGGATCCGACTCGCCATGCATCGTAACCGCATGCCAAATAGCCAGTCCGGGTGTCCATTTTGTGGTATTTTTTATGTCCGTCCGTCAATGAGTTTGATATCTTAACACCTGCCTTCACACAACAATATTTTCTAGTATGCGTGTAATAAAAAATATGTGGTTTCCGAACACAAACCCGGTTTTAAGAGCATATGAGTACATTGCATAAGCGTCTTTGCCTCAGAATGAACAATAAAAAACAATACTGGCCTTTTTTCTCTTGGAAAAAAATTCAATTTTGAATAATACAATTAGACTTTCGACCAACAATCCGATCAGACAATGTACTAACAGAAAAAAAAAACAAACATATATATTATTTTAGAGATGACAACACTAAAAGTAGATGAACTCAGAAAAAAGTTATACACAAGATGAGAAGAGCTCACATTCTTCATGTCGAAGAAAAAATGGGAACTTCAATGAAAGGTTCGAGTTCTTGGTAATGCCGTTCGCTCTCACAAATGCCACTCCACCTCTCAGGCCCTGATGAATAAGGTATTCCAACCCTTGTTGTGTAATTTGGTCCTAGTATTTTTTTGGTGACATTTTGGTGTGCAACAAGTTCTAGGCCGAGCATCTACAACACCTCTGCATTGTTCTTCAGTTGATCCACTGCCACCGCCTCATTCTCAAACCCTCAAAGTACTCCTTCGGCACAGGGAGTGTCACCTACTTAGGATTCATGGTGCAGTCTCATGGAGTGTCTGCTGATGCAGTAAAAATCCAAGTCGTGGTCACTTGGCCCATTCCCAAAACGTCGTGCGACCTCCGCAGGTCTCTTGGGCTGATCAAGTATTACCATCGCTTTATCAGAGGCTATAATACCTTTGTGGAGCCATTAATGCCTCTCTTGTAGCATAATGCATTTGTGTGGGGTGACGCCGCTACAACGCCTTTTTCAGGAGACCCAACATGCCTTGATTTCCGCACTTGTCTTGCGCCTGCCGGAATTTTCACAGGAGTTTCATGAGCATGACGCCTCCAGTCAGGATTGTGGAGCCGTCTTACACCAGGATGGACACCTTATTGCGTATTTCAGTCTCAAGACTGTGCTCCTCAATCAAAAGTTACAATACCTCAATGAAAAATAACGGATTTGCCCTGTGAGGGTGACCATACCTTGATGAAAACCATGAAAATTTCAGCTCAGATTTGTGAAGGAATATGAAGGGGTTGCAATACTAAGTGTGCCTGTATGCTCTTGTTGTGCTGACAAATGGTGCATGTCAGCATGTGTACACTGCCTCAACCATGCCTTTTAATCCCTTTCGGAAGAAATCTACTCACTCTTTGTTGTGTCTTTCCCATACATTCATAAGTAAACTTGTAGATTGTGCTGTTGATGAGTGATCCTAGCGAGGATGCTAATAGGAGATATATCTTCCCCTTGAGCCGAATTATCCATTTTGCTTAATTTCAATAGCTGGGTGCCTTGCTTGCCTCTATGCGAGCCAGTATCCGTGTCAAGATGGGATTGGGGTCCCCTCCTCATGAAAGACCTCAAACAAGGCCAAGTGTGTCTCAAAAATAGCTAGTAAGGCACCTTCCTCATTACCGCGGGAAATGACTATCACTATAACACCTTGACCTAATATAACATCATTTCTTAAGCTCGGTCTGTAGTTTTGATATGAAGCAAACGAAGCATCAATATATAAGTCAGTACATAGTAGGTAATATAGTACACAATGAACATTTTAAAAAATTCGAGTTAAGGTTAAATAAATATCTCAGTATCTGATTCACAGAACCAACTAAAAACGAACCATGCAAAGAGTAATCTAAAATGAGCATGATATAATTTTAGTTCATGCATATTTGATTCATCAACTGAAATGAAAGTCAAACTAAATGTGGAAAACCTAGGAAGATTATCTTAAGCGTATCTCCGCACCTGTGACCATGAAAAGAAATATCTGAAGATTGGTCAGCCCAACTAGTGAGTAAGAAAGATCACTCCCCTAATAACACTAAAATACATACTTTAATAATTTGTTTGAATATAAAAAATATGAACATTTAGTTGAATATACGCGTTATACGTGTCTTTGTTTTAGTTTTTATTTTTTCCACTCGTATTCCACGTGATATGTCATGTGTGTTATGTCGTATATATATGTATACTTAGCCCAATTTAGGGAAACCAAAGTATTTTTCTCTATTTATTCTACTTCGTATCAGAGCAAAAGGAATACCGCCGATCCCCCCCCGGTCGGGCCTCACTTCAGTCCGACTGAATCAGATTGAATTTGCGTGATTCCCATTTTATCCTCCACACAAATTACATTTTACGCGATTTTCTCGCTTTCTCTCCCGTGCCCCTCTCTCCCCCGCTTCCTCTTTCTCGCTCTCCCTTTCTCTCCACCGCTCTTCCTTCAACCAGAGCAAATCGTTCGCGGGAGACGGAGACGGGCGACAAATCTCTCCTTCTTTGCTCGCCGGAGGCTTTTCTGCTCTGCTCTCCGGAGGCTATCCTCTCTGCTCGCCCAACCCTAGGTGGAAATCCCGCACGTCATCTTCCCGACAACTCTCCCGCAAGGCATCTTCCCTTTCAACCCTAAGCAGAAATCTCCTTTCTCCCTTTATCGTCGGTGGCGGACGGCGAGGCGTGTGGCCAATTCTTCATTTCCCCACGACGTCCCCGTCTCTTAGCAGTCAAGCAGAGCTGCTGAGCAGAACAGGTATAATGCTAAGATTTTTGTCCGCATTCAAGGCTTCTAGCTTCTAGCTTCATTCTAAGTTTCAACCATTTTTTTTTTCTGTTTTCAGCTTCCTGCTCCAGTTGCTTTGAGTTCTGGCCAATTTTTCGGATCCAGTTTTCTGTTTCCCATCTAGTACAAGGTATCCATCTCTAAATGCAATTTTTCGGATCCATTTTTTGTTTTTGTATCTAGCTTCCTGCTCCAATTTCTAATTAATGGAGGTTTTCTTGGTCAATCGCAGAGCTGCACTTTTTTACTCTAAATACCTTGCTATGAAACTATATCTTCATCATTTTGGTAAGAATTTTTGGAAGTCAATTGGATCATATGAATTTGATTTGTTTCCTAGATTTGTCTTTTATTCACAATGGAAATGACCTAATCACTACTCCAGAGCATCACTTTTCCCCTGTTTGAACAATTGCAGTATGAAATGGCCAGGGAACTCATGAGAAATCTCTATGGAATTCATTATTATTTCTCAATAATTTGAATAATTCATATACCTATATCTCTATAATAATTCCTTACAGTTTATTGGTTATGCTTTGTTACTTCTTGTTTGCAAAAGATGTTCTTACTATGTTGCAGTCTGCACTTCAGCAGAAATATACTGATTAACTCAAATCAACTTAGGAAATGTTTTGCAGCATATTGAACGCATCAGGCACTTGAAATGTAGCTGATTATCATTTGTATTAGCTCTTATATACTTTATAAGGCACCTGGAATGTAGCTGATTTAGCTCTTATATACTTTATAAGGTTTCATATAACTCATATCTAATATTTCATAGTAAATACAATGCCCAAGATTGATATGCATAATATGTATGTTCTATTTAAACACTCCAGCAGAGCCAATTGAAATAAAGAGAACAAAAAACAAAAGAAAGATAATATAGGAGTTATATTAATCGTGTATATTATGCTTCTGGTGGAGTTGCATATACTAGATCAGCAAAATATCAACCTTTACATGAATTTTTAATTGAGGATGCTGTTATGGGTATAGGCTATGCACCCTACGTGACCATGTGTTATTTTATTAATGTCGTGTCACGTCATTACATGTTATCTTTTTTTAATTATCCTTAAATGTTGTTGGTTGTTGTTCATTAAGAGTCTTGTTTTGTAAAGCCTATTTAAAGGCATATGAAGTTGGAATGAAATGTATGCATGAATTAGAGTCTGTCATCTTGCCCTTTGTAAAGAGATTGTAGTGGTGCTTGAGCAATACATCTTCAACTATTTGTTCCATCATTGATGTGCTACACAATCTCTGGGATGCCCTACCTAATAAGTTAAAAAATTTAAAGTCCTCCTTTTCTCCCTTCTGGTGATTCCATTATTTTCACCTAATACCTCAACATGATGCACATCAACTAGCTCCAGTATGTTGAGGATCCCAAGCACAACGCTCCTCCAATAGGTCATTGTCCTCACTGAACAACTTGGGGCATACTAAGGGTTCATTTGGTTCACTAATAGATGTATGAATTGTTATGTTATTGGGAGATGTTATAGTTTGATTCACTGCCATATTTAAAAAAACAAATTCAAAGCAAAAGTTAAATTTCAATTTTGACACCAATCAATCTTTGTCGAACAAACAAAAAGGAAAAAAATGCATTTCAATTTGTGTGAAACAATTCAGTCTTATTGGTAAAATAAAGTATAGATATTAACCCCCCATCAGTTCACCTAAACAATTTCATGCATTTTATGCTCAAAACTAGTTTATTTTCTTGGTAGTGATCATAACCTGTGTCTTGTCAAGCATACATTATATGGTAATGGTGTTTTTGACCATACTCGCTGGATCAAATAAGTCATGTCAAACGAAACCGTAGTCTGTTTCTCAACGCCTTTCCGCTAACCTAAAGTCGCGCTGCTTCCGCCGTTCCCGTCAGCGTTTTACTCGCAGCACGACCGTCGTGGTCTCGTCGTCTCCTACTTGGCAGTTGGTTCCTCCGGCTCCAGACCTCTGCGGGCTGCCCTCCCTCACTGCCTGGACGACCATTGACCAGAAGGATTCGCCTGCGGGAAGGTCGTCAAGATCTCTTACTTGTTATGGTTTCTGGATCTTTTGATTTGGTAGGAAATGCAGCAACATATAATTGAAGATGTAGGTTAATCACAACAACTTTGGTAACCAACATATAACTGAGAAGTTCTAGGGGAGGAGAAGATAATGATAGAAGTTAATTGAAGATGAAAAAAAGCAGAAAATGCTTCCCAAATTAATTGAACAAAATATCTAGGAAGCTAAAATCATGCTTCCCTGAAGCTTAAAGTACAGCTAAATAGATCAGCTCGTTAGAGTTTATAAGATTTTAGTTTCACAATATTTCACACTAACGTAAGAACTGATCCAGGAAAGGTGAAAGATACACATTATTTGACCTCCGAAGAATGGAAAAGCATGATCACTTCCTCTAATTTAAAAATATTACAAAAAAACACTAGGCAGTTGAAAATATATACTCAAAAATCTCTTATCAAAAATATATATGGACGCTAGAATAATTTTTCATACTAAACATTGTTTAGACTTGCTTGGTAGTGTTGACAAAAGATGCAATTTAAGAAATCAACACTTATAAGCTTGATCGAAGCAAGTAAACCGCATTCTGCACACCAAATAATTTGCTTTGCAATGCTATCGTTGAAGTATTTAAAACTCCAACTTCTTGGTAATAGATTTAGGCTCTGTTTGACATGGTGGTGGCAGTCGTAAACGCACGGGTTAAACAGTCATTCGTTAAGTATCGCCTAAAAACATCATCCGTTTGAACATAAAAGTGGATGAAGTTCCTTAAGTGTGCGTTAACTAATGACAATTTAACCCTCATGTTCATGACCGCCACCACCGTGCCAAATGGAGCCTTAAATGCTAAAAGTATGCTTTATTCAAACTGGATACAGATGATGAAATGGTGACCCGCTAAATAAGTATGTTTGGTAGTATGTAATAACTTGGTGAAAATTACCTTATTCAAATAAACATCAGTAATTAATAGGCTTTTAAAAAATCATGCACAAGGTGAATTCACAAATCTAAGTGTTTACCATATAAGGGATACGCGAGTTTAGTGAAAGTTTTTCACGAAGATTTGCCCCATTTTAAAGTACCTAATGCCTAACACAGATGCTTGAATTTTAATTTGTTTGGTTATAGTTTCATTTAAAACAAATTTGATTATGGTTTCATTTAACAGAAATTTGGTTATTGATCATGATTAGCTCTCATCTCTTCTTACTAGGTTACTCTCTTACATTTTGGGCTTATACATCTATTATATTGTGGTGGCACAGTTATTTAAGCTTAGTTGAAGCCCATCCACTCGAGGAAAACACAACGATTGGAGGAGACCCTCGTCCGTCGCTGCCCTGAAATTCCGCCGGAATCGATCATTTGTTTTTAAGAACGGAGATGAACCAGATTTGGGATGCATTTAGTGGTGATATTCAACATTCGTACGAAGGTCACGAGGGACCTATTTACTCCATATGCCCTCATTCTACAGAAAAAGCTAATGTAACCTCCACTTATGTTTTCCTTCATCAGATTTAAAAAACTTAAATATTTCTTTGTGTGATTCCTAACACCTCTCTATCTGCGCGATATGACTCAGTTTATCATTTCGACTTCCATTGATGGGAAAATAATGTTTTGGTTGTATAGTAATTGGGGCTCTGGAGGGGGTTACAAAGCTCCTGGTCAGTGGTGAACATCCTTGCCTTATATAGATGGAAGCAGATTAGCTGATATGGACTACTAAGGTTTCATTTGGGGGGACTTAATTAAGGTTCGGGTTCATGCGATCGTAACCGCTTGACCGGTGAAAATAAGTCCCCCCAAACGGAGCCTAAGTTTGACGGTGTCATGTCCATTTTCTGAAATTTTCACCTCCATATCCATTTTTCTTAAGGCCTTGCTTGTCTATGTTCATGCTTAGGTTTATTTTCTTCTAGGTATTACTAAAGATGGAGATTCATATATTGCTGAATTGTATCGTGAGGGCATCATAAAGATGGTTTATGTAAAAACTCAAAGGAGTTTCTGCATTTCGATACAACGAAAAGTAAATTTTTGGCAGTTGGAGATGAGTTTATGATCAAATTCTGGGACATGGAAAATGCTGACATTTTGACAACACAAGACGTTCAGGGTATATTGCCGGTAAAATAATATTTCTCTCTCGCTCTTTCTCTCCTAATACCACTTTGGATTTAAAATTTATAGTTTGTGTTATGTCAAGGTACTCCTGACAGGCTCCTCCACGGCTCTGCTTCAACAGATTAGGGTCTCTTTTAGCTGTTTCTACAAACGACAACTATCATGATCCTAGGAAGTGCTGAAGGGTTTGATCGTCTGCACGAGACTGATATTCAACTATCTAGGAATTCTTGACAAGTTTGAGATGCAATGGTTGTTTTGATACTTATCATGCCCCAAATTTGTGCAACCATCAATAATGTCTGTCATTGTTCATGATTCTTATTACGAATACCGTGTAAATGAAGCTGCTCTTTCATTTATTTCCTCACTGGATCAAGTATAAATGATGTAATAGGAAATTTTATACCAAGTAGTTTAGGGATATTGTTAAAAGTCTTCAAATTATTCTATAATTGACTCTTTATTTTTCTGTGTATTACAATCTACACGCTTTACAAAAATTCTCCTCAAATTTACAAAAAAAAGCTTAAAATTAGTTGTGGATACTTTTTCATTATTTCTTCTTCCATCTCCCAAGTAGCTTTTCTATTGAGAGGCATTTTTATAGAATTCCAACTAGTGGAATGTTTTTTATTTCTCAGCCTCTTTGACTCCGTTTGGGGGGATTTATTTTAATCGGTCAAGCGATTACAACCGCATGAACCAGCCGTAACCTCTTTCCTAGTGAAAATAAGTCCCCCAAACGGAGCTTTAATGTATCTTACAAAGATATTTTTAGGTTTCACGTTGTAACTTAAATCCTTATGAATGTGTGGAATATTGAGATTGTACATAAGGTTGGGATACATGAAAGACTATAGACTTCACATAAGGTTGGGGATAATGCTAGATGAATGTCAGTGTACTGATTCATTCAAAGATCTCGAATGACTTTCTTTTTCGCAAGCAATTCAGCGCCCCGCGAATCATCGATTGCATCAACGCCACTGCATTTGCTCTTTGTGCTCGGTACGTGTGCAAGAAGTCAAAGAGCTCGGGTGGCTGTGGTGTCACGTTCCATATCATGGACGAGGTCAAAACCGAGAAGTTGATCCCGACGCCCATCGTCCTTAACCATCATCACAACGTGCCGGGATGCATGAAAATGACGGATGAGTTCAACGGTAGGAAATTCACCCCCGTTAATGGATTGCACTCCGTCATGAACGAACGTCATTGATTGTATTGATTGTGATGAAAATATGAAACAGTTATTTTGGTCCAACAAGAATTAAATTGTTACATATCATTTTAAGGCTATCAATGAAAAGATGGAAAAACTGTGGATAAGAATGATGCGCGATATCCATAGATTTATAAGGAAATTAGTATATTTTTACTGAGAAATACCAACTGCACTTAAATAATCGCACCCGCGACCGAGCTCTTAGGATTTTCCTCGCCCTCTTTTTCTCCCTCTCTCCTTCTTTCTCCCTCTTCCCCCCTTTTCTTCTCCTCCCCCTCTTTTTCTTTCTCTTCCCTCCCCCTCCCCCCTTCCCCCCCTCATACTAGAGTAGAACCCGGCGGCCCCCCCCACCACCCTCCGATCCGCCGAACCGCGCACAACCCCCGATCCGCGTCGGCCTCCTCCGATCCGCGCGCCGCTTCCCGTTCCGCTTTGGCTATCGCCGATCCTCCAGATCCCGCACCAGCAGTCACGCCAGTCCGCGCCTAGGGATCGCTCCCGTCACTCCACTTCGGCCGCTCCTCCAACGCCTCGTTCTTCTTCAGCGCCATCACCTCCAGCGGCCCTCTTCCTTCAGCGGCCCTCTTCCTTCAACGGCCCCCTTCCTTCTGCGGCCTTATCCACCCGATTTTTCCGGGTGGCCCTTTGTCTTCGGCCGTTTTGTCCTCCATAGGGGCTTCAGAGGCATTGCGGTCACATCCTCTGGTGTCCACTCAGGCGACGCGACCTAAGGGAGACTCGTAGGACGTGGTTTCTTCCGATTTGAGATCTTCATCTTGCTAATTCTCTTCGAACTATCACCGATGGGTAATTCCTTCGAAATCTCCTCGTCTCCTCCAATCGGTGCCCTTCATGGCCCCCCTGCAGATCCTCCTTGGAGGCACGGTCAATCTGGCTCGTTGTAGATCACTACCGTTGCCTTGGATGACACAAATGATATGGAATGGTCCAGAGCAGCACAACATGCTATTCGAAGTCACCAGCTCTACTAGCATATAGATGGTACCACTATTGATCCACCACGTACCGATCCCTCATGGAGAAAATGGGATGCGTACATATTATTTGTTGTCTCGTGGTTGCTTCACTCTTTGTCCACTCAGGTGTATCACAGCTGCATGCTTCTGGATTCTGCTTATGAAATTTGGAAAAGGGTCCGTGACACCTACTCTCAGGTAGGCAGTTCGATGCACATTTATGAGCTCACTCGTCGTATCTTAGATCTGAAGCAGGGACACATGACCGTCTCAGCAGCCTACTACTCTGACTTTGAACGCATGTATCAAGAAATGTATTACTTCAACGCTTTTACCGTTGCTTGCACTGCCGATGCGCAGGCTCTTCAGAAGGACAAAGATCGCTTTCGGGTTCACGTCTTTCTTATGGGACTCAACATTGAGTTTGATGCGGTTCACCTGCATGTCCTGCACTGTGAGTCTCTTCCCTCTCTTCGGGAAGCATTAAGAATGATCCTTCGTGATGAGAATCGTCGCTGCTCTCTTGGTTCATCTACTAACCAGTCTGCTCTTGCTGGGATATCTCGAGAACCTCCTTCTACATGCAGTCATTGTGGGAAGAAATTCCATACTAAGGACGTTTTCTTTCGCCTACACCCTCATGTTGCTCCCTCTGGTCGGGGTTCAGGTGCTCGTGGGAGAGGTGAACATTGTGGGAGTGGCCGTCAGGCTGGTGTCCGCACTCAGTATTCTGCGCATTCGACTGAGGTTTATGAGGACAACTCTGGGGGTCTTTCTGCTATGGAGTTAGAGGCCTTTCGCCGTATGTTGCGTTCCCAGTCTGACTGTATATCGGCTGATTCTACTGTTGCGTTTGCTACTTCAGGTATCTGTTTGTGTTACCATGATTTTCTAGAAGTGGTCAAACTGGTAGTCTCACTGCCAATGTGATATGAGCCTATATGGTCACACATAAGAGCGCTTGGAGAAGTTGGATGAATGGATTGTGTTGGTCTTACTCATATGTGATGAACGAAAGACCAAACACTTGAAAGGGTCGAGTGCGTCGAGACCTCACAGCCAAAGCGTCGAGACCTCACTGCCAAAGCGTTGAGTGCGTCGAGACCTCTCAGCTAAGGCGTTGAGTGCGTCGAGACCTCTCAGCCAAGGCGTTGAGTGAGTCGAGACCTTACAGCTAAGACGTTGAGTGCATTGAGACCTCTCAGCTAAGGCGTTGAGTGTGTCGAGACATCTCGTCGATTCGTCGAGTCATCTCATTCATGTTTAGGGTCTGCGGATAGCGACCGTTCAAGCCTGTTTATGCTCCTGGGTATATATATTTGTTGCCTTAGGGCTTGGAGATGCATGAGTTAGGGCAAACCCGAAACTGATGGAAAGTGTTTCCCGAAGTGCCAGTCCCATCGCTCCCATAAGCCCCGATCCCGACACACACTACCGCCGCTTCTCCTGCTGCAGACCTAGCAATTTGTGGAGACGTAGAGGGATTTCCATTCTCTATCCTGGATCTTGTTTGACAATGTGCCAGTGTTCTCCTCATTCGTGTTGATTTCTGTAGAGCCGCAAATCTGTTTTGCGTGAACTCACCTGCCGACCAAGAACTGTTTTGGAGCATCTTGATTGAGTGCTGACTAAATCTCACTCAGGTATACTCTTTTTTTTATGTTATGCAAACTTCTTGATCAATGTTCATCGCAAAATCCAAGTTTCTCTTTAGAGTTTTCTTAAACTTTATTCCGCTGCACACATTTGATGTGCTGTTTGGAAAAACTCTACAATATCTCCAGTGCTCATGCCGTGTCTTCCTCCCCTACTGAGTGGATCATCGAATCGTGAGCGATGGATCACATGACTGACTCTGCCTCGGGTTTTACCTCCTATACTCCTCTCTCGTGGCGTGATGAGGTCATTGCTGCTAATGGTTCCCTTTCTTCTATTGCTGGCAAAGGAACCGTTGCATATTCTCCCGATCTAACACTTTCTTCGGTTTTGTATGTTCCCTCATTTCCTCATAATCTTCTCTCCATAAGCTACTTAACTGCTTCTTTAAATTGCTCTGTGACCTTTTTCCCTGATGTTCGTGTGTTTCAGGATCTGGATACGAAGCAAACACTTGGCAGTAGTGGGAACGTTGACAGGCTGTACTTGCGAAACCAGTCGCTATCTCTTAGTGCACTTTCCACCACACAGGCTCCGACTTTACACGACATCTGGAGTTGGCATCTATGCCTGGGCCACCATTTTGCTTTATATCTTACCAAACTCTTTCCTGCTTTCAGTTTTTTAATTAAGTCGTTTACTTGTGACGTATGTGAACGCTCAAAATATGTTCGTCATAGTATCGTTTATGTTTCTTTTCCTAGTTCCTGTCTGTTTCATGTTATACATTCTGATGTTTGGGGTCCGTCCCCGATGTTGTCTTTATCTGACTATAAATGGTTTGTTACATTTATTGATTGTCATTTTTATGCTACTTGGTTTATTTGTTAAAAAGAAAGTGTGATGTGCTTACTTGCTTTCAGTACTTTCATAAAATGGTTGCGACTCAATTCAATGACACAATTCGTGTGCTTCGTAATGTTAATGGTGGAGAATATGATGATCAGAGAGCAATCAATGCTTATCTTTCTAAACATGACATTATTCACCAAACCACATGTGTTCACACTTCTGCTCAAAATGGAGTTGTCGAATGAAAAAAATAAGCACTTACTGGAGGTTTCTCGGTGTTTGTTAATTGACACACACCTTCCCAAATCCTATTGGGGTGATGCGGTTTTGACTGCTGCTCATCTCATTAATTGTCTCCCGTCTCGCTCTATTTTCTATGATACACCCCTCTCCTATTTAGCCAAGAACTACATTGTCCGCACATCTCACATCGCTCCTTGCATCTTTGACTCCGTATGCTTTGTTCATGTTCATACCCCACATCGCGATAAACTGCATGCTCGCTCCCTTCGCTGTGTTTTTGTTGGCTACTCTCTTATCACCAAAGGTTATAGGTGTTATTACCCTCCTACTCGTTGCTACTACCGCACTGTTAATTTTACTTTTCGTGAGGTGGAGTCCTATTTTGGTCATCGCCAGGGGGAGACAAGTGGTAACAGTGACGGGACCATCGTCTCTCCTCTCCCGATTGTCGCTTCTCTCCCGGTTTTTGCTTCTCCTCATATCCCCATCCTCCGGTTCCTAGTTCACCCAGTACTGCGTCTATTCCTACCACCTCTATTTCTCATATATTATTTAAATACTCTCGTAGACCTCGGGCTGCTGAGCAAGTACTGACTGTGGATATTCCATTGGTGCCTGTCTCCGCTCCAGATTCAGATGATGACCTCCATATTCCCCTTGCTCTCCTTAAAGGTAAAACTGGTTGTTCCACCGGTGCCAGTGCCTGTCTTCGCTCCAAATTCAGATGATGACCTCCATGTTCCTCCTGCCTCGCCTTAATGGTAAAACTGGTGACACCAAACACCTCATTGCCTACTACATTTATTACACTCACCTCTCTCAAGCTCTCAAAGCTTTCATCTCATCACTTTCATCTATTGTGATTCCTAAGACCTAGCAGGAGGCTCTTCAGATACCTGAGTGGAAACAGGCTATGAAAGAAGAGTTGTGTGCCTTAAAAAAATGGTACATGATGGCTTGCATGACTTTCATCTGGGAAGCGAACGGTTGGATCACACTGGATCTTCTCTGTCAAACAGAATTAAGATCGGGTGGTGAGTGGTATAAAGCACGCTTGGTCGCTCAAGGGTATATCTAGACCCAAGGAATTGACTACCGAGAAACCTTTTCCCTTGTTGCAAAGATGAATTAAATTCGGGCGATCGCCTCATGTGCTGCTTGTTGTGGATGGGAGTTACAACAACTTGATGTCAAAATGCGTTCTTGCATGGTGATCTGGAAGAAGTCTACATGACTATCCCTCCTGGCTTTATCATAGAAGGGTCCAGTGGAAAGGCCTATCGTCTGCAAAAATTCCTATATGGCCTGAAGCAGTCCCCTAGAGCTTGGTTTGGACTGTTTAACAAGACCATGCTTCAACTAGGCTATACTCAAGGATAGGCGGATCATACTATCTTTATCAAGAGGAGAGAAGCTCAGGTATCGATTCTTATTGTGTACGTAGATGACATCATCATTACAGGAGATGATCTGGAGGAGATCGTTCACTTGAAAGAACAATTGGGCAAAGAATTTGAATTCAAGGATCTGGGGAAGTTGAAATATTGCATAGGAATTGAAGTAGCGTGTCTTATTGAGAGATCTTCATCTCTCAGAGAAAGTATACCTTTGAACTTCTGCAGGAAACTGGGATGCTCGGGTGTGCTCCTATGCATACATTTATTGAGGTTAATCAAAAGATTGATGTTGATACAAGTGAAGAGAAAGTGGATGTTTCAAGGTACCAACGATTGGTTGGCAGACTCATGCATTTATCTCATACTCGCCCTGAGTTTGCGTACGTCGTGGGTGTCCTAAGTCATGCACTCTCCCACAGCTCACCATCAACAAGTAGCGTATCGGGTACTACGATAGCTCAAGAAGTCTCCAAGACGTGAGATTCTGTTCTCTGCAAACCGACCTGTGGAAATTGAAGTGTTTACAGATGCCGATTGGGCCACTAGTCATGAAGATAGAAAGTCTACTACCAGGTTTTGTTCATTTGTGGGCGGAAACCTTGTTTCATGGAAGAGCAAGAAACAGAATATTGTGGCTCGCTCAAGTGCTGAAGCAGAATATGTTGGATGTTGGATGAAAAACTCTCATCTCCAAATGAGGAGAGGAATCAAATATATAGACAAATCATTATTACAAGCTAAATACAGACCATACAGACCAATATACAGATAATAACAATAATAACGCCAATACTCCCCTCAAGGTGGAGCAAAGATGTCAATCATGCCCAGCTTGGAAGATAGCAAATCTGAACGCGTAGGACCAAGGGCCTTAGTGAAGGCATCAGCAAGTTGGTCGACCGAAGGAACATAGGTCGGAAGGACAGTCCCAGTACGAACGTGGTCACGAAGAAAATGAACATCCATTTCGATATGCTTGGTACGCTCATGAAGCACTGAATCCTGAGTGAGAAGGAGAGCTGACTTATTGTCACAGTAGAGAGTCGAGCCAGTGGTCAGAGATAGACCAAGTTCAGTCAGCAGCGATCGCAACCAGATTAACTCAGTGACACCGTGTGCCATGGCCCGGTATTCGGACTCAGCGGACGAGCGTGATACAATGTGTTGTTTCTTACTCCGCCATGAAACAAGATGATCCCCATGAAACACACAGAGGCCGGTAGTAGAGCGCCGATCAGTCAAAGAACCGGCAAAATCAGCATCAGTGAAGCAGGAGAGACTGGAAACACTGTCAGCCCGATAGAATAGACCAAGTCCCGGGGCATGCTTGAGATAGCGAAGAACACGTCGAGCGGCCTCAAGATGAGCAGTCGTAGGAGAATGCATAAACTGACTCAGAACACCTACTGAGAAGCTGATGTCTGGCCTCGTATTTGTCAAGTATATCAGGCGGCCAACCAGACGCTGGTACTGAGAAGGGTCTGATAGAGGATCACCAGATTCCGCATGAAGACGATGATTGGTATCCATAGGCGTACGCGCAGGACGACATCCCAGGAGACCAGAATCCCGGAGGAGATCTAAGGTGTACTTTCGCTGGGATATGGAGATGCCCTGTCGGGAGCGAGCCACTTCAATCCCAAGGAAATAACGGAGAGATCCAAGATCTTTCACCTCAAAGGCGGCCCGGAGAGTAGCTTTCACCTCAGAAATACCGGCAGAGTCATCCCCAGTAAGAATAATGTCGTCAACATAGACCAGGACAATGGCACGACGACCATCTGTCGCGGCGCGAACAAAGCAAGTGTGATCTGCGTGACACTGAGTGAAGCCTATCTGAAGGATAACAGTGCTGAACCGGTCAAACCAGGCACGCGGAGATTGCTTCAGGCCGTACAGGGATTTGTGCAGACGACAAACCCTGCCCGAATACTCCCCCTTAAGGGCAAATCCCGGTGGAGGAGCCATATAAACATCTTCCTGTAAGGTGCCATGAAGAAAAGCATTCTTGACGTCGAGCTGGTAGAGAGGCCATGCCCGAGAGGCGGCAAGAGAGAGCAGAAGACGAACACTAGTCAGCTTGGCCACGGGAGCAAACGTGGCACCAAACTCATCCGGAGCCTGAGTAAACCCCTTAGCCACCAAACGAGCCTTGTAGCGGTCAATTGAACCATCAGCACCATATTTCACAGTATAGACCCATTTGCACCCAACGGTGCGTTTCCCAGGAGGTAGAGGAACAAGGGACCACGTCCCGGTATGACGAAGAGCAGACATCTCCTCCTCCATGGCCCGAACCCACCGCGAGTCAAGGAGAGCCTCAGCAGGCGAAGCAGGAATTCGAACCGAATCAGCAGCGGCCACAAAAACCTGGTAAGAAGGAGAGAACTGCTGGTAGGAAACAACACTAGCCAGCGGGTGCTTAGTAACAGAGGAGTGAACACAAGCACGTTGGCCCTTGCGCAAGGCAATGGGCAAGTCATCAGAAGTAGTAGAGGGAGAAGGCTCAAGAGAAGTACCTGCAACCAGAAGGAGCAATGGATCCGGAACTGAGGGAGAAATGGGAGTAACAGCTGGTGTGGGCGCGCTGCGGCGAGTGTAAGTAAGTAGAACGGGTGGAGACGATGGAGGGGAGACGGTGGGGACGACCGGGACAGGTTGGACAATAGTAGGAAGGTCCGGGGTAGTCGAGGAAGAGACAAAGAAGGGTACTTCCTCGTGAAACGTTACATCACGAGAGTGAATGATACGACGGGAACGGGGATCAAAACAGCGATACCCCTTAGTGGTAGTCGAGTAGCCGAGAAAGAGGCAACGGACAGCCCGATCGTCGAGTTTTGTCCGGGAAGGACGCCGATCCTGGACAAAACACACACAGCCAAAGACCCGAAGAGGGATGGGAAAAACAGAGGCGGAAGGGTGGAGAAGACTATAGGGAGCAATGCCGCCAAGAGGGCGGGACGGAGTTCGATTGATAAGAAAGGCCGCGGTAAGAAGAGCAGCACTCCAGTAGGACTTAGGAACATGCATGCCCCGAAGAAGGCATCGAACAGTGTCCAACAGGTGACGGTTTTTGCGTTCGGCCACGCCATTTTGCTCGGGGGTGGCCGGACACGAAAACTGATGGAGGGTGCCTTCCGAGCAAAGAAACTCGTCAAAGGAGCGGGAGGTGTATTCACCGCCACTGTCAGAGCGAAGAATGTGAACAGACTTGCCATGTTGTGTCTGTATCATAGCCGTAAAGTGAGTGTAAACAGATAGAACGTCAGACTTACGTTTCAGAAGGTAAACCCATAAACAGCGAGAATAGTCATCAATGAAAGTGACAAAATATGAGAATCCATCAAAAGAAACAATAGGGGCCGGACCCCAAACATCAGAATGTATCAACTCAAAACAAGAAGTAGCACGACTAGTAGAAGATACATAGGTACTGCGAGTGTGTTTTGACAATTCGCAGACATCACAATAAAAAGGAAAAGAAAAAGGTACATCAGGACAAACAGATAACATCCGAGGGGGGCTAGCATGACCGAGGCGGGCATGCCAAAGCAAACTCGATGGCGAAGCAAGAACAGCAGTGGTGGTGGTAGCAGCAGTAGGTGGAGGCAGCACCAGATGGTACATCCCATTCTTCTCAATCCCCGTACCAAAAGTCCTCCTGGATTGCAGGTCCTGAAAAACACAATGATCAGAGTAGAAAGTGACTGAGCAATTCAAAGCACGAGTAATGCTACTAACAGATAAAAGGTTGAGAGCCATGTGAGGTACATGAAGAACGGAGTCAAGAGAAAGAGAGGAAGAGAGAGAGACAGTGCCCTGGCTGAGGACATGAGTAAACGAGCCATCAGCAAGGCGCACATCCCGGTGTGAGCAAGGGGCAACCTGGCGCAGGAGGGAAGACGTACCAGTCATATGGTCGGTGGCACCAGAATCAATCACCCAGGGTGACGAACCCTGATCAACCATGGTCGCAGTGCAAGCAAACGGAGTACCTGAGGATGAAGACCGAGGAGAGGCAGAGGTAGTAGTGGAGGACTGAGATTGCTGGAACTGCTGAAACTGGGCCAATAGGTGACTGAAATCCGACGCAGTGATTCCGGAGGGATGCTCGACGGTATCAACAGACTCGGCAGCAGCAACGGTAGAGCGCGGAGCAGCACCAGACGAAGTACGATCAGAACCCCGAAGGTGTGGGTAGAGCTGATAACAACGGCTCCGGTCATGATAGAGACGCCCACAATGAGAGCAAGGGCCAGGCGGACCTGTAGAGCCACGGCCACCGGAGGAGCCACGTCCCCCAGACTGAGGAGATGACCCGCGACCACCACGGCTCCGGGAGGCAGAAGTGGGAGGACGAGAGGAAGCTGCAAGAGCCATCTGCTCAGTAGGGAGCGAGGAAGTAGTACGCGCGCCGGAGAGGCATGATTGACGCAGCAGGCGTTTTTCATGCTCAGAGATAATGGAGTAGGCCTCAAGCAGGTCGGGCAAGGGAGACATGCCCACAATCTGAGCACGTGTGGACTCAAACTCGGGGCGAAGACCCATCAAGAACTGGTAGGTCTCCCGACGCTGTCGCTGTTGTCGGATAAGGGTGACATCCTCTGGAGATTTCAGGGCACTAAGCGGCTCCAGATCGTTGAGTTCCAGAAAACGATCCTGGAGGTAGGTAAAGTACTCCTGAACAGACCGCTCCCCCTGAGTGGCGGAAGCAATATCCTGAAAGACACCAAAAATCTGGGCGTCAACACGAGTATGCCCGAAGGTGCGCTGAAGAGCAGACCAAAGTTCGGTGATGTCTTCAAATCGCATGAACTGGCCGAAGATACGAGGTTCCATCGAGCACTGAATCCAGCCAAGAACCATGAATTTCTCCGTGGACCACTTGACCAAATCATCTTTCTTGTCATCAGGAGGCTTGGGAGGTCCTCCAGTCAACCAAGAAAGTTTGTTCCGGCCTGCAAGGGCCACCTTCATCGATGTAGCCCAAGAAGAATAGTTCCGCTCATCCAGAAGAATGCTAGTGATCCTCCTCGAGGAGGATTCGTAGGTGTCTGTAGAAGCCATAAATCAACAGGAGATCCCTCCCACAAAGGAGATCGAGGATCAAGAACAAAAGAAAATCAGCGGGAGAGGCCGATCGATGCGGCTGCGAGAGAGGCCGATCGATGCGGGCCGATCGATGCGGCTGAAGCAGACGAAGCCGATCGATGCAGGACGAGCGGGAGGAAGAGACGATCCACGGAAACCCGAGAACGGAGCCGATCGATGCAGGAAAGACCCGATCCAGTCGATCGATGCAGGAGAGACCCGATCCAGTCGATCGATGCAGGAGAGACGATCCACGGAGAAGCCGATCCAGTCGCCGGGAGATCGCGATCCAGTCGCGATAGGCCCGAGAGGCCGGGAGATCGCGATCGACGAGCGGGAGGAAGAGCGACCCCGGAGCGGAAACGAAAACCCTAGAATTGCTCAGATACCATGTTGGATGAAAAACTCTCATCTCCAAATGAGGAGAGGAATCAAATATATAGACAAATCATTATTACAAGCTAAATACAGACCATACAGACCAATATACAGATAATAACAATAATAACGCCAATAGAATATAGGGCTATGCCGCAATGAGTATGTGAGGGGTTGTGGTTGAAGATAATTCTCCAAGATATGGGTCTGCAGGTA
Source organism: Platanthera zijinensis (assembly GCA_039513925.1). Classification (NCBI taxonomy): domain Eukaryota; kingdom Viridiplantae; phylum Streptophyta; class Magnoliopsida; order Asparagales; family Orchidaceae; genus Platanthera; species Platanthera zijinensis. The sequence goes on along the minus strand of CM077095.1, from coordinate 76,888,710 downwards.
AACAAACCAGTTACTATTTACTCCGACAACAAAACTATCATCAGTATTGCTCACAATCCGGCTCAACATGATAGGACGAAGCATGTTGAAGTTGACAGACATTTCATTAAAGACCACATAGACAAGTGAAATATATGTACTTCGTTCGTGAATTCACATGACCAACTAGCCGACGTCTTCACCAATGGGTTAAGTTATGACAACTTCATAAACAATACAATCAATTTGAGAATGATCGATATATATTCCCAACTTGAGGGGGAGAGTTGAATATACGCGTCTTTGTTTTAGGTTTTATTTTTCACGCTTTTATTCCACGTGATATGTCACATGTGTTATGTCGTATATATATGTATGCTTAGTCCAATTTAGGGCAATGAAAGTATTTTTCTCCATCTATTCTACTCATTTGAGTAATTATGCATGATGCTTATGAATAAACTAACTGCAGTTACATAAGTTTATTTGTTGTATTTGTTGCATTGTGTTTTGTCTTATTATCTTTAATTCTTGCATATAATGATTTTAGTGTCTTAAATTATTTTTAAAGTTAATGGTAGTTAAATTTCATGTTCCCCTTATTAACTATATGTTTTATGGCTTGCTGAGCACATCCTGATTATGGATTCTAAATGGCGACCTAAAGGTGCCCTGAACTGATGTGTCCCTTGAGTGGAATACAGACTCACATATGAAAAATTTCATGTATGAAAATGTGGATCGTTGATGCGCATTCGACAAGTGCACCGATGTCGTAAGTAATGTAAAACGAGGAGCAGCTCCCCGAGTGTCGATCTCTCAAGTAACACAATATAGACTTCTTCGCTGTTTTAGAAAATAAATTGTAAAAGCGGAAATATAGTAAAGCGTTGGATTGGTTGGTTTTGTCTAAAACTACAAACATTGAAAGAGAAAAGTGCTGGTCGCTGACTCCGTGGCGCAACACACAAACATGTGCGGGTCGCCTTCACCGCTTCACTCAATTTCGAATGTGATCAGGGTTGATGGAACCTCTTCCTTTACTTCCACCAAACTCTAACACAAAAAGCTTATAGCCACTCTCTCCAAGCTAGAGCATAAACAAACAAGATACCTCAAACACTCTGCATGAATACCAAATATATACTTTCAGGAAACTAAAAGTAATTGTATTTAAAGCTAATTTATGTACATCAAACATTATCATCAAAAGAAGATGTTCCTACCACAATTCTTAGGGGTGGAGGAGAAGATGATTAATACAAGTGAAGATCAAAGATTTGCCGTAGAAGTGAAAGGAGTCCACCGGGTTGTCAATCTGTGGCCTTCACAAGTTCGTCGTTTGCGTTCGGGTTCCCGGAGAGCTGTCACCACCTCCTACTTTGCCCGTCTTCTTGATTGTCTACTCCGTTCTCGTTTCCCTTAAGCTCAATCTTGCTTTGCAGAGAAGAGGATGGGAAAACCTTCACTTTGAAGTCCTTGATGAAGGAGGATCACTAGGAATGTAAACTCTACCTTAGAAAGGAGCTCTAGGTCAGAAATGGCGAGAAAACGAAGCCTAAGGCGTCTCTGGTGCAGAAGCCTGCACGTTGGAATCTTATATTAAAACATGGTGCATGGGCGTGCGACGCGAAGCGCACGCGCATGCGGAAAGTCAACGAAGTGAAATACATCGGGCGCCAAACTGCGCATGCGTGCTTACACACATGCGCGCACACACACACTTACACACGCGCGCCGCGCGCCTACGCACGCGCGATTACGCTCGCGCATTTACACGTGTGTGTTGAATAATGCACGCGCAAATTCGGATCACCCAAATCAGCGCTGGAAGCACAAAAATGACTGCTCATGCGCAATTGCACGTGCACGCACCGACGTGCAAAACTGCCTCACGTCCAAATTTAGAACAACACTTACCATCCAGTTTAGAGGAAAAGGAGACGCACACGCATGCCGAAATTCCGCACGGGCATGTCTGAGGAAAGTTTGACATAGCCTCCCCGGAATCGCACGAAATTCCACATCTATGAATACATTACACCCAACCAGTCCAAATATACCAAATCCATACAATAGAAGCTGAAACCATGCATAATCAGTACACTTATGGGCAAGGTTGTAGATGTCGAATGTCGAGGAAATGTCGGTTGGGTTTTTCATGTCAGTTTTTTATATATTAGGCGTATTTCATATATCAGGTTTTAATAATTAATTAATTATATATGTAATTAAATGTTGTTTCCTTATTCATGCTGCAATACTAATTATTTTACAACCCAATTAACTTCTAAATATTAAAAGCTATATGTAACATTTAACATACAATGCTTCAATGATAATTTTTTTGTAAAATTTGTAATTTTAAAAAACTTGCAACTATATATTATTTCTATAGCATCAAAATTTTAAAAATTATATTTCAAACATACTTTATTCTACATTACTTATAGAATCATTTATAGTTGGCAGAGAGGATATAATATGATCTTCATTTGATGAATCCTCTAGATCTGCTTTGTCCACCTCATATATTTTTTTCTTCCCTTTCTTTGATAACTAATTGCCACTTCTTTACTTATAGCTAGTCTTGGAGGTCTTCTTTCATCATGATCAGCGTCGACTATAATTCCAATTTGCGTAGGTCAACCCCTCTCCTAAAAAGACCGCATCATCGCCATATTCATTTTCATCTTTCTCAACATCCAATTATCATTCAAAGTATCCAACAAAGCATCTAAATAGTCTATTACCCAATTATCATTCAAAGTATTAGTACTAGTTTCAAAACAAAGCATCCAACATTTTATTTATCAAAAGACACAAAACAACAAGACAACTAGAAAATGAAGTTGGATATACATGCATCATCGATTGCAAAATGAATTTGGATAAATTACTACAAATATTGGTATTCCAAATTATTTGTTGACTAGCAAAACCATAAGTGATCCAAATTAAAATAACAAACCACCAAGCAAGGAGCAATGCAAACACCAATCCACGACCAACTGGCTATAACCCCCACCTACAGAATGACAACAGGGAAACAAGACAGCATGGCAGCAAGGAAGCAAAGCAACAAGTAGCAAAGCTACCTATTCTAATTCTTACAACCACCATGTTACAACAATCACAACCAACAAGCTATTCATCCAATAAGGCAGCATGAAGCATGGCAGTAGGGTAGCAGAGAAACCTATTCTAACAGCCACCATGCTACGACAACCACAACCAGCAAGACCGTCGACCAATAAGGCTGCAGAGAGCAAGGCAGCAGGGCATCATGGTAGCAAGACAACAACAACCAACAAGGCAACCACTACTAGCAATCCAACCACAACCAGCATGGCAATCAACAAAGCATGAGAAAATGAAAAATACAGAGCGAGAGAATAAGAGGGAGAGGTAGGGAGAAGAATGCACCAACCAAGAGAGTGAGAACCAACAGATAGAGTCGAGAGACCGCGAGATTGAGAGCACCAACTTGACAATTTAGAGCACCAGTGAGAAGAGAGAACAAGCAGAGCGAGAGCACCAGCCGAGGGAATCGAGAGCACCAGCCGAGGGAATCGAGAGCACCAGCCGAGGGAATCGAGAGCACCATGGAGAACAACCAACGAGCACTAGGGAGAACAACCAACAGGGAGAATAATGAACCTGATAAAACAACCAACGAGCTAGAGTGCCGAGAGCGCGCGAGAGAGAACAACCAGCGAGCGTGAAGAGTTGAGGGAGAGCACCAGTAAAAAGTGCGAGGGAGAGCTTGGGCAGGAGCGACGCGTAATGAAATGAACTGCGAATGGGAGAGTTAAAGGAATCATCTGCCCGCAAAATTAATAAATAAATAATGTTTTTTAGCATTTTTTTGGACTGATATATCATTCTATTTTTTCCAAAACGTTACAACCAAAAAATAAAATATTTACGCATCGTTTTAGCTCCCAAACCTTTATGTCGACCAACATGACATTGAGAAATTACTAATAAAAGTAGGGTGGAAAACAGGTAAAAATCACACTTATTAGTCGTCGACCCCATGTTTGGGCTCATATGGGCTGTTTGGGGCTCATATGGACTGCTTGACATTTATGTTTGTTGGTGTGCATCCATCAATCATGAGGGAAATACTTCTCATGTTCTCTTTTGAATTAATCTATAGGTTGTTACATTCATCACGGTATATCATCCACTTGAGGCCAATAGTCTGAGACTTATTACGGGTATTGAACTTTTACATTTAGCCTAGTTGCATTTAACATCTTTGATTAATTTTGTTCGTGCTTTAAGATGTTCATTTTTCTTGCCTCTCCAAAAAGCCCAGTCGGCCCGGCCCGAGACCGCGTTTTTGCCACCCTAGCTCGGGCTTGGGCCTGGCTTTAGTCGGCCTCAGGCACCAGCTTCGTTAGGGGGTCTGCTCAGGCCCCCAAGGCCGGGCCAGGCCGGGCCCAACCTTTTATCTATTTAAATTTTTTATTTTCTTTTGGCGAAAACCCCAAATAAATTCCAAACCTTTGCGGAATTGTGGGCCATTTGAAATCAATCCCCGAAGTTTAAAAAGATTGAAATTGGCCCTAACATTTGATAGTTATTCTAAATAGGTCTCATTTAACTTTTCCATCCACAAAAGTAATATAAAATGGCGAGCCAGATGTTTAATTTCCAGCCACAAAAGCACATAAATCATCAAATTAAATTAGTTAAAGACAAAATAATTCAATAATCAATTAAAATTCTTCAGAAAACAAAGCTCTAGTCGACATTGGCTGTACTCCAGTCGATATTGACTAGAGCGCTAGTCGATCTGTAATTTAGCCATTTTGCCTTTTTTAAAAAAAATTTAATTAAAAAAAAATTTATACAATAAATGAAATGAATTTTGATCGACCAGAAAAAATTATTTTTATTAATATTTAAAAAAGATAAATGACACTTTTACATCAAAATTTTAAAAACTAAATGTACAAAAATAAAAATTTATTATTATTATTGCGTGCGACTTAACAAAAACTAAATGAAATGAATTTTTTTTTTCAAAAATCACTAACTTAACAAAATACATAATTTATCGGGTGCGACTTGCGAATGTGTGACGTGCTTAATTTTCTCTTAAATTTATTGCTTTCATCTTGTCTTATACATCCGACGAGCTATTCTCTAACGATGAAATGTGCTGCTTGCTCTTCATAGCATCGAAGTGGTCCTTATAGCATATATAAATTTCCAGTGATTCTTCGTTGAGGAGACTTCTCTGTTCGTTCAAAACCCTGCCACTAAGAGAAAGAGCAGACTCAGAATCTACCGTACTAGTTTGGATTGTTAGTTAATCATGAGTCACATAAGCCATAATAAGATATGCATTAACTTTACTTATCCACCATTTTAAAAAATCAATGTTTTCAATCTCCTCCGTACTCATAAAAGTTCATAATTGTATTTTAGTATACAATCCTAATTCATTTAAATCATTAGAATTAGATGTGCAGACTTATTTCCTTGAAGTTAATTTTAAAAGTTATTTTTAAATTTTTTTTTTTAAAATATCTTTTGATCTGAATTGCGATATTTTTTTCTCGGGGCCGCTAGCTGTATAAATTATCGTAATAATTATTACATTCGGTAAAAATGAAATTGAATTTTGAAATACTATCGTCATCAAAATCCGCGAAAGTTTTATTTAAGTTTAAATTAGTATTTATTATTTCTATCATATTTTCTACGACGTCTATGTTGTATAGATGATTTAAAGAGACGACGCATAAAAATATGACATACATTTCTCTATAATAATTTAAATTTTTTTGCTTCTATTATTTCAATTAAAGAATGACACCTTTTGTGGTTCTTATAATAGTTTAAATTTTGTGCGATATATACAAATTTTTTTTTTTACTAGATGGCTAGTCAGATAATACAAGACAGATAAAAAATCTATCGCGCTATAAAAACCTTTTAATAAATCCATATAATTTTTCTAATACGTTTTAATCGTGATTGTTCAAATGATGAATTTTTAACATAGTATAATATTGCATAAGAAGTGGTTTTTGTTGCAATGCTTTTTTTAATATTTTATATGTTGAGTTTCATCTAATAGACATCAAATAGAGGTTTCTAATATTTTTGACCATAGACGTTTACAATTTTTTTAAAATCTTATCTTCATTATCTAAAACTTTAAATTAATTTTTGCATAAGGTGAATTTTATTAATATGGGGTTTCATATAAGATAAACTATCTTGTACCACTAAATTTAAAACGTTGCAAATACATTGAGTATGAAAAAACACACCGTTTAATATTGGTTTTGAATTGCGTTTTAACAACTCAATTGTGACGGGATTATTAGTGGCATCATCGAAAAAAAGGCTCATAATTTTTTTTAATTTTAAATTCTGGGATACATTTAATAATTTTTTGATATATTGCTTGACCTGTGTGTGAGACTTTGAAACATTCAAAATATATTATATGTTTATTTAGATCCTATAAAACGGGATTGACTCAATGATAAGTGGTACAAATATACGATTGTTCTAATTTTATGCTAATAGTACAAACACCGTTCGTTAAACTCACACGTCCTTCAGAAATTTTCAAAGTAATTTAGTTTTGCTTCCAAATTAAATTTGAGGTTGTCACGCCTAAGTGAAGATCTACTGACTTGTTGATATTTTGGTTGAAGCCCTTTGTGTATGTATTCAGTTTCCTCCTCGTTGTCGTAGTGACTGAATGACAATTTACGTCTGATGACGTTCTTCACCTGCAGCTCCAATTGCCCAAATTGATTATATATCCAGATTTACCCTACTTTCGATATTTGTGTCTGACTGGACACGGGAGCTTGTTTCAAAATGCAAGGCTTGATGTGTCTTGCTAGTGTCGAGTTTTCGTTGAGGTGCAGCAACTTCAAACATAATTTGCACTTTGCCTTGTATTCGGCGCCAACTTTAATTTGATCGAAATGCTCGAATACTGGCGTCGTACCCTTGTGCTCCACCACCTCATATGCAGTTGAAGTAGACGATGTTGGCGTCGAGGATGACGATGCAATTTTAAACGAATGTGTGTGAGAGAGTTAGAGAGAGAGGGAGATTGATGGAGAAAGAGAGAATGAGTGATAGTTGGAGAGAGAGTGAAGAGAAATAAGCCTAGGGCCTAAGATGCCAACTAGGCCCTAGGTTAGGTACTGGTTGACTGCCAAAATGCAGCGAACTAGTATAGGCATGACAGCGCTTCCATGCAGTAAACAACCTTAGAGTCGTTGATCCAACACCTCTAAGAGTCGTTGGGTTTTCCACATGGGTCGTGCTTTGTCTGGTTCCGGGCTTGTCCCGGGATAGAAAATCGGGCTTTGTCCTGCCCGGGCACCGAGACGGGCAAATATCCTATATGGGGGCCCTGTAAGGCCCCCAAACTCGGCATGGGCCTGGGGCGTGCTAGCCCGGTACCAGGCCTAGCCGGCCTTTTTCTAGGCCCGATTATTTTTGACACTAATACTCTGACTTGAATATCAAATTACGTTAATTAAATTGACATTTCATATTTATCTAAATGCTACATGTAACTTGATTTCATATGTATATTGTTTTCATTTATTAAATTGTTAACGTGCATTTAGACAAAATGCAAGTACTTCTATTTTACATGATTTTCTGGAGTGAACTAGGCAGTGAAATTATAATCAGTGATATGTCTAGTCAATAGAAGTCAAATTTTTTACATCGGGGTTGTGACGTTCATAGACGCGAGGTCATGATTTTTTGAATTGAATTAAAAATTGTCAAACTCCTCTGATTACTCTCTAAAATCCCTTTAAGTATGGCTTGGATTTTCCTTAAATTTAAATGAAATCCTTTCCTAAGTTTAGAGAAGTGAAAAATTGATTCAAAAATTAACAAGGTAAAAGGTCTCACTTTGCCCTACTCTGACTGGGCCAAAACAAAGGGCGGGCAAAACACTGATTATTTTCTAACTTATGTGGGATCGCTTGAAAAAGATCCCCTGCTTGTAAAGTTAAAATGAGACAATGAATAAAGGAACTGAAAGGTTTACCACTAATTTAATGGAAAGTCACAGAGAGAACTTGCGGCCTTCTAAAATAGATGCCAGTAACTTGGTTGCATGAGGAGGATGTGAACGGTCTTGTTGTATCAAACTGTTGACGAATTTCTCTGATTTACTAGGAGAAATCTGAAATGAGCACAAACAATGAGGAGCACCGTAGGAGAAATCTGGAATTTGCAACATTGGTAAGGGGAAACGACAAATATACTATTGTTGCCGGAAGGGGGAAAAGTCTGGGTCTCTACATCATAAGAACGAACAACATAAATTGATGATCCCTGATCGATCAGGCCTTAGGAATGATGAAGGAATATTGAATGGTTACAATAATCGATGTTGAAGGTCAACTAGATACAAGGATCAACCATCCGACTAAGGTTCATCGCTCTGTTAACGACCGAACTTGAGGAAGAGGAAGGATCTGCGACTATTAGGGTAAGGAAGAAGAGCAGCCTGTGGTCTACAAATGATGCTGAAGAGGCTCTGGCCATCTTATCAGAAGAAGAGGCGCCAAATACTTACCAAATCACTGGGGAGGGTCGGCTTAAACGTGGTACATAAGGAGTCACCGCGCCTTATTGAGTCGCAAGGCCTTATCGAGTCGCATGGAATAGTCGTTGTAGGAGAAGGATCGATTGAGCCCTAGTCGGGTCAATCTCCTATTCACAGTGCTTATTTTCTCCAAACTATGATAGAGGGAGAGTTGTGTGCCATAGTCAACTTCGTTTGGCTTGCGAATGAGGAGAGCCTGTGACCATGTTTCTTAAAAGAGGATAATGAGCTCATCGTGCATAACTGAGGACTCACCCACGCCAACTTACTTCCTAAGAGGAGCCGGTTTCCTAAGATGAAGCGTGGAATTGGGAAAATCTTAACTCCTTGCTCAATAGGAAGGGGCTGAATAAATTAATCGTTACAAACTATGTCACTGCACGTTAACCCTTAAATAAATGTGTTATGCCCTCGCAAATTTCTAACTTGCGTCAGAGATAAATGTCACGACCCGTCTCAACAAGATCAGAGTGCGCTTCGGGCGGGTCGTGATGCCACAGGCATGCAGAAAAAAAACCATGCCTGCTAAGGCGGGACCAGAAATCATACAACTAGTTTTTTTTTTAAAACAGCTATTTTTGAAAGAAACTTTAAAAGATTTTTAAATTAGTGCGGAAGCCATGCATTTCTTTTATAAAAACTAAGGCACAAGTAGTGCTAAGACTAAATGAATGCAATTAGTCACACAGGTAGAATATCATGAGTGAAATGAACTAGTACAATGTTTTTCCCTAAATAGTTGTCCACGATACAAGAGAAAATGTCTGATGATAACTAATACATAAACAGAAAAATCCCAACAGTACTGAAGCAAAATACATAGAACCTGCTGATACATTAGACAAAGAGAAACCTCCAAACAGAAGTTGTAGCTGGCGGAAGAAATCTCAGGAACCGGGCGGCGTAGTCACGAAACCTAAGGCAAATCCAAACAGAATGAAAAATGCCTCAGAACATGAAGTTACATAATGATTCAAGTCAATAGCTTACGCAAAAAGTAAGTAAAGAAAACTAGAGTTTAGTGAGCTAGTCTTACATGTAACAACCAGACAAGTAACCATGTCTAACAAGATTCTTTTACGTTAATAGCCTACTCCGGAGTTTAGCCTAGCTGCAATACCATAAGCGATCTATATTGAAGGGTGAATGTGTTGCCATTTGGTGTACAGGATTCCAGTGTATAAATTGATGCAAGGCTTATCAACGACGGTGCTTGCAATGATCGACTAATGGTTTCTGTTACCAGTTAGTCGGGAGCTCGATTCAAGGCGTCACACCAAAACAACACTCTTACCTCAATATTGGCATATGGTTGTGTATGATTTCAGGGATTCAAGATTTAATAATGGCAATTTATTATTTTGGCGATTTCAGTTTATACGGGTCTATTTTATTGCAACAAGTAAATTTCATGTTTGCAAGCGAGAGAGATTTCTCTACTTGCCTCAAGGTCAAGTCGAAAAAAGATTGCGACAGCTACGTGGCGCGAGCAAGGTTAGGAGCTCGAGTTAAACTTGTTCAGGATCCACAACGCATTTTAGGTTGAATTAACAAGAGTTTTGTACTTGCACATGCGTTGAATATTCGCATCACACCACAGGGGGTTGTAGAAATTTACCTCCCTCGAGAGTGAGGGGAGAAGTGGCTACCGCGTGAGATCGGGGATTTTGGCGGCGATTTGGAGGCGAAAATCCCAAGATTGGAGCGATCCCACCACCTAAACTGGACGAGCGGCACCGGAAACATAAACATAAACGAAATTAGTCGAATTCACGACAAACCCAAGTGAGACCGACGAAATTACGTCAATCGGAGGGCGGAAATCCTCCTAAAAAAATTAGGGCAAATAGAATATGATGGGTTGATGAAATTCCTTACCCAAGGAGACCCGATCTGGGCTCAGTAATCCACGAGGAGGGGTTTCGAGCGAAACCCTAGGAGTCCCTCACGAAATCCACCGGTTGGAACGAGTAGGAGTTAGCATTGTCGGAGAAGGAATGGTGTCCTTGCCCTCATTGGACGGAGAAGGAGGAGAGGAAGCAGCCGACAGCTGCCCTTACTGGCTGGCGACAGAGCTAGAGTGCAGTCGGCCAAGGGAGGTGGCTTGCAGGAATCGTCGGCCACGGGGAAGGAGCAGGAGGCGACGGGGAAGCCAGAGGAGGGGCGCTGGAGGCCTACCGGAGGAGGAGGAGGTGCTGGAGGCCGGGATCGGGCTGCCGGGGGACGCACGGAGCGGAATCGGGGCCGTCGGGTGTGAGCGAGGCGGAAGCGGGATTTTCCTGCGGATTTTCGTGCGGGATACGACATTGCGGGCTCGGGATTTTAATAAAGGGGGGGGGGGGGCGCGGGGGGGGGGGGGTAGGTTTAGACCGTTAGTTTTAGGTCTTTATTTATTTATTTATTTATTTATTTATTTATTTATTGTTTGTTACATTCTCCCCTACTTAGGAAGTTTCGTCCCGAAACTCATATAGGAATTCTTTGAATGGAACTAAAACAACAACATACAGAAGTTTGCAGATTAACGCATGACAGCTAACTATAAAGGATATTGAAATAACAAGGAAGACGTAGAGACGTACCAAGAATCAAGAGAAGAGTTGTGGATACTTGCTGCGCATGTCAGACTCGAGTTCCCAAGTGTACTCTTCAGACTTGCCATGCACCCAAAGTACCTTCACCATCGGAATGGTTCTCTTGCGAAGCTTGCGTTCTTGATATTCGACGATCTTCGAAGGCTCGATCGGATATGACAGATTGGCTTCAAGAATAACTGGAACTTCTTCAAGAACACGATTAGGATCGTGGATGTACTTCCGAAGCTGGCTGACATGAAAGACGTCATGAACACCGGCCAAAGAAGCAGGTAGCTCTAGACGATAGGCAGATCCTCCAACACGCTCTGAGATGACATACGGTCCCACGAACCTCGGGCTGAGCTTATGGTGGCGACCGAACCGTTTCACCCCAGGAGTAGGAGAAACCTTCAGAAACACCTGATCACCAACAGCGAACTCTAACGGACGGCGGCGTTGATTTGCATACTTTCTCTGCCTCTCAATGGCACGACTGAGCTGAAGTCGAGACTTCTTGGTAGCTTCTTCCATTTCCTGAAGTAACTCAGGGCCCAAAATCACCTTTTCACCGACTTCCGACCAGTAGAGCGGGGTCCTACAGCGACGCCCGTACAGTGCTTCGAAGGGGGCCATCTTGAGGCTCTCTTGATAGCTGTTGTTGTAGGCGAATTCAACCAAGGGTAGATGTTCATCCCAAGCTCCCTTGTAATCCAGAATATAGCACCGAAGCATGTCTTCAAGAATTTGATTGACTCTCTCGGTCTGGCCATCAGTCGTCGGGTGATAAGCGGTGCTTAGGTTAAGATCAGTGCCCAAAGCTTGCTGAAATCCCTTCCAGAAGTGTGATACAAACCTTGAGTCACGATTAGAAACGATTCGCAGAGGAATCCCATGGAGTCGAGCAATCTCTGCAACATAGATCCGAGCCATCTTCTCGGTGGAATGACCCTCCCTATACGGAATAAAATGGGCCACTTTAGTCAAGCGGTCCACAATAACCCAAATTGCATCATGTCCCCTCGGAGTGCGAGGCAATCCAGTGATGAAGTCCATAGAAACATCTTCCCACTTCCATTCAGGGATAGGCAAAGGCTGCAAAAGTCCACCAGGACGCTGACGCTGAGCTTTCACCTTCTGGCACGTCAGACATCGAGAGATGAAGCGTGCGATATGGTTCTTCATACCAGGCCACCACACGATCTGCTTCAGGTCATGATACATCTTGTTGTTGCCAGGATGAACAGATGAGCGGGACTCATGAGCTTCTCTGCAGATACTATCAAGTAATTCAGGGACATCAGGAATGCAGAGTCGACCTCGAAAACGAAGAACATCATCATCAGAGATGGAGAAATCCAGAAGAGTCCCAAGTTCAACTTGTTGGCGAATGCGCTGAAGTGCGGGATCAGATGGCTTTAAATCTTTCACCTGCTCTACCCATAACGGACCAGAAACCCCTTCATGACCCTCGGGTGCGATGGATATGTCCATCCGGTCGAGGTCATCAATCAGGGCTGCAAGGAAAGCTGACATGGGTGCACACGCGGCGACAGAAGCCTGCCGACTCAACGCATCTGCCACTGAATTGGCTTTACCAGGAACATATGCGAGTTGCAAGTCATAGTCCGAAACAAACTCGAGCCAACGTCTCTGACGAAGATTGAGGTCTTTCTGAACAAAAATGTACTTCAAGCTCTGATGGTCGGTGTAAAAGTGACATTTCACACCATAGAGATAATGTCGCCATAGTTTCAAGGCAAACACCACTGCAGCGAATTCCAGATCATGGGTGGGATAATTGCGCTCATGAATTTTCAGCTGCCTCGACCCGTAAGCAATAACACGATCATCTTGCATCAGCACGCAGCCCAAACCAACTCCAGAAGCATCAGTGTAGACTGAAAAGTCCAACCGATCTGACGGAAGAGCTAACACTGGCGCAGAACATAGTCGTTGCTTTAGCTCAGAAAAGGCCTGCTCACACTGATCCGTCCACTCAAACCTTGCATGCTTTTGAGTTAGCCTTGTCAGGGGAGCGGCAAGGGACGAGAAACCCTTGACGAAGCGCCGGTAATAACCAGCCAACCCAAGGAAACTACGGATCTCGGTAGGAGTAGAAGGTCGTTTCCAGTCCATCACTGCGGAGACTTTGGCGGGGTCAACGGATAGCCCATCCCCTGAAATGACATGCCCCAAGAAGGCAACACGATCCAGCCAGAACTCGCATTTTGCCAGTTTGGCGTAGAGTTGATGCTGGCGTAGGGTAGAGAGGACGAGTCTAAGGTGAACTGCATGCTCTTCACGAGTTTTGGAGTAGACCAAAATATCATCTATGAAGACGATGACGAATTTGTCTAGAAACTCACAGAATGCACGGTTCATCATATCCATGAAACCAGATGGGGCGTTAGTCAACCCAAAAGACATCACTAAGAATTCAAAATGTCCATATCGAGTTCGAAAGGCTGTCTTGGGGATGTCAGATTCCTTAATCTTTAGTTGATGGTAACCCGTCCTGAGATCTATTTTGGAAAACACAGAACTGCCTTTGAGCTGATCAAAGAGGTCATCGACGCGTGGGAGGGGATACTTATTCTTGATGGTGACCTTATTCAGCTCCCGATAGTCGATACACAGCCTCAGGGAACCATCCTTCTTCTTTACGAAGAGGACGGGGGCTCCCCAAGGAGACGAGCTGGGACGAATGTATCCATGCTCGAGCATCTCATCCAACTGCAATTTGAGTTCTTCCAACTCGCGCGGTGCCATACGGTATGGAGCTTTAGATATGGGGCGCGTTCCAGGCTCCACATCAATAGAGAACTCTACATCACGATCGGGAGGCATCTCAGGCAACTCGGTGGGGAACACGTCGGGGAACTCGGAAGCAATCGGGATAGACTCAAGTTGCGGTATGATAACATCCGAATGTGAAGCATACACAAAATAAGCAGAACAACCCTGACTAAGAAGGCGAGCGGCGCGCACAGCACGAATTACCTTCAGGTGGCTGCGGGTCTGAACATGAACACTGTAGTCCTTGCCGCGAATGCTGAGATTGACCCTCTTTGCCACACAGTCCAGCTTAACTCGATACACGACCAACCAATTCATCCCCAAGATTACGTCAAATTCTGACATCTCCAGAACTATGAGATCGGCGAAAACTTGCAATTCTCCAAGCAGGATCGGGCAATTGAGAATGCCGCTGGTGGAGAGATGCATATGACCGGGTACAGAAACCTCGAAAGGGACCTCAAGTGTCGAAGTAGGCCAATTATAAAGGTCCACGATATGGCGTGCTATAAAAGAGTGAGATGCTCCGGAATCGAAAAGGATTTGCATCCACTTATTCTTGACCCTAAAATTCCCTAGAATTAAACATCATAAACACATTTCAAGATTATCCATACTAAAGGTAGGTAATTAAAGGATGTAGAAAATTAAAACTCTACTTAGAACATACCGGAGATGACGGAGGTAGATGCGAGCGCCTCGCCCTGAGTGGTGACGTTCAGCACAGCCTTTCCCCTGTCCTGGGCTCCGGGGACAACCTGCAGTGGCTGAGCGGGAATCGGGCTTTCCCTCATAGGACAGTCTAGCTTGAGGTGTCCAACCTGCCCGCACTTGAAACAGGCCTTCTGCCTACGACGGCAGTCCTTCAGCTGGTGGCCCGGCTTCTTGCAGTACGCACAGACGGTGGAAGCAGAGGCAAGCGTCATCTGAGGCAACGGGGCATGAATTTCCTTCTTTTGCTTCTTCAGGAGAGAACGACATACTTGGGCAACATGACCCACCTTGTGACAGAAGGCGCACACCTCCTTAGGCCCGGGACCTTGCTCCTGAGATGGAGCATTCTTGCGCTTGAGGTCGGATGTTGCGGCATTGCTGGTGCCATGCTGGATTTTCTTGGTAGATCGATCCAGCTCAATTGCTTCCACCTTCAAGGCGGCTCCCACGACCTCTGCGTAGGTGGTGGTGCCATGGGCTACCACATGCTGTTGGAAATCATGACGAAGTCCCTTTACGAAACGGCTGATCCTTTTGGCTTCATCTGGCACAAACTCCGCAGCAAGGAGGGACAGACGGGAGAATTCTCTCGCATACTCGGTCACTGTCCTGTCATACTGCTGAAGAGACAGGAACTTCTCAGCTAACTTGTCCCGCTCTACAGAAGCGAGGAAGTTTCCCATGAGAGCATCCTTGAACTGTCCCCAAGTCAAGGTGCTAGAATCGGGGAGGCTGCGGCGCTGAAGCCACCAAGTGTAAGCATCTTCGGTAAGCTGATAGGCCGCAAGGAGAACCTTTTGGACCTCGGGAACTGCAGCATACTCAAAGTGTTTCTCCATCTGGGAGACCCATTCAGTGATCACGAAGTAGTCACGGTCGCCACTGTAAGTAGGCGGATTTAGTCTCTTGAAAGCTAGAGTGTCTGCCATCGTTACGGGAGTAGTCGGACTTGGCACAAGCGGGGCCTCGAGGGTGCCAGTAGACAAGCCGGTTCCAGATCCGGGTGCAGGAGGGGTGGTGGTAACAGCCACTCCAGTCGTCCCAGCGCTGCCGGAACCAGAGGCTGGATCAGGAGTTTGGCGTTCCCCTTCCAGACGGGTGACACGCTCTAGAAGCTGTCTCAAAAGCTGGGTAGTTTCATCTCTAGGGGCCTCTCTTGCAGCAGGGGTAGCTTTCTTTCGCTGTGATCGCTTAGGAGCCATCTAAGAGAGACAAAAGAATTAAGGAAGAGAATGGTCAGGCTAAGCATAACAGATCAAGTCTACAGGTTCTAGCATTCTAACACTGTTGGATACATAAATCATGTAATAGTTACAGCATTTTCAGTGGACAACTCTAGGTGATAGCCATGTGAATGTAAATGCGACGATAAAATCGCGTGCGATAGCTTATGATTTTGAAATCTATGTGTGTACAATCGTCATCTGTTGCTCTTAGCTTAGCACTTGTGCAATGAGTTATGATGTGCATGCAATGTAATTATGCCTACAATGCATTCCTAAAAAAAATGTCCATGAATGGATACACAAGTCATGTTAAGCGCCCATATCACTTAACATGTCATGCGCATTATGATTCTAATGTCACGCACTTGAAAATATTAAAGCGCCCATACAATTCAATATTTGCAAGCGGTGTTTATCCTAGTGAAAAATTCATATGCATATAAATATTAAGTTTGCCCATACTCCCTTAACATTTGCATGCATACTACTCATGTTTATGAGTGAGTGTGTGCGTGTTTCAGCCTCGAACAACAGACAATGATAGAGTGAGTGAAGTAATGATGCATGTATAGATATAATAAAATTCAAAAATTTGTAATATTTTCAAAATACCCCTTTTTTTTTTAAACCTCCCTCTGATACCAACTGTCACGACCCGTCTCAACAAGATCAGAGTGCGCTTCGGGCGGGTCGTGATGCCACAGGCATGCAGAAAAAAAACCATGCCTGCTAAGGCGGGACCAGAAATTATACAACTAGTTTTTTTTAAAACAGCTATTTTTGAAAGAAACTTTAAAAGATTTTTAAATTAGTGCGGAAGCCATGCATTTCTTTTATAAAAACTAAGGCACAAGTAGTACTAAGACTAAATGAATGCAATTAGTCACACAGGTAGAATATCATGAGTGAAATGAACTAGTACAATGTTTTTCCCTAAATAGTTGTCCACGATACAAGAGAAAATGTCTGATGATAACTAATACATAAACAGAAAAATCCCAACAGTACTGAAGCAAAATACATAGAACCTGCTGATACATTAGACAAGGAGAAACCTCCAAACAGAAGTTGTAGCTGGCGGAAGAAATCTCAGGAACCGGATGGCGTAGTCACGAAACCTAAGGCAAATCCAAACAGAATGAAAAATGCCTCAGAACATGAAGTTACATAATGATTCAAGTCAATAGCTTACGCAAAAAGTAAGTAAAGAAAACTAGAGTTTAGTGAGCTAGTCTTACATGTAACAACCAGATAAATAACCATGTCTAACAAGATTCTTTTACGTTAATAGCCTACTCCGGAGTTTAGCCTAGCTGCAATACCATAAGCGATCTATATTGAAGGGTGAATGTGTTGCCATTTGGTGTACAGGATTCCAGTGTATAAATTGATGCAAGGCTTATCAACGACGGTGCTTGCAATGATCGACTAATGGTTTCTGTTACCAGTTAGTCGGGAGCTCGATTCAAGGCGTCACACCAAAACAACACTCTTACCTCAATATTGGCATATGGTTGTGTATGATTTCAGGGATTCAAGATTTAATAATGACAATTTATTATTTTGGCGATTCCAGTTTATACGGGTCTATTTTATTGCAACAAGTAAATTTCATGTTTGCAAGCGAGAGAGATTTCTCTACTTGCCTCAAGGTCAAGTCGAAAAAAGATTGCGACAGCTACGTGGCGCGAGCAAGGTTAGGAGCTCGAGTTAAACCTGTTCAGGATCCACAACGCATTTTAGGTTGAATTAACAAGAGTTTTGTACTTGCACATGCGTTGAATATTCGCATCACACCACAGGGGGGTTGTAGAAATTTACCTCCCTCGAGAGTGAGGGGAGAAGTGGCTACCGCGTGAGATCGGGGATTTTGGCGGCGATTTGGAGGCGAAAATCCCAAGATTGGAGCGATCCCACCACCTAGACTGGACGAGCGGCACCGGAAACATAAACATAAACGAAATTAGTCGAATTCACGACAAACCCAAGTGAGACCGACGAAATTACGTCAATCAGAGGGCGGAAATCCTCCTAAAAAAATTAGGGCAAATAGAATATGATGGGTTGATGAAATTCCTTACCCAAGGAGACCCGATCTGGGCTCAGTAATCCACGAGGAGGGGTTTCGAGCGAAACCCTAGGAGTCCCTCACGAAATCCACCGGTTGGAACGAGTAGGAGTTAGCATTGTCGGAGAAGGAATGGTGTCCTTGCCCTCATTGGACGGAGAAGGAGGAGAGGAAGCAGCCGACAGCTGCCCTTACTGGCTGGCGACGGATCTAGAGTGCAGTCGGCCAAGGGAGGTGGCTTGCAGGAATCGTCGGCCACGGGAAGGAGCAGGAGGCGACGGGGAAGCCAGAGGAGGGGCGCCGGAGGCCTACCGGAGGAGGAGGAGGCGCCGGAGGCCGGGATCGGGGCTGCCGGGGGACGCACGGAGCGGAATCGGGGCCGTCGGGTGTGAGCGAGGCGGAAGCGGGATTTTCCTGCGGATTTTCGTGCGGGATACGACATTGCGGGTTCGGGATTTTAATAAAGGGGGGGGGGGGGCGGTAGGTTTAGACCGTTAGTTTTTAGGTCTTTTTTTATTGTTTTTATTTATTTATTTATTTTTATTTATTTATGGTTTGTTACAATAAATCCCTACGGTAGTTTATTCTATAACTGACTACCAAGGGATAAAAACATTTGATTACCTTGAATGATAGTTGCGACTACGACTCAACCTTCATTTGACCCTTAATTAAAGATTTAAATTAAAACTTGAATTATCTGCTTATTACCACCCCCCCCCCCCCCCCCCCCCCCCCCCCCCCCCCTTCCATGTCGTGTCCTCCACTGTGAAGTTAATCGCATAAGCCTCCGTGAGTCCGATCCAATGCCATTGTTTTGATGGGGTTACTTTCTGCTTCAGGTGATAGGCTTCTGTGATTTGTTTTGATACTGAAATGAAAGCCCCAAAAGTGCATCCTTCATTGCCGCACCACCTTGACCAACCTGACATGTTCCTACTCATAAGTGAACAACTTCATTTAATGTGTTGCCAATTTGCAGCTTTTGTAATAGGATGTATGTTATATGATGTATCAAGTCACTTATTTACCTATGGATGCAAATGTGAACCTATCCTCTATTATCTCTAACTCAGACCCATTTCTACCCGATTCATATTACTATTGAAGATTAGTTGGTATGCAGATTTATTTAATTGTCATGCATCCAGACATTTCCTTCGTTGCCAGTGTTGTTAGTCAATTCGTACGCACTCTAATGGTCTCCCATCTACATGCAATTGAGTGTATTCCCATGTTATGCCTAATCCATTTATGATCATGGATCTGCTAGAGGCATATGTATGTACTTTGGCAGCAACTTCATCAAGTGGATGAGTAAGAAGAAATTAGTTGTTGCTCGTTCTACAATTGAGGCCGAATATTACTTAACGGACCCTGCATTTTCTGACCTTACTTGTTTATGAGCCTCTCAGTCGATCTTGGTATCTCTGTTTCTCGATATTGTTTGTTTAGATGTTGTGAACCAAGTCTTTCATGAGTGTTTGAAGCACATTGAAATTGAGAATTACTTTATCAGGGATAAGATCAAGCTTCAAAATCTCCCTTCAACATGCTTATGTATCTTCCTAATATGGATTTCCTCACTATTTCATACGCCCATTGTATCTTCGATTTCTTTTTAAGTTTGGCTTGTAAGACTTGTATGCTCTAGCTTGCTTGGGAGCATAAATAGTAAATAATATTGTTTATTCTTTATTATGGTTTTTTCTGGTTTATTACCACTTTTTCAAGTCTTTAGGGAAAGGTTGTCAGGATCGAGATCCTAGTTGGGATCGTTTTGAGGTTGGATCAGATTGGATCGTAGGATCAGATCGAGGATCGCAAGCTCTTACAACATTCATAAGTTATGACAAAAAAAATAAAATTGAATTTTGTATCATTAAATTACTTGCTCAATTAATAAAAAAATCAATAAATTGTGTAGTATGTGCATAAATATATTAAATTTTTTTTTGAACAACTAAATAAAAAAGATAATATCATGCTAAGTTCAATTTCAGTTTCAGATAAGACACCCAATGTTTACTAACAATAAAAACAAATGTAGACTGGAAGCGACCGAAGAAACCGCTCTTGGCCTCTATTTGCAGTCGGCAATCAACACTGGGGATACGATAAAGCAGCATGATATGATTCTATTATGGGGTATGAGGGCGGGATTGAGATATAAGGTTAAACAATGGGTTATGGGTGTTGGACAGATTGAATGAGGTCAGGATAAGGTTGGACATGTTTCTAGTCACCTTTGGTCATACCGGTAGAATCGGATCAGGCTCGCGATCTTAAAGATCCTAAGATCCGGATCGCGATCCCAGTCGTATATGTGCCAATTTAAATCCTAGGTAAGATCTTGATCGATTTACAAAATCTGTAAGATCCTACGATCCGGATCGCGATCCTGATGACCATGCTTTAGGGTAAGACCACTTTTGTATATAGGGTCATTTACATGCCCACATTATAAATGATAGTCTTTTATTCTGATTTCCCCTACATTTTCAAAACTTCTTCATGGCAGTCTGATGAAGACAATTTGGCCTTTGATAAAATGCTTAAGTTATTTATTTTCTTCTTTTAGACATTAATTATGTGTTAGGATGTATTTTTATTTCTATTTCTTTTGTATTTTTTGTTTAGGATTAATTTATTTACACCAGGCTTTATATATTTTGCTAATCTTGTAGACATCCTTTTGGTTTCTGCTCCTTTAAATAGGTCCCTAGAGCTATGTTTAGATATTATTGATTGATTGATTGAATTGAATTAGCAGCCACCTTTCTCCTAACTACCAATTCTCTCTTTTTCTCCTCTCTGTCTCTCCTCTCATTTCTCTTTCCCCTCTTTCCCCTACTTTATCTATAATACTTCTGTGTTTAAACTATAATGCATATAGATCTGGTATATCTTTCACTCTTTTTGTAGCTGGAGGCATTGGAGTGCTTTGCTTCTTACCCAATGAAGGGAAATGCTGACGGGAGCAGTGAAGATATTGAAGCTCATGATATCTTTCAAGTTCTTCTGAACCCCTTTTCTACTTCAGCTTCTACTCGAACATGGTTGCAAGAAGGTTTTGCATATCATCTGGAGTCTAATATTAGATTTAGTCTGGCAATGCAGTACATTTCGAGATTATTGCGGGAATTTCCATGTTGGACATACAAGAATTCAGCAGTATTTCCTGAATTAGTAAAGCATGATAATTCTGAGAGCAGTGCAGATGAATATCAGATAGAAGAATTCCGACATAAGTTGAATTTGGTTATTCTAGTATTTGAGCGGAGGTTTTCACTTAAGCTGATTGATTTAGCTAACATGGTACTTGAAACTCCTCCTAGAGTGAAATTCTATTCCCTCATAATCATTATAATTTCTGACAATTGCTGCATTTATGGTTTCTTACACTAGGTACTACTCTTTGCTCACAATAATGGATTATTATTTCTAGGGTACCAATTGATGCTGGGTATTGTATTTTGGGATCATGAAGTTGATAATCATCATAAAACTCGCCATTCTACTGTACATTCTGTGGTGCTTCGTCTTCTTGTGCAGGCAAGCAAACAGCTCTTTTGTGTATTTTCTCGATATATTGTAAGCTGCCATTTATCTGATTCGCCATTGAAGATGCTTTCAGGCAGTCTGTCCACTGAAGAAAATTATAATGATTATCATTTTCAGAGGATTTTTTGTTTGCGGAGCTTAATATGCTCATTGAGGATTATCAAACCCTTGCTAAAGTGTTATGATCATTTATTAGTTACAGAAGGCCTTACTTTGAGCACCTGTTCACTTTTTGAACTTGTAGAGTACATGATGCACTTTTCTTACAATTGGTTTAGCAGAAATTTTCGATGGCTGATTCGTATGGTATATCAAACTCGTGAAGCTTCTCTTTGTAATCATGATTCTATCGAAGTTTTGGCAGGTGACTTGATGAAGATTCTGTATAGGAATGCGTGTGATGCACTAAATGATGATGCGGAGGTATTACAAAATTTTATCAGCGATAAAAACCAAGTCGAACAAAATGAGTTTGTAGCACTTTCGATACCAGAAGATGAAAGGAGGCTATTGATAGAGGTTTCTTTGTGGATACACAATAATAGCTTTACCAATCAGCACTTGAGCAAATTTCTTGGTACAGAGAAGCTTACAACTGGATGGACTAAGACGGATCATAATCAATTCCCTGTTCTTCTCACTAAAGTAACAATGGCTTCTATATCATATATTTCCTCTTCATTGACAAGACAGCTTGCATCTTTTCTTAGAAAAAAAGCATCACAAGACTTGCCTGTTGCTACTTTTGCTTGGTTGGAATTAACTAATCATTGCGAGTTCAGTTCCCTGCCTCCTGATGTTGATCAGGGAGTCTACATCAGGCAACTGTCTTCAATTGAGGATAGAGAGTCCTTTTTTGAAAGGTTATGGGTACTGTCTGTTAATGCAAAAGAAATCTTTCAAAATTTGAATGAAAGAGTTTATGGATTTACTTATAAAAGCAAGAAGCTGCCTTCTTCCTGGAAAGATTTTCTGAAGGTTAACCTGTCTGAGGATGAGAGTTGTGCTTCACATCATAGATCTGAAGGCAATCTCATTAGTACCAGTTCTGTAACTGGGGCACTCTTAGCTAAAGAAAGTTTGGATGCTGATAATTCTCTTGAAACAAGAAGAGATTCAAATCCGAAATTAGAGAACGTTAATTTCTTCAGTCCATGTGAAATAGTAAACAGAAGTGGGGAGCTTCTAGAGGTCTGAATGTTTAGCGATGATATATATTTTTTGTTGTTCAGTGGGCTATGAAGCAGTTGTTCTCTATATTTCTACCCCTTTGTCATATTTTTGATTATTTTTCTGTTGAACATTTTATACTTTCTTTCTAATTTAATGTTTTAATCTGCTCCAACTTATGTAGGCAATTTGCTGCAATTCCATAGATGAGCAACAACTAGCTGTTGCTGGTAACCGAAAGGCAAGTTATTTATGCAAATGAGAGATCTAAAACGTACTTTTTCATCTTTGAAACATTGTTTTTGTTCTATGTGTTCACCTTTTAGGATGCTAAAACAGAGTATGCGCTTGATATGATATCTTGAAAACTTCATTTCTATTTGGATTACTATGTCCTAACATAGACATGCAATTCACACCACTTCTATATGGTACATCTTTTTCTGTACATGGCTCTTACCAATAATTAGAAATTAGTCCATATTTGTGTTGCACTAACGTATCTTTGATCCCTTTATTGGGGCTACTAAGGTGTGACAGAACAAAGACATTGATTAGATGTTTTGGGAAGCCTTTCACTTTCTGTACATGCTCCCTTCATAGGAAATTTTAGTTGTTCTTTCTTATGTTGTCTTGAGTTTATAGAAATAAAGGGAAAATGAAGATATTCATTTTGGTATTGTGCGAATTTGAAATATAAAATATATTATTTCAAAAAAATAAACTAATATATAGGAAGTCCCCTCTTTATACAAAGTAGAGGAGGAATAATCTCCATTGAGAGAGGTTTGAATAAATACAAGAAAGAATGGGATTGACAATGATCCCTCTTTTAGGCTTTTACAAGTGAGCTTTAACTCTCAAGATGGATTATATTTATTAATCTTTCCCAACTTAGAACAAATATCATAAAAACATTAAGAAATAAGTTCAATGAATATGTTGGTCAGTTCGTTATCTAACGTTAGAAGTAGAGTGCATATTGGTCTTTTGTTGACTTCCTATCAGATGAACTGACAATCTACTACAATGTGCTATGTTCTTGAATATAAGATTTTTGGATCTGTAAATGTCGTCTTTATTATTACAAAATATCGGTAGACGGTAGTTGTAAGTTTCACCAAATGCTTTCAGAAGTGGATCATTTCAGTTCACAAGCAGTCTGTGTCATGTGTTTATATTCAGCTTACGCAATTGACCTTGACACCACTACTTATTTCATGCTTCTTCATGTGACAAGATTTCTTTTTGCATAAGTGAATTTTCGGCCTCCCCTATAGTCTGCATAAATCGCATCTGAATATGCTTCAATACGTACGTGATTATTTCTCTCAATTGTCCTTTGCAAGGAGGTCTTTTTATATATTTTAGTATCTTTATTGGGATATAAGCCATAGCGTCGTTGGAAAAGAACCACATTGTTGTCGCATTTCGCAATTTCAATCCCTAAGTATGTGTAAGTTCTCATATCTTTGGTAACAAAATATGCCTGAGGATATTTCTTTGCTCTTTCTATGCTAGGGGAGTAATCTCTCGTGACAAGAATGCCATCCTTATATATAATAAGAATAACCAGTTCTTAGTCGGACTTTCGTATGAATAAATAGTGATGTGCATTGCTTTTAGAAAAACCTATGATAGAAACAACCTAATTGAACTTGTTAAATCATGTTCTGTGACCTTTTTTAAGGTTATATATGGCCTTTCGTAGCTTGCATACTTGAGACCACCTGAGCAACATAACCAAGTGATTGCTCCATATAGAATATTTCATGCGGATTATCATATAAAGAGACATTTTTGACATGTAGCTGCAACATTTTCCTATCCTGAGCAGAACAAAGAAGAGTGTTCAGATTGTGTTGATACTAGCAATAAGTGAAAATGTGTCAAAGAAATCAAAACCATATGATGCGGTGACAGGAGTCCACCTGCCCCGCCACCTTGGCATCACACCAAGGGGCCCACCTGGAGTCAGCACCAGGCAGCTTTATCAGGCCCGCGGGCCATACACCCCAACCAGCTCCCCGCCACGGCATCAGCACCGCGGATCAGTTGGTGATGAGAGGTTGCGTGAGGGCCTCTTATCTAGGAGGTCAGGGGATCGAGCCCTGGCCTCAACAACCTACCGCACGGTGCTGATGCCGTGGCGGGGAGCTGGTTGGGGTGTATGGCCCGCGGGCCTGATAAAGCTGCCTGGTGCTGACTCCAGGTGGGCCCTTTGGTGTGATGCCAAGGTGGCGGGGCAGGTGGACTCCTGTCCCCGCATCATAAAAGCGCGGATCAGTTGGTGATGAGAGGTTGCGTGAGGGCCTCTTATCTAGGAGGTCAGGGGATCGAGCCCTGGCCTCAACAACCTACCGCGCGGTGCTGATGCCGTGGCGGGGAGCTGGTTGGGGTGTATGGCCCGCGGGCCTGATAAAGCTGTCTGGTGCTGACTCCAGGTGGGCCCCTTGGTGTGATGCCAAGGTGGCGGGGCAGGTGGACTCCTGTCCCCGCATCATAAAAGTGCACTTTTATGATGCGGGGACAGGAGTCCACCTGCCCCGCCACCTTGGCATCACACCAAGGGGCCCACCTGGAGTCAGCACCAGACAGCTTTATCAGGCCCGCGGGCCATACACCCCAACCAGCTCCCCGCCACGGCATCAGCACCGCGCGGTAGGTTGTTGAGGCCAGGGCTCGATCCCCTGACCTCTTAGATAAGAGGCCCTCACGCAACCTCTCATCACCAACTGATCCGGATCAGTTGGTGATGAGAGGTTGCGTGAGAGCCTCTTATGTAGGAGGTCAGGGGATCGAGCCCTGGCCTCAACAACCTACCGCGCGGTGCTGATGCCGTGGCGGGGAGCTGGTTGGGGTGTATGGCCCGCGGGCCTGATAAAGCTGTCTGGTGCTGACTCCAGGTGGGCCCCTTGGTGTGATGCCAAGGTGGCGGGGCAGGTGGACTCCTGTCCCCGCATCACCATATGTCTAGGTGAACCCCTTTGCGGCCTAACGAGTTTTTTTATGTATGCATAATGTTTTCAAATACAAACTTGATGAGAAAGACTCTTCGACATCAAAAAATATCACTTCCATATGAGATAGGAACAAGAGTCAAAGCACTTTGTGATTCCAAGAAAGAGATCTATTCATTCACAACCGCTTTCCAGCAAGGTATATGAAGAAGTTTGTGGTATGTTTTAGGGGCAGTGATGTTAAATAGTTCCAAGCCATAACAGATGCAAGAACTGCTTGCTTAAGAAACATCATTAGCAATAGGATGTTGTAGACACCCCTACCCCGTCCTTAGAGCAATATGACCATCTTGATCTTATTATGCTTATCATGGGTATCCATAGTGGAGGGAGCGATAAGAGCGGGAGGAGCCTAACATCAGTTATAATGATATGAGAAAGTTATGATGGGAGTAGGATGCATATGTCCAGAAAGTGTTGTAGGATGGGTGATATCAGGTGGAGTGGCATGGATGATAGGAAGGGAGGAGACATGTAGGTGGAGAAGAGGTGGTACAGATAGGATGGGTGATCTCAAGAGTAAGAGAACTGCCTTCCTTGGAGATATGGTTGTAGACTCGAAAGTAATGACATCAACAAAGACATATTAGTGTTTTATGATAAGTTCAAATCAACGATAGCCCTTCTGAGTAGGAGAATAACAACAACACTCAAGCCTTTATCCCACTATAGTGGGGTCGGCTATATGGACCCTGAGTAGGAGAATATCATAAAAAAATACACTTGATTTTGTGATTGAGGAGTTTGTCCCGAATAGATGTAGGAATGTGAACAAAGACAATACATCCAAACATATGTGGGGTGGGGGAAAAGGTTATCAATCTGGATGATAAAAAATGATGTTTTATCCTCAAGAGTAGATGATGACATAAGATTAATGAGAAAACAAGAAATGATAACCGCATGACCCTAGTAGGGTTTGGTAACATTTGTTTGACATAAGAGCATTCAGGCAACATCATGGACATGCCGATTTCCCTCTTTGCCACATCAGTTGTTGTGATGGGATTAAGACTATATATCCGATGAACGAGGTCAAAAGGATTTGCTTAACTCTTATATTGTTTTGCAAGAAAAGTAAGACGGTGATGTTCATGTTGCCAAGCTTCACATTCTAAAATAGACTCGGGCACAAAATAGACTCGGGCACAAAAAGGTGATGTTCATGTTGCCAAGCTTGACATTCTAAAATTGACTCGGGCACAAAAAGGTAGGAGATAGTAGAGCCCCCCCCCCCCCCCCCCCCCCCCCCCCCCCGCTCAAGTTTAGTCCTGGTAGCAGTCGTCTTCTTCGATTGAAGGTCCTGCCAAATAACATTGAGTTAGAGAGAATGAGATGTAGCAATGGAATTGTTTTGTAAGTCTACTGGAGGATAATTGATTATATGGAAAATTGAGGACATATAAGTTGCCTAATTTGTGGAGAGGGGTAATAGTAACAACTCCAATTCCACAAGTTGGAGTAGGAGAGGCATCAGTCACAAACACCGGTCGTTACCATCTATGCTTTGCGAGGTGAGATAATGCAATAGGATTCTTGGTCATATGATTAGTAACCTGAGATTTGAGATGAGGATGCTTCGCAAAGCAATACTTGACAAAATGACCAAACTTCCCACAATGTGAGCAGAGGGTGAATCTCCCCTTGTCCTCCCGTGGGTTTCCCCATAATTTAACATGGGTGAATGGGAAAACTCTACCATGTAGGAGTTTGGAAGGAAGTTCAACAAGGTTAGGAGCTCAGCAAGAATTATGCTAGTAGAATAACTCGTCGAAGGTCGCATCAGGAGTGGTTTTGGTCGTTGATGCTTGAGATTGCAGAGGAGTTTGCGCTAAAGAGCTTGCATTGCAGCTTGTAGAAATTGGGAATTTGCACAGAGCTCATGGGAGATTCGTGCAGGAACATGTAGGAATTCAGATAGAAGCTCGCAGGAGATCTACAGAAGATCTCTCGCATAGGTGCTAGTGATTCACACAAGAGCTCGCGTGGGAGCAAATGCCTTCTTTAAATTTTTACTTATATAAATTATATATTTTCCTAGTAAGTGATTTTTTAAAGATCTACAAGTTGTTCCCCGACTTCACAAATGTGGTAGTAATCTCTTTTAAGTAGTTTATCTATGACAAAGTGGCATTCAATATTAATAATTTAGTCCTCTTATAGAAGACAAGATCGAAGCAATCTTGATGAAAATTTAGTTGTCAGAATGTCTCTCGATAGGTAAGGGAACAATCATGTTTAACCTCCTACAAATTTTTTTGCAACCAAGTTCACAGTAAGAATAGGTCATAGACCTATACTGTACTTCGACATTGGATTTGGTTACAATAGTGATGTAGGACGAATATAGGTGACTGAGGACGAATACCCTAACCATAAATGCACAATAAGCAAGCATAATACTGATGCAAAAAAAGTTATGATCAACCTTAGAATGTTATGAATGCATACATGCAATCCAATAAAATGTCACTTTAAGTGTAAGTGCAAATGCAATTGAGCAATTCGATTTACTTAATAATAAGCAATTTATTAAAATAAATACAAACCGAGTACATTCGTTCACAACAATTTCAATTGGAATAACAAATTTTAATTAACAGATAATTGAGGCACAAATCCTCTAAACATGCGCCAAATAAATCCTGCAAATCAAGTGATTTCACGATAAAAAGCGCATATAATAACACATCCACCCAATTATTGTTCAAGAACACAAACATAGAAAAATAAAAATACTAAATTACGACTTACACGTGCTGGCGTAGGTGAAATCTGGTGTTGTTGGAGATGTCCGTCCGGTGGCTAGGTGACATTTTGTATGTGGCTAGAGGGTGGTTCCACGACAGGGAGTGGCTGCAGGAGGTGGCAGGCTGATTTGGGGATGATTTGGGACTGAACTGTGATGGGAGAAGGTGGTTCCACAAAGAGATAGAGGAAGGTACTGGAAGTGGAGGTTTAGGGTAGTGGTTGCCTGGATTGAGGGTTAGGAGGCCCTGGTGGGGGGAAAAGAACCATTAGAAGCTTCAACGGGATGACAAAGAGGCTGTATCAGGCTGGAGTACAGGGATACAAACTAGCTTCGGGTCGATGGTTAACAATTGAAGGAAACGACTTACGGTGACTGGAAGGCAGCTGGAAAGGGTGTAGCGACATCTTGGAGTCGCGCCAAGTGGGAGATCTCAGAGTTGCACTTAGTGGAAGAGGGCTCGACATCGCACTGAGGGCTAGAGTTCACCAGCGTGACAGAAGGAAGTTCTATTATGAAACCGTCGGTGCCCCCACAGTTCGGCCCTTGCACATTTAAACAAAACAACACAAAATAGGGCACCCGAGTCGGCCGAGTCGGACGACTCATCGTCCGGGCCGATCTGGTGTCAAATACAAGTAGAATTAAACAAAGTTATATATGAAAACGACTCAGATCGACCATCCGGATACATCTACGGACTCGAATCGTCTGAACACGAAGTAGATCACCGCGATTTCCATCAATTCCCCCGTCTTGAAAGCACTCATCTTTGGTGAGTGACGATGGTTATTCTTTCGGTGTAGCCTAGGGACAATACACTCAAGCTCCTTTGGGGAAATCTGAGTATCATCTGAGAACGAGCAATCGCTCTAGCGGACAATATATCATAGCGTCTCTTGCCCGCACACGACGATGGAGTCATGTGTAACAATCAGAAGTATGTCTCCGATGATAGCTGGTAATTCTTAGTAAAATGTATCTCCGTCTGAAAGCTAGATTGGCGGAACTATCGGTGTTGTAAGGTGGCCCGCATGGTGAGACTCGTCATGCTGAGGCTGGGACAAAGTGGGAGACAATAAAGGAAGTCGTGACTCATACATAGGAGGTAAGGAGTCTGCATAAACATGCTCCTCATAGTAAGGAATTAAGTCCTCTACTTTGAATACTTGGTTTGCCCTCATATTCTGAGGGATGGTAAACTCATATGCGTTTATGCTAATCCATCACATGACTGTATAAAGACCCATTCAGTTAGTTCTTAATTTTTTTGCTCTTCTTGTTGGGAACCTTCCAAATCCTATATGAATCCGGTTCATGATCAAAATGCTCGGTATGTGGAGTATATAAAAATTCATCGTACGAGCGACGAAAATTTAAGTGACTCAATGTGATATCTGTAACACCCCAACCTAGTTTAACAGCAAATCAGCAGTCCGGCTGGTCCCATGATAAAATGCAAACTAAGAAACGATGTATAAACTGGTATAAAACAGAAAAAAATGAAAATGATGAAAGGAAACTTATAGCGGATGCAATGTAAGAAAACTCTATGAGCAAAAGTGTACCTTGTAATTCTGAATTCACAGAGCCAACTAGTACTGAATAAAACACTATGAGATTGAATTACTGACATTCAAAAATAAACTGGTACATTAAACATATATGGAGTACAACAAATACATAATGTCTGCATATGAAATAAAGTACAATAACAAGAGGTACAACTATAAGAGACTGACCACTGCGATGACTGCACTGCTTACCGTAAGCGGATCCTCTGACCTGAGCCTCATGTAAAAACAAGTTCCAATATGGTCAGGCCCACTGAAGAGTAAAAAAACTACTCTCAGCAACACTAAAAGAAAATATATGATTATTACTTGTATAATATATGCAAAACTATTTACTGATAATCTTGGCACATGAATTCATGACTTGGACATCATATCGACCTACTATGTGTTATGACGCACTTTTTTTTATTTATATAGGTCGTTGATTTATGATGTTTTAGGAATGAGACTGTTGTTATGTTTTAGCAGGTTTCGACACTAACTTATTGAATCTAATTATTAACGACGTTCGTGCACAGACTGAAAACTGTAGTCTGAGTGGCAAATCTGATGGTGCCCTGAACTGAATGCCCCTCAAAAGGAACACATACTCCTATCTTATGAGTTTTATATCTGTAAACAAGGGCCGTCGACCCTATGTCTGTAACTCGAGTGGTGGCCTACTGGCCCTAAGAACATGGTGGTGTGCCTCCATAAAAAATATGACGGTGAACCTTTTTCTTGTCATTTTTTGAATTAATCTAGACTAGTGTTCAGTGAGACAATCATGGGGTAGCGTTCTAGTTAAGTACACTGGGTTTTGGTTTTTCATGAAACTGAATCTGATAATTTAGCATAAGTGTACCTACCCCTTTTACTTGGTTCTGACTATAGGAACTTGTAACTTTCTAGTGCGCACACTGAAATAATCAAAAATGAAATTTAAATAATCTGATATGTTTAACAAAAGAGTCGAATTTCTTACCGCGGTGTTTCGAAGCTCATACACGCGGCGGGGCGACATGATTTCCCCTTCGATTAAATCTGACCACTTCACACTCCTCCAATAGGGACGAGAATACACCTTCCCAAAAGCTGTGGAAACCTTAATTTAAAACCCATATTTTCTAAAATTAGAAACGATTTCCAACAAGTATAATCCTATGGTAGAAACCAAATTACTTGAAAAAAATTTCGGAGGCTTAAGTCTCACCTCTACTCGGAGTTAATATGGAACTTCTCAAATTTTAAACTCCAACGATTAACCTGATCTGAAAATAGGTGAAAATCCCTATTAATCTGGGCTCCACGAAAAAGGGTTATTATGAAACTCGCCAAAATGAGCGAAACAAAATCAAAACGGAGGGATTTATCAAACGAGAGATCATTACCTCGATCTATAGGCGAAAATTAACACAAGGATTGACCAAGCCTTGGCACACTAATGAGGTAACCCCTCATAAATCTGAAATCGAAAAGCAGTAGGGTATAATCGCAATATAGAAGTGAAGAAAAACCTAAAATAGAAGAAGAAATGACAAAACTCACTCACCGGAAACGAAAACGGCGAAAGAGAAAACTTCCACCACCGACTAGGGTTAGAAACAGAGCCTCCCACAACATTGGAAGGGAGGAGAGAAGCCGCTGGAGTCTGTAGAGGGAGGAGGAGAGGTCAGCGCTGGTTTCTGACGAGGAAGGAGTGATCGATTAGGGCTTCTGGCTTCTTCCCTGCGTTCGGTTATAAGAATCAAGGAGAACGGGCCACTGCTGGTGTGCAGAAATGTTCCGCTCGGCTGGGAGAATTAGGAATTACGTGAGAGGGTTTAACTAGAGAGGGAGTGGTTTTGTTAACTGAACTGCGAGTGGGGAGTGAACCGGCGCTATATGGAAAAATGGCCTGAGTTTTGATATTTTTTTTCATCCAATTTAGAATATTCCACTGAACCCAAATAACGCAAATATCTCGGCACAAAAATTAAAATTCCCACAGACTTCTAAATTGTGTCGATCGCTAATTTTTTTTTTGATAACATGCCAACTCTTCACTTTCATTATTTTATCATGCTTAACAAATTACTTTAATCAAATTAGATTATTACCTCCAAACATCGTCGGCTTGATTAATTTTGTTCGCGATCGGCCCTGAAATTAAAATTACACGCGACATTAATTTTAGGGTATTACAATATCTGCTCTAAGATATGAGCTAATGACATTCCAAATATCTTGCAGGGAATGTAACACATCAGGAGGCTTACTCAGCGGGCTATATAAGAATAAGTTACATTTCAACGATCACCATAACAAATGTTTAATACGTAGACACAAAGGTGTAGCTATGGGTTGTGTCGATGTCTTCAATAAGAAAAAGCTTACTAGGTTGCTCTCCAAGAGGTATATAAAAAAATGGTCGCATTGGGACGACAACCTAGGTGATTACCAAAGACATCAATAATAAGATGTGGCTAATGTGTGGTGAGTGTCCCTAACAAGAAAAAACTCATCTGGTGGGTCAATATGTGGTGTCCCAAAACTCATCAAGAGTGCGAGTGGTCAGATGGTAGACTATCGAATCATCATAGATATACTCATGTATTTTTAAGGAAAGCCCTACATACTTGATGTTACTGTGGAAGTAAATCGAGTATATTGTGTAAACAAGAGTCACTCCTATATATATAGGAGTGACAAAATAAAACCAAAAATAAATTAGCAACTCTAATAATCAAGTCTGACTTATGATGGCTGTAAAACTCAACTTGGTCATAATGTTTCTAAATGTTCTATGACTCAACCCCTTAGTAAGATCATAAGCCAGCTATTGATCAAAGGGGACAATTGGAGTGCTCACAACTTCACTCCCTTTGTTCTTCTTGATGAAATGTCGATTGACTTCAATATGTTTTGTGCGGTCATACTAAACAGGATTGTGCGCAATGTTAAAGGTGTTCTTGTTATCACAATATAGCCGGGCAGGGCCCTTGCTTTGAATCCCAAGTTCAGACATAAGGGACTGAATCTACATTCCTTCACATATTTCATGGGTCATAACTCTAAATTCAGCTTCGGTACTGAACCAGCAACAACCTGTTGTTGTTTACTTCTCTGGGTTTCCAGATTTCCACCAACCAGAGTACAATATCCAGAAGTGGATCTACAGTCATCAACAGACCCTGCTCAGTCAGCATGTGTGAATACTTCAATGGTTAATTCTTTATTGGGAGTAAACAAAATGCCACACCGAGGAGAGATTTTGAGATATTGAAGAATCCGGTGGGCAACATCCAAGTGTTGTGATTTTGGAGAATGCATGTATTGACTGATAACTTCAACAGCATAAGAGATATCTGGGCAAAAGTGGGATTGTAGATGAGCGTCCTTGCAAGCTGTTGAAAACCATTGATATCTGCAACAACTTCTCCATCATCCCTCCCCAATCTATGGTTGGTTTCAATAAGGGTATCTGCAGGTCTACGCCCACTCATCACCGTTTCCTCCAGTAGATCTAGGATGCACTCTCTGGGAGATAAAGATGCCGTGCTTAGATCTTTCAACTTCAATGCTAAGGAAGTACTTGATGTTTCCGAGATCTTTTACCTCAAATTCACTAGTCAATCTTGTCTTCAAATTTTGGATCTGCTCCATATCATCCCTAGTTATGAAAAATCATTCACATAGAAAATCAACACAGTCCATTATCCTTGCTTGTGTTTTGCAAATAGGGTATGATCGTCATTGCTCTGAGTATACCCAAATATCATCATGGCTCTTTGGAACCTTCCAAACCACGCCCTTAGAGACTGTTTTGGCCATATAGAGCCTTCTTCAGCCTGCATACCTTTCACTTGGATCCCTCATAGGCAAACCTGGAGGTAGAGGCATATATACTTCCCTTTCCAAATCCCCATGGAGGAAGACATTCTTTACGTCCAACTGACTGAGACCACCCTTTGCAGACAACACAAGAGAGCAAAATTATTGTGGAATTTATCTTTTCTACAGGAGCAAATGTTTCTTAATAGTCGATCCCAATCGTTAGGTTTATCCTCTAGAAACCAACCTAGCCTTGTAATGATCCACAAGACCATGGGAGATTTATTTCATGAAGAAAAATCTATTTACATCCAACCACAGTTTTTTGTTAAGGAAGATAAGCAAGATCTTTGGTGCAATTCTTCTCAAGAGCCATCATCTCTTCCAGCATAGCTACTTTTCACTTTTGGTGCTCTAGAGCTTCTTGCCACGAAAAAGGGATGAATATGGAAGACAGAGAAGTGACAAAGGCTCTATGTAAGGACGACAATGAGTGAAAGCACGATTACCTTGGAGACTAATAGATGAATCTGGCATTGTATTTGATATGGTTTGTGAAACCTGATTGTTTGTATCCCTTCGTAAACGAGCAAAAACCTGCAAAGGAGTAAGGCGAGGGGGCAATGTTGGGGGCAGAACAACATAAGGAAGAATGAGCTGATATGGAGGATAAATAAGTAGAGGAATAGAGGGAGAACTCACTTCCATGGTACCAGACTCCCCTGAAGTGAAAACCCATAATAAGACTTGGATTCATGAAAAGTGACATTCATGGAAATAAAAGTCATTGTTTTAACATGATGATAACACATATCTTTTGGGTGGGAGAGTAGCCAAGGAAGACACACTGAAGCGTACGAGGAACAAGCTTGGAGGTGTGGTGTATGTGGACAAACACACACCCAAAATACGTGGAGGAATCTTAGTAGGAGTAATATGAGAGCTTACAACCGGGTTTTGTGGTGAAGGATACTAGTGGGCATGCGATTAATAAGATGCGTTACTGTGAGGACAACGTCCCCCAATAAAATTTGGGAAGGCGCATCTTAAGAAAGAGTCAACGACCTCAAGTAGGTGTTGATTCTTGCGCTCAACGACCTCATTTTGAGAAGGCGTGTAAATGCATAAAGTTTGGTGGATGATACCTAAATCACAAAGGTAGCATTCAAAATGAGAGTCAATGTACTCGCGACCATTATCACTTCGCAATTTTAATAGTGGATTGAACTGAGTGGCAATCATTTTATGAAACCGCTAAAATAGAGGAAAAACTTCAAAAAAAAATTCCATTAGGTAAACCTAAGTGCAACGAGAACAACAGTTTATAAAAGTGATAAACTATTTGCATCCAGCAATAGAAGCATGCGGGTAGGGGTCCCGAACATCAGAATGAATAACCGTAAAAGGAGTAGTACTGGGAGGGGACATATGAATAAGAGAGGCCCGTTTGTGCTTACTTGTTTCACACACATCGCAACTAAAATTGTTAAACACGATTCGACATAGCAGGTAATAACATTTTCATAATAGAGAGAGGGATGTCCTAGGCGACAGTGTCAGGAATCCAAATCAGATGGCGAAGCCACGTGAAGGGCACACGAAGGAGGAGCCGAATTGGAAGGGCTAAATAGATGTAGGCCATCACACAGGATATGAGAGTCAATCTCCTTTCCCATCTTCAGTTCCTGAAAGATACAAGAAAAGGGTAAAAAACCACTGAGCAATTCATTGAGTTAGTCAAGTGACTAATAGAAAGAAGGTTTCGAGTAAACTTAAGAACATGAAGAACAAACAAGAGGGTAAGGGAAGAACAGAGAATGATTCTTTTTCCAACAATGAAGGAAAAAGAACTATCAACAACACTCACTTTGTATCGACCAAACAGAGGAGAGTATGATAAAAAACCTGAAGCAGAGCCAGTCGTATGATTGGTAGCTACGCTGTCGTTGATCCACTGGGTGGAGGGGCGGCTGGTAACAGAATGAGCACTTGGCGGCCCTTGGTGGGCATAAGCGTAAGATGAAGTAGAGGGATCGGAAGGTTTGCCATGCATCGGACGTCGGAAGGCTGGAATCTCATTTGATGTGAGCAGATGTAGCAGCAGGAGGAATATCTTCAGAAACATCCGATTGATGAGCTAATCTGGATGGTGGTGGACGGCCTTGAGAGCGACCATAGTCACAGCCACAGCGAGAGACAGGACCCCCTGGGAGAAGGAAAGCTGATGTATTCCAAAATCATGCAATTAATCTTTAAAAGATAAAATTGTGATGTCTAATTAAATTATGCGGCGCTTCTCAAATTTTCACGAAAAATATTTGGCAATAGCCAATCTAGCGTTCGCCAATGCGTACAAATGCTAACATTCAAGCACATTCTACAATATGAGACAAATCTTCCACAGGTATTGTGATGATATAAAAACAATGGAAGTTATAAAGTGACGGCAAACATGCAAGTGTTACTTTTGGCAAGTTTTGATATTTTAATGATCAAAATAAAACTCAAGAATAAAATCATAATAATCGTAGGTGAGCAATGAGAGTAAGAGGTATAACGTAAACACATCACGAAAAGTAGAGGATACACAAAAAATACTAAACCACGGCAAATTGAGGTTGAAATGAAGATCGTCACAAGTGGTAGGTCGGGGAAAGGTCGTCAGAGCCCACGAGGGCCGACGGTGTCATCAGAGAAGCTAGATCAAGATCACCGCGGATGGACCGTCGTCGAATGAAAGGAGACGGGTGCAGGAAAAGGATTCAGGCTGGGTCTTTTGGGAAATAGAGAAATGAATTATCTATTCCCAAAATTTTGTTCAAGCTCTATCCAGGTGCGTGGGGGGGGGGGGGGGGACTGGCAGCCTTTTATAAAGGTGGGAACAACATTTTGATTGTAAGATAGAATTAATGAAAGGGGGAAACTTCCAAATGATATTAGCTCAGAAAATGAGAAGTGAGGATTAACTAAGGCTGACAGTTGCTATATTAAGTCATAAAATGACACTAATGCAGGCTGACAGTTTTGCAAAGATGCAAAGTCAGTTTTCTTTTACAAGGAGTAATTAAATGGGGTTTTTAGGATTCTCTTAACTCATAAATGTCTTGGAAAATAAAGAGTCAAAAAAGGGGGGTTTCACTTAGCCTCATCCTATAATAATATATTAATTGCTGAACTTAAAATATATGATAATAATTTCTGATATTAATATTGAAATATTTAAAAACTTAATAACTATATGTTTTCATAGCTCGCCATAATTATCACTTATTCTAATTTGACGGAACTTTTCATTCATGATATTATTGGTCGGCCATGCCAATTAGCCAAACAAGAGTGCGCTAGCGCGATACATGACATAAGTGCGCTAGTAGCGCGCGCAATAATAACAAAAATAAATGTGCGCGAAAACATGTGCGACTCACATAATAACATGCAGAAAAATAAAATATGATACGACTCAGGTTGCATCAAAGTCGTGAAGCTTTAAACAAGTATCCCTTGTATGACTGATCTTCCCGTAATAATCACACTTCTGATGATCCTTCTCACCATATTTGGGCCTGTAGCCACGGGAAGGACGCCCACCGGGGAAAATTTGAGCAGCAAGAGCATAGCCCTCTGAGGCTAGGTCGGGACGTAATGTCTGGAGGCGATCAAAATCTTACTGAACAAGACTGTAAACTTTCAGCAAATAGGGAAGAGGAGACCGCCCAAGAATCTGAACACTAATAGGACCAAAATCTTGATGCAGACTATGGAGAAACTCAAAGTTTCAATTGCGTTCTTCTCGTGCCTGAACAAGCACTTCATCTTCAGGAGAGAAAAGTGTGAGCGCATCGAAGTGATCATACTTTTGGTAGAGTTGAGTAAACTCTGGGTAATAGGAGGAAGGAGAACGATCACCTTGCCTCATGAGGAAAATCCGCCTGCGGAGTTGGAAAATCCGCCTACGGAGTTGGAAAATCTGAGCCACATTTTCACGACAGGAATAGGTAACCTCTGCTCGCTTCCCAGCATCCAAGAATAGGTAATTCGGAGGTAGGCATTCCTTCATGGAATTGAGCAGTCGCGTCATCACCAGGGAGTTTTCCAACTCTCATTGAGACCACTTTGTAGAAGTCTGAGTGGGCGTCTTTATAGTGCCGGTAACATATCCAAACATATGACTGTTTTTCAGGGCAAGAGTGATGGATTGAGCCGACAGGGAGATATTTGGTGCCATCAAGTTTCATGGTTGTAATTTTATGAGACCCATAGTCATGGATAGTGCGGCCGGAGCGACATGCCGACATCTGGGAGTATTCAACACGCACACCATAGGATATACTTGGAGAATCAACACTCCCTTCCATAGCAACCCGATGATAGAAACCTTGGGAACGAGCCAACGGGAAGAAAGGGGTGCAACCATAATAGCTTCTCATAAAAAGAGAATAACCCAACCGATCCCGGCGAAGGAGCCGAGCCAAGAACACGCGAGAAGATCAATGAATGGTTCATCCCTTTAATATGAAGAGGAACCGGGCTCCAGGAAGTAGAACCCTACTGTTGTGTACTTCTTACGTCCAAAAAAAGACCGACGAGGTGAAGGAAGATGCTGCTGGGAACGAGCGAAAGTGGAATTAGCGACGGATCTGGGAATGCGGAAGCGGAAGGAGCGGCGGCGGAAGGAGAGATGGGCTCGCTGATGTGCGACAAATCTGTTGTTGTTGTACAGAAGTGGAAGTTGCGACGGGCTTGCTGTTTCGACCGTGATCAGGCGAGCGATGGAAGAGCGGTGATAGGCAACGATCAGGCGACGAAAGAGCGAGCGAGCATGATTAGGATTCTCCCGGCTTTTATACTATCTTGGAACTAAATCAAGTGTATTCATTAAACAAGTGTCACTCCTATATGTATATGAGTGACAAAATACAACCCACAAAGATACAAGAAAAAATAAAACAAAAAAATAAACTGGAAACTCTAACCGCTACACTCAAGATTCACTATCTGGAGCAATACTAGGGGCGATAATTGAGGAGATGTCAATAAATCAATACTCGTAAGTGAGTAACTTACCTGAATCTCATCCTCACAAGTACGTGGTGGCTCATCAGAAGGCTCAACAAGGGGTTCCTCAAAGAACTCATCAACAGGGTTATGATCCTCTAGATAGTACTATCGTGAGGGGTAGTGTTCCCTAAAATGGGTGAAGCGGTCATTACGAGATCAACACTAGGCTTTCGGCTCTCAGTCATGATGTGGCTTGGGATAATGATAGAGGAAGAGCGAGAAAACCGCATACTCAATTGTGTGCCAATAGGTAGAGTTTCGATCACTGGATCTCTTGCCAAAGGGGATAATTATCACGGTGTCACTGGGTTGCTCGTCCTCACTCTCGTGACCTTGCTCATTAGTCATAATAGTGTCACTCTCCACTCGTATCAAATGGCCATGATCCGACTCGACTCCAAAATCAGCGGGAACTGAGTCTCATACGGATGAGATGAAACAAAATCAGGTGCCAGGCTTCTCATGTCAGTGGAAGCACTATGAGACACACATCGGTGTCTTGACATAAAGCCTTATGTTTTCTATTATTGGTTCCTCCTAAGGAAGACCTCATGCGATCAAGATGAGCATCCTTGCGATCAAATTGATTAAGAACTAATTACCGGAATTCGGCCCCAAGTATCTCTATTTGCGGAACACTAGGAGGGTCTCAACATGTGATGTGATCCTTGTTGGATCGGGTGGCCAACCTTCGAGGTGGGGGGGGGGGTGAATAAGGTTTTCAATTAAATTCAGAATTAAAAAGAATTATAACAGGGCAGCCTGTTCTGGAAGCAACATCAGGACGGTAAGGCTACTACCGCGCAGCGGTAGACAGCCATAATTTTCCCTGAAGAAAATTGTTTTCAGATTTCCCACACAGTGCTCAATACACTAGCAGCTTGCAACCATGAATTCAGGATGAAATAATAATAACTTTGATTTTATTCAAAACTTGTAAGTGGTTTACAATAATAAGACTAGATTTCCATGACGCCGAAGATCGAACGCGATGAAAACAACTCTCTTTTGGTTTCTATACCGACCCTCACCGAGGACCGGTTGGCTTTCTCTCCCTTTCCTCCCCGGAAAGGTCTTCGAGTTGTCTCCTCACCTTCCTCCCCGGAAGGGTCTTAGAGCCCAACTAGATCTCCCCGATCTAGACGTCCTCCCAGGACTATTTCCCATGGAACCCTTCCCGGATTCTGACGACCTCCCCGGTCGATTTACCTCACACAAAACGATTAGAAAATAGAAAAATACAAGTAGAGAAAAGAAAAGGTTAGAAACTATTGCTCCCTCAAAGAAGGATTCCTCCGTAGAGCAACGTGCGATCGATGCTTTTGAGTGTCGTTCTTCTTGCATAGTCAATTGCTGATGGTCGTTGAAGACTTCGCTCTTCAGAGGTCTTCAATCACAAACGGGAGAGGGAGATAGTTCACTTTTTCATGCATGGAGACGGTGGTTCCCAATAACAGAGATGACAGCGGAACCCTAGACGTGTAATTCTCCTTGTTGTTTCCTCAGGAAAATAAACGCGCGCTTTTATAGTCGTTTTAAAATAAGCTACTGACGACGCTAATGTTACCGCGCAATCCGTCTCTTCTCGGCGTTACTGACTCTTCTTGATACTACCTGCTCTTCTTGACGCTACCGACATGACGATCATCGACATGGCTAGCGCGGCGCAGTAGTCTTAGCGCCTGGCGGTAGGTCACAGAGAAAATCTGCTATCCCCAGCTTGTAAGCCTGCATAGCTAGCGCAGGCGATAGGGCTAGCGCCCAGCGGTAGGTCACAGACAGTGGATCTCTGGTGTCTTCATACCTATAAACCTGCACACTATACCCAACACAAGTATGATCAAATACAACTTGAGACTTGATATTGTCAAACTAAAGAGATGCAGAACACTAGTTCCAATAATCCCAGCCATGGAGATCTCTATAGGGCTCCTGAGAGTCGACTAGATGGTCGATCCTAACATAATCAAATCGTGCTTGTGGCTGGACGTGCTCCCTATGTACATGCAGTGGTGGTCACGTATATTCAGACTCAGGTTCCACAAACAGGGGATGCGTAGCAAAAGAACAAGCTGAACTATCATTCAAGTAACTACTTTAACCATAAATGCACAACAAACAAGCACACGATAAATGCAAAAGAAGCTACTTTCAACCTTAGAATGTTATGAATGCATACACACAATACAATAAAATGCCACTTTAAGTGCAGGTGCAAATGCAATTGAGTAGTTCGGTTTAATTAGCAATAAGCAATTAATTAAAATAAATAAAGTCTGAGCACATTCGTTCACATCAAATTCAATTTTAAGAACACATTTTAATTAATAGACAATTGGGGCACAAATATTCTAAACATGCACCAAATAAATCCTGCAAATCAAGTAATTTCATGTCAACAAGCACATAATAACACATCCAAGTAGATATATTTAGTCCTAGCTCTCGAACATAGATAACTATAAAATACCAAATTATGACTTACACGAGCAAACGTAGTTGAAATCTGGTGTTGTATGATTGCCGAGCGGATGGAATGATTGGAGATGGGTTGCTGACGGTTGGGTTAAGGTTGGGAGGCGGTTGGATGGTGGTTCTATGAGAGGTAATGAATGCAGGAGGTGACCCGCTGATTTGGGGAAGATTTGGGACTGGAACTTATACGTGAGATGGGGGTTCCACATTGGGAGATAGGGGAAGGGGATGGAAGTCGAGGTTTGGGGTAGAGGTGGCCTAGACAGAGGTTTAGGAGGTTGCTGGTTGGCGAAAAAGAACCAACTGAAGCATCGACGGGATGATGAAGAGGCTGCGTCGAGCTGGAGTGCAGGGATACAAACTGACATCGAGTTTGATGGTTAACAATGGAATGTAAGGACTTACGGTGACAGGAAGGCAGCGGAAAAGAGGGTGTCATCGTCTTGGAGTCGCACCAAGGCGGAGTTCTCGGAGTTGGACCAGGGGGTGGGGAGGGCTCGGCGTCGCACCAACAAGGTTATCAAAGGAAGTTCTTTTCTGAAAACTGACTATGCCCCCCACCAGCCGACCCCTGCATGCTTAAATAAAACAACATAGAAATAGGGCCCCCGAATCGGACGACTCCTATGTTCCTGACCAATCGGGTGTCAAATAAAACTCAAAATCAACACAATAATATATGAAAATGACTCAGATCGGACCATTCAGGCTCATCCACAAACTCGGATCATCGGAACTGGAAGAAGATCACAGTGATCTCTATCAGATCGTTTTTTCTTTCTTTGGTAGGATATAGGATTTCCACCCATAAAGTTAATGTTATGTATTCTGTCGATGAATATTAGGACAACGTGCCTAATAAACATCTGTGTACCCTTAGCTAGTGAACCCTAATAAATGTTCGTGATGCTTAAATCCGTTAACATGTTTCGTCCAGGAGCCTTTCAAATGCCTCAATGTACGAATAACAAGCTCCCAAAAGGTTCTTTTAGACTACTCATAAACTAAAACAACTCACATTATCAAAATATCATGTCCGGTGATGGTGAGATAATTTACTTTCCCAATAAGCTTGTCGTATAAGTTAGGATCATCATAGCTTTAACCTTGAGTACTTCGAAGTTTGACATTTTGATCCGTAGGTGTTTCTACTGCTTATTATCCAATTACTCAAGAAGATCAATTCACTTTTCTTTTGGGATAAAGAAATATGCTTCTCATTCCTCACAACTTCCGGTCCCAAGAAATATTGAAAATTGCTAAGGTCTTTTGTATGAAATTTTAATTGGAGGATGTTTTTGAGATCGTTTATTTTCTAAAAGATCATTGCTAGTGATGATGACATCATCCACATATCCACATATGCTACTAACAAGATGTATCGAGCTTTTGAGCTTCGCGAAAGAATGAATGCATGGTTGACATTTAGACCAAATTTTAACGCAAGCCCCCGGAGGCTACTTGAGACCATAAATGGCCTTTTGAAGGTGCTAAACTTCCATAACCTTCTCCTGAGCAATAAAACCCTGAAGGTTTCTCCATATATACGTCCATAAATAAGTCCCTGCGTAAGAATGCATTCACGGTATCTAAAACAACGGGCAATGCGCCAATGTCTCATAGATGCTAAGAAAGCAAAACAAAGGCCAATTTCCATTAGGCTTTCCTCTTTCTTACCTTTAGTAATTTGATTGAAGTCACAGTTTCATGTTTTTTTTTCTGTTGTCATGTCATGTCCAGTCGTATCATAGCCCCATATGTTCATCTCCCTGATTTCTGGTTGGAACACAGTGGAGGTTGTTGGTAAAAAAATAGTTCATCCTAACCTATTTGCTACAGTTTCTTTATGCTTAAAACATAAATTTTTTTGGTTTATTGAATAATTACTTTGATTTTGTATTTGTTTGCTGTTAAAATCTTCTATTTTGATTTTGTTTCCCTTGATTCCCTTGCGGGTTTATTCATTTTTCGGTGACAACAAATTTTTAATTCTATAATGAATCATCATGTCATGTTTGATATCTTCTTTGATATACTTGGAGTAGTAAATTAAGTTTCTTCTGAGTTTTTTTTCTTCATATTTTATTGTTCTCTTTGGCATTCATTGTCTCAATGGTTTATACATGAATGAATGTTTGTTTTGTATGCTAAACAATTGTAGTCTTTAGTATGCATCATTAACCGAATCTTCTTATAGGGGCTTCTCTTCTTGAACTGGAAAATGGAATCATCATACAAAGAGAAACCATTGCTCATCTGGCCAGAGGCTGATTGGCCATTGAACGGATACACAGGTTTCAAAAATACTCCAGTTTCAACATATGTTTCTCAAGATGTTGGACTTCAAAGCAAAACTGGATCACACATTCATCCAACAGCTGAAAAAGTGTGCTCACGTTCTCTCCGTAGTCATCCTTCACGGCCATTCCTTTTAGTTGGTTCTATCAACACACATATTTACCTTTGGGAGGTATATACTCTAATATGTTCTTGAATGTTTTTCCATACATCTCGTCTTATTTGTTACTTATATAGTGCATCTTGGTCCATTTCTATCATGCTAAAAATCTGAGGCAGTTTATTTGTGTAATGTAACTTCTTATTGTCCAACTGTTTTTATTTCAATTTGGTATAATTGTCATTTTTTATTCTCACACTCCATTATATTCCTAAAAGGCAAGTGATCTTAGGCTCACCAAGTGGTGGCCATATCATCAGATGTAACTAGGGATTCTCATATAATTCTTCCGGTGGCTATACTTTGTGGAATATGTGAACCGAAAATATAAAGGTACGTTCTCTTCAACATAGTATCAAAGCTGTGCTCTAGCCGTTTGTTCAACTCTTTGTGTATTCTTGTGCCCTATTTTTTGGGTTTCGTATCACCCATGTGTTTTTTCGGTGGGTGAGTGCTCCTATTGTTGCATCATCCATCTACTTCTCCAGCTTCTGCAACTGGCATCGACCATCTGGTTTTGTCGACTTATTCCTGTAAGCCACCTTTCTTCGTCGATCCGCTGGTTCCATTGGTGTGTCGGTTTGATGGTTTCATTGCTTTGTTTATATGTTGGTTCCATTGCTTCATCGATCTATTGATTCCATTTTTCATCAAGCAGCTGGTTCCACAAAATTGTTTATTGCCGTTCTTCTACTGGTTCCTACATCCATCTTCCATGTCTGCTTTCCACTCTGAAAGTATTTTTTTTGGAATTAAGATTTTCTAGATCTGTTTAGAATATTATGATTTTTCA
The DNA here is from genome assembly GCA_039513925.1 of Platanthera zijinensis. Lineage (NCBI taxonomy): Eukaryota > Viridiplantae > Streptophyta > Magnoliopsida > Asparagales > Orchidaceae > Platanthera > Platanthera zijinensis. Next base: position 76,844,075 of record CM077095.1, on the reverse strand, counting down.
ATGTAAATATATCTTGAACCTCTTCGCTGACACTTGATATCTTGAAGTGATACATGTGGACAACCCCATTTATCCAAACTTGATATTTATAAGGATGATTCTCCCAATCTTGAAAGAAAGTTGATTTCCAACACATTGCCGGGAAATTAATTTACTTGACTATTACTTGACTAGTCATCTTTTTTGTTGTTGGGTTGGTTAGCCAATTTATGTACAACCTTAAGATCCATCATTATGAAGCTACCCTTCCAATCCCCCAAGTATCTAAAGAAGGATTCTGTAAAAGGTATTATATATTAAAATAATGGTCATCTTAATATCCATGGCTACTGTGCGCAAATTGAGCTAGTTCATCTTCTGTTTGAAAAGCTACGAGTAAATACACTATTTTCGTGTTTGGAAATCTTATCTCCTAGAAGAGTAAGAAACATAATGTTGTTGTTCGATCTTCTACTGAAGCAAAATATAGAGTCATTACTATTTACTACATGTGAGATAGTACGGGCTAGATCTATCTTGGATGACATGAGATTTCCTTTTCAGGGGGCTATAAAATTACACTGTGATAATCAGATAGCTATCCACATCTCCACTAACCTTCTATACCATGAAAGTCTTAAACATATAAAGATTGACTCTCTTTCTGTGGGAGAAAATTTAGAACAAAATCATCTCTACAGTGTTTGTCTCTATTGTGGCTCAAATGGCTAATATATTTACCAAAGTTTTTTCTGTGAAAAAATTTCACACGAACGATCTCATGTTGAGAATGCAGGATGCTTATGGTGTTAGCTAGAGGGGGATATTAAATGAAAGCCTGCCTAGGCTCACCATGTGATGACCATATCATCAGAAGTGATGAGGTCTTCTCATATAATTCTTTAAGTGGCTATGCTTTTTGAAGCACGAGAACTGATAACCTAAAAGTGCGTTCTCTTCAAAAGAAATTGGCTCTTTTCATTTCTCACAGGAATGTGTCCTGAATGAAGGTTTACATGTGTCGTAGAATGATTTAAATTTTTTTCCGAATGTTTATAGTTAGTCTTAAGTTTTATAGTATTTGGAATGACGGTGGATGCCGAGCAATATGAAGTGCTGAAATGGCATAACGGAGCAAACGTCGGAGTTAATAATAGAATTTATGGATCAATGGGCATGTACATCTTCAAAGATCTGTGCTTTCTTTAGATACAACGGTATTTTAAAAAATTTCCCCATAATTAAAATTTCTCAATGATTTAAAAAAGTTAATGAAATATTTCCCATAAATTTATACTCTTTGGGCTGCACTTTTTTTTTCTTGTAGTTATGTTCACATCTGTACTATATCTTGAAGAGATCACAAGATTGGCCTACTTTTTCTCTGTTCAATAACACCCTTGCTTCTATCTCATAATTACACATTTAATTACAGCTACCTTTTTCCCAATAATTGTACACATGGAATGCATTTCCATCAATTAAAATAGTTAGGGAAATAAACAAGATACATTTTGTTGATTAGCAGATTACAGACCCATTTATAGATTAAACAGTTAAGATAGAAATTAAGTTTGTGTTACGAGCCTACCCGTAACGATGTCATGATCTTGCTCGGTGGTGGGGATGGAGGAGGAGATACAAGGGAGTCGAGCTCACCAAAATGTGCATTGTTGAAATCTCAAAGTGGAAATAATAGGTGCATTTTATTCATTCCTCAAAGGTGGCTTTTAAAGGACTCACAAGTAATAGAAAATACAAAGTGGAACTAAACCCAAACACTCCTAAAAGACTCTAATAATGCGATAACACTAATATTTGAACCGTAAAAGCCAATTGATTAGAAAACGAGATCTCTTACACATACAAATACTAGACCTAAACATACCCAAAAGATCAAACTACCATCAATTGGGAAATAACTTGAAAAATACGACTTGTAAATAATAATAGACACAATTCTCCCTCTCAAGTCGGATGGAAGATGTCGGTCATTCCAAGTTTGTGGATATCGTCAATAAACACATCACTTCACAAGTTTTTAGTGAACACATCCATTAGTTGATCTTTAGAATGAACGAAAGGCGTGACCACAAATTTTTAATCCAAGTAATCTTTAATAAAATGTCGATCAATCTTAACATGTTTTGTACGGTCATATTGGACTGGCTTATGAGCTATACTAGTCGCTTCCTTGTTGTCACAAAACAAGGAAAATTGAGAGGTCTCTGAAATACCTAAGTCATGTAGAATGTTACCCAACCATAGACCCTCGCACAGTCTTTGTGACATAGCGCGGTATTCTGCCTCAACACTTGACGCGGACATCACATTCTATTTCTTACTACGCCAAGTCACAAAGTTTTCACCAACGAAAGAACAATATCCCGTTATCGATTTCCTATCATGGCAACATCCAACACAACAACATCAGTAAAACAGTAATCTTCAAGTGGTTGTTCTTGGAGAACAAGAGACCACGACCATGGGATTTCTTTAAATGTCGTAACATACGATATGTTGTCTCTTGATGTTTGATCCTGAAAGCATGCATGTATCTACTCAAAATGTCAACCGAATAAGTAATATCAGGACGATTATGAGATAAATATATTAGTTTTCCATTCAATCTCTGGCAGCGTGATGCATCTGCTTGATCACTGCCATCATCTTCCCCAATCCCATGATTTTCTTCTATAGGGGTGTTCGCAGGAACACAACCAAACATCCTGGTCTCCTACAAAAGATCTAATATATACATTCACTGAGATATAAAGATACCCCGATTGGATCTAGCTACCTCAATACTCAGGAAGTATCGTAATCTTCCGAAGTTTTTCACCTCAAACTCAGCAAATTAGAGTGACCTGCGATTTGTAATCTCTTCAATATCATTACCGGTGATCACAATGTCTTCCACATGGACAATAAGAATCACAATCCTCTCGTTGCATCTCCGAATAAACATACAATGATCATACTGCGTCTGCTTGTACCCAATTTTAGTATAGCTATGAGAAATCTTCCGAACAATGCTCTGGGTGACTGTTTCAAACCATATAATGATCTCCTCAGTCAGCAGACAAGACCTTCAGCTCCCTTCTTCACGAACCCAAGAGAGAATTTCATGTATACCTCTTCATCAAGCTCACCATGGAGAAACACATTCTTAACATCCAGTTGTTGAAGATTCTAGTCCATGCAATTAGCGCACGACTACAATACCCGAATTAAGTTCATCTTAGCCACCAGAGCAAAAGTCTCCTTGTAGTCAATTCCCTGAGTCTGAGTGTATCCCTAGGCAACCAGCCGTGCCTTGTACCGTTCAAGCTTACCATCTTGGTTCTGTTTGACATAAAACACCCACCTCGGACCAGTAACTTTTTTTCCAAGAGGAAGGGAGGAAACATCTCAGGTATGGTTCTTGTCCATGACATACATTTCCTCTTTCATTGCCCGAGTCCATGCTGGGATACCCAAAGATTCCTGCAATGTCTTCGGAATAACAACCGAGGAGAGTGAAGAAATAAAGTTCTAATGGGCCGGGGTAAGATAGTGGTAAGACACGTGATTAAAAATAGGGTGTTTAGTACAAGTAGCCTTACCTTTCGGCAATGTAAGAGGAATATGCAGATCAGTATCATCAGAATCTAAGGCTAAAGTGAACACCGGTAGAGGTGAAACTCTAGTAGACTGTGTACCTGAAGATTGACGGTGGTATACGTGAGGAAAAAGAGAATCAGAGTATCAGGTAAGGAACCGGGATAGGAGGAACCGGGATAAGTGCCATGGGGCCCGGAAGAGGTGGCTGTGGAGGAGTGGCAGGAACAAGTGGAAGAGGAACATCAGTGGGATGAGCATTAATATCATCACTGATCTCCCCCTGACGAAGAAAGTTTGTCAAAGGTAAAAAATACGATTCCCATTCCCGGAAGGTAACATCCATAGTACAAAACATACGCCTGGAGGGGGGATGATAACACTGATATTCTTTCGTCGTGGAGTAGCCTAGGAACACACAACGGTAAGCCCGAGGGTCAAGTTTAACCCAGTGAGGCTGATGGATATGCACAAAACAGACACATCCAAAGACACGAGGTGACAGATGTGAAGTAGAAACGACGGTCATGGTGGAGAGTCGAGCGAGGGAGTAACATAGTCGATAACACGAGATGGAAGCCGGTTGATAAGATGGGCAGCGGTAAGGACAACATCACCCCAATAAGACTTGGGAAGGTGAATCGTAACAAGAAGACATCGAGCAACATCCATAAGATGTCAGTTTTTTCGTTCTGAAACCCCGTATTGGGTAGAGGTGTGGACACAAGTGGTATTGTTGATGATGCCATGACTAGCAAGGTACAACTCAAATGCTCCACGAACGTCATATCCCCTCCCCCTCCACTATCACTTCAAAGAACACGAATAAAGCCATTAAATTGGGTTTGCACCATTTTATGTAAAGTCTGAAAACAAAGAAAACTTAACTCGTTTTTTTCAACAGATATACCCAAATAGTGTGAGAAAAGCAATCAATAAACATAATAAACCATTGGAAATCAGATAATGATCTGAATGAACAACAACAAATGGGATGCAATTGGGAGAAGATAGATGCGATGAATTATGTTGCACATGTTTGGACATATCACATACATCACATACATAATTTTGTAAAAATGGTAAAAAAAGAAGGAAACATTTTTTGAAGATAGGTAGGAGATGGATGTCCAAGGCGCAGGTGCCAGCGGCGAACATAATCAACAATAACAGTAGAGCAAGAAAGAGTTTGGGAGGGAAGCTAAGGATCCACGTAGTACAGACCACCGTGGTTCTTACCACTGCCATTGTTCTGCTTCGTACTAAGCTCCTGAAAAACACAGGTATCAGGAAAAAATATTACAGAGCAGTTAAGAGATTTTATAATATTGCCAATGACAAGTAAATTGCGAGGAAAAGAGGGAACATGAAGGGCAGAAGGAAGTGAAATAGTCGGAGAACATGAGATGTGGCCTTTGTCAGCAATGGGAGACTAACTACCATTAGCAGAACTTACTTTGTCCTTACCAAACAAATGAGTATAAGAGAGAAAATCTGAAAAGATCCAGTTATATGGTCGGCGACACCAGAATCAATCACCCACTCGGAAGATGAGGTGGTAGCCAGATTAGCACTACACATAGCAATGGAAGAAAGTGAAGCAGGAGCGTTAGGGGACATATCAGGCTGAGAGTGCAGCAGACGGCGAAAAACATCCAATTCATGAGCAGTATGCTGACCAGAAACTATACCCAATGTCTTGTCGTAAATATTCATAGAGTACGCAGCATCTTGAGGCCTGAGACCACCCTGGCGATGACCACCATGTCTGGGTCCCCGACCACGGCCATGGACGCAAGGGGCAAGATGTGGATGATGTTTGTACCACCTCCCGAGTGTGGTCTCTGCGGACATAATAATCACAAGTAAAAGCAGATGAGCCAGGACTGGGAGCATGTCCGCGGATAATACTAGTTAGAGCAGTATGATCAGGAGGAGAAATAACACTGTGGGACTTTCGACAATCTTCATCACCAAGGACCATGTTGAATGTCTCTCGAAGAGACGAGAAAGGAGAGCGGTGGTGGATGTGTCTGCACCATATCAAACTCCATGTTCATGCCCATCAAGAAGACATGGAGATGCAAGCGGTACTCCCGTTATTTTAACTTAACGACATCCGCAGTACTGGCTGCAGTGAAATGTGCAAAATAGTCCAATTCCTGATATAGATGCTCGAACTCCGAAAAACGGACGACACGATCAAAAGACCTTGCCGCAACTCCAAAATGCAGTGGGTAAGTTCATAAACTTGTGTAGAACTACCAATTTGAGAGTGTCTCACGGGCGTGAGTCCAGAACTCATAATCGGAGTTCATCAACATGTAACTTCGATAGACCTTTGAAAACATCAAGTGAATGAGACAGGAAACAACCCGAGAGTTTTCAGAGTCTCACCGCTGAGGGTCATTCATCTGACGCTGAATCACACTCGACAATGAGTTTGAAGAGTTACTCATATCGAATGGAAGCAGAATCAATCAAGCAGACTAAGCATTAGAGGCGACATCAGAAGCTGGGCACCACTTGGCTGAGCATTAGAAGTTGGGCATCACTTGGGTGATCATTAGAAGATGTGTCGACTAGAGAGGTAGCGCATTAGAGGCAACAAAACCTGGGTCGACAAGAGGCGGCGGCAGCTGGGTCAACATTAACGGTCCCGAGAAATAGAGATGGCGACTTGATCCTCCCGGGACACAAGGAGAACACACAAAGAACCCAGCGATATTCTACGCCGATGATTGAGGCAGAAGAAATCGGAGATCCGGCGGCGTCGACCTCTTCAATAGTCGGCGACGACATCCAATCTGCCTGAAGAGCTCATCAGGAAAGGGGATGAAGATGTTGTTGGTGTTTCTATGGTGATCTGGAAGTAGTCAAGCAATTAGTCTCGCTGTCAACGCGATTTGAGCTTATAGGGTCACACATAAGATTGTTTGGAGAAGTTGGAGAAAAGATTGTGTTGGCCTCACTCATATAGGATATGAGTAGAGAACAACTCCTATGAGATTTATGTTACTGGTGAGTTGCGTCGAGTGCGTATTGACGCACGTCATGTGCGTATTGACGCACGTCGATTTCCTATCGACGCAACCAAGCTCGATGTGTCTGCAGGCCTCTAGTAGACGCTGCATCGAATGGATATTGACGTCACGTCGACTTCTATTCGATGCAAGTGCGTCGACTGCCTGTCGACACAAGTTGCATCCAGTGCCGTCGATTGCTTATCGACTTTGCGTCGAGTTCTTATCGACGCAAGTCGACAACAAGTCAACACATATCAACGCAAGTCAAGCTTTGACGGAATTCTTAGAGGGCCTCTGTTTGTTTGTTATCCTTGGATATAAATAGACTTGGAAAAAAGTTTTCCTGTGTGTGTAACTGAAATGTGTGCTTCTGAAGCCGTCACTTGCCCTAGATCCCGTCATGACTGTCATTCCCTATCTCAGGGTCCCCTCAGTTCTCCGCCAGTTGAAGTGGAGTGTAGGTCTCGAGAGTGTACATCTGACAAGACTCCCCGAGTACCACTCCCTTATCCAGAGGGTTGTAATCAACAGATAAAGAAAAAGATTTCCGCTTTTCAATATGTGCTTTTTTTTGGGCAAATTCGTCAAACTTGCAAACAAAGGAATATGATGAAGTTTCTTGTGCGAGTATGCAGGTTACAAGTGTGAGTATTACAAGTGTGAGTATGCATATGCGCGCAACGCCGTGCGAGTATGCGGGTACGAGTATGCGAGTTGTGAACGCACGTAACCAACACTCAATCTCTTCGCGCTTATGTGTCTAACGAGCTTCTAAGATAAGCGAGCATACAAAATACAAAGTCGGCAAAAATGTTCTTATATATCGGCAAGCATTACATTAAAAAAAATGTCAATGATGCCTTGTATAAAGGTTTATCCAAAAAATTTCCTAAACTATTTTACATGAAATATACAAAGGCATGCAGGAGATCGCCGACCAACTAGGTCTCATCGTCGCCAGTATCAGCCTTGAGCTCCTCATCCTCGATTACGACGTCCTCCTCATCGTCGACATCATCATCATCGCCATCGTTGTCCTCGTCCTCGCTGTCCTCGTCCTCGCCTGCATCCTCGTCATGACCATCACTGTCCCCATTTTCGTCAGAGTCAGAAGTAGAGGGCAGGACGCGGTCAGACGAGTTGGACTTTCCGGCGAGCATCCCAGGAATGAGATCCATCACCGTCAGATGGTCAGCCTCCGGAACATGGAAGCCGTCCATCCTCAGCTTGGTGAGCACGCCGTCCCCCGCCGCTCATGCGATGCCGCGACGGATCGCGAGCATCTCGTCAGGGTGGAAGCGAATCTTCTTCCCCATCCCGCAGGTACTCGGCGCCTTCGGCTGCGTCTTAGCCGGGCGAGTTTCCAGCTCGGCATTCCGAACTTGGGTGGCCTCCAGCACGGCTTTAGTGTCCGCAAGCTCCTGCTCAAGCTTGGAGATCTTCTTCGCCGTCTCAATCTAGGCTTCGAGCGAGGTAACAACTATCATCAACAGGGCGATTATCAAAGAGCGATTATCTGAAAGTCACACATTCAAACAAGGCTACCTCGTATACTTTGCACTGGGCGGCCTGGAGCCCTAGCTCGGTCATCTTCTTTGACACCGCCTTGAGTTGCTCCTGAGATTTTAGCAGTCTTTTCGCCGTGTAGTGGCCCAGATCGGCAGCTCGCAAGAGCGAGCGAGCAGTTTGGTTGGCGAGATCCTCATCGCCGATGTCCTCCAACGACTCGGCGTCCGCGCGACTGTAAAGGGCGAAGGCGACGTCGAACGCCTCACCCTTGCCCTCCCAGTCTTCTAATCAGGCTGGCAAGTTGGTGCTCAACGTCACCTGGTGCTCACACTCGGCCCAGGTCACCAGCAGACAACCGAAGATGTCCTTGTAACCGCGCCCCTTGTTGTAGTTTGGGTGGAAGTAGGGCGCGCCGACTTCGATGGGGTCTTCCTTGTCGTCAAAAAGCTCGTGGGCGACCTTTGACCGCTTCCTCGCATGCTTCGAGGATTTGGCCTTTCCTTTCCCCATGTCCGGCCTCCCCTACGAGGAGCTCTCTTTCTCGCCAGGTCGCGACCGATCTTTGATCGCAGGATGCAATATCTCTTCAACGTCACCAGGAGGGTTGACGGAACTTTGACGCGAGGGCGCAGCCTTCTTCGCCAGTGGGAGAGGTTCTCGCGGCAGGGTGCAAGTACTTGCAAAGAGATATAAGACAGATAGAATCGCCGTATCAGAGATCGATCAGCCCCGAAAGAGCGAGTATGGAAGAAGGTTGCCCAAGTGTGTACTTCGCCAGAGAAGATCTCGCCCAACTCGTTAACATTTGATCTCCAGTAGTCGACATCGAACCTTCGGCCTCGGAAGGCCTCGACCAGCTCCTCGCGCGGCCCCTCCAAGATGGGTGGCAGAAAGGCAACCTCCGCCAGTTAGTGCAACCTGCGAGGGACACCTTCGAAGTCGCCAGCGACGGCGACCGGATACTCGTCCCAGCGATGGACCTTGTTCGTTGTGCCAACCAAAGTGCAGACATGGCTGCTGAAGAAGATGACTCCTTCGCAAGTCGTCGCGAAGGCGAAGATCCTTCGGAAGATAGACAGATCAAAGGAGATCTTCTCTGATTGCAAGAAGCAGAGGAAGGCTATGATCGTCGCAACTTCGTTCGCGTTGATCTGGGCCGGACTATGCCGAAATACCTAAGTATCTGGCGTACTCTGGCCATAAGGGAAGTCGCAGACCGACTTCGAAATGGCGGAGAGGGAGGATGGGCTCGCTCTCGAACGCTGTGTTTAGTCCATCGGCCCTAGTGGGGAGTCTGGCCGAGTACCCCTCAGGCAGGAGCCTTTTTCTGAAGTCCTCCAAGTCCTTATCATCTACGGTGGACATCTTGAAGACCGCATCAGGAAAGTTTCTCGTGTGAGCCAATCGACGATCATTGGCATCATCTCCGACCATCTTTAGAAGCGAGTAGAAAGAAGGCGAGAGGTAAGAGAGCGAAAAAGAAGAAGGCGAGGAAAGTAAGCAAGAAAGGGACAAGCTGGAGATACTCGCAAGCACGAACAGGATTTCGCAACAGCGTAATTAAGACACACCTACCCCCTCTATTTATAGGCGGAGGCCAAGCGGGGGGGGGGGGGGTATGGGTACCTCGCGCGAGTATCTATCGAAGTCGCTACCTCTCCATCTAAACCTAGAAAGTTCCAAAGTTCTTTCTCTCCTGCGTTCAATCAAAAAGTCGCCAACTTGTGAGAACCTGCACAGTTAGTCCAAGAGATCGCAAAAGTAAGGCATACATCAACACAGAGAAAAGAAGGTCACAAACTCAATGCGAGATCGAAGCTCGTCACTACTATTAAAAGAATATTCACATAATTGTTCAGTACAATATTGCCAAGGGCGAGGAAAGAGAAAAAAGTCTTAATAGAAAAAAACCTAAGCCCTAGGAGGCCGCTGCTTTTGAAGAGGTAGAGGTCGCCCGACCCAGCCCATCTCGCATGCTCGCCCATGGTGCTCGCTCCCCAAAGCCAGCGCATCGTCACCTCGACGCAGCTGACCCTCCATCCTCGCCAGTCGTCCAGCAGTGCCCATGCTCGCCCGCATCCCTGCCAGCTCCTCATGGTGAAGCTGCTGGCGATGCTCGGTCATTGATTGTCGCCGCTCCAGCTCGTTGATCATATGGAAGCGGGACTCGTAGCCAGCAAGCCTCTCTGAGAGCTCCTTCATCTTCGACATTCAAACCTCCAATGAAGAGATCCGGCGATGAAGATCACAAATTGTCACGACCTATCTAAAAGCAAAGATCAGAGTGCGCTTTTGACGGGTCGTGATGCCACAGACATGGGCGGAAGAAGTTTCATGTCTGTTAGGCGGAAGCAGATTTAATGTTATTAGTTTTAAAATAGGTAAATTGAGAAAAAGTAATACTATTTTATGATTATGCTGAAGCTTCAATAATGAGTGGTGAAAAGTAAAAAAGTTGATGCATATGTACTTTAATAAAATCTCATATCACACATTTGTTGGTACAAAATATTAATGCAAAAATCAAAGGGGTGCACATGCCATTACTATTGAATTTTAGAATGATAATACAACCTAATAGTTGTCCAAGACACAAATGAAAATGACTGACATAACTAGTACATAATGAAGAAGTCTGACAGTAGAAGAACAAAATACATAGAAGCTAACTACACAATAACAAAAATAAACTTTCTGGAACACAGGGACTCCGTGATGAACAGCTCAAGAAGCAGGCGGCGCAGTTACAGAACCTAAGGCAAAATCCAAAACAATAAGGAAAATGCCTCGGAACATTAATTTAAACAATAAGAAAGTTATAGAATTAATGTACAAACAGAGGTAAACAGACAATATTAAAGTACCACTTTATCTTGTAGCAAGTTAGTAAATATGCAAGTATCTGAGTCAACAGAAATATCTGAAATTTATTAGCTTACTCTGGTGTTTTAGCATATTTGTTCTGACAACGACATAAGCTGTAATTGATGAAATGCATAAGAGCTTATAGTGTGTGCACATGGTTTACACTCAAGTTCAAGTGTAAGTTTTATTAGAAAAGAAAAGTATTTCCTGCTTATCGTGACCATGCAAACAAGACGTTACACCATCTAAACTTTACCTTCCACGATTGCTTATGACATTCAGGACCTAAGTATTTCATAATTTTTTCTAGATATTGCTAACATAATATTATATGTTAAAGGTAATGATTCTTGTGTTGTCAGGTACAGTTAATAATTTTGTATACAGATAGAAGGAATTTAAATTCTTAGTTTGCAAGCGAGAGGAAATTCTCCACTTGCCTTAAGTCGAAGCCGAAACTGACGGTGACAGCTATGCGGTTGAAGCAACACTTAAAGACCTATATGAACCTGCTCGAGAATAATTACAGACGATATTTGATATTTGACAAGACAAAAATCCAATACGTTAGCACAGATTGTTTATAGTACAAAACTAATTCAAGAGCGGGTTAGCAATCTACCTCCCTCAAGAGCGAGGGGAGAGGAGATACCACGAAGGATCGGGGATTTAACGACGCTTGGGTGGCGGAAACCCTAATTCGGAGAGGGTTTTGAAGAGATTCCACCACTAGATCCGACGAGCGGCACCAGAAAACACCATTAAATTCGGGATTAGACGATTATACAATGAACACATGTTGGACTGACGTAACATCGATTGGGGTATGAATATTATCATAATAATTTAGGACAAATCTGAATAAATGAGATTGAAGGAGTACCTTACCCAAGGAGACCAATTATGGGCTCAAGAATCCGAGTGGAGGAGGTTTCAGGCATACCTTAGGCATTCCCTTCGCAAAACTCGGCCCAAACGATCACGAAGTGGGCTGCCGGAGGGAGATGTTGTGGCTGTCGTCCTTAGGAGAGGGAAGAAACTACTACCGACCTCCAAAAATGGAGGAAAGGAGGTAACCGGTCCTAGGGTTGCTGCTTCATGAACCTTCGACAAGAGGGAGTGAAGAGGAGCAGGAGGTGGTGCGAAAACAATCGGAGGTAGCGGCTAGAGGAGGAGGAGGCTCCGAAGGGGTCGGCGGGGCGCGCGGGTTGCGGGTGCAGCGGGGGAAGCGGGGATCGGGAGACGGCGGAACAAGAGCAGGCGCATGATGCGGGAAAGGCCTTGGACCTGGGGGGCAAGATGTCAGGGCTGTTTCGGGCTAAGTATTTAGAAGGGGGAAAAAGAAAACCTATAACCCTAATTAAGAAATTGCCACTTAGGTTTTTATTAATAATATTATTGTCATTGTTATATTTTTGAAATCGTTACATTCTCCCCCACTAAGGAAGTTTCATCCCGAATCTTTAGAGGATTCCCTGAAAGGGGTTCTCATAGCGATGATTCTGATATCATTCTTTCTAACAAAAATTTGAAATTCAACATATAGAGAGCTGACTATGAATATTACCAACTTGAAGGGAGAAAAAGTTCAGAGACTTACCAAGATCAAGAGGAGTGATGTGGATACTTGCTGCGCATGTCAGACTCAAGTTCCCAAGTGAATTCCTCAGAGATTCCATGCATCCAAAGTATAATTACCATATGTGTACAACCTCGGGCTCGCAGCAGCAGAAGGCTCAAGGAAAAGAGGGGAGAAGGCAAGATGGTTTTAGAGATAAGGCTATTTACTGGGCGAGATGGGCCCAGAGAGAGCCGACTCGCTAGGCGAGTGGGTCCTGGGGAAAGGGCCACTCGCGGGGCGAGGGCCGCTCGCTAGGCGAGAGGGGCCCATGCGAGAGCCGCTCGCTAGGCGAGAAGGGCCCAGGGGGGAGAGCTCTCGCCCGCGAGATGTCGCTCTCACCGAGCGACGGTTCGGCGAGCGGCCTGACACCGGTTCAGTTGTGGGTCGAGTGCCAGTTCAGTTGGAAGGTTGTTTTACCTTTTAGACCCAGGTGATTTTACCCTTTTGCCCTTGGTGGTCTGCATATAGGCTATAACCCTTCAGAACCGTGGAGTTTGGCTGTTGGCAGACCCGACTAAGGGTATTTTGGTAATCTCAGGTCGGTTCAGTTTGGTTATTGACATTTCAAACTCAGAGGCCTATAAATAGACCGGTAAGGTGCCTTGTAGAAGGTTTTTGACCCTTCTTTTTCTTCCACTAAGGCACCTAGCTCAGCATTGGCTAGGGATGGGAAGAATTGCTAGTTCTTCTGGGTAAGAGGTGGAACCTCCGAGCTGAAGCCCACGGTCTGTTTTCTTGAGACTCTCGACCAGGGAGTAGTTCGAGAAGAGTAGGTGTGAGCTGCAACTTTAGATCCGAGTTAGGGGGAGCTGAGTTTACAGGCTTCAACATTTTTGGTGCGGTGAGCGTGGAATCGCAGCCTACACAGAAGAATCTTGGACCACTTCATGGCAGGAGATCTTGGAGAAGGAGACGAGGGCGGGTCCAAGAACCCGGGAGGATACGTTGGGAGAGAGGAGTTCATGACGTCCATCGGATACATCATGGACATGTTGCAGCAGATCTCGCAGCGAGGTGATTGCACGACCCCCCTTCCTCAGGCATCTGGTCTCGCGCCTCAAGAAGGGATCGTCTCGGCAAGGGTAGGCGAGGACGCGTCGGGGGGGGGGGAGACCAGGGAAGGAGAGGGTGGTAGAAGGGAGCAGGCGAGACCTGACGGGCAGGGAGCTCTTCGCCAGTCCCGCGAGTGTCGTCTCGCCAGGGGAGATGGTCGCGCGAGTGAATGTGACGAGACCTCCGGCGAGAGGGTCTCCTTTTTGCGAGTTGATCCTTTCGGCTCCCGTCCCGGAGGGGTTTCGCGAGCCAGAGATGACCTACTACATGGGGAAAGACGACCCCCTCCAGCACTTGCAATGGTTCGAAGATGCGGTCTCCATTAGGCCGATGACGGACGCATTCAAGTGCCGCCTCTTCGCCATCACCTTGAAGGACAAAGCTAGGGACTGGTTTCATCAACTCCCGGCGGGGTCGATATATGGTTTCGAGGACTTGAGTAGGAGCTTCCAGTTGAGCTTCTCGACCTCGAAGAAGAGGAAGAGGAACCCAGAGTCGATCTTTCTGATCAAGCAGAAGGCCGAGGAGTCCTTGGCCCAATACGTGGACCGCTTCCAGGAAGAAATCCTGGACATTCAGGAGGTGCCAGGATTTGCTCTCCAGATGGCCATCACGTTGGGTTGAGGGAGGTTTTCTTCAAGATGGGTTTGACCAGGAAGGCGCCATTGTCATTTGAGGGATTGATGGAGAAGGCAGCGAAGGAGATAGCGATGGAGGCCGCGAACCCGACGTTTGCTAGGAAGTTGGCGAGGTTGACGGAGGTGGAGTCGAGGGAGCCGAGAGGAGCGAGGCAGCAAGAAGGAAGGAGGAGGGAAGAGCCGAGGGCTCCGATGTACCCGGAGCTGGGTTGGTGGCAGCAAGGAGGCCCTGTTCAAGGGCTGGGAAGAGGTTTTCCCCAAGGGGGAAGGAACTACCAGGGAGGACTCAGAAGGTTCAACAAGCCGGGATGGGGACATGGTCCTAGACTACCCCTATCCCAGCCTCAGCAAGCTATGACGATTGGTCGAGGGAGAGGAAGAGGAAGAGAGCGGGGAAGAGCCGGAGCTTGAGCAGGAAGGAGGTGGAACCACCAGGAGGGGAGATGGGAGGGGGAGGTAGCCGTGCCATATTGTGACTTCCACGAGGAGGAAGGTCACGCGACGGCTACCTGCCCAGAGTTTCTAAAGATGAAGAGGGGTAGAGGAGCAGGAGAGCAGCAACTACCGGTGAGGATAATAGAAATGACTGAGACTGGGGAGGAGGACCGGTGTGTGGACCGATCAGATATGATTGGAGTGATCCATGGGGGAGTGGGGATTGAGGCTACCCGCAAGGCTAGCCTTCATACCATGTATCGTTGGAGCGTTGCCTCGACGTCATAAGCCCCTCCCCCGGATGAGAAAATCACTTTCTCTAGGAAGGACTTGCCGGATCACGAGGATCCCCTCTGCGATGCGTTGGTGATTCAGACCGCCATCGAAAACTTCACGGTATCGAGGATCTTGGTGGATAATGGGAGCTCGGTGAATGTCATTTTCAAGACGACATTCAACGAGATGAGGGTAGAGGCCAGGAGGGTGTTGGCAGCAGACGGACCGTTGTTCGGGTTTTCAGGAGAAAGGAAGGAAGTCGAGGGGGGAGTGAGACTTCAAGTGACTCTGGGAGGGTTGTCCAGGAATTGCCGCTTTCTGATAGTGGACGCTCCCAGCAGTTACAACGCCATCTTTGGGCGCCCTTTGATCAACGCTTTCAGGTGCGTCCCATCGTCCTTCCATCAATGCTTGAAGCTCAACGCAGGAGGAACTCAGATCAGGGTGCGAGGAGATCCAAAGGCAGCCAGAGAGTGCTACGTGACAGCGGTAAACACAATTTCTTGGCAAGGTGATGCTGAGGAGCTAGAGAAGAAGATGGAGCAGTGGGAGCAGGAGGTTGGAGGAGAGGTAGAAGAGGAGAGGGAATCAGTAGGAGTGGAGAGTGGCATTGCGGGGGAGCCAGAAATGGCAGGAGAGCAGGAGGTCGGAGGAGAGGTAGAAGAGGAGAGAGGAGCAGTAGGAGTGGAGAGTGGCATTGCGGGGGAGACAGAAATGACAGGAGAGCAGGAGGTCGGAGGGGAGGTAGAAGAGGCAGGAGGAAGGAAAAGAAAGATAGGGGAAGTGGGGGAGTCGTCCAGGAGGGAGGCTCAGCCGGAAAGGAGAGGAGGTTCGTCGCTAGGAAGGGGTGCTGATGAAGAGGTGGAGAGGTTCTTGAGGGAGGTGGATGCGGCCGTTGAGGGGCATGGAGCCATAGAGCGTGAGCTCAGGGAGCAGGAGGAGAGGCTGAGGGAGCAGGAGGAGAGGCTGAGGGAGCAGGGGGGAGAGGAGGAGCCTTCGAGGATGAAGGCGGCGGTTGAGGTGTTGGAGATGGACATCCTCACTAAGGAGGGAAGGAAAAGATAAGAGTCAGTGGAGAGCTCAGCCCCGAGGACCAGGAGGAGATTAGGAAATGTGTGAAGGCGAACATCGATATCTTCGCCTGGAGCACAGCCGACATGCCCGGGGTCGACGCAGACGTGACATGCCACCGTATCAACCTCGACCCCAAGGCTCGTCCAATTCAGCAAAAGAAGAGAGCCATCGCTTCCAATATGGTCGGGCCCATCAGGGAGGAGGTGGAGAAGTTGCTCAAGGCGGGGTTCATATCCGCAAGCAAGTACCCGGGGTGGGTAAGTAATGTTGTAATGGTGAAAAAAGGGGAGGGAAAGTGGAGAATGTGTGTCGATTTTTCCCTTTTGAATAAAACATGCCCTAAAGATTGTTACCCTCTGCCTCGAATCGACGCGCTAGTTGATTCAGCCGTCGGTTTTTCACTAATGAGTTTTCTAGATGCCTTTTCAGGGTACCATCAAATATGCATGCACCCCCCAGACGTCAAGGATGTCACCTTCGTCACGGAGGAAAGGTGCTTCAGTTACAATATGATGCCCTTCGGGTTGAAGAACGCGGGGGCAACTTATCAAAGAATGATGGACCGGATCTTCCGGGAACAGAAGGGGCGGAACCTCGAGGTTTACGTGGATGATTTGATGATCAAGAGCCGGGACCTTGGATCCCATGTCCTGGATCTAAAAGAAACCTTTGGGACCATAAGAAAATATAAGATGAGGTTCAACCCTCTGAAGTATGTATTCGGGGCCAACAGAGGAAAATTCTTGGGACATCTGCTCACCCCTTCAGGAGTGGAGCCTAACCCGGACAATGTGAAAGCGATCTTGGAGTTGAATTCTCCGAAGAGTGCTAAAGAAGTCCAACGCCTCGCCGACAAATTGGCTGGATTGAGCAGGTTTCTCTCAAGGGCGGGAGAGATGTGCTCACCCTTCTTCCGAACATTGAGAGGAGGAAAGAAATTTGAGTGGACCCCTGAGTGTGAATAGGCTTTCCGAGCTCTGAAGCAGCAACTCACCCAAACTCCACTACTCCAAGGGCCGCGAGAGGGAAAGGGCTTATTCTTGTACTTGGGAGTAGGGACGGGAGCAGTAAGCTCAGTACTTGTGCGAGAAGAAGGAAAGAAGCAGTTCCCGATTTATTATGTAAGCAGGGTCCTGAAGAAGGAAGAACTCAAATATCCTATCCTTGAGAAACTGGCCTTCGCTCTCATCATCTCAGCTAGGAAGCTCAGGCCGTACTTTCAAACTCACTCTATCCAGGTCGTGACAGATAATCCTCTCCGTCGCATCCTGGAAGGGGTGGAGCACTCGGGGAGGTTGGCCAAGTGGTCGATAGAGCTCAGTGAGTTCGATCTCACTTTCACCCCTCGGGTGGCTATCAAGGCGCAAGCAGTGTCGGACTTTTTGGCAGACTATGTGGTCGAAGTCGGAGAAGCTGAAGCACCTCCTCTAGCGGATTGCGAGTTGCTTGTAGATGGAGCCTCTGGAAAAAGCTCTTTTGGAGGAGGGATGATCCTAGTGAGTCCTGAGGGGACCAGAATTGAGCAGGCCCTGAAGATTCACTTCACCCTCACCAACAGCCAGGCAGAGTACAAAGCCATCATTGTAGGGCTCAAGCTAGCTTGGGAGCTCGGTATACAGGACATCAAGGTCTCCACAGACTCTATGGTGGTTGCAGGACACATTAATGGGGAGTTTGAAGCGAGGGAGCCCACCCTCCAATTGTATCTGATGAAGGTGAAGGGTGTCATCGGGCAATTCCGCAGCTTTTCAATTCAACATGTCCCCCGAGAAGAGAGTGCTCAGGCGGACCTGCTCGCCAAGCACGGCCCTCGGGCCAGAGGAACCATGACGGAGCTCTTCAGGCCCTCCATAGAGGAGGGAGAGTTAATGGAAGTTGACCAGCAAGGGTCTTGGATGGACCCCTTCATCACTTTTGTGACATCGGGACATCTACCCGAGAGAGACCTTGAGAAGAAGCGGATGAGGTACAAATCAGCATAATACCTACTGAAGGAGGGGACATTATACCGGAAGACGCTATCAGGTCTGCTGGCTCGGTGTGTATCTGAGAGGGAGGCCTCAAGACTACTGGAAGAAATTCATTCAGGAGAATGTGGGAGCCATTCTGGAAGTCGGACCTTGGAAGGAAGGGTGTTAAAGCAAGGCTACTTCTGTTCTACCCTCAGGAGGGATGCTGAAGAATTTGCAAGGAGATGTAAGAAGTGTCAGGAGTTCGCCCCTCTTCAACTCCTCCGGCCCAAAGGTTACGCACAATCACGGCTCCCTGGCCCTTTGCCGTATGGGGGCTAGATCTGGTGGGCCCGTTCCCCCAAGCCAGTGGCCAGAGGAAGTTCCTGCTGGTCATGGTGGATTATTTTTCAAAATGGTTGAAGGTTGTTTGGAGAGGAGACTCCGAGAAGACCCGCTGACCAGGCTCTCATCAAGCTGGCAGGGCTGTAGGCTCACTCGGTGGTTGGAGTTTGTTTGGAGAGGAGACCCCGAGAAGATCCGCTGACCAGGCTCTCATTAAGCTGGCAGGGCTGTAGGCTCACTCGGTGGTTGGAGGTTGTTTGGAGAGTAGACCCCGAGAAGACCCGCTGACCAGGCTCTCATCAAGCTTGCAGGGTTGTAGGCTCACTTGGTGGTTGGAGTTGGTTTGGAGAGGAGATCCCGAGAAGACCCGCTGACCAGACTCTCATCAAGCTGGCAGGGCTGTAGGCTCACTCGGTGGTTGGAGTTGGTTTGGAGATGAGACCCCGAAAAGACCCGCTGACCAGACTCTCATCAAGCTGGCAGGGCTGCAGGCTCACTCGGTGGTTGGAGGTTATTTGGAGAGGAGACCCCGAGAAGACCCGCTGACCAGGCTCTCATCAAGCTGGCAGGGTTGTAGGCTCACTCGGTGGTTGAAATTTGTTTGAAGACAAGACCCCGAGAAGACCTGCTGACCAGGCTCTCATCAAACTGGCAGAGCTGTATGCTCACTCGGTGGTTGGAGGTTGTTTGGAGAGGAGACCCAAGAAGACCCGCTGACCAGGCTCTCATCAAGCTGGCAGGGCTGTAGGCTCACTCGGTGGTTGGAGGTTGTTTGGAGAGGAGACCCCGAGAAGACCCGCTGACCAGACTCTCATCAAGCTGGCAGGGCTGTAGGCTCACTCGGTGGTAGGAGTTGGTTTGGAGAGGAGACCCCGAGAAGACCCGCTGATCGGGCTCTCATCAATCTGGCAGGGTTGTAGGCTCACTCGGTGGTTGGAGTTTGTTTGTAGAGGAGACCCCGAGAAGACCCGCTGACCATGCTCTCATCAAGCTGGCAGGGTTGTAGGGCCACTCGGTGGTTGGAGTTTGTTTGGAGACAAGACCCCGAGAAGACCCGCTGACCAGGCTCTCATCAAGCTGGCAGGGCTGTAGGTTCACTCGGTGGTTGGAGTTGGTTTGGAGAGGAGACCTCGAGAAGACCCACTGACCAGGCTCTCATCAAGCTGGCAGGGATGTAGGCTCACTCGGTGGCAGAATAATGGGGGAGATCTCTTTGAGAAGCATCTCTACTTAAGTTCATGGAAAATAAATTATGGAAGGCAAGGGTTGGAGCTGTGCGAGTGGAGGCACTCCCAGCTGGCAGCCTCGGGGATGGTCTCGCCTATGATGAGTGGGCACTCGCGGGGGACGAAAGGCCCTTCCCAATAATAGGGGAGCAGGTTCAATCCCTGGAAGCCACTCGCGCTAGAGGTATCTTGAGGCGAGACGAGAGGTTTAAATCAGTTGGTCTCGCTCACAAACGCGGTGGGGGAAGTAACGACTCGCACTCTAAACAAAGTCAACTCTCCAGTGACTCGGCGAGACGAGGGGTTGCCCCGTCTCGCAAACCGAAGCAAGCCAAAGAGCCGTTCACAAAATATAGAATAAAGTAAAGCAGACAGCAAGAGTTTATACATTTGATCAATATAACTGTTCATTACAGAGTGTTATGAATACAGGCTTCCAAACTTTGATCACAAAAAGGAACGAAGTAAAATTATTCAGAGAAGCAAAAAGACGAGAGGGGCCCTAGGTCTTGCCAGCATTATGTCATTCCTCTTCGCTAGAAGAGGAATACCCGCTCTCCTCGCCGTAGAGCTGGGGCACTAGGTTGCGAGCGGTGACCGTCTCGGCGTCCTCTTTGACGACCCCCATCTCTTTCATCATCTTTAGGACGAGCTCCGTCGTCTTGATGTTGGCATCCCGACAGAGCTCCTCGGCTTCATCCAGAGAATAGTGGGGCGGAGGGGCCTGGAGGGGTTCGCGGCGAGACGACGACTGCGCGCTGTCCCGGAGGCGGACGATCTGAGCTTTCAAATACTTATTCTCCTCCTCCAGGGCCGCCATGCGTAAGTGCATCCGCTCCGCCATCTCAGCATCCTGCGAGACGATTATTAGTTAGCAAGGAACGCGCTTGAAATTAATTAATCAAGGGTAAAGGCTAGGGCTTACCACACCACCCTGGGCCTTCGCGAGAAGGGCTTCAGCAACAACCAGCCTCTTTTCAAGATCCCCTGACTTCTCTCGCTCTGCCGCCAGGCCCGCCTCAAAGTCCTGCCACTTTTTATTATTGAAAACTAGGCGGCGTGAGAGGCGGTGCGAGAGCTCCAAGGCGCGCAGCTGGGCGTGGGAGGTCTTTAGCACCAGGTCCCGCGAGGACTCCTTTTCAACGGAGTCAGCTTCTGGACCTCCATACAGGCTATAGCCTAGAGAGAAGGCGTGGCTAGTAGGGGCGTCCTGCTCCTTCCATGCGGGGAGGAGGGTAGAGACTGACACCCTGTTCGCGTCCTTCTCTCATATGAGGACTGGGTCGCCGACGACATCTTGTACCGTGGGACCCATGTTGTAATTCTGGTGAGAGGAAGGGGGTAGGCGGCTGGAAGAGGCGGCCTCGCGAGAGGGAGAGGTGGCCGGTTGAATCGAAGTATGGGCAGGCTGGTCGAATAGAGCCGTCTCGCGGGAAGGCGAGACGGTATGTTGAGGAAGCGAGCGAGGTGACTGAGAGTCCCCTATAGAGATGGGGCTCAGGGACCCCGACATCTCTTTCTTCTCCTTCGGGACCTTCTCCTTTTTCCCCTTAGGGAAACTCACAACTTTCTTCATCTTTTTCCCGGGGCCGGAGCGAGAGGGAGCGGCGCCTTCGGCGGGCCTCTTCTTGAGGGGAGGGTCCAAGGATGCTTTCGCCGCCTCAGCCGCCATGCTGGCGAGAGCGAGACCCTTGGTCGGCTTTACATTGCTCCTGTAAGGGGGGTGGACGGGGACGTTCCGCTCTCCTAAAACAGGCAATAAGGCGATAAGATGGCAAGACGAAAAACAATGAATGCGAGACAAGAGGAAAGCAAGAGTACCTTCGCCAGGGAGCACGAGAAGTAGCGAGTCGAGGCCCCGTCGCAGGAAGTGGGCCTCGAAGTTTT
Organism: Platanthera zijinensis; assembly: GCA_039513925.1. NCBI lineage: Eukaryota > Viridiplantae > Streptophyta > Magnoliopsida > Asparagales > Orchidaceae > Platanthera > Platanthera zijinensis. The sequence continues at coordinate 76,822,592 of CM077095.1, read as the reverse complement.
TGCCGACGAAGAAATCGAACAGCAGCTTATCAGTGCCGCCCACCTGTGGGGACACATAAAATACCTCGGGAGGCGACACAGGCGCGAGTGGGACGCCCCCAAAGTTTCCGCGGATGAAGACAAATCTGGTGAGCCAGTGGTGGTTCTTATTGGGCGTCTCGCACACCTTGAGCCCTTGCCCAGTGAAGTAGGAGACGCCGTCGGCGTTGGCATGGTAGATGAACAGCTTGCGGAAGACCGTCAAGCTAAACTTGATGCGCTCCCGCCGCATATAGCTGGCGAAAGCAATTAACACCGAAATAACATTCGGGTTAAGTTGCGCGGGGACTGCGACGAAGTATTTCAGGACCTGCTTTACCTCCGGCCAGAGGGGCAGTCTTAACCCCGCCTCGAAGTGCGAGACGGGGAAGGCGTGTTCTCCAGGGTAGTAGGTGTTGATCGCCTCGCCGACCTTGGGGGGCCGCGATTCGAACCCTTCCCTCAAGAACTCACGGACAAAAATGTTGTAGTCTTCTTCAGAAATCTTGCCGGGAGGAAAGTCGTGGTCTGTAAACCTTTTCCCACAACGGCTGCGCCCCTCACCCTCGTCAGCTTTCTTCTTCCCCATTCTCGGCGAGACGGATGGAGGCGAGACGATTGAAAAGGAGGAATAGCGAGAAGAAGAATTGGAGAGACGATCGAGGGAGGAAGATGCGAGAAGAAAAAAGGCGAGAGGGATAGACGAGACAGAAGAAGCAGGAGGGCAAGAGCTGGGACGCAACAGGGGTGAGAGCGCAGGTACCTCTCGGATCCGGGGGTAGGGGTATTTATAACGGATGTGGTCAGTGGAGAAAATGGGCGGGAAAAATATATGGAGGAAGGGGGAGAGTCGGCCGACGTTTCACACACTCTCTCTTAGTCTCGATTCGTGTGGCCCATCGTGGGCTTCCGCAGCAAGGCAGAACAAAAACGAATAACAAAGGAGGAATAAAAAGAAATTAAACTAAGCATAAAAAATAAACCAGAAACAATAAATATTTAATTGTCCCATCCCGCACAAGGAGGGTAGCATGTTCACAAGTCCTAAGCTATGGGCGAGACGGTAGCATAACATATATTACAGAATTATTACAACATTATTGATTAAAAGAGCGAGACGGATAAAGTAAGCGAGACGAGCCAGGAGGTCTTCAGTGTTTGTGCCATTTCCAGCGGCCACCGCGAGACCCCGGACATGGGGCCGGCTAGGGAGGTGAAAAGCGCGAGCAGCGTCGACACCACGACACGCGAGACGAAGTTGCTGGTCGACCTCGTTTAAGATTGCCTGAGGGTCGGTCTCGTCTATCTCGATGTCAGCGTTGACCTCTGAGGACAGGCGACCACATTCAATTTCCAGCCAGTCGATTCGCCTGTCGGCCGCTTGCTTATCTTGTTCCAACTCGCGGATAATACGCGCGTGTTTCCAGAACACTTTGGCCGTCCTACGCTTCATCTCCAGGGGGTCCATAGGGTCGCCCAGGTAGTCTTCAATCTCGTCTATTGGAGGAGGGGGCGAGACGACGAGCTGCCTAGAAAATTCCTCAGCAGACAAGTCAACCTGGGTGCCTGCGCAAGGAGCCAAAGGGTAGAGTGATGGGGGTTCTCGCAGGAAGGCGTGGAAGTAGCGAGCGGGACAGAGGAATGAGAGGGAAGGTTTTTTACCAGGATAGCGAGAGGTCCCTGTTGGAACCCCTAGGTGATTTGGGCTAGGTTCTCTTCTTAGGTTGTGACCCATGTTGTATAGAAGGGTCAAATGTTATGTGTTGTTAGAGTGTAGGCCATGTCCTTAAAGTCAACAGTAGAAAGGACCAGCCTCCAACACTGCCAGAGACTCAAGACTTAGAAAACTCAAGACTTAATAAAAAGGAGATCTACGTTCGTCGAACTTCGGTCGACGATCGTCGTGTTCAGCTCGACTAACCCAGAGACAATTCTCTGAGCTGAGCTCGACGAACTTAGATCTCAGCTCGACGATCTCGAAGCAAAGTGATAACTCCTCTGTCAAACTTCAGTCGACGAACTAAGAACATCAGGTCGACGAACTCTGTCCTCAGTTCGACTAACACTTCAGCTCTCAGAGCCAAAGATCTCTCAGCGCCAAAATTGACTCAGCGACACAGTTCATTCAAAGCCAAAGTTTACTCAGAGCCAAAATTCACTCAACGCTATCAATGACTCAATACTCTTAAACGACTCAACTCCAGAATGGTGATCTAACACTCAAAGCCAGATGACATCTCACTCAACGCCAGATCAATACTTCAACACTCAACATCAGAAAATATTCTAAGTCTAGACTGCAGACTCAGCTCGACGATCTTGGATCTCAGCTCGACGAACAGCCGTTCTCAGGTCGACGAACTTAGGGCACAGAATCAGTCAGTTTATGCAGTGCAGTTGTTCGCAGAGCTCAGGTCGACGAAAGCTGATCAGAGGTCGACGAATGCAGAGGTCGACGAAAGCTGATCAGAGGTCGACGAAATCACTGGTCGACGAAAGCCATTCTCATGTCGACGAAATCTGTTCTCAGGTCGACGAAAACAGTAAGGCATATTGTCATTTATTCTTTCATTTTCTGTCTCCTTATTTTATACTATTATAGGCCGTTAATTCCCTGAATAATCAATGCTCTTATATCCTTTGAATCGAGCCGTTACTGGCAGCATTGATTACAAATATCCTTCATGGAATTAACTACTTATATCTCGGGACAGACATAGAATAGAATATATGACAACATACTTGCCGTTTTCATTTCCGAGATTTCGGCTAAGCATTTATTGCAGGTTTTTGAATTCGACCGAGTTGCAGTTATTATTCAAGGATCTCTTAGCGAAGATCTCAGAGCTAAGAAAAATAGAGAAGAAAAGAGATACATAAAAACTTGTGTGCTATCAACAAGACAGACACAGGAAAAAGCATACAGACAAGCAAAGTGCAGTGAAAACAGCTCTCAGAAAATCTAATGCTCTCAAGAGAAGAAGAAGGAACAACCATCACCATCAAGAGTCCTTCCTTTCTCTCTTTGTTTTCAGGGATCTCAAGTGACAAGTTATTCAAATCAGTCAAGGATCTCTGAAGAGCTAAAAGGCCTACTCTCCCTTTTGTAAAGCTTCCACTCCTGAACCAGTCAAGATCTCAGGGGGAACTTTGACAACAACACAAATCCACTTAGTCTTCTCATTTTGATTTGAGAAAGGAAGACTTCCATCAACCTCTCTTCCCACCCTTGTACAGGGTTTTAATTCCCTTCAAAATTATTCCTGCTTGCAAGTCTCCTAACCAAAATACTTGAGATTTGATTTTTGAGCACCTGATCAAAAGCTCATTGGTGGCAGTCACCTGATCAAAACCTGTAGTGGATTCCTACCTAGGGTGGTAGAAGAGTGGATGTACCCAAGTTTGGGAAACCACTATAAAATTCTTGTGTTGTCTGTGTGGCTGTGTTGTTTTTCCTTTGTGCTTGTGCTGTGATATATTTTTATTGTTTAGCTTAGTTATCTCTCTCTAGTTTATCTGCTGCACTTGTGCACCTATACACTTATACTATAGTAACATATTTTATAAAAGATCTTTTATTTCAGTAAAACTTAAAAAATTTCAATAACTCTATTCACCCCCCCCTAGAGTTTTTCAGAGCTTACCATATCTTTCAATTGGTATCAGAGGGAGGTTAATCACATCATACAGGCTCACACCTGGATTAATCAAGATCCTCAGGATAAACTCTGAATAAGCTTTAGTAGTCTCTCTGATTATATTTTATTTTCTGATATCATGACACAAAACAAGGATTATGCCAGCACCAGACCTCCAGTTTGCAACTTGCAAAAGTTTGGAATCTGGAAGGCAAGAATCAAGCTGTACATGAACTCTATTAATGAGGACATTTTTAATTCCATCTTGACAGGACCACCAGCTCCAGTTGCCTCTACTTCAACTCCAGAAAATCTCAGTGCAGTGCCTCCTCCAGATCAAACAGATGCACATAAGAAGACAAAAATTACTGATGCCAGAGCTATGAATATACTGGCCCAAACTATGTCAGATGACATATTTCAGAAGGTTGCTAAATGTACATCTGCCAAAGCCATTTGAGATTCCCTCAACCAAATGGTAACAGACTCTGCTGATGAGAGGAAGGACAGAAGATCAAACCTCATATCCCAATATGAGAACTTTAGGAAAGATGAAGCAGAATCAGTAAAAGTAATGTACAACAGGCTGAGCTCCATCATCAGTGAGCTCAGAACATTGGATAAAGAAATTACTCTGACTGAGGTCAATGACAAGATCCTCATTTGCTTCCCTAGCACATGAGACTCCAGAATTTGGCCCATCAGAGAAGCCAGAAGCATGACTGAAATCTCAACAAAATCTTTACTTGGAAAGCTCAAATCCTATGAGCAACTGATCAAGTCAAGAGAAGCTGCAGTTGAACTAAAAGCTTCAACACCTACCAGGAAGGAACAAAACTTAGCACTCAAAGCTGCAGAAGAATCTCCCAGCTTATCAGCCAATGAAGAACTTATGAGTCTCTTTACTAAGAGATTCTATAAAATGACAAGGAAGGACTTCAGGAGAAAGCCTTTAAGTAACGAAGATAAACCCAGTTATGACAAGACCCCTTCTAAAGAAGTTGTCAATTTTGGATGCAGGAAACCTGGACATTTCATCTCAGAATGTCCAGAAGTTCAAAAGAAAGATAGAAGGCAAGAAAGGGAGTCAAGAAGACATCAGCACAGCAAGGCCTCCTCCAGTAAGTACAAAAAGAAAGAGAAGGGCTTTGTGGCTGAAACTTGGAGTGATACTGAAGATGAAACATCCTCCTCCAGCTCCAGTGAGGATGATACAGAGGAAAAGAAGGCAAGAGAAGTTTGCCTTATGGCAATAGATGCTGGAAGCAGTAGATTAGATTCAGATGAATCAGAAGATGAAGAATTCTTCTCTGAAGAGGATCAGGTAATTGCTTCATATGATTTTCAGTGTAAAGAATTTCAATCTGAGTTTAAACTCTTATGTTTAAACCTAATAGGATCTGAGAAGGAAATCAAACTTCTCAGGAAAAAACTGTTAGAACAAGAAAAATTCATTGCTGAAAATGAAAAATTAACTGAAGAATTAAATCTGGCTAATCAACAAATAGTATTTCTAAATTCTGAATTAAGTAAGGCTAAGGAATTAGAAGAAACCTTAAATGATAGAAATTTACAACTGATAGATATAGCTAGCACAGTTAACACAAAATCTAATAATAACAAACTAGAATTAGGAGCCTCATCTAGTGAACCAATCCTAATTCAGAAAAATCAACTATCAAAACCTATTAACTTCATTTCTGAAAGTGGAAAGAAAAACACTGAACAAGTAGAGAAAGTTAATGAAGTTCTTAAACAATTAGAACTTATGAAAAAACCAATCAGAAGAAGAAAAACAAACAACATGACTATGTTCGGCAAATTTCGTCGAACTCAGAACGACGAAATGGGTATGGTTCGTCGAACTCAGAACGACGAACTCTGAATGCAAATAATAATGTAATTTATTCTTCGAACTGGGATCGACGAAACCAGTATGGTTCGTCGACCAGAGATCGACGTTTTTGGGGCTCTGAGAATGGATATCTCCATTCTTCGAGTAGAGATCGACGAACTCAATCCCGATCGTCGAGCTCAGGTCGACGAACATACTTGAATTTGTCCAATTCAGTTCATAACCAGAGTAACCTTAAAAATGATAAACCTTTTAATCCCTTTAGTCAGTGGGTCATACCTCATAGAAGGTATCATCTTTTAGGTTATAAGGATCAACCTGAATGTTCATTCATTTCAAGCTTTAGTTATGTCAAACAACAAGAACCCAAGGTAACCTGGGTCAAAAACTGTTAATCCTCCTTGCAGGTAGAAGAGAACCCTGTCACTCAAAACAAGTGGTACCTGGACAGTGGTTTCTCTAAACATATGACAGGAAACAAGGAATGCCTAATCAACTATAAAGCCAAGATTGGACCTAAAGTAATCTTTGGGGACTCAGGCTTTGGACTGATAGAAGGCTATGGAGATTTCAAATGTGGAGCTGTTTCATTCAAGAATGTGACTTATGTAAATGGTCTTAAGCATAACCTGATATCAGTAAGCCAACTATGTGATACAGGTTATCAAGTAAGCTTTACTAACTCCTTATATCTTATTTCTTTAAACAACACAACTGTTTTAACAGGAATTAGACAAGGTAACATCTACTTAGTAAATTTTGAATCAGCTAAATCTTAAATCTGTCTATTCAATTCTGTCAGCATACAAACTAGATTATGACACAAAAGACTAGAACATGTAAACCATAAAAATATAGCTAGGTTATCTAAAAACAATCTTGTTAGAGGCTTGCCTTCTGTTCCCTACAAGAAGGAAGGCCTTTGCAGGGCTTGTCAACTAGGCAAGCAAACTAAATCTAGTTTCAAATCCATTAATAAGAGTCATTCACCTAGAATCATGTACTTGCTTCATATGGACCTCTTTGACCCTATTGCAGTACAAAGTTTAGGAGGAAAGTCTTATACATTAGTTATTGTAGATGACTTCTTCAGATTCACATGAGTTTTCTTCTTGAGAACTAAGTCAGATACTTTTAAAGTTCTCACAGATTTTCTCAAGAACATACAGATTGAGTATTCTACTCAAGTTGCATTGATCAGAAGTGATCATGACACTGAGTTTGACTCTCTTCTTATGCTAGAGTTCTGTGATAAGGAAGGTATCAGACATTGTTTCTCAGCTCCAAGAACTCCTCAACAAAATGGGGTAGTTAAAAGGAAGAATAGAACACCCATTGAAGCTGCAGGTACCTTACTTGCAGATGCCTACATGCCCCTATCCTATTGGGCAGAGGTTGTAAGCACAGCAAACTATGTCCCGAATAGAAATTTAATACATAAACTAAAACTTAAAACTCTCTATGAACTACTCAAAGGGAAGAAACGTATAATAACCTATTTTAAAGTATTTGGATGTATATGCTATATTCACAATAATGACAAGAAACATCTTAGAAAGTTTGAAGCTAAGCCTGCAATGAGAATTTTCCTAGGATATTCCCAAGTCAGCAAGACATATAGGGTGTTCAACAAATCAACATTAAAAATTGAGGAATCTATGCATGTGACATTTGATGAATCTAACATGTTTTACAAGGAGAGATATCTCTACCAACAACAATCTGCATGTACGTAATTTGTGTGAGAGCTTAGATGATCTAAACCTTATCAAAAAAGTTGAATCACACTCCTCTCCACAAGCTATATCAGAAGCTGGAAGTGAAGAAGAAAATGTAGAAGAAATTAATTCCCCTCCAACAGTTGATACAATTCCACAAGAGGAATTAAATCAAATAACTGTCACTAAACCAACTCCACCTAAGTATCTTGTCACACTTAGGGATCACCCAAGATCTCAAGTAATTGGAGACATATCACTAGGAGTGCAGACAAGACATCAACTCAACTCTGATGTGATGCTTGCCTGCTTTCTCTCTTAAATTGAGCCTCAATCCATATCTGATGCAGAGCAAGATCCAAACTGGATCACTGCAATGCAAGAGGAACTCAATCAGTTTGAGAGGTGTAAAGTTTGAGACTTAGTTCCAAGGCCTAAAGACTATCCAGTAATTGGGACTGAGTATTCAGAAACAAACTTGATGCCCAAGGTGTGATAGTGAGGAACAAGACAAGGCTTGTTGCTCAAGGATACAAGCAAGATGAAGAAATTGATTATGATCAAATCTTTGCTCCAGTTGCCAGACTTGAAGCTATATGGATCTTCTTAGCTTATGTAGCATTCAAGAAGTTTAAAGTCTACCAGATGGATGTAAAAAGTGCATTCTTAAATGGAGAACTCAAAGAAGAGGTGTATGTTGAACAACCACCAGGTTTTATCTCTCCAACTCATCCCTCTTATGTCTTTAAATTGCATAAGAATTTCTATGTTTAAAGCAAGCTCTAAGAGCTTGGTATGAGACCTTAGCCAGCTTTCTTTTAGAGCATGGTTTTTCAAGAGGCATGGTTGATAGAAACCTTTTTACAAAATTGCATCATGATAAAATTCTATTAGTACAAATATATGTAGATGACATAATATTTGGTTCTACTAATCCAAATCTGTGCAAAAAAATTTTTGATCTAATGCACTCAAGGTTTGAGATGAGTAGCATGAGTGAGTTATCATATTTCATCGGTCTCCAAGTGAAACAAACCCCTGAAGGAATCTTCATCTCTCAGTCTAAATATGCTAAAGAGCTTATTAAGAAGTTTGGGATGAATGTTATCTCTGTCATGAAAACTCCCATGGCTGCCAATGCTGTTGTAGATCCTAATGAATCTGGAAAACCAGTTGATCAGTCCAAGTATAGGGCCATTGTTGGATCCCTACTGTACTTAACAGCAAGCAGACCAGACATTATGTTTGCCACATGTCTTTGTGCTAGGTTCCAGGTGAACCCTTAAGAATCTCACCTTATTTTCTTAAAAAAGATTTTGAGATATATAAAAGGTTGTCCAGATCTAGACCTCTGGTAACCAACAGAATCAGCATTTGTGTTAACTGGATTCTCTGATGCTGATTATGCTGGATGCGGAGTAGACAGGAAAAACACCTCTGGAACTTGTTAGTTCCTTGGTGACAGACTTGTATCTTGGTTTTGTAGAAAACAAACATCTGTTTCAACATCCTTTGTTGAAGCTGAGTATATGGCTGCATACAGTTGCTGTTCACAAATTTTGTGGATATAAAACCAACTACTGGATTATGGTATCAACTTAAATAATTCAACTATACTGTGTGATAATACAAGTGTTATTTCCATTGCACAAAATCCAGTATTGCATTCTAGAACTAAGCATATAGACATTAGACATCATTTCATTAGAGATTGTGTTGACAAACAAAAGATTAAACTTGAATTTATCTCTACTGATTTGCAAAGAGCAGATATATTCACTAAGCCATTGGACTCATCTAAACATCTATTCTTTGTCAATCAGCTTGGTATGATAAATGGTTAGGATTTAATCTAATGCTTTGTCTATAGTCAAAGAATTGTCTCCGTTCGTCGACCTGAGATCGACAAACTGATAACTGTTCTTGAGAATTTTCGTCGACCTAAGATCGACAAAATCTCCTAGTATAGCTCATTCGTCGACTAAAGATCGACGAATTCTGTCTCAGAAAGTTTTCTGCGAACGACGAAAACTTTCCCTATCTTCGTCCTTAGATCGACGAACTTTTTCCCTTTATGAAGTTTTCGTCGACCTGAGATCGAAGAATCTTTTGTTTTCGTCGGATTGAGATTGGCGATTCATATTCCGAAAACCTTTATTAAGGCTTTCTTATACGACCTCAATCCCGCGCTCTTAGAATTTCTCCTCCTGCACTTGATCTTGTGATTTCTCTTGCAGTTTCTCACTCTCTCTCATTCGATCTCAACTTCGCAAATGGCCGCTACTGGATCAACCGTCATGAAGTTCGATCATGGTTTTGATATCGACTTCGACTCATTTTAACAGTCCGATCAAGTTTTCCTAGACATTCTACAGCTATTCGAGGAACAAAAATTGAAGCAGTTTATGACTGAAAGGATCAGGATACCTATAACTGAAATCAAGGAATGGGTTAGTTCTTCATCCTCAACTGATACTGAAATGACTGGGACTATCAGTGGAAATCAGGTGATTCAAGGAAATCAGGTGATTCTTACTCCCACCGTTCTCTCTGAACTTTTTAATCTGAATACTGGAGAAGATGATCTAGAAATAGATGATAAGGAATATAAGGACATGCTGACTGTTATGGGTCACTTCGACGAAAACGCTAACAAATTGCTTAAGAAAAATTTCTCTCTGGCATATAAATTTCTTGCAGATGTCGTTGGGAAGGTGCTGTTTGCTAAGCATACAACACATGACTACATATCCAGACAACAGTTCCTGGTTATGGCTGCTTTGGTCAGTAAGAAAAATGTGAACTGGGCACAGATCCTGTTTGACTTAATCAGGAAAAATAATAGCAAAAAGGAGGTTTGCTATGGAAGAATCTTGGGCTTGTTCCTGAAAGCCAAGGCTAATGAACTGCTGGTATCTCAGACCACATTCATTAATGCCTCTAAGAGGCTCTCCTCTGCCCTCTTTGGCAGATGGGAGAGGACTATCACAAAGCCACCTAAGGGCAAGTCCTCCTTTAAAACTTCTGAAAAGACAAGGGCTGCACCAGCCTCTCCCCACCCCACTGAAGGGCTTATCTCCACCCCTCCACCTCTTCCCGCCCCTCAAGTTCCATCCCAACCTCAAGTCCAACCAACTACACCCTCCACTACAATTCTAATACATACCCCAACACCTCCAGCATCTCCAATTCATTCTACACATATACCATCAAATCCTTCTTCCCCTCAGCATGACACATCAATACCAACACCTCCCCAATCTCCACTTCCATCTCATCTTGCTAATCTCCCATCTTTCAATCTGTTATCATCCCCCCTAAACACTCCTTCTCCTCAACATAACTCCCCTCCAGACACTTCAATTCCACTTACTCCAGCAGCACCTACCATCAACACAACTATCCACCTTCCATCATCTTCTGCCCACACCTCTGCCTCAACAACTTTGGATCCCTCAATCATCCAATCACTACTTGAACTCCTTAAACCCCTCCTCCAAACCATCATAGCAGAGGCAATTTCCCCTCTTGCTGCCTCCATCTCATCTCTTTCTGCTCAAATCTTTGCCCTCACCTTTACCCTCTCTTCATCTGGGGGCCTGGCTTCAGTATCTACTAAAATCAGACAGGGGGAGATATTTGATGATGAAGCAGCAGCAGCAGCAGAACCAGCAATTGTATCAAAAGCAGCAGAACCAGCAGCAGCAGCAGGAACAGACATTGACATGGAAACAGACTTTTTGAATTTTCTTGAACATGATATGGAAACAAATGATGCAGAGATACCTGACTCAGCAGCAGATGTATATAATCAATGTACAGATATTGTAGTATCCAATGCTCAAGAGATCATCTTGTCAGAATTTCTGCCTGGAAGGGTCTACTTTATCAAATCTAAAGTGAATCTAGCTACTTTGCTGAAAATCTTTGGATCTTACATTCATTTTTGCCTCTCCTTCCCCACTCCATCATCAAGAGAAATTGTATGCTACACTTCCCCTGTAAGCTCAGAAGTATTAGATACTGTAAAGAAAAGTTTGATAGTTCCTCTAGAAGTATTGTATGAATAGAGATCTAGCCCTCCTAGGCCATCCTATATCATGGATGATAGCCCCCTCCTTAATCTGGATGATCTAATAAATCAGGACATTGCTATGGAAGCTGAAGCAGCTCATATTGAAGTTGTTCCCACTCCAATAAGTAAAGAAATCCCTATTGATGATGTGTATGAAAACCCTCAGTCTTCTTTTTCTGATGATGATGTGGATGATGACTTTGATGAAGATCCTAAGAGAAAAAAAATCTCAAAGAAAAGAAAAGCTCCTCCTCTTGCTCCAAAAATAAATCCAACAAATGACACTCCCTATTACATTCTGCACAATGTAACTCCTTATAAGGGTATGCCAGCTTGGATGTGGCTATCCAAAAATGAGCAAAAGAACAGAAAGAAAAGAAGAAGGTATTCTCCTCCACCACAGAAGTTCAAAAGGGATCAACCTCCTCCTCCTCCTCCAGCTGCAGGTGCCTCAGGAACCATATCTCAAAGCTCAGATGCTTCTTCCAAGCCCACTCTTACGAAAACCTATCAGAGGCAAGGAAGACCATCTCAATCTTCTGGAGGTAGTCAGCACCAACACAGACATCAGTCATCTTCTAGAAGTTCATTCAAAGCTCAGCAGTCTGCTCCCCAGCCAACATTCTCTCCTCCATCTCCTGGCAAAGCTAACAACCCTGAAGGACCTCCAATTCAAGCCTATGATCCTGAAATTAGTCCAACCACCAGAATGGCTAGATTCAAAGAATCTATGGCTCTATCTCAGATCAGACAAGCTAGAGAAAAAGGTCAAGATTCCTCTCAGTTCTCAACTATGTCAAGCTACAGGAAGAAAGAGTTTGAAAGATATCAAGTGGGAAAATTGTTCAATGCTGATGAATACATGGATCTACATCCTGAAGCTGTGGTTCCAAGAACTACCTCTCAAAAGACTCTTGGGGATGCTGACATGACCATGACTCTGAGACAAGCTCAAGATCCAAACAAGATAATCAAATTTGCTAAGTCTTCTGATTTTCACAAGAACATTTAGATTGTTTTTTTTGTTTCTATGTTTATTGTGAACAATTTGAGTGCGTAGCTTTATAAAGGTACTGATAGCTTATTTATTCTATCAGTTATCTCAATTTTATGCTATGTTTACTTCATTTTGTATTGTGGTCTCTATATGTTTTTATTTGAAGTAACCTCACCCAAATAGGGGGAGATTGTTGGAACCCCTAGGTGATTTGGGCTAGGTTCTTTTCTTAGGTTGTGACCCATGTTGTATAGAAGGGTCAAATGTTATGTGTTGTTAGAGTCCAGGCCATGTCCTTAAAGTCAACAGTAGAAATGATCAGCCCCCAACACTGCCAGAGACTCAAGACTTAGAAAATTCAAGACTTAATAAAAACGAGATCTGCGTTCGTCGAACTCCGGTCGACGATCGTCGTGCTCAGCTCGACTAACCCAGAGACAATTCTCTGAGCTGAGCTCGACGAACTTAGATCTCAGCTCGACGATCTCTAAGCAAAGTGATAACTCCTCTATCAAACTTCAGTCGACGAACTAAGAACATCAGGTCGACGAACTCTGTCCTCAGTTCGACTAACACTTCAGCTCTCAGAGCCAAAGATCTCTCAGCGCCAAAATTGACTCAGCGCCACAGTTCATTCAAAGCCAAAGTTTACTCAGAGCCAAAGTTCACTCAACGCTCTCAACGCTATCAATGACTCAACACTCTTAAACGTCTCAAATCCAGAATGGTGATCTAACACTCAAAGCCAGAGGACATCTCACTCAACGCCAGATCAATACTTCAACACTCAACATCAGAAAATATTCTAAGTCCAGACTGCATACTCAGCTCAACGATCTTGGATCTCAGCTCGACGATCTTGGATCTAAGCTCGACGAACAGCCGTTCTTAGGTCGACGAACTTAGTGTACAGAATCAGTCAGTTTATGCAGTGCAGTTGTTCGCAGAGCTCAGGTCGACGAAAGCTGATCAGAGGTCGACGAATGCAGAGGTCGACGAATGCAGAGGTCGACGAAAGCTGATCAGAGGTCGACGAAATCACAGGTCGACAAAAGCCATTCTCAGGTCGACGAAAGCTGTTCTCAGGGCGACGAAAACTGTAAGGCATATTGTCATTTATTCTTTCCTTTTCTGTCTCCTTATTTTATACTATTATAGGCCGTTAATTCCCTGGATAATCAATGCTCTTATATCCTTTGAATCGAGCCGTTACTGGCAGCATTGATTACAAATATCATTCATGGAATTAACTACTTATATCTCGGGATAGACATAGAATAGAATATATGACAGCATACTTGCCGTTTTCATTTTCGAGATTCCGGCTAAGCATTTATTGCAGGTTTTTGAATTCGACCGAGTTGCAGTTATCATTCGAGGATCTCTTAGCGAAGATCTCAGAGCTAAGAAAAATAGAGAAGAAAAGAGATACATAAAAACTTGTGTGCTATCAACAAGACAGACACAGGAAAAAGCATACAGACAAGCAAAGTGCAGTGAAAACAGCTCTTAGAAAATCTACTGCTCTCAAGAGAAGAAGAAGGAACAACCATCACCATCAAGAGTCCTTCCTTTCTCTCTTTGTTTTCAGGGATCTCAAGTGACAAGTTATTCAAATCAGTCAAGGATCTCTGAAGAGCTAAAAGGCCTACTCACCCTTTTGCAAAGCTTCCACTCCTGAACCAGTGAAGATCTCAGGGGGAGCTTTGACAACAACACAAATCCACTTAGTCTTCTCATTTTGATTTGAGTAAAGAAGACTTCCATCAACCTCTCTTCCCACCTCTGTACAGAGTTTTAATTTTCTTCAAAATTATTCCTGTTTGCAAGTCTCCTAACCAAAAGACTTGAGGTTTGGTTTTTGAGCACCTGATCAAATGCTCATTGGTGGCAGTCGCCTGATCAAAACCTGTAATGTATTCCTACCTAGGGTGGTAGAAGAGTGGATGTACCCAAGTTTGGGGAACCACTATAAAATTTTTGTGTTGTCTGTGTGACTGTGTTGTTTTTTCCTTTGTGCTTATGCTGTAATATATTTTTATTGTGTAGCTTAGTTATCTCTCTCTAGTTTATCTGCTGCACTTGTGCACCTATACACTTATACTATAATAACATATTTTATAAAAGATCTTTTATTTCAGTAAAACTTAAAAGATTTCAATAACTCTATTCCCCCCCCTCTAGAGTTTTTCAGAGCTTACCCTATCTTTCAGTCCTGGCGACCAGAGAAGGGTCATCCTTCCTCGTGTTTGGAGGAGTGGAGAGAGGAGTGGATGGTTGAGGCGTGTCGGAGTCTTGGCGGTGGACGACGGTGCCATCCCGTGGGCTTTCCGGTCGTTGTTGAGGCGCGAGATCTCCCTGATAAAGCAAATAGTGAATGAGAAGATGCGACTGAAGGGAAAATAGTGATAGAAGCGAAAATTCACCTCTCTCTCTCTAGGAGACGCGGGAGGAGGAGGGGCGTGGATTTCCAAAGAAGTGCGTGTGGGCTCCTCGGCCGAGGAGGAGGGGCCATCTGTTTTTACCTTCTTTGGGCCAGACGATGATGATGGTAAGGAGGGGGGGGGGGTGAACCAAAGCCTGGGCCAGAGCGGCCACGTTGGCTTTGTTTCTCTTGCGCACCATCGCAAGGAGCTCGCGGAAGCTCTGGATATGAGACATGACGACAGTAGAGCTAGGGAAGGAAGAAGTGTGAAAGGGGGGCACCCTCTACGCAGGGTGGGAATCATGTATTTATAAGCTCTGGTGGAGGGCCCCATGGAAGATTCTCTCATAAATACACGTTAATGACACGAGCCTCGGTTGGACTTTCTTTCCGAGCTTGAGGCAACCTCGAAAAGAGCGGGGATTATGTACAACCTCGGGCTCGCAGGAGCAGAAGGCTCAAGAAAAAGAGGGGAGAATGCAAGATTGGTTTAGAGAGAAGGCTATTTACTGGGTGAGATGGGCCCAGAGAGAGCTGACTCGCTAGGCAAGTGGGTCCCGGGGAAAGGGCCACTCGCGGGGCGAGGGCCGCTCGCTAGGCGAGAGGGCCCATGCGAGAGCCGCTCGCTAGGCGAGAAGGGTCCCAAGAGAGGGCTACTTGCGGGGCGAGAGCCGCTCGCTAGGTGAGTGGGGCCCAGGGGAGAGAGCTCTCGCCCGCGAGACGTCGCTCTCGCCGAGCGACGGTTCGGCGAGCGGCCTGGCACCGGTTCAGTGGTGGGTCGAGTGCCGGTTCAGTTGGAAGGTGGTTTTACCTTTTAGGCCCAGGTGATTTTATACTTTTGCCCTTGGTGGTCTGCATATAGCCCTTCAAAACAGCGGAGTTTGGCTGTTGGCAGACCCGACTATGGGTATTTTGGTAATCTCAGGTCGGTTCAGTTTGGTTATTGGCAGTTCAAACTCAGAAGCCTATAAATAGACCGGTAAGGTGCCTGGTAGAAGGTTGTTGACCCTTCTTTTTCTTCCACTAAGACACCTAGCTCAGCATTGGCTAGGGAGGGGAAGAATTGCTAGTTCTTCCGGGTAAGAGGTGAGACCTCCGAGCTGAAGCCCACGGTCTATTTCCTAAGACTCTCGTCCAGGGAGGAGTTCGAGAAGAGTAGGTGTGAGCTGCAACTTTAGATCCGAGCTTTAGGAGGATCTGGGTTTACTGGCTTTAACAATATGAATGGTTCTCTTACAAAGTTTGCGTTCTTGATACACGACGATATTAGTGGGCTCGACTTGATAAGACGAATTGGTTTCGGGAATCACTGGAATTTCCTCATTGACGCGAGTAGGATCACGAATGTACTTCCGAAGCTGGCTAACATGGAAGACATTGTGAACACCGACTAAAGAAGCTTGTAGCTCAAGACGATAAGCAGACCCTCCAATACGTCATGAAATGGAAAACGGTCCCACAAACCTCGGGCTGAGCTTATGATGGCGACCAAACCGTTTCACCCCAGCAGTAGGGGAAACCTTCCAGAATCCACAACAAACTCTAATGGGCGGCGACACTAATTTGCATATTTTCTCTGCCTCTCGATGGCTTGACTGAGCTGGAGTCGAGTCTTCTTTGTGGCTTCTTCCATTTCCTGAAGTAACTCAGGCCCCAAAACAACCTTCTCACCAACTTCTGACCAATAGAGCGGGGTCCTACAACGGCGCCCGTACGATGCTTCGAAGGGGCCCATCTTGAGACTCTCTTGATAATTGTTGTTTTTATAGGCAAAATCAACTAAGGGTAGGTGCTCGTCCCAAGTTCCCTTGTAATCCAAAATGTAACACTGAAGCATGTCTTCAAGATTCTTATTAACTCATTCGGTCTGGCCATCAGTCGTCGGTTGGTAAGCAGTGCTCAGGTTGAGATCGATGTCCAAAGCTTGCTGAAAGCCCTTCCAAAAATGAGATACAAATCTCGAGTCACGATCCGAAATATCTACAAAGGAATCCCATAGAGTCTAACAATCTCTGAAACATAGATTCGAGCTATCTTCTCGGTGGAATAACCTTCCTTGTACTGGATGAAGTGAGCCACCTTAGTCATGCGATCTACTATGACCTAAATTACGTCATGCCCCCTCAGAGTGCGGGGAAAACCCGTGATGAAGTCCATAGACATGTCTTCCCACTTCCAATCAGGGATAGACAGAGGCTGCAAAAGGCCACCAGGACGCTGGCACTGAGCTTTCACCTTCTAGCACGTCATACATCGAGAGATGAAACAAGCGATATAATTCTTCATACCAGACCACCACACGATTTGCTTCAAGTTATGATACATTTTATTGTTGGATGGATGACCAGATGTGCGAGATTCATGAGCTTCTCGACAAATACTATCAAGCAAGTCGAGAACATCAGGAATGCTGAGGCGACCTCGGAAACGCAGAACATCGTCAGAGACGGAGAAATCCAAAAGTGTCCCAAGTTCAGCCCTTCGGCCGATGCGCTGTGTGCGGGATCAGATGGCTGCAAATCCTTCACCTGCTCCACCTATAACAGACCAGAAACTTCCTCATGACCCTCGGGTGAGATGGATATGCCCATCCGATCTAGGTCTTCAATCAATGTTACAAGGGTAACTGACATGGGTGCACATGCGGCAATAAAAGCCTGACGACTCAATGCATCTGTCACTAAATTGGCTTTACCGGGCACGTATGTGAGCTGCAAGTCATAATCAGCTATGAATTCGAGTCAACGCCTCTGACAAAGATTGAGATTCTCCTGAACAAAAATGTACTTCAAACTCTGATGGTCGGTGAAGAAGTGACACTTCACACCATAAATATAATGTTGCTAAAACTTTAAAGCAAAAACCACCGCAACAAACTCCAGATCATGAGTAAGATAGTTGCGTTCGTGAATCTTCAACTGCCTCGACCCATAAGCGATAATACGGTCTTCCTGCATCAAGACATATCCCAACCCAACTCCAGAAGCGTCAGTGTAAACTGAGAAATCTGTTCCCTCTGAAGGAAGAGCTAAAACTGGCGCTTAACATAGACGTTACTTCAACTCAGAAAAGACTGCTCACATTGATCTGACCACTCGAACCTAACATGTTTTTGAGTTAGCTTAGTCAGACGACCAGCAAGAGACGAGAAATCCTTGCCGAAATGTCGGTAATAACCAGTAAAACCAAGGAAATTGCGAATCTTAGTAGGAGTAGAAGGTCGCTTCCAGTCTATAACTGCGAAAATTTTGGCAGGATCAACGGAAAGTCCATTTCCTGAAATGACATGCCCCAAGAAAGCGACACGATCGAGCCAGAACTCACATTTTGCCAGCTTGACATAGAGTTGATGTTGTCGAAGGATGGAGAGAGTGAGTCTAGGATGGATTGCATGCTCCTCACGAGTCTTGTAAAAGGCCAGAATATCAACAATGAAAACGATGATGAACTTATACAGATACTCACGGAAGACACGGTTCATCATATCCATGAAGGCAGAAGGAACGTTAGTCAACCCAAAGGACATAACCAAGAATTCAAAATGTCCATACCGAGTTCTGAAAGCAGTTCGGGGAATGTCAGATTCCTTAATCTTCAGCTGGTGGTAACCCGATCTAAGATCTTTCTTGGAAAAGACGGTACTACCTGTAAGCGTATCAAATAGATCATCCACGCGCGGAAGGTGATACTTATTCTTGATTGTAATCTTATTCAGATCCCGATAATCAATGCACAATCTCATTGAACCATCTTTCGTTTTCACGAAGAGCACGGGGGCTCCCCAAGGTGAAGAGCTGGGACGAATGTACCTACGCTCAACCAACTCATCCAATTGTGATCTAAGCTCCTCCAGTTCGCGCGATACCATACGGAATGAAGCTTTAGATATGAGGAGCGTTCCAGGCTCTACATCAATAGAGAACTCTACATCTCGATCAGGAGGCATCTTAGACAATTCGGCGGAGAACACGTCGGGAAATTTGGAAGCAATCGGGATAGGCTCGAGTGGAGGAGTGACAACACCCGAAAGCGAAGCAAATACAAAGCAAGCAGAACATCCTTGACTGAGAACATGAGTGGCTCGCACAACAGTAATTACCTTCAAGTGGCTGCGGGTCTGAACGTGAACACTGTAGTCTTTGCCATCGATACTGAGATTGACCCTCTTCGCCACACAATCCAGCTTTGCTCGGTACACTACCAACCAATTCATGCCCAATATTACGTCGAACTCTGTCATGTTCAGAACTATAAGATCGGCTAAGGCTCGCAGTTCGCCAAGTAAGATCAAACAATTGAGAATGCCTCTAGTTGAAAAGTGCAGATGGTCTGACACAGAAATCTCAAAAGGAACCTCAAGTGGCGACGTAGGCCAACTATGAAGGTACACAATATGACGCACAATAAAGGAGTGAGATGCACCAAAATCAAAGAGAATTTGCATCCACTTATTCTTGACCCTAAATCTCCCTAGAAATGGAAATTATAAACTCATATCAAGATCACCTGAGGCAGATGAAATAAGATGCAAAAGATTAAATACCATAGATGACGCCGGTAGATGCGAGCGCCTCGCCTTGAGAGATTACGTCCAGCACAACTTTGCACCTCTCCTGAGCTCTAGAAACGGCTTGCAGAGGCTGAGCGGGAATTGGGCCTTCCTTCACCGGACAGTCTTGAACATGGTGCCCAATTTGCCTACATCTGAAGCAGACGTTCTGCTTACGGCGGCAGTCTTTCACCAGATGACCTGCCCTCTTGCAGTAAGCACATACAGAGGAGGTAGAGGAAAGCGTCATCTGAGGTTGTTGTGAAGGAACAACTGTCTTCTGCTTCTTCAGGAGGGAACAACAGACTTGGGCGACATGAGCCACCTTGTGGCAAAAGGCACACACCTTCTTAGACTTGAGGTCTTGCTCCTGAGATGGAGCACCCTTGTGCTTGTGGTCAAATGTGGCGACATTGCTTGTACCATGATGTATCTTCTTAGTAGAACGGTCCAGCTCAATAGCTTCCACCTGCAAGGCGGTCACCACAGTCTCAGCGTAGGTGGTGGCTCCATGGGCTACCACATGATGACGGAAATCGTGTTGAAGCCCCTTCACGAAATGGCTGATCTTTTTAGACTCGTCTGACACGAACTCTGAGGCAAGGAGAGATAGGCGGGAGTACTCTTTCTCATACTCGGTCACTGTCGTGTCGGGCTGCTGAAGGGACAAGAACCTCTCAGCTAACTTGTCTTGCTCTACAGAAGAGAGAAACTTCTCCATGAGAGCATCCTTGAACTGTCCCCGGGTCAAGATGGCAAAATTGGGGAGACTGCGACGCTGAAGCCACCAGGTGTACGCATTCTCGGTCAATTGGTAGGCCGCAAGAAGAACCTTCTGAGCTTCAAGAACTCCAGCATACTCGAAGTGTTTCTCCATCTGAGAGAGCCACTCAGAAATGACGAAGTAGTTTCGATCACCATTGTAGGACAGCGGATTCAGCCTTTTGAACGCCAGAGTATCTGTCATCACTACAGGAGGAGCAGCCGGACATAACACGAGCAGGGCCACCAGGGTGACAGCAGACGAGCCGGTTCCAGAACCAGTTGTAGGAGGGGTGGCTCCAAGAGTGATGGTGATAGTAACTCCAGCTATCCCTGCGCTGCCGGAACTAAAGGCTGGAGCAGGAGTCTGGTGATCCTCTTCTAGGTGAGTGAGTCAATCCAGAATCTGCCTTAATAGTTTGGCAGTGGCGTCTCCAGAAGCGCTTCCCGCAGAAGTGGAAGCCTGCTTGTGTTGCGATCTCTTAGGAGCTATCTAGAAAGAGACACAAAAGAATCGAGTAAGAAAAACAGTTGCGTTAAACCAAAATTTTTTAATTAGAGGTTCTAGCATTCTAATACTGTTGGATACGTTAATCATGTAATAGTTACAACATTTTCATTGGACAACTATAGGTAATGACCATACAAATGCAAATGTGACCATAAAATCGTGTGTTATAGAAAACAATTTGTAAAATTCATGTGTGTACAATCGTCATCTGTTGTTCTTAGCTTAACACTTGTGAGATGATTTATGTTATGCATGCATTGCAACTATGCCTAAAATGCATTCCTCAGAATGATCATGAATGGATACACATGTCATGTTAAGTGCACATATCGTTTAACATGTCATGCATATTATGATACTAATGTCATCGCACTTGAAAATATTAAACTTCCCATATCCATTTAATATTCGCAAGCGGTGTATATCATAGTGTGAAATTCATATGCACCTAAATGTTATGTTTGCCCATACTCCCTTAACATTCGTGTGCATACTACTCATGCTTATGGTGTAGTGTGAGTGCT
Organism: Platanthera zijinensis; assembly: GCA_039513925.1. NCBI lineage: Eukaryota > Viridiplantae > Streptophyta > Magnoliopsida > Asparagales > Orchidaceae > Platanthera > Platanthera zijinensis. The sequence goes on along the minus strand of CM077095.1, from coordinate 76,801,520 downwards.
TCAAGCTCGAACATCAAACATCGATAAGGTGAGTGAGGAAATGATGCATGCACATATATTTATATAATAGGTTTCAAAATATGTGAAAAATATAAAATATTTTATCTTTAGATGTTCAACCTGTCTCTGATACCAATTGCCATGACCCGTCTAAAAACAAAAATTAGAGTGCATTTATGACGGGTCGTGATTCCATAGGCATGAACGAAAGAAGTTCCATGTCTATTAGGCGGAAGCAGATTTAATGTTATTAGTTTTAAAATAGGTAAATTGAGAAAAAGTAATACTATTTTATGATTATGCGGAAGCTTCAATAATGAGTGGTGAAAAGTAAAAAGTTGATGCACATGTACTTTAATAAAATCTCATATCACGCATTTGTTGGTACAAAATATTAATGCAATAAATCAAAGGGGTGCACATAACATTACTATTTAATTCTAGAATGATAATACAACTGAACAGTTGTCCAAGACACAAATGAAAATGGCGTACAAAACTAGTACATAATGAAGAAGACCGACAGTACAAGAACAAAACACATAAAACCTGACTACGCAACAACAAAAATAAACCTCCAGGAACACAAGAACTCGGCGTTGAACAGCTCAAGAAGCAGGCGGAACAGTCACGGAACCTAAGGCAAAATCCAAAACAAGAAGGAAATTGCCTCAGAACATTAGTTTAAACAATAAGAAAGTTATATAATTAATCTACGAATAGAAGTAAATAAACAATATTGAAGTACCACTTTATCTTGTAGCAAGTCAGTAAACATGGAAGTAACTGAGTCAACAAAAATATTTGAAATTTATTAGCCTAATCTAGAGTTTTAACATATTTATTCTGCCAACGACATAAGCGGTAATCGATGAAATGCATAGGGGTTTATAGTGGGTGCACTGGTTCACACTCATGTTCAATTGTAAGTCTTATTAGAAAAGAAAAATATTTCCTGCTTATCGTGACCATGCAAACAAGGCGATACACCATCTAAACTCTACTACCACTGTTGCTTATGACACTCAGGATCTAAGTATTTCATATTTTTCTTTAGAGATTGCTAACATAATATGATATGCTAAAGGTAATGATTCTTGCGTTGTCAGGTACAGTTAATAATTTTGGATACAGATACAAGGAATTTAAATTGTTAGTTTGCAAGCAAAAGGAAATTCTCCACTTGCCTTAAGTTGAAGCTGAAACAGACGACGACAACTAAGAGGCGCAAGCAATACTTAAGGACCTATATGAACCTGCTCGAGAATAATCACAGACGATATTTGATATTTGACAAGACAAAAATCCAATTCGCTAACACAGACAGTTTATATTACAAAACTAATTCAAGAGCGATTTAGCAATCTACCACCCTCAAGAGCAAGGGAAGAGGAGATACCACGAAAGATCGAGGATTTAGCGGCGCTTAAGTGGGGGAACCCTAATTCAGAGAGAGTTTTGGAGAGATTCCACCACTAGATCCGACGAGCGACACCAAAAACACAAATAAATTCGGGATTAGACAATTATACGACGAACACATGTTGGATTGACGTAATCACATCGATTGGGGTGCAAAAATTATCATATTAATTTAGGACAAATCTGAATAAATGAGATTGAAGGAATACCTTACCCAAGGAATACCTTACCCAAGGAGACCAAATCTGGGCTCAAGAATCCGAGTGGAGGAGGTTTCGGGGAAACCCTAGGAGTTCCCTTCGCAAAACTCGGCCCAAACGATAACGAAGAGGGCTGCCGGAGGGAGATGTTGCGACTGTCGGCCTTGAGGATAGGGAAGAAACTACTACTGGCCTCCAGAAATGGAGGAAAGGAGTTAACCGGCCCTAGGGTTGCTGCTTCTTGAACCTTTAGCCGAAGGAAGTGAAGAGGAGCAGGAGGTGGCGGGGAAACAAGCGGAGGCGGCGGCTAGAGGAGGAGGCGCCGGAGGGGTCGGCGGGGTGCGCGGGTTGCGAGTGCAGCAGGGGAAGCTGGGATCGGGATACGACGGAATGGGAGCAGGCGCACGATGCGGGAAAGGCCTTGAACCGAGAGGGGGGAAGATATCAGGACAGTTTGGCTAAGTATTTAGAAGGGGAAAAGGAAAACCTATAACCCTAAATACGAAATTTCCACTCAGGTTATTATTAATAATATTATTATCATTGTTTTGTTTTTTGAAATCGTTACACAGATCGCGAGATGATCGAACTTTGCCTCCAGCTCCATGTATGCGCGAGCAACGGCCTGACGATACTCGTAGGCGGGGAGGCAAAGTGCGTCAATGAAGGCCGCTCCCGGGGTTGCAAGACGACCTGTCATGCGTAGAGAAAGTTGTTGAATCAGATGAAGCCGCGACAAAGACAACAATCAGCCAGTTCGGGTCAAGCGAGTTACCAGACCGAGGAGATTGAGAGTGGCGGGGAGAAGGGTTGCGGCGAGTTGGTCCTCGCTGACCCAACGACGATCCAGGGCGCCTTCCATCTCCAGGCGCTCGGCGGCTGGCCCCTGACCGCTACATCCAGATTCTTGCCCTCCGGTCCTCGGCGGGAAGTATTCAGGGTGCCTTCCATCCCGATTGCGAGACGAGCTCGCAGGAGCTGTAGTCTTTTCAGGGAGAACTTCAGAGTGAACAATAGAAGTCAGCGGCAAAGGAGGAGGAGGCGGCGGCTGCTGCATGGAAGTACCCGATGAAGGCTGTAATGAGCACGTCGCAGGGGGAGGGGCCTTGCTCTCCCCTGTTTGCGGGGTCTTCTCCGCAGAAGGACCCTCTGTTCTCGCTCTGGGAACTTGTTTCTTCATTCGTCTGTTGGAGCCGAGACTGATCCGGACAGAGTTACTTGGTCACGGCCCTGCTAGGCTTCAAGCGCGACTAGAGGGATGGTTCGCAGAGTAGGAATGGATAGATGCTCGTCAGAGTCTTCGTTCGACGTCAGTGGAGCTTCCAGTATCAGAAAGACATCAGTACATCGACAAGCCAGAAATATAGGGTAACTCGAAGCGACCGACAGCGAGGTGCTAACCTTACGAAGCAGCGAGGACCGACTGCATCTGGGTTTGTTACCCGGTGAGGTCCAAAGCAGGGGGAGAAGTCGGCGGAGATGGCGTGAAGATTCAGGTGCGAGCTATTCTCTATGGTCGCCCAGACAAAGTTCCTTGCACAACTGTTGAGTATCAGCGAGGATCTCAGAATTATCGCTAGGAGTGATGACGTCCTCAGCACCGAGAAGAGGATGATCTTCCTTAGAGGCTAGCGACTTCTTCAGCTTCTTCTTCTTCGACAGAAGGATGACGACCTCTTCGATTTCTCTGGTTTCCAAGAACCGCGTCATACCAGCGAGACTCGCGTTGTAGATATCGGCGTCAGATTTCGACATCGCGTGCTAGTTCAAAATGTGTGCCTCAAAGATGATCACCCCCCTATTTATAGGGTTCAGCAGACATCCATAGTTTGTGAGTAGTCCAGATACTCACCAGAAGCAGCTCGCCGAATAAGCGTTGGATGTTTCTTTCCGAGCTCCTATGTCGCTCGCAAAGAGCGGGGATTGTGTACAACCCATATTCGTCAAGGGTGGATCCACTCAGAGTCAGGTCAACAAGAAGTCAAAGACAGCAGGTCAAGGCAGAAGTCAGAGCCAGCATTCAAGACAGTAGAAGGTCTGGGTGACTTTGGCGAGCTCTCCTCGCCTACTCTCCAGGTGGGCGACTAGGGCAGATACTCTCCCAAGCCGGGCGAGTTCCCCCGGAGGTCGCGTAGTTGCCGGTGGGGGTTGGGCTATAAAGAAGCCCCCCTCTTTTTATTTTCCTATAAATAGGACCCAAGAGGTACGAGGATTTGGACTTCTAATCTCGAAAAAGATCTTGAGTGGACCGTTTTCTGGACTTCTAGCTATGCGAGATAGTGATCATCCCCTTGGTCGCTATCCTTTGATAGTCGCCAACTAGTGTCCACCTTGTACCCTGCTCAACCATCTTTGGTTGTGGAAGGGAAGCTTATTTCAAGCATTCAGGTACGTGGTGGGACCTCCCTGCCGCAGCACCTGGGGTCCTTCTAGTATTTCCTTCATTTCTGTATTCGATTCCGCTAAGCCGTCGAGCCCGACCGCTGGACCAGTAATCTTAGGCTCAATTGATCCGAATTTTTGGAGTAGGGATTTTCCCGGCTTCAACAAGCATGACGACCAGAAGATCTCCCAAAACCACTGCCACCATGAGGTGGAGCACCCACTCTTGACGGAGGGAACCCATGAAGCCTGAAGCAAGTGTACCGAGTGTGACAATTCTTTCCACAATGATCACATAAAAGATGATCTTTATCGGATCCCTTCAACTTTGAGTCATGGAATGGACGACCACCAAGAAGAAGGGGAAACAACAACAAGAGCAAAACTATCAGTTGCAGGATTAGGAAAGTAAGGTCTGGCGGCGATCGAATTTCTGTTGCACAATGGTGCAGACCTCGGGAAGGGATTGTAATTATGGATCCCCCCAAAATCTGAACACTGATCTGATCAAAGTCCCGATGAAGACCATGAAGAAATTCAAATATTCGATTGTGGTCCTCTCTGGCACAAACCATCGCCTCATCGACAAAGCAGAGCTAACAAAAGTGAGAGGACCAAAATGATCATATTCCTGATACAGCTATGTGAACTCCAAGTAGTACGCAGAAGGTTGACGATCACCCTGTCGGAGTAAGGATATCTTTTGTCGCAACTGGAAAATCTAAGCGGCATCACCTCGACGAGAGTATTTAGACTTAGGTCGGCTCCAAATGTCCGCAACATTGTCGAGAAACAAATAAATATGAGCGATGGACCTGCATTGAGTTAGTAAGCTAAGACATGATTAAGGAGTTATACAACTCCCACTGTATCGACTCTGAAGAGTCCTTGGCCGATTCCTTCATTTGGCTAGTGACATAGCCAAAGCGGCGACGAATTTTGAGCACCAAGCTGATAGACCAAGACGATGAAAGTTATTTAGAGTCATCCAGACGAATAGTAGGTGTTTGAGGAGTATTATGATCATGTTCCCACAGAGAGAACTCACTGGAGGGACAACTGTTGACGAGGGAGCGGGAGAATCATCACTGGTAGACATAGTAACTCAAGAATAGAAATTTGGAGACCACCCAAGACTTAGGTCAACAAGAAATGGTTGATTACACCAGAAAAAATCGAACCTGGAAGGGGAGAGGAAGAAAAATTCGCTTCATGCGATCACCAAGAAGCGATGATGGCGCCGGAAGAAGCAGGAACTTCACTACATTGAGGATCCGGCACCGGACAGGGTATAGAGAAGAAGAAGGAACAGTTGAAGAGGTGTTGGCTTCTATGGATGAGAACGAGAGGTGCTAGGGACGATGGTGGGAGGAGAGGGTTGTGGTGGTGGGAGCGGCGAACGGAGCGACGATGAGCGGGAAAGGAGCGGACGCGAGCGGAAGGCGACAACAGTGGAAGGATTCGTACGGCTTGGGCATCACGAGCACGGGCTCTGATACAATGTTGAGCGATAAAAAAATTAATTCATTACGAAGCAAATCCCCTCTATATATGGAGCCGGATATAACAAAGGGAAAAAAATAAAACATTATAACACTGCATATTATAAAAATCGTGATTGATGTGGGTGATACAAAATAAACAAGTACATGCATGACACAAAATAAACGCGCGCTAATTAAAAATATGACGAAAAATACAATAAAGATATGACTAGGGTTGCATCATGGTCCAACACGACCAGTCATCTTTGTCGTTAATTAGTGTCGTCATGTGTTCATGTTTGATGTCTTTTATTTATCAAATTGATGTACGAGTCCGTGGTGTTTTATTGTTTTGCGCTTTTCTCCTTATTTTAGGGTTATTTCTTGTAGTGTTATAAATAGACCCCTTTTGTCATGTTTGACATTATGAATGAATTGATTCAAGTTTCTTTATCTCTTTAAGTTTCTCTCTCTCTCTCTAGTTCACTTTCTCCTCTTCCCATTTCTAGGGTTAGGGTTGGGAAATCCTCCCCCTCTTCCTCTCCCCTTGTATTTTTTGTGGGTTGAACTCGTCTCCCCATTGTATCTCCACCTCTGACAACGTTACGGGCAGGCCCATACAAAATTTTAATATTTTTAACATTTATTTATTTGAAATTGTGAGTTAGCAACCTTACAATTGACAATTTCTTTTACTTTTGACATCACCCGGAGGGGGGGGGGGGGGGGTGGAGCTTGCAATGGTGTCAAGGGCTGCAAAGGGTGATATGACCATTGCAGATGGAGCGGTTGTAGTAGTGATAGCTTATAGAAATCTGTTAGGGGGAAAGAGAGAAAGGTCGGCAGAAAAAAGAGACAGGCACACCACGAGGTCTGCTTAGGCATTGGGTCATCATGAGTAATCTCGCATAGGTTTATGCCCTTGCTATTGGCATGCACATTTGTATCAATACATGTTGGCTCAATCTGACCTTGTCTTAAGTCTGCATATTTAGTCTTTGACCATACTCTCCTGTCTCGAGGTGTCATCCACTAGAAGATTCTTCCAAGCGAGGAGTGCTTTGAGTACCTTCTAGCCTTGGATCAAGACTGTACACTAGGATAACATGTCAAAGGTTCATTGATGGATTAAGTTGACGACGAAGTCTGTCGAAAGTAATGCGTCCCCTAGATGTTCTCCCACCACCCTTTTGTGTTGCGAGGCACGAAAAATTAGGTAGATTCAGTTGTATGATCTAAGATGTACACGATATGCCACCAGTCTAATGCGCTCCGAATGATGAAAGGATTGAAGTATCTCATTGACAGTTTGAGATGTATGCAGTTGGCTACTAAACTTGATGATGTGGCTACAACTTCACAAAACCTGAGTGCCTGATTTAAAGGAGAGCTCCTACATGTGACTGCTTTCTTTATGGGTCATGCGCTCCTATGCCTTGGTGAGATGTAATTCAATTGAGGGAAAGCTTCATCTCGGTCCCATAAATTTACGACTAGGGACTTCACGCGACATTTTCCTAGTGTGTGATGTGGAATCTGTGGGGATGATAATCCGTAGGTGATTTGAAACACAGAGGATCTTGCAACCAACTGAAAACTCGTATTGTACCACAATTCTACCCATGATATTTTGTGCGACCAAAGGAAAGAATCAGGGATTGCGTTGGTGGTTTTCTGATGCAGAATGGTGACGCGGACCCGCGGTGGAGGACAAATTTTGGGCCCGGTCGGGTCCAATCGGCTGCATGTCATATATAGCATCTCCGGATTGACGATCTGACTTTACAGATGCGTCCAACTCGTCGTTTCCCTGCAATTTTGTCTATTACTTTGTTGTTTTGTCTTTTATTTTCATGTAATCGGCCCTCCACATCCCCGTCCAATCGTAGCCCTCATGTCCGGGTGCCCTAGTCTTCTTTATGTATAAATAAGAGTGTATGAGGCTGCCATGAGGTATTGTAGAACTTGGAGAATATTATTTTTGGATTCCCGTGATCACTCCATGGTGCCAACTCCATGGAACCATAGGTGACGACTTCTAGCTCCTCTCCCGCTCCCCAAAGGTAACTTTTATCCATAGCTACCTTCCTCCACCTCCAAATCCCCCTTATCGTCGCCCCCACACCTCTCCAACAGCCAGCCGACTCCCTAACCCTGCTACCCTGCTACCGCCACAACAAATTTGCTGATGTTCTGCTACCGCTGCTACAAACCTGTCGTTGTTTTACTACCACCACCACCAACTTCCTATTGTCCTGCTACTGCCGCCGCCTCCCACTTGTTGTCCTGCTACCGCCAGCCCTTTCCAACCCCCATCCACCTTTTGCCAACCCATCACAAGCCTTCATACAGCCGGATCTATCTTCCCACAACCCGGATCCGCCTCTCTACAACAGGATCTTCCTTTCGACTGCCTGGATCCGCCTTCATATGGCCGGATCTACCTTCCTACAGTCCGATTCCACTCCTCACAGTCAGATCTTGTCCAACCAACCCTTGTTTCCCTTCCGGATTGCCTCCACTTGTGCTTCACCGGTTCTCTACACCTCGAGAAACCCTCATACTTTTGTTTGTTTTCTTATTATACGAACTCTTGTTTTCAACATTTAAATTTTGTGTTGTGATCTTATACTTGTATGGATAAATAGCATCGTAGGATTTTGTTTTAGCTTATTCTGTGATTTTTAGGAACTATTCGTGTTGCGCTCTTGCTTTGGCCCTCCACGCAGAGAAAAACCATTGCTTGTTCTTTTAAAAAAACTATTTTGCTTTTTTGCTAAAATTATCTAAGTGTGGTTTGATTATTTATTATTTAATTTGATCTCGTTGTGGATCTTGCATCTTACGTATAATCATTTAGAGTGGTCGAGTTGTTTTCGTGACACGTCACTTAGGATTGCATGTTAGTCACACATTCACACATCCCACTCTTAGTTAGGAGGTGTTTAGGTTTGTTGCATTTGTCACGTGCTCATTTGCATTGCATTTAGGGTTAGGATAGCGTTAATCCATCGTCTATAGATTTGTCATGCGTCAATTACTATCAGATGGAGGTTACGAGCACTTGATTGTTGCGTAGTCATTGAGTCTATAGGTTCCTCCATGACTTGTTATTGATTTCACTGCTCTCCTCTATTTGAGGATCCTGAATCTATCTATACTCGATCCTATAGAGCTCATTTGGAGAAATCCTCATGTTATTATGTTGAGTATTATCGTTCGTGACACACCACTTCCAAAGATCGTGTCGGCCCTTTGAGACAATCCCATTATGCTAGAGATGGTTACTATGATGCTTATTGATATCCCCATATGCGAGCAGATTGTGTTGACCCTTCGGCAGAACTCAATTATCTTAGGGATGACTACTTCGAGGATCATCATTTTGAGAGAGATCGTGAGTGTGGGTTTCATGTTGTTGCCCCACCTTTTGATGGTTCATCGAGTCTCAAGTATTTCAGTTATTGGTTTGTGGATATGAAATATTATCTTGATTATTTTGAATTATTCGGTTTGCGTCGCATCAAGTTTGTGAAATTTAGTATTCTTGATCAGGCAAGAGCATATTGGTCTAGCATTGAGGGGACCCGCGGGCGAGATCATCTTCATCGCATCACTAGTTGGGTAGATATGAAGCATATGTTTTGTCAGAGGTATTTACCTTCATTGTATCTGAGTCCATTGCTCGAGCAATTATTTTTCCTTCAGCAAAGATCTATGTCTGTCGCTGAGTACAAGGGATTGTTTTGATGAGTTGGTTGTGAGAAGTGATATTCGAGAGAATCCATATATGACCACTTCCCAATTTCGGTATGAACTTCGATCTGACATACGTACTGAGTTTGTTTATCATAGGTCAAAGTCCCTTGAGCAGACATATCAGCTCACCCTTCATCATGAATAGTCCTTGAGATCCACAAGTGCTGATTGAGTGGATTCACACCTTGACCTCCGCAGTACGAGTCCTTCTCATACTGAGGCCACTACTTTACTTACTATTGTCTTGTCAGACATGATAGAAATGATTCTTTGATATGGATTTCTCTCACCTAGTGAGGTACTTAGTCCATTGAGTGGTATGTCATTTGTTTCTGTCTCATTTCTTGTGACCCCGATTGAGAGTAAGTTTGAGTGACATATTGATTCTATAGTGATGTGTCCCTCACTTATTCCCCTTGTTCTGTTATGCCCCGGATTAGTTAGCAACCATACCATAGACTCATTTATTATCACTGCACCTATAGACTCATTCTTTAGAGTAGGTTTTTGTCACTCTCTACTTGTCATTGTCCTGAGCCACATCACGACCAAAAGTCATGAGTCTGGTGTTGATCTCGTAGTGGTTATCTCACCCATTTATGGGCACAATACCCCTTACTATGGTGCTCATCTAGAGGATTATGACCCCGGCGATGGGTTATTTGATGAGCCCCCGATTGAGCCTCCTGATGAACCACTAGGTCCTAGTGAGGATGAGATTTAGGTGAGCCACTCATTTATGAGTGGATTTATTGATGTCTCTTTCATTATCATCTCTGATCTTGCCCCAAAGAATAGATCTTAGTAGAGCATCAAGTATGTAGGGCTTTCTTTAAGTGCACTTGAGTGCACTCTCGTTATTTCGAGAGTCTACCGTATGACCCATCACACTCTTCATGAGTTTTGGGACACACACTCGTTATTTTGAGAGTCTACCTTATAACCCATCACACTCTTCATGAGTTTTGGGACGCGCGACCTGCTGATCCAATAGATGAATTCTTTCTTTTCAAGGATACTAACCACACTTTTGAGTCGCACCCTATTGTCGGCGTCCACTCAGGTGATCGTCGCATCTGCAATGAATTTTCATACATACCTCCCGCTGAGCCCCCTAGTGCATCACAATCCCCAAGAGAAATTTGACATCTTATGAGCTCTTCTTTGAGCGTTAATGTCTCACACAGTCACTTGGACATTCTTCGCACACTGGATGAGTTTTTCTACACTCCACCGAGAGAGCCTCCTAATAAGCCACGCTATTTTATAGATTTCCATGTCAATGTCAGACTATCCCATTCAGAGTCTGTTGTGTCTGTCGTGTTTTATTTGCAACATTGGCATAAGTTTCTTGAGTTGTTTCTTCATCATTTGAATGTGTCTATTGAGTTGTTTGCTCATTGTTTGCATGTGTTCCGTTAGTCGGTCCGGCAGAGGATCAATATTGGTGATATATATTATAAATCGCTTGCAGATGTTCACTGACAAGGGAAGGTATTTCATGAAGGCGAGCAGGTGATGGTGAGAATTCATGTTGTAAGGCTCCGTGGGAGTCCTGCTAAAAGTTTAAGCGTTAGGCGAATGGATCCCTACACAATCGCGAGAAGGATCAAAGCAAATACCTATGGTCTTGATATCCATACGAGCTTGAGTATCCATCTCATATTTAATGTTGAGGACCTGACGCCATACTACAAGCCACACGAGTTTGTGGGCCCGTTTCATGGAGATCCTCTTGAGGCTACTCCCCTACATCCTTTGGAGCCCACACCACCTCCTTCGTCTTGCACCCAATCCACTTCTGATCCCCACCTGCCTTTAGGTTAGTTGTCTATGGCTTCACAATCTGCACTTGTGATCACACTGGAGAATCATTGGAGATGTTTGAGGGACAGAGTCAGGAGTACCATTGGCGAGGATGCTCTATCATTGACGATACTTGAACGACCTTTGATGGGCCTCATCGATTCTTACCTAGCACACACCGAGAGTATTCCGATCTCTATTCATTAGGAGATGAATTCTTTCAAGTCGTGGAGAATGATGTTAAATGGTGATGTGGACTTGCGGCAGAGGACAATTTTTGGGCTTGTTCAGTGACAATCGGCTACCTGTCATATATAACATCTCTGGATCGACGATCTGACACCATGCATACTTCCGGATCGACGTTTACTTACGATTTCATATATTACTTTGTTGTTTTGTCTTTTATTTTCATATAATCAGACCCTCCACATCTTCGGCCAATTGTAGTCGTTGATGTCGGGGTGCCCTAGTCTTTTTTATGTATAATAAAGAGTGTATGAGGCTACCATGAGATATTGCAGAATTTGGAGGACGTTATTCTCGGATTCCCGTGATCACTACACGGTGCCGACTCTGTGGAGCCCTATGTGACGACTCTTAGGCCCTCTCCCACTCCCCAAAGGTAACTCCTATCCATAGTGATGTAGGGTAGGCTATGGAGTCACCACCTAGACTCTATATGCAACACAACGATCGGTTCACGCTCTAAATTATTATAGCAATGGAGATTAATAACGCCACAAGCAAATAACTGCAACAAGAATTAATTTTAATATTGGGCGAATTTCTTAGTTGGCTTTCCTCCGCTCGGAGGGCCAAAAGCGAAGCGCGCGGCGAAGAGATCCACCTACAGGTTAATAATTAATCGATACCAAAATACCCCAAACATGCTCCAAGCAAATACGAGATTATCCAATATTAATATCAAGAAAATAGTACAACCACATCACAAAACAACTCGAGACTAGGGGCTGACTTCGGGCAATGGAAGTGAAAGGTTCAGGCGGCGTAGATCGGGTGCCGGGTAGTGGAACCAGAGGTGGAGATAACGGTTGGGGTTGTTTTGGTGGTGGGTGGAGGGATCGGGAAGGAAGACGGGTGGATCCGGATGAATACGCGCGGATCCGGACTCGGGTGGGCGGATCCGGACTCGGGTGGGCGGATCCGGTAATAGATGGACGGATCCGGGTTAGGGAGAGTGGATCGGGCGACGGGAGGGTAGATCGGGGTCACTAGAACCCGGATCGTAGGGATTAGTGGTAGAGGGGGTTAACGGGCGGTGGATCCACGGATTTAGGATAGGGGAGGGGGTTTGGCGGGCTGGTAGGAGGCGGAAAGGGGGCTGGGTGGCTGGCCGGAGTGAGGCGGAGGCAGGAGGTGAGTCGACCGCCCAGATCTGGGCGGGAACGGGCCGGCGGCTATCCGGTTTCAGGCGGAGAGCAGGTGGGGGTTGGCGGGTTGGATGGGGAGGAGGAGGAAGGGGCTCGGCCGGCCGAACCTGGGCGGAAAACGGGGGGGGGGGGGGGCTGGCGGGTTGTAGTAGGGTGGAGGAAGAGAGGGAGAGGAGGAGGAAGACTTACCCCAAGGCGTCGGCACCAAGGGTCCCCGGCGTCGGCACCGCGGGAAGACCACCGGAAGTAGGGAAGATGAACTCTCCAACTTCAGCAATAAGAAAACCTAAAATCAGCCTCCTAATCCTATTTATATGAAACAAGCATTAGGGCATCCCATCGAACGGCTATGATTGGCCGGTGGGTTCGCCCTTAAATAAACCAAACACATGTCCAAAAAAATACATAAATATATAATTTAGATTCGCGGCGACGTGCCGGACGCATCCGCGGCGTCGGATCGTCGATCCGATCACGCCTTCCGGCGGGAATAAATGAACGTGGGTGGCTCCATCATGCGCACGATCCGATGGACTCCCATCAACTCCCCCCGACTGAAAAGCATTCATCTCCGAGGAAGGGAGACGATCGTACTGGAGTCGAAGTCCGGGGGCAAGTCGATCAAGCTCTGCCGGTAGTATCCAAGCGTCGTCTGCGTCTGTACGGCCCCGCCAATGAACCAAGTAGCGAAGGCGCGGCCCGCCCGTGGTGGGAACAATCTGGTGGGATCTGATCTCAGTAATGCTCTCATCTCTCATGGTGGGATCCGGTGCGAGTGGTGATGCCGGCGGTGGTACCATAGGCGACGAACTCCCAGGGGAAAGGATATCAGTAGTGGGCGGGCTGTGGTGGCAAACTGGCGTGGGTGGGGCGGTGGAGATGGCAGGCAAGGGGGAAGAAGGTGGATCACCTCCACTGCCCGGGTCCCCATAGTCATGAGGCTCATAATAGGGTGTTAGATCCTCGATATTAAAAACTGGATGGATCCCCATACTCGCCGGGATATCTAGCCTGTAGGCGTTTGTCCCGATCCGACTAATAACTGAGAAAGGACCCATTCTCCTGGCGCTTAGCTTCTTGGCAGACCCCGAAGGGAGCCTCTCCGGGCGGACTCGTACCATCACCCGTTCGCCAATATTAAAAATACGCTCTCGTCTTCGTTGATCTGCGTGGGTTTTATAATTCTCATTGCTCATATTAATACGTCGGCGAACCGACTCATGCAACTCATGCAGGTGCTGTGCAAATGATTCGGCAGACTCACTAGGACGGGACTCTAATGAGCTCGGAATAAGGTCAATGGGTTTCCTGGGGTCGTAACCTGACACTATATGAAATGGACTCAACCCAGTAGTCCTATTGTCCGAGCTATTATATGCAAACTCGGCGACTGGGAGGTCTAAGTCCCAACTACTCACTCGCTCTCCCACCAGACACCTCAATAAGTTCCCTAAACTCCTATTTACTACCTCTGTCTGACCATCCGTCTGTGGGTGGTAGGCAGTCGAGAACTTAAGGGTGGTGCCGGCCTTGAGCCACAGGGTCTTCCAAAAGTAGCTCACAAACCTTATGTCGCGGTCCGATACGATGGACTTGGGAAGGCCATGTAATCGGAAAACGTCCCTCATAAAAATGGATGCAACGTGGGTTGCATCCACTGTCTTGTGGCATGCGATAAAATGAGTCATCTTTGAAAAGCGATCAACCACCACGAAGATGGAATCGTGCTTTCGAAGAGTGCGGGGAAGTCCAAGAACGAAATCCATGCTAAGGTCCTCCCAAGGTCGACGTGGGACCGGTAATGGCGTATATAGGCCTGCGTTCTGCTTCGTTCCCTTGGCCGTCTGGCAGATACGGCAGTGGCGGACGACTCTAGTCACATCCTTCCTAAGCGTGGGCCAGTAGAGACGGTCCTCCACGATGGCTATAGATTTGTCGCGCCCAAAATGTCCGGCGGCTCCGCCCGCATGCAACTCCCAAATCAGGAAGTACGATACGATGTTCGGGGAATGCGGCGGGATCCATGGTATAGGTATCCCTCGAAGATCTGCCCTCAACGGGGTCTGGGGGATCTCGGGATAGGCGGTGTATCTCACCAAAATCAGGGCACTCGGATACTCTAAGATCACGCGCTCAAGTCCGTCGACACGGGCGTCATAGTCTGAAGCAAAGAGACACGGCGATCAGGCCGTCCGCAGGCTTGTTCTCAACACCAGCTCGGTTTTGAGAACGTAGTGGAAGTCCTGCAGATACTCAATCCACTTGGCATGGCGATGCCTTGCGCTGAGAATCCAAGTAGTGTAATGCCTGGTGGTCGGAGTAAAGCATGAACTCCCGGGGGAGGAGGTAGTGCCTCCAGTAGCGTAAGGACTACAACTGCATAAAACTCTCGATCGTAGTTCGAATACTTCTGTTTCGCCTCGTTTAACTCACTAAAGTCTGCCCCTGGTCAATACACCACCGATACCAACTCCAGATGCGTCGCAAGCGACCTCAAAGGCACGGCTAAAGTCAGGAAGCCTAGGACTGTCGACAGCTTCGCTTTTATCTCCTTGAAGGCTCTAGTCAGCGGGGGTCCACTGAAACTCTCCCTTCTTGAGGCAGCTCGTGAAGGGGCCATGATCGGCTGAACCCCGGACAAACCTCCTGTAGAAGGTGGCAAGCCGTGAAAGATGCGAGCCTTGATAGTCGTAGGCACAGTCTCGAATACTTGGACCTTTTCGGGGTCAACAGATACGCCAGTCGAAGATATAATGAACCCAAGGAAGTGGACGGACTCAGAAAGAAATGCGCACTTCTTCAGGTTCACATACAACTTCTCCCTGCGGAGGGCGCTGAAGAGAAGCGCAAATGATCGAGGTGGGCGGCCTGTGTCTGGCTGTAGACCAATATGTCATCGTATACAACCAGAAACTTGCCCATGTAGGGGCAACACCTATCATAACTCTCATAAAAGTACTAGGGCGTTCGAAAGCCCGAATGGCATGACTACACTCATAGAGACCATCCTTAGTCTTGAAGGCGGTCTTCATTCATCTCCTTCACGCACTCTGATCTGGTGGTACCCACTACGCAGATCAATCTTGGTAAAGATCTGAGCACCAGTCATAGTGTCCAATAGATCATCTAATCGAGGATGGGAAAGCGGTACTTGACCGTGATCTTGTTTATGGCGCGGCTATCGACGCGCATACGCCAACTTCCGTCCTTCTTAGCTCGGCGTGCTCATCTGGATGCATACAATAGTGGGGAAGGTTCGGTAGGGAAGCTCCCGGAATCAGATCTATGGCGTGCTGGATATCTCGCTGCGGGGGCAGCTCTTCAGGGAGCTCGTCAGGCATAATATCTGCGAACTCATCCAGAAGGGGACGCACCGCTAGCGGGTGGTCAACAGAGGGGGCCTCAGATACCTGAGTGGCGGCGACAACATACATAATATCAGCCTCAATGCTGTCGCGGAGAAACTCGCCACGTCTCAGGATGTGTAATGGTCTCGAAGCACCCGTGCTCACGGAAGGCTCAACCACACCCTTCGATCTCTCCCTAGGCTGGGTGGGTGTCAAAGTAATCTTCCGCCCCTTGTCATAGAAGACACACGTGTTCGAGCGGCCGAAACACGTGACGTCACGATCAAACAACCAGGGGCGTCCAAGCAGCACATGTGCAACGTCCATGGGAATGACGTCACACCACACCCGATCCTGGAAGGACGCGATGCTGATCGGTACTAAGCAACGCTGGGTCACCTGAATCGCGGTCTTGTCGACCCAGACGACACGATAGGGGTGGGGGTGAGGCTCTGCCTTCACCTGCATACGCTCAAGCCCCTTCTGGGCTATGATGTTCACGCAGCTCCCACTGTCGATGGCTAGCTTGCAGGGTCCGCCTGCGCTAGGGAAATAGGTGTAGAAGATGGTAGTGCGGCGCCAATCCTCATCTGCACGTGGGGTGTGTAGGAGGCGCCTAATCACTCCCATCTCTAAGGACCTCTCGGCATCGCTCTCCCAACCTTCTTCGACAGTGGCTCTAATCTCTTCCGTGGCCTCTACATCCTCCTCTAAATCGTGCTCCTCATCCTCAATCAACAGATTCCGCGTAGGGCAGTGGGCCGCTACGTGCCCTCTGCCTGAGCACCTAAAACACTGAATACCCCCAAGCCTCTGGCCCTCAGTAGCAATAGCCTTCCCCTTCATGTCAGGAGTGACTCGAGGGGGTGGGGTGGCTGTAGCAGTCTGGGCTGGAGCGGGCTTCCTAAACGTCGACGAATCCGTTCGGGAGGGAAACTGCCTCGTACTAGAGGTGCGAAGGTACTGCTCATATTCCAGAGCGAGCTGGAATATCTGGTCTACCGTCTCTAAACGATGGGGAATCGGCTCTCTCCGGAGGTCCGAACGGAGGCCTACCTTGAATCGAGAGGCAGTGGCGATGGGCTCCTCCGAAATATCGCTCCTAACCACTAAATCGTCGAATCGAGCCATATACTCGGCCACCGTGAGCGTTCCCTGACGCAAGTTCTGTAATTGCTCGAATAGCCGATCCCGGTAGGACGCAGGGAGGTACTTCTCGCTCAGCCTCTGCTTCATCTCTCCCCATCTGGTGATAGGGTAATAGCCGTCACGCTCTAAAGATCTCTCGACACTAATCCAATATACCTTGGCCTGCCCGACCAACTTCATCTTGGCAAACCGGACACAACGTTCATCACTCATGTCGTACCAATAAAAATAGTGGTCCATGTCAAGGAGCCAAACACTAAAGGCCTTCGGATTCAAGCGGCCATCGAACGTCGGGGCGTCGAGGCGAATCCGACGGGTGATGTCAAAGGCGCGGTCGCCCCTCCGCGAGTCAGGATAATCATCTGGGTCATCGTCACGGTCATAATCGTGTCGAGCGGGCGGGGGCCCGCGCTCACGTCGACCTGACAGATAATACTCGTCACGACGCTGGTCTTGGCGACCAAGCGGGGGCACGCGGTTCCTAGGGCCAGGCTATCGCGGCATACGGTAATCCTCCCACGGGGGTGGGGGTCGGCCACGAGGTGGCTCTGGGTTCCGCCCTGCTGGAGGGGTGGGGGCTCTCACGGGGGCCTCACGGTGGTAGCGGTCTGCCGGTGGCAGATCATCTCTGACCCGTTGCCCGCGACGGGGAGAGTCGCCCGGGTCACCCGCGATCTCATGGTCATGAAGGGAGGGAGTATCTCTAGCGTGCTCTATCAGATCTAAACGACGAGTCACCGCGGCGATGTCGTGACGCACATTCTCGAATTGGTTACCCATTGCATCAAAACGCTCTAGGACAAGACGCTGGAAGTCTGTGGTAGCAGTACTCGAGTTCGAGCCCGCTGCCCGGTCATTGGTGGCTGGTGGATCTACCATGCTTCTAAATGTCCTACCACTACGGAGCATGCACAACGGCCCAACCTTGGGCTCTGATACCAACTGATGTTGGGTAGGCTATGGAGTGCACCACCTAGACTCTATATGCAACACAACGATCGGTTCACGCGATAAATTATTAGAGCAATGGAGATTAATAACGCCACAAGCAAATAACTGCAACAAGAATTAATTTTAATATTGGGCGAATTTCTTAGTTGGCTTTCCTCCGCTCGGAGGGCCAAAAGCGAAGTGCGCGGCGAAGAGATCCACCTGCAGGTTAATAATCAATCGATACCAAAATACCCCAAACAAGCTCCAAGCAAATACGAGATTATCCAATATTAATATCAAGAAAATAGTACAACCAAATCACAAAACAACTCGAGACTAGGGGCTGACTTCGGGCAATGGAAGTGAAAGGTTCAGGCGGCGTAGATCGGGTGCCGGGTAGTGGAACCGGAGGTGGAGATAACGGTTGGGGTTGTTTTGGTGGTGGGTGGAGGGATCGGGAAGGAAGACGGGTGGATCCGGATGAATACGCGCGGATCCGGACTCGGGTGGGCGGATCCGGTAATAGATGGCCGGATCCGGGTTAGGGAGAGTGGATCGGGCGACGGGAGGGTAGATCAGGGTCACTAGAACCCGGATCGTAGGGATTAGTGGTAGAGGGGGTTAACGGGCGGTGGATCCGCGGATTTAGGATAGGGGAGGGGGTTTGGCGGGCTGGTAGGAGGCGTAAAGGGGGCTGGGTGGCTGGCCGGAGTGAGGCGGAGGCGGGAGGTGAGTCGACCGCCCAGATCTGGGCGGGAACGGGCCGGCGGCTGTCCGGTTTCAGGCGGAGAGCAGGTGGGGGTTGGCGGGTTGGACGGGGAGGAGGAGGAAGGGGCTCGGCCGGCCGAACCTGGGCGGAAAAGGGGGGGGGGGGGCGCTGGCGGGTTGTAGTAGGGTGGAGGAAGAGAGGGAGAGGAGGAGGAAGACTTACCCCAAGGCGTCGGCACCAAGGGTCCACGGCGTCGGCACCGCGGGAAGACCACCGGAAGTAGGGAAGATGAACTCTCCAACTTCAGCAATAAGAAAACCTAAAATCAGCCTCCTAATCCTATTTATAAGAAACAAGCATTAGGGCATCCCATCGAACGACTATGAATTGCCGGTGGGTTCGCCCTTAAATAAACCAAACACATGTCCAAAAAATACATAAATATATAATTTAGATTCGCGGCGACGTGCTGGACGCATCCGCGGCGTCGGATCGGCGATCCGATCACGCCTTCCGGCGGGAATAAATGAACGTGGGTCCCGCTCCATCATGCGCACGATCCGATGGACTCCCATCACATAGCCACCTTCCTCCACCTCCAAACCCCCCTACCGCCGCCACCACACCTCTCCAGGTTGCCAGCCAACCCCCTAACCTTGCTACCCTGCTACCACCACATCAAATTTGTCGTTATTTTGCTACTGCTGCCGCAAAACTGTCGTTGTTTTGCTACCGCCACCGCCAACTTCCCGTTTTCCTGCTACCGCTGCCGCCTCACACTTGATATCCTGCTACCGCCAGCTCCTTCTAGCCCCCATCCACCTTCCGCCAACCCACCACAAGCCTCCTTACAGCCGGATCTATCTTCCCACAACCCAGATCCACCTCCATACAGTCGAATCTTCCCACCGCCCGGATTTGCCTCCATACGGTCAGATCTACCTTCCTACAGCCCGATTCCACTCCCCACAGTCAGATCCAATCAAATTAGCCCTTGTTTCCCTTCCGGATCGTCTCCACCACGCCGTGCTTTGCCGAATCTCTACACCTCGGGCAACCTTCATACTTTTGTGAGTTTTCTAGTTGTACGAACTCTTGCTTTCATCATTTAAATATTGTGTTGTGATCTTATACTTGTTTGGATAAATAAAACCGTAGAATTTTGTTCTAGATTGTTCTGTGATTTGCAGGAATTATTCGTTATGCGCTTTTTCTTTAGCTCTCCACATGGAGGAATACCATTGCTTGTTTTCTTAAAGAAACTATTTTGCAGTGGAACTCTAAAATGCATACTCAATAAGAGTTGAAGTGTTTTAGTGATTGCCGATATTCAGTTCATGTTGATTATAGAAGCTTTATCATCGTTCTTATCCTATTTGTTTTCAACACAATTATATCTGGAAATGCCTGCTTCTTAAACTTCTCCAATTGCTTGATTTTTTGTTGGCCTGGGCGTTTCAATCTTTAATGATGCATACTATTTGCAACTACAACTTCCTCTTACCTTTCTGTTTCCATTCACGCTTTCTTCCTACTAAACAAAAAGAAACGTAATTATTTATGTTGATATTGATGCAATGCGCAGTTTGGCAGGGAAAAATCAACAGCGTCCTTTGGTGTTCTCCCTGCTGTTAATGTTCCTCCACCCCATGCACTCTCATCAATATCTTCTTTGGAATTCAATCACTGTGGTCATAGATTTGCTAGCACTGCGTTAGACGGCACAGTATGCACCTGGCAACTTGGAATTGAGGGGAGAAACAATGTTCCTCCTACGGAATCAACGAACTGCTTTAGTACTCATGCCTCGTATGTCGCTATTTGTTCAATAAAATGTTTTATGTATTTATTTGCTGGTTTTTAAAAAAAAATATGACTGCAAGATTTATGATGGCAGAGACGTCACATATGTGGCTGCAAGTGGATCGATATTGGCTGCAGCTGGATGCAGCACAAATGGTCAAAATGTAGTTATATGGGATACATTGGCGCCTCCAGCCACATCGCAGGCATCTCTTTTTTGCCATGAAGGTCTTTTTCTTTCACTGGCGATGAGCTTAAGATCATGCATGCTTTCTTGGATTATTTAAGGTCCATTTGGCACAATCTGGTGCGTTTGGACACGACACCGGTTGTGACCGTTGCCATAAAAAATACTCAATTTGTGTGTAAACATAGACTCATTATTCAAGAACCACATTTCATGACCACCAATTTCACGATAGTCACGGACGCTTCAAGTGGACCCTAAATTTAAGTTACCTAAGTAAGAAATGGGTACCAACACGGTGAGTGCATTTATAGGCGGAGACCAAGGGATGTCTTAACCCTAGATGTAATGCAAGTAATCATGAACTGAATGCAATGAGCCTAAAAATCGTCTAATGAAGGGCGAGATATATGGGTGTACGACTAACATACAACCATTGGTGAAGTGTTGGGGAAATAACTCGACAACCCTAAACTATTATATGTAAGATGCGAGACCCGACGACAAATTCATGACATAATAATAAATGATTAAATCACACGCATATATTTTAACCAAGATAAAACAATTTTCTTGGCCAACGAATTTAGGCTTTTCTCCGCGTGTAGGGCCAAAGCCAAGCCCGTGCCTCCGCGTGGAGGGCCAAAGCCAAGCTCGTGGCGAATGGTTCCTTCCTGCAAATCAGGAGCACATCTAGAACGATATTTTTACAATATTAAATATCCAAACACATGAGAATTCCAACACGATATATTAATTTAGAAGACAAAGATCCATACAACAAATAAATCAAACTCACAAAGTAAGGGGGCTGTCATGGAAGGATAAATCTGGCGCTGCAAGGCGATGCAGTGGATTTCCAAAGGAGGTTTCGGTTCGTGGCTACGACAAGGATTGCTGGGAATGGGTTTCCTAGACAGGAAATAAGGAAGATGGGATGCTAGGGTTTTGGAAGAGGTTATGGGGTCTGGTAGTCCTGTTGGGTGTGAAAACACGGAGGGTATGGGCGAATGGTTGTTCTGGAGGAGGCTGAGGGGTCGAATCTACTTCCTGGGCATGAGAACAGGAAGGGAAAATCACTGATTCGCTTTCTGGGCGTGAGAACGGGAGGGGAAGATGTTGGGTTTGCCTCCCAGGCATGAGAATAGGAGGGGGAAAGACTTGGATCTGCCTCTTGTTTATGAGAACAGGAGGGGGAAAGGCTCAGCTATACTAGTTGGGCGTGAGGATAGTAGGGGTAGGGGCGTTTTGGGCTTTGTGGTTTCATGGGGGTTGCGGATAGAGTTTTGGGAGGGTAAAATGAAGTTTAGGAATAAGGAATACTTCAAGGATGCAGAAAACCATGCAGTAGTCGTCGCCTATCGCCTCACGGAGTCGCCACCGTGAGGGTATCGCCGGATTCCGGAAATACTTTCTCCAAAATTTGCAATAACTATGACATTTGTCTCAACCCTTGTATTTATAATAAAACATGACTTGGGGTAACCATCTCGGATGGCTATGATTGCGCGTACATGATGGTTATTTTATCTCACTAAAATAAAACAAAAAAATAAAATACAAAAAATAAAACACAAAAAATAAAACAAATAAATAAAAATGATTGAAACAACGATCCAAACGCATCCGCAGAGTAAGATCGTCAATCCGGAGACACCATATATGTCAGGTGGCCAATCAGCCCCGAACGGGGCCCAAAACTTGTGCTCCACCGCGGGTCCGCATCGCCAATCGCTATCATTCTCCCTGTCTTAAAAAAATTCGCCTTCTGATGAATAGAGATCGGAATCCTCTCGGTCTATGTCTGTTAAGAATCAATGTGGTCCATCTGAGCCCGTCCAAGTATTGTCAATGACGAAGCATCCTCGCCAATGGTACTTTTGTATCTGTCCGTCAGGTTTCGCTCCATTTATACTACGGTGTCTATTCGTTATGTATGGTTATACACTCGTAGGCCATGAGATCCTTCATCGGGCTGACTCATGTAACACATGCAAATGATGAAAATGACCCCACAGACTCATGCAAATTATGTAAATGATTCAAATGACCTAAATGATGCACGACACACACGACACACTCCCTAGGTGAAAGTCTTACGATGACCTAAATATCTCTAAAATGGAGCGGCCTATCAGGAGGCTCTTTCGGTGAAGAGTAGAAAAACTCATCGAGTGTGCGACGAGTATCAAAAGAGTGTTCGCAACCTGACTCTCACACCATTTCTCGCGGGATGAATCTATAGGTGGTGATCTAGCGTTGTCATTATACAAGTAATCATGCAATGAATTCAATGATCTTAAGCACCGCTTAATGAGGGTGGGATATGTGGGTGTACGACTAACATGCAACCCTAGGTCAATTATTTGGTAAACAACTTGACAACCCTAAATTACTACATGTAAGATGCAAGACCTGACGACGATTTCAAGACATTGTAATAAATGATTAAATCACACATATATTTTAAGCAAGGGAAAAAAAATTTTAATCATGCGGATTTAGACTTTCCTCCATGTAAAGGGCCAAAGCCATGTGCATGGAGAATGGTTCATTCCTGCAAATCACAAACACATCTATGACGAAATTCCCTCAAATCACAAGCACATCTAGAACGAAATTCCATAATACTAAATATCTAAGCACATGAGAATTCCAACACTATATATTAATTTAGGTGACAGATCCATACAATAACTATAAAAAACTCACAAAGTAAGGGACTACTGTGGAAGCCGAGATCTAGTGGTGCATGGTGATGCAGTTGTTGTCCAGAGGAGGTTTCAGTTCGGAGTTGCGGAAAGGATGGTTGGGAATGGGTTTCTTGGATGGGAAACACAGAGGAAGATGGGCAGCTGGGGTTGTCAAATAGGTTGAAGGGTTGGGTAGCCATACTGGGTGTGAAAATAGAGAGGGTGTGGGCGGCTGGGGGTTCTGGAGGAGGTTGAGGGGTTGGATCTACCTCCTGGGCATGAGAACTGGAAGGGAAAATAACGGATCCACTTCCTGGGCGTAAGAATAGGAGGGGAAAAGATTGGATCTAACTCCTGGGTTTGTGAACAGGAGGGGGAAAGGCTGGACTATACTAGTTGGGTGTAACGGTAGTAGGGGAAGGGGAGGTTGGGGCTTTGGGGTTCTTGGGGGTTGCTTCTAGGGTTTGGGGAGTGGAAAAATAAAGGTTAGGGATAGGGAATATCTTAGGGATGCAGGAAACCACCTCGGAGTCGTCTTCTAGGGTCTCACAGAGTCGTCATCATAAGGGGATCGCCGGAATACTTTCTCCAAAATCTGTAATAGATATGACGGTTGCCCCTACCCTCTTATTTATAATAAAGCATGACTTGGGGCTACCATCTTGGACGGCTATGATTGGTTGTACACGATGTTTGTCCAATCTCATTAAATAAAACACAAAAAATAAAACAAATTCATGAATATTATTGAAACGTTGATTCGGACGCATCCGCAGAGTCAGATCGTCGATCCGAAGATGTCATATATGATAGGTGGTCAATCGATCCCGAACAGTTCCAAAACTCGTGCTCCACCATGGGTCCGTGTCACCGATCCCCATCACGTTTTTTTTTGGAGTTGATTTACAATTAATGAGTAGTTGGAAGAAGTAATTTGTGACCTCAATGGCACATCAATTTCAATCAATAATATTATCTTTAAATTCTCATTCATGGGAACTATATAAAGAAAAGGAATCCTAAGGTAAGTGTTAACAACAGAGAAAAATATGCTCAATAATTTATATTAAGAGTAAAAAACCCTTATGTAAGAGGGATATTACATTGTTAATTAATTCATTCCAACACTCTCCATCAAAGTGGGTATGTTATATTTCTCATACTCAATTTGTCGATAAAACATGCACAGAAAGTGTTAGAGGAATCAATCGATCATAATTCTATTGATGTTGTCCCCTCTATATATGGAGGTGGACACAAGACATAACAAAATATAAAAATACATATAAAATACATATTGTAACACTCCCCCTTAAGTTGGGCGTGAGATGCTTAACATGCCTAACTTGACAATAATTCTTCCAAAGGTAATTCCACTCAGGTCTTTCGTGAGAATATCAGCAAGTTGTCTGTCTGAGGGAGCAGAGGGAGTACACACAAGTCCCTTTTCAATATTCTCCTTGATGAAATGACGATCCACCTCAATATGCTTTGTACGATCATGTTGGACCGGGTTGTGAACGATTGATGGCAGCCTTGTTATCACAGTATAACATGATAAGCTCATCTTCAGAGAAACCCAGGTCACTGATCAACGACCGCAACCATAAACCTTCACAAACACCATGAGCCATAGCCCGAAACTCTGTTTCAGTACTTGATCTCGCCACGACCTGTTGTTTTTTACTCCTCCATGTAACAAGATTTTCACCAACAAGAGAACAATATCTTGAGGTAGATTGTCGATTGTCAACAGAACCGGCCCAATTAGCATCGGTATAGACCTCAATTTTTAGGGCCGAATTGGGGGAGAACAATATTCCACTCCCAGGTGACGACTTGAGATATCTGAGGATTCTGTTAGCAGCATCATCATGACGAGTCTTTGGAGCATGCATAAATTGGCTAGTAACACTCACAGCATAAGCTATATCTGGACGGGTATGAGCCAAGTAGATCAGTCTTCCTACAAGCCTCTGGAATTCAGGAATATTTTCATTCTCCTTCCCATCATCACGACTCATTCTTTTGTTCGCTTCAATTGGAGTGTCCGCTGATCGGCATCCACTCATGCCAGTCTTCTCAAGAAGATGCAGAGTATACTTCCTCTTAGAGATATAGATCTCATGCTATGACTTTGCCACTTCAATACCCAAAATATATTTGAGAGCACCCTGGTCCTTGACCTCAAACTCAGAAACCAACTTTTATTTTAGAAGTTTGATTTCTTCCACATCATCGCCTGTGATAAAATGTCATCAACATAAACAATGAGAGCTGTAAGTGTACCGGTCCTATGCTTGATGAACAGAGTATGATCGACATTGCTCTGGTGATACCCAAAAAACAACATGGCTTTGTGAAATCTCCCAAAACAAGCTCTTGGAGACTGTTTCAGTCCATATAGAGTTTTCTTTAACTTGCAGACGTGTCCCACTGAACATGTAGGAGAAAGGCTTGGTGGGAGAGACATGTAAACTTTCTCATCCAGATTTCCATTGAGGAAGACATTTCTTACATCAAGTTGTCAAAGGTCTCACCCTTTACAAGCAGCGCAGGATAGAAGGACTCTGATTGTGTTCATCTTTACTACAGGAGCAAACGTTTCCTGATAGTCAATTCCAAGAGTTTTAGTGTACCCTCTTGCCACCAGCCCTGCATTACAGCTTTAAACCACACCCTGGGAATTTTGTTTAACTGTGAACACCCATTTGAACCCAACCGGTTTCTTCCCAGGGGGAAGAAGCACTAAATCCCTTGTGTTGTTCTTTTCAAGCGTAGCCATTTCTTCAAACATCGCTTCTCTCCACACGGGAATCTCCAAGACACTCTTCCAGGATGTTGGTATGGATATGGACGCAAGGGAAGACACAAAGGTCTTATGGGATGTGGAGAATTAGTCATAAGAAACATAATTAGAAAGAGGATGTTGAGTGCAGGAATACCTTTGCGGAGAGCAATTGGAAGCTCAGAAGGCCCTGAGTCTGAGTCCAATGATTGTTCTGGTAGCAGGTCAAGTATGTCGTTGGGTCTCTTTTCCGCCGAGTGTACACCTGCAAAGTAGGAGATGTAGGAGGAAGAGTAGTATGGACAGGAATATCACTCACTTCTGACGGTAGAAGCTCCCCCTGAAGTGAGGGATATGAAGGAGGAACAGGCAGAGGCACAGACGGTGAGGGCACAGACGAAGAGGGAAAAGAAGGCGAGTCACTTGGAGGAGTATAATAGGCCTCAGATTCACGAAACTTGACATCCATGGTAACGATACCCTCTTAATAGGAGGATGAAAACGATTTTACCCCTTTTGAGTCAGAGAATAGCTTATAAACATACCCCGTAGGACGCGAGAATCAAGTTTGGTGGGAGGAGGGTGATGGATGTGAACAAAACAGACACAACCAAATACCTTAGGAGTGAGTTGAGAGGGAGGAACTCGTAAAGTCCCGAGAGTGGCATTCCCAAGTATACGAGAGGGCATGAGATTAATAAGACACGCGGATGTAAGGACAACATTGCCTCAGTAATACTTGGGAAGACGCATTGTGGCTAAGAGACAACTAGTCACTTCCAAAAAGTGACGATTCTTACGTTCTGCAACCTTATTTTGAGCAGGAGAATAAGCACAAGTGGTTTTGTGTATAATGTCATCCTCAGCCAAAAACTCAGCAAAGTGTGAATCCAGATATTCACGACCAATATTTCTACGAAGGATCTGAATTTTGACATTAAACTAGGTGGAGATCATGTTATAAAACGTTTTGAATGTTGAGAAAACCTCAATTTTTTCGCAGTAAATATAACCAGATAGTGCGAGAAAAATAGTCAATAAAAATAACAAATCAAGCACAGCCAGAAATAGAAGGGATGAGATAAGGTTTCCAAACATCAGAGTGAATCACAGTAAAAGAAACTGAACATGACAATGAAACATGATTAAAAGTAGTACAACAATGTTTGTTAATAGCGCAGACATCACAAATAAATGAAGTAAAAACAGCAACATGCATAGTAGGTAACAAAAGCTTCATAACAGGGATGGATGGGTGTCCTAAGCGCCAATGCCAGGAATAGTGGTCAGATGTGCTGGAGTGAAGGGCCAAAGAAGGTGCCACTAGGCTTGAGTCGAGCACGAACAGACTATTAACCAGGCTTCCAGAGCAATCACCGTCCCCGTCTTCAGGTCCTGAAATACATAAGAGGAATGGTGAACGGTTACTGAACAGTTCATGGAATTAGTCAAATGGCTAATAGATATCAAATTACGTGTGAAATTTTGAACATGTAAAACTAACGATAAGGTGAGAGAAATAAGAGATGGAGCCCTTTCCAGCAATAGAGGAAAGGGAACCATCAGCAATGCTCACCTTATCACGGCCAGAGAGAGGAGTGTAGGAGACAAAACCTGAGGCGGAGCCAGTCATATGATCGGTGGATCCGAAGTCAATTATCAAATGAGCGAAAGGGTGAGAAGCAACAGAGTGAGCACCCAGGGTCCCTGTGTCGGTATACGAAGACAACGCAGAAGACTCCGTAGAAAGACCTTGCATCATGCGGCGAAGAGCAAGGACTTCATCAGTCGAGAAAGCACCAGGGAGGACAGAAGAATTAGCACCAGGTAGAGCATGAGAATTATCTGCAACAGCATCAGTGAGATGGGCCAAACGAGGAGGTGTGCGACCAGTGGAGCGGCCGAAGCCACGACCGCCATGAGGAGGAGCACCACCTCTCGGTGGAGGAAAACCATGGAGTATAAAGCAGGTGTCACTGGTATGACGGGTCTTCCCACAATAATTACAGAGGAGGTGGTCTTTATCAGTACCCTTCATCTTAGAATCATGGGCTGGACAAGCCCCCAACATAAAGTGGGTACCAGCAGCTAGAGCAGAACTCTCAGGAGTAGGGTCGAGAAGAAGGGACTGACGACGATCAAACTCCTGTTGGACAATGCTATAAACCTCTGGAAGGGACGGTAACGGCACACGCCCCAAAATCTGAACACTAATCTGATCCAAGTCCGATGAAGACCATTAAGAAACTCGAACGTCTGGTTGCGATCCTCTCGAGCACGGACCATTGCCTCATCAACAGAGCTAACAAAGGTGAGGGAATCAAATTGATTGTATTCCTGATACAACTGAGTGAACTCCAAATAGTATGCAGACGGGGTGGGGGGGATCGCCCTAGCGGAGGAAGGATATCTTCTGTCTCAACTGGAAGAGCTGAACAACATTTCCCTTGCGAGAATAAGTAGTCTCTGCACGCTGCCAAATATCAACAGCAGTATCCAGAAATAAGTAGTGCCGAGTGATGGACTCCTGCATGGAATTCGTTAGCCAAGACATGACTAAGGAATTTTCGGAATCCCATTGAGGCCAATCAGGGGCAGTCTGCTCCGGTTCCTTGGTGAGCCCAGTGACATAGGCAAAGAGGCGATGACTCTTAAGAGCAAGTGTGATAGAGCGAGACCAGCAAAGATAATTTGAATCATCTAGTCGGATAGTAGTAATCTGCGGAGTATTGTGATCATGAATCCCACGCAGAGAACATGCAGGAGGAACCAGTGTGGAGGTAGAATCACTGAGAGAAGACATAGAGGCTCAATATTATAAATCTGGAGACCACACGCCACGCCAAGCGGGAAAGAGGGACTGATTAGGCCGAGCAAAGGCCGGCGGAGAAGAGAAGATGAATAGAAATCAACTCCATTTCAGGACAGGAACTGCAAGCGGCGTCGGAAGGAAGCACAAGCCTCACCGCATATCTGACACCGGATGGAGTGGGGCTACAAACCCTAAGAGGATCGTTGGAAGAGAGGGAGAAAGAGGAAACGGCGCTGGAAGGGCGGCCCGGAAGTGGGAAACAACGCTGGAGGTCTGCCGGGTTCTGGTCGCGGGTTGTCGCGTCTGTTGTGGGCGAGACGAGGTGAGGTCCTGTTGCGTCCTGTCGCGGGTGGGATGCGGGAGGGAGTCGAGAGAAGATGCGGGATGCGGATACGGGAGAGCGACGAGAACGTATGCGAGCGAACAGATCGGGGGAGAGGCGGAGCGGCTAGGTCATGCATGGCTCTGATACCATGTTAGAGGAATCAATCGATCATAATTCTATTGTTGTTGTCCCCTCTATATATGGAGACGGACACAAAGACATAACAAATTATAAAAATATATATAAAACACATATTGTAACATAAAGCATCCCCCCCCCAATATTTTTTGTAAGAATATCAGGTAATTTTCCATCTTAAGGAACAAATAGAAGACATATAATCTTCTTTTCGATATTCTCCTTGAAGTGTCTGTCCACATCAATGTGTTTTGTGCGATCGTGTTGAACGGTGTTGTTGCCAAAATTTATTGTGGTTTTGTTATCACAGTACCACCGAATAGGACTAGCCTCACTTAATTCCAGATCACACATAAGGGAGCATATCCACGACCCCTCACATAGGCCATATGTCATAACTCCGAATTCCATTTTTGCACTAAACTTTGAGATAACATATTGTTTTTTACTTCTCTAAGTGACCATGTTCCCATTAACAAACGAGCAATACCTATGTGTAGATCGTTTATCTTCAATGGATCCAGCTCAATCTACCTTAGTATAAACTTCAATTTTCAAATCTGTATTGGGAGCGAAGAGGATCCCTCTTCCTAGCGAGATCTTCAAATTACCTCAAGATTTTATGAGCTTCATTGAGATGTCTCATCTTTGAGGAATGCATATATTGTCTAACGACCCACAAATCATAATCTATGTCAGAACGTGTATAGGATAAATAGATTAACCGCCCGACGACTTGTTGGTAACCAGTAACCTCTTTAATAGAATCCACAACATTTCTTCCAAGGTTGTAGTTGACCTACATAGGAGAATCAACAAGTCTACACCCACTCATGCCGGATTGTTCCAGCAAATCAAGGATATTTTTTTGGGGGAGATGAAAATACCCCGTTTAAATATAACTATTTCAATCCCTAAAAAATACTTAGGTTTCCCTAGATCCTTCACTTCGAACTCTTTTGACAAATTCTCCTTCAAAACTTTCACTTCTTCAACATCATCTCATGTTATTACAATGTTGTCAACATTGACAATGAGGGTCGTTAGCATACTGTCTCTTCGTTTTATAAACAGAATATTATATGCATGACTTTTCTGTATCCAAGAGAGATCAGGACTTTGTGAAACAAACCAAACCAAGCCCTCAGTGATTGATTGTGGCCGTGTTGTGTCTTTTTTAAATTGTACACATTCCCTTTAAAGCCGGAAGGGGAAAAACCAAGGGGGATAGACATATATATTCTTCGAAATTCTCATGAAGGAATGCATTTTTCACGTCCAATTGGTTAAAACCTCATCTCTTGCACGTAGCACACGATAACAAAACTCGTATATAGTTCATTTTTTCATCAAGGAAAAAAGAGTCTTGGTAATCAATCCCTAAGGTTTTAGTATACCCCCTTGTCACCAATCTCGCTTTGAACCGTTCAACCAACCTTTCAGAGTTCTGTTTCACGATAAACACCTACGTACAACCAACGGTCTTCTCTTCGTGTGGAAGGTGTGTATGATCACATGTACAATTTTTTTCCAAAATAGTCATTTCCTCATTCATTACCTCTTTTCATTTTTGATGCCCAAAAGCCTCTTGTCATGTGGACTAAGTAGAGAAAGATATAAGAGAAGAGACAAAAGCTCTATATAAAGGTGTTAGAGTGTCATAAGAAACATAATGAGATAGTGGATGTTAGATTCAATATCTGATACTTTTATGAAGGGCAATGGGAAGTTCAAGGACTATGTTGACGGAGTTGGCACTGAGTCTGGTAGCGTGGGATGAGCGTATGCGTTGGGACATTTACACCGTCTTGTATACACCTGTAATTATTATTTTTTACGAGGAAGCTCCCCCTGATAAGGAGTCTCATCATGAGCCGAACTATGTGGAGGAATTGAGTATGTTGGAGGAATCGGTTAGGATAGAATATGGGAGCTCACTTCTTCTGTAGGTGCAGACTCTCCCTGAAGTGTGGTCACATAATAAGGCTCAAATTCACGAAACGTGATATACGTTGTGACAAAGATCCTCTTTGTCGGGGGATGATTACATTTATACCCCTTCTGAGTAGAAGAATAACCAAAGAATACACACTTAATGTCCTGAGGGTCAATGTTATAGCGACCCGGAGGGTGTATGTGAGAGAAGCAGATACAACCAAAAGTTTTGGGTGGAGAGAGCTCGGGGTAACCCCTAAGGTGGTAAGAGGGGTTTGATGTCCCAGGACTGGAGATGGCAGACGGTTGATAAGGTAGACAGCCGAGAGAATAGCGTCACCCTAATAGTAGTTGGGGAGGTTCATAGTGAAGAGTAAACATCGAGTAACCTCCTAGAGGTAATGCTTTTTCCGCTCAGTGGCCTCATTCTAAGACGATGAGCAAACACAAGAGGTTTGATGTAGAATGTCATGATCAACAAGGTATTGTTCAAAGGGAGAGGTGATCTACTCCCGACCATTATCATTACATAGAACTTTGATAGTAGCAGAGAATTTAGCAGAAACCATTTTTAAAAAAAAAAAGAAAACTCTTTACCCTTTTTTCATCAAATAAACCCAAGTCGTTCAAGAAAAATAGTTAATAAAGGTTATAAACCAATAACTTTCAGAAATAGAGACAATGGGGCTGGACTCCCAAACATATGAATAATATGAAATAGAGTTGTACTAGGTAATGAATCATGATTAACCGGAATATGATGATGTTTGGCAATTACTTAGACGTCACAAACAAGGGTTTTAAAACATATAGAAGAAAAAGCAGGAAATAAATTTTGCATGGTTGCAATAGAGGGATGACCAAGCCGACGACGCCAAGTGAGCAGGGTGGAGGTCTTTGAAGAGTGGAGAGCTTACGGAGAGGTTGACCCACAAAAGGGGTCAAACACTTACATGCCATCTCGCATGCTACCCGAGCCAATCACCTTGTTCGTTCTCAGATCCTGAAAAACACAATGTGAAGGAAAAAAAGTAACTTAGCATTGAAGAAAATTAGTCAAATGACTAACAAAAAACAAACTATTGGTAAAATTTAGAACATGTTGCATAGAGAATAAAGTGAGGGAAGAACAAAGGATGAAACCTTTTCTATTAATGGAGAAGGAGCCATCAACACTGCCCACTTTATCTCTGTCTGAAAGAGGAGATTAGGAGCACGTTAAAAATCTAGACAGTAATCTGATCAAAATCTCTGTGCAGCCCATACAGGAACTCAAATACCCGATTATGATACACATGGGCCCTCAGTAAAAGCGCATCCACATTATAAACTATGATGGAGTCAAAATGGCCATACTCCTCATACAGTTGAGTAAACTTAAGGTAATAGGCAGAAGATGGTCGATCATTCTGTCGGAGAAGAAAAATCTTGTGGCGTAGTTTGTATATTTCGGCCGCATTCCCCTTGCGGGAATTGGTAGACTCAGCACGCGTCCATATCTCTGCAACAGTGTCTAGGAAAGGGTATTTTTGAGCATTAGATTCCTGCGTAGAATTAGTGAGTCGTGACATGACAAGGGAGTTTTCTGACTCCCATTGAGGCCAAGCAGTAGAGGTCGTGGCTGAAATGTCGATGGTGTCGCTGATATAGCCAATGAGACGCCAACTCTTTAAGGGTAGTGTAATGGAGCGAAACATGGACAAATAATTGGTGTCCTTTAATCGAATCATTGTGATCTGAGAGAAGTGGTGTTCCT
This sequence comes from Platanthera zijinensis, assembly GCA_039513925.1. NCBI lineage: Eukaryota > Viridiplantae > Streptophyta > Magnoliopsida > Asparagales > Orchidaceae > Platanthera > Platanthera zijinensis. The sequence goes on along the minus strand of CM077095.1, from coordinate 76,768,498 downwards.
GACCAGCCGGGTAGATCCAGCAGGGGCCATGGAGCTACCGGAATCAACCGTGTCTGAGATAAGAAGAAAACAACCAAACTCCACCAAGAGAATGGTGAGGAGTAGAGAAGAACGCCCCTTCAGAGAACGGAAGGGAGATAGAGCATCATTGGAGAGTTAGGAGTCTTCCTCCTCTTGAACAAAAGAAACACGAAATCCGATATAGGGAAGCATCCAACCGTTGGAATCTTGAAAAAATTTAGGTGGATGATAAGAAGGCGAGAGAGAAACTTTCCCCAATGTATGGAGTCAATCGGACCGCCGGAAAGCTAACAGAGATTCCATCCCTACAGCCCAACATCCATCGGCCGATGGAGAAGTCGAGTGACAATTGACGTTGCAGAGGAGACGCACTGGGAGGGAGAGGGCTGGTGGGGGACCGGCACAGGGAGGGAGGATGCAAATGGGGTGGGAAGTGGACGGGCTGCGAGCGAGAAACGAGCGAAAAAGATGAGAGCGAGAGAGCGCCTAGATTATGCCCACTGATACCATGTTAACTAGAGAAAAATATGCTTCATAATTTATTTTAGCAGTAAACCCCCTCTTATATAAGGGTGATATTATATTGTTAATTCATTCATTCTAACATTAAGGACGAGATTACTGCTGTCCTTTTTCCTGAATGATCAGATATCTTTAACTTTATTACATTTAATGTGGCTGAAAATTAAGGATATAGTATGTTTAGCCAAAATGATTGATTTGCCTAAAATTGCTTGAAATGCCTACAAAGAATTGGTTTGAGCTAGTTAAATTACCCGAATGGTCAATCTGTAGAGATAATTTTCTTCTGAGTGTGAAAGAGGGTATAGTCAATTTTGGCCATGTTTTTCAAGCATATGTTTCATGTCAAGTGTGAAAAGGAGTAGCCGCCTTTGACTTTTAAACCAACATGTGCTCTTGAAGGAAACTTTTAGAAAAGTGGCCAAAGCAAGTTTCTTGACATGTTCTTTTGACCGAGGGAAGCTTCATGGAGGCATCATCTACATGACATCAACCACCTCTATCTCCTTGGTTTTGGTCCTATAAATATGGATGAAGGAACAGGGGTAAGATATCCACTTCTCTCCAAACTCAAGTATTAGAAGATTTTCTAGAAAGGCTTTTATGAAAATCGTCTTAGTTTGGGAGAGCTTTTGGACGTTGTTCTGTGACGTTGACGAGGAATACTTCTACGTGGATTGAATTTGGAGCAGATTTGGGCAAGATTCGAAGAGGCTTCTTGGAGAGGATTTGTGTAATCCGTCTCGTTTGCCACTCTCGGTAACATGCAATTTTTTGTTATTGTTTTTTGTGTAATATTGTGTAGTACGAAGTTAGTGAAAATCCTGTGTGGATCGAGCAGGGAAAGATTTATAATTGTCTATTGTTTTCATACATTTTTAGTGGATGCTTTTCGGGTTGGACTCCAATCGTCCCGTGATTTTCACCCTATTGGGTTCCACGTTAAATCTCTGTGTCACTTATTATTATTATTATTATTATTTTGTGGTGTTTTGGTTGTGTATCGACATATCGCTAGGCATTCGTGCTGGTACTTGCTTGAACTAATTTGTAGGCGTTCTGGTCGGATTTACGTTCTCTCTAGCCCAACAAGTGGTATCAGAATAAGGTTCATTATTAGAGCAGTTATCGGGCTGACTTGTCTAATATTTGAGACAAGATGATCAGATATTTCGAGTTAGTGATCTGGTGCGGTAAGTGACGATCATTGATCCGCTCCTTATACTTTTTTATTTCTTTCTTTGAAATAATCGGCTCAGAGAACTGATGTCAGTCCGACTAGTGGAACTTATAAATGGAAGGACTACTTCAGGTTTAGGCTCTGAGCAAATGGTAAAATTTAACGACATAAACTACCACAAGTGGAACTTACAAATAGAAGATCTCATCTACATCAAGGGCTGACATCCTCCTATATTTGAGGAGATGCCTAAAGACATAGATCCAAATAAGTGGAAGGTAGAACACCGAAAGCTATGTGGATTCATCAGTCGGTTTGTAGAGGCGAACGTCTACAATCACGTTGTGAGCATCATTGATGCGAAGATCCTTTGGAAGACTCTTGATACGTTGTATGTCAAGAGTATTGACATCAACAAGGTATATCTACTGAAGAAGTTTGGAGAGCTCACGTATATATATGGTTCTCCTATCATGGATCATGTGAATGAGTTCCAAGATATTATTGATCAACTTACTCCTATGAAAGTAACCTTCGAGGACGAGCTCAACGCGCTATGGCTACCGAAGTCTCTTTCAGACTCTTGGGAGATGATTAGAGTTTCTCTAATCAACTCCTCTCCCGGAGGCATCATTTTTTTGGAGATTGCCAAGAGTGGCATCCTGAATAAAGAGGTGAGAAGGAAGTCTCAAGAGATATTAGGCTCTTCTTCATGAGCTGACATCTTATTTACTGAGCCCAGTGAGAGAGGTAGAAGCAAGAACAAGAAAATGAATAGCGAGAGGAGCCAAAACAGGGGAAAGTCTAAATCACGTTAGGAGGTAACAATTATCAAAACGTGGAGTGTCACAATTGTCATAAGAAATGTCATATTCAGAAGTTTTGTTATTCTCTGAAAAATGACGAAAGAAAGAAAGGAGTGACTACTGATGATAGGAAGGAGAGTCACACTGTAACTATTATTTCTACAGTAGAGGATGATGTCATCATTGTTGAAGATGATGTCATAGCTGCACTCTCATGTGATGTTCGAAGATGGATTGTTGATTCAGGGCCCTCTGCACATGTCTCCCATAATAGGGAGTTATTCGACACCTATACCACTCACGATTGTAGGATGCTTAGGATGGGCAACGGTGACACGTCTAAAGTCATCGGGATGGGAGGCATGCACCTGAAGAGAGTACGTGAGGTTTGCTGATTTTGAAGGATGTGTGACGCGCACCTGACTTCCGCTTCAACCTTGTTTCAGTTGGTAAGCTTGGTGATGAGTGGAACTCAAGTGTCTTTGGTGGAGATTTTTGGAAGTTTATTAATGGGTTGCTAGTAGTAGCCAAAGATTACAGAAGACTGGTCTATACTACATGGAGGGGAGATCTAAAGCAGCTCAGGTTAACAGTGCTAGAGATGATGGTGTATCCACATCCCTATGGTATAGGAGACTGAGTCACATTAGCCAGAAGTGTCTGCGATGTCTCGCTAAGAAGAAGATGATATTTAATCTATCTGTGGATCAGTTGGAGAGATGCGGTCACTGCATGGTTGAGAAGCAGAATAGAGTATCTTTCCAGAGCCACGCTTCCACCAGGAGATCCGAGCCACTAGAGCTCGTACATACTGATGTTTGCAGATCACTAAAGGTCCAGACATGGGGAGGAGCGTCTTACTTCGTGACGTTCATCGATGATCATTCAAGAAAACTTTGGGTCTATGCTATTAAGACCAAAGATGAGGTCCTCGACACCTTTCGGATATTCCACGTTGTAGTGGAAAGACAGTCTGGGAGAAAACTTAAGTGTATCAAGTCCGACAATGGGGGAGAGTGTATTGGTCCCTTTGATGAATACTGTAGAGAGCAGGGGTTCAGACATGAAAAGACTCCTCCCAAGACGCCGCAGCTGAATGACATAGCTGAAAAATGAATAGGACTTTGATGGAGAGGGTGAGGTGCATGTTGTCTGAGTCAAAGCTACCTACCATGTTTTGGGGTGTGCCTTTATACACAGCTGCACATGTCATTAACCTCTCTCCTAGCTATGTATTATAGGAGAATTTTCCTGATAGGATATGGTACGAGGACTCTTCATATAGTCACTTGAGGGTCTTTGGCTGTAGAGCCTTTGTGCACGTCCCTCGGGACGAAAGATCGAAGTTGGATTCCATGATCCGACAAAACATATTTCTGGGATATGGACGTAGCGGCGAATTTGCCTACAGGTTCTTTGATCCAGTTGAGAAGAAACTTGTACGCAGCCGTGATGTTATATTTTGTGAGAATCAGACTATGCTTGATCCTGAGAAGACTGAGAAGTCTGGATCTCACACTAATGCATAGTCTCCTATGATATGAAGTGATGATACTAAGGAGGCTGCAAAACATGAGCTGATACAAGGCACTGAGCCACTTCCAAATCAAGAAGACACTGTTGATGGAGAGCCTATTGAGGACATCACTGATGATGTACCTACACCAGCAGCTGAGCTCGCTACATGGAGTTCTGATAGAGTTAGATATCCATCTTCGAGATACTCCATTGCTGAGTATATTTTGTTGACTGATGTCGGGGAGCCCGAGTCCTTTGATGAAGCAGTGCATTGCTCGGAGAAGAAATAATGGATGATTGCTATGCAGGTTGAGATGCAGTCTCTGCATGAAAATCATACTTATGACCTGGTACGATTGTCTAAGACCAAGAAGACTCTGAAAAATCAATGGATTTTCAGAGTAAAGCAAGGAGATCCCTCGACACCACTTAGATATAAGGTCAAATTAGTGGTGAAGGGTTTTAGTCAGAAACAGAGAGTTGATTTTGATAAAATCTTCTCTCATGTTGTGAAATGTCGTCTATTTTGCTTGTTCTTGGCCTTGCTGCTAGGCTAGACCTAGAGAGCGAGCACATGGATGCAAAAACGTCTTTCTGCATGACGATCTTGAGGAGTTATATATGGAGCAACATGAAGTATTAAGGGTGAAAGGGAAGGAGAGTCCGGTATGTCGCTTGAAGAAGAACTTATATGGCCTGAAGCAGGCCCCGCGACTGTGGTACAAGAAGTTTGATGCTTTTATGGGGGAGATCCACTTTAGTAGGACCACCCTTGATCACTGCGTATTTATAAAGCAGTATATTATAGAGGATTTCATTATTTTACTCATTTATGCTAACGACATGATAATAGTTGGAAGGAGCACTGCTCACGTTGCCGAGCTGAAGTGACAGTTGAGCTCCACATTTGTGATGAAGGACTTGAGAGTTACGAAGACCATTCTAGGGATGTATATTCAAAGAGATAGAAGCTCCAGGTTACTTTGGTTATCACATGAGAGACATCAGAATGATGCTACAAAGATTCAGTATGGATCAAGCGAAGAAGGAAAGCACGTCGCTTATAGCTCACTTCAGACTAACTACTGACCAGTGCCCGAGCACATCTGACGAGAAAGAGGAGATGAAGAAGGTCCCTTATACTTCTGTAGTTGGCGGTCTTATATACGCGATGGTATGCGCTTGCCCTGATATAGGACACGCGGTTGGCACTGTTAGTAGTTTTTCTCCATTCCCGGGAGAGAGCATTGGAATGTTATGAAGTGGATTCTAAGGTACCTACATGGGACGTCAGATTTGACGTTAAGGTTCGGAGATAGTGAGTCAGAGCTACTAGACTACACTAATGCTGATATGGTTGGAGATTTGGACTCTAGAAGATCGACCTTTGAGTACCTGATCTTATTTGTGGGGGGAGCTGTGTCGTGGCAATCAAGACTGTAAAAATGTGTTGCACTGTCGACTACGGAGGCAGAGTTTATTGCAGTCATTGAGGCAGGTAAAAAGCTTTTTTGGATGAAGATTTTCTTTAAGGAGCTGGGTTTCACTCAGGAGCGCTACACACTCTTATGTGATAGTCAGAGTGTGATTTATTGGGGAAGAACCCTACCTTCCACTCGAGGTCGAAGCATATTGATACGCGGTATCATTGGATACATGATACTCTAGAGCAGAGAGAGCTGGATTTGCAGAAGGTGCACACAGATGATAATAGAGCAAATATGCTTACGAAGACCATGTCGAGATGGAATTTCGAGCACTGCGTGAGGATCGCCAGCATGGCGATTGCCTCCACATAATGGTAAAGGGGGGGAATTAGTTGTTGGGTACAGTTCCCGTGCTTTGTGGAGAAAACTGTTCATTCGAATTTGGTAATGCTAACCAAAGGTGGAGATATGTTTGGAGATTTGAGGGAAGATTGTCAGAAGAATAAGTTTTTTCATTTAGTCGAAAACGGGGAGATTTGTTGAGATAATTTTCTCTTAAGTGTGAAAGAGGCTAACCAACTTTGAACATGTTTTTCAAGCATGTGTTTCATGACAAGTGTAAAAAGGAATATCCGCATTTGACCTTTAAACCAACATGTGCTCTTGAAAGAAGCTTCTAGGAAATTTGCCAAAGGAAGCTTCATGACAGGTGCTTTTGACCGAGCGAAGCTTTACGGAGACTTCATCCACACGTCATCTACCACCTTTACCTCCTTGGTTTTGGTTCTATAAATAGGGATGAAGGAGGGATAGACATCCACTTTTCTCCAAACTCAAGCATTGAAAAATTTTTTAGAGAGGTCTTTGTGGCAATTGTCTTAGTTTGGTAGAGCTTTCGAACGTTGTTCTGCGACGTTGACGAGGAATACTTCGCCTACACGGATTGGATCTGGAGAAGATTTGGGCAAGATTCAAAGAGTCGTTTTGGAGAAGATTTGTGTAATCCGTCTCGTCTGTCACTGTCGGTAACTTGCATTTTTTCTGCTACTGTTTATTGTGTAATATTGTGTAGTGTGAAATTAGTGAAAATCATGTGTGGATCGAGGATGAAATGCCTTGTAATTGTTTATTGTTTTTATACATTTTTAGTAGCGCCTTTCTGGGTTGGACTCCGATCGTCCCGTATTTTTCACCCTATTGGGTTTCTACGTTAAATCTTTGTGTCACTTTTTAATATTGTTATTTTGTGTTGTGTTTTAGTTGTGTATCGGCATACCGCTAAGCAGTCGTGTTAGTAATTGCTCGAATTAATTTGCAGGTGCTCTGGTCGGGCTTACATGCTCTCTAGCCCAACACCTCAATGTTTATTCTACTATATTATGCATCATTTTTATATTGTACAACATTATAAATGTTGAAGGAAACTTCTAGGAAAGTTGACAAAGGAAGCTTCATGACATGTGTTTTTGACCGAGGGAAGCTTTATGGATGCTTCATCCACATGTCATCTACCTCCTCTACCTTCATGGTTTTAGTCCTATAAATAGGGATGAAGTAGGAATAGACATCCACTTTTCTCCAAACTCAAGCATTGAAAGATTTTCTAGAGAGGTCTTTGTGACAATCGTCTTACTTTGGGAGAGCTTTCGCACGTTGTTCTATAACGATAACGAGGAATACTTCACCTACATGGATTGGATCTGGAGCAGATTTGGGCAAGATTCAAAGAGTCGTTTTGGAGAGGATTTGTGTAATCCATCTCGTCTGTCACTGTCGGTAACTTTCAATTTTTTGATACTGTTTATTGTGTAATATTGTGTAGTGTGAAGTTAGTGAAGATCCTGTGTGGATCGCGCGCGCGGAGCAGTTTTTTGACCTCCACCTCACACCGTCGGCGGATCGCGTGGGCACGGCCGTTGTCGGCCTCGACGGATCCTCCCTACGCGCGATGGCTTCGTCAAATCCAGCCCGCCATATCGTGGCCCGATTTCAAGCAAGAGATGATCACTCGCTATGATTCCCGCTACACCGGTTTCGTCATTAAACGACTTTGCAGTGCCCGTCAAACGACCGAGCTGGATAGTTACATTGATGGGTTCGTGTCCTAGTAACGCAAGTGTCGGGGCTGTCGCCTGACCACTATTTGGGATTTTTCCTGCAAGGGCTGCTACCCTCAATTCGCTCCTGCATCCGGACTCATCACCCGAGGACCGTATCCAAGGCCTTGGAGCTTGCCCGTGCGGTGGAAGCGGTTCTCGGCCTTCGGCCGCGTCCTCCCAGTGGCCACCCGGCCCCCCGGGACGTGCCCCATCGACCTGCTGCAGCCAGGGGAGCTCGGCCGGGGCGAACAGATCCCCCTCATCGCATCTCCAATCAAGACTACAACGACCTTCGCCGCAAGGGTTTGTGTTTTTGTTGTCGTCAACCGTACTGCCTGCATCACGTCTGTGCGGTCAAGGAGTTCCACGCCCTTTTCGACGATTATGATTCTAAAGTTACGATGGCTGACTTCGGTGCCCTCGCTATCCAAGACGACGAACCACCGCCTCCGGCGGACGGCGCGGCCCTTAATCTGCTCGACCTTCCATTCTACTCTGTGGGGGGAATTACCGGCCCGCGCACAATGAAGATGGTTGGGGCGCTTCGGGACCGCCCTGTGATTGTGATGATCGACAGCGGGGCCAGTCACAACTTCATCTCGGCGAAATTGGCACGCGACCTCGCCCTCCCGGCCGCCTCATGCCCGGATTTCTCCGTCTGTTTCGGCGACGGGCGCCGCCGACCAACCTTGGGGCGGTGCGTCGGCGTGGCTATTTTCGTGGGCACCTACACCTTCACGACGGACTTCTATGTCTTCGAGTTGGGCGGCCTCGACGCTATCTTGGGGGTCGCATGGCTCCAAACGTTGGGCGATGTCCGTGTAAATTGGGCCAAAATGACTATGTTATTTCAACATCAAGGACGCCCCTGCCGCCTGGTGGGTGACGCGACGCTCCTCTGTTCCCCGCTCTCAGCTCGAGCCCTGACTCGCGTCACGGCCGTCGAGTTCTCCGCTTGGTTGCTACCTCTACAAATTGGGTCCCCTCCGCAAATACCGGTTGACGAGGATTTTCAGCATCTCCTCGCAGATTTCGCGGACATCTTCGCCACCCCGCAGGGCCTTCCACCGGCCCGTCCGACCGACCACCAGATTGTTCTACAGCCCGCTTCGACGGCGGTTTCCGTCCGTCCTTACCGCTACCGGCATGCCCAGAAGGACGAAATCGAACGCTTAGTGCGGGAGATGTTGTTGGGCGGGTTGATTCGACCCAGCGCCAACCCATTTTCTAGTTCGGTCCTGCTCGTTCGCAAGAAGGATGGTAGTTGGCGATTTTGCGTGGATTACAGAGAGCTCAACAAGGTCACGGTTGCAGACAAATATCCCATTCCGGTCATTCAGGAGCTCTTGGACGAGCTCCACGACGCTGCCTACTTCACAAAGCTCGACCTATGAGTAGGTTACCACCAAATCCGGGTTCGCCCGGACGACACCCCCAAGACCGCATTTCGCACTCATGACGGCCATTTTGAGTTTGTGGTCATGTCGTTCGGGTTCACCAACGCTCCGACGACTTTTCAGGCAACGATGAATGATATCTTCCGGCCGATACCCCGTAAGCACATGCTTCTGTTTTTTGATGACATATTGGTTTTTAGTTTGTCTTGGCAGGAACACCTACTACATGTACGCCACACCTTCTCCACACTTCGGCAACCCTATTTGGCCGTCAATCAAAAGAAATGCTCTTTCGGTGCAACGTGCGTCAATTACTTGGGCCACACCATCTCGGCCGACGGCGTGGCCATGGACGACGAAAAAATTCAGGAGGTTCTCCAATGGCCGACCCCCTCGTCCCTTCGGGATGTCCGCGGGTTGCTTGGCCTAACCTGCTATTACCACCGATTCATCAAGGACTCCGGCGTGCTAGCCCAACCCCTCACCCAGTTATTGAAGCATTCTAACGACACTCCGTTCTCGTGGCCGCCCGCCGCCATGGCCGCTTTCGCCGCCCTCAAGTCGGCCCTCGTGCAAGGTCCGGTACTCGCCATGCCCGATTTCCAGAAATCCTTTATCGTCGAATGTGACGCCTCCGGTACGGGCGTAGGGGACTTTCTCATGCAGGCCGGCCGGCCAATTGCATACTACAGCCGGGCTTTCGGCGGCAATTCGGAGTCGCTCCGCCTACGAGAATGAACTCATTCATGGCTCTCGTCCTCTCCGTTCAACATTGGCGTCCCTATCTTTTGGGTCGCCCTTTCGTGGTCCGCACCAACCAGCACAGCCTATGTTATTTGCTATAGCAAAAAATCGTGACCCCGACACAACAAGTATGGGTGGCCAAATTGCTGGGGTACGATTTCACCATAGAGTTTCGGCCGGGGAAAACCAATCGGGCGGCAGACGCCCTATCCCGCCTTCCGGACGCACCAGAGTTGACCGCAATTTTGCGACCGATTTGGGACAATGCGGCCACCATTCAGCAGGACGTAGAACGGGACCCCCGTCTGGCCGAAATCCGTCGGGCTTCGCTGGCCGATCCGGCTGCGCATCCGCCTTATTCGCTAATCTGCGGCCTCCTTTTCCATTGGGGACGCCTCGTCCTGTCCGCAACATCGTCCAGTATTCCACGCCTGCTAGCAGAATTCCACTTCACACCGTCAGGTGGCCACGTAGTGGCGTTCTGCACATACAGGCGGTTAGCGGCGTCCTTGTATTGGCCGCATATGCTTCAACAAGTCAAGACTATGTCGCGGCTTGCCTCCCCTGCCAGAAAGCCAAGTACGAGGCCATGTTTCCCGGTGGCCTCCTTCAGCCCCTTCCGATCCCGGAATGCATCTGGGAAGATATTGCTATGGATTCATCACTCGGCTTCCCCGTTCGAGCGGGTTCGACTGCATTTTGGTAGTCGTGGACCGTCTCACGAAGTACGGCCATTTCATTCCTCTCCGACATCCCTACATGGCCGCCACGGTCGCCGACAGTTTCATCGCCGAGGTCGTGCGCCTCCATGGTTTTCCGCGCTCCATCGTGAGCGTCCGTGACCCTCTCTTCCTCAGCACCTTCTGGACCTCTCTTTTTTGCCTACAGGGCACTCGCCTCCGTATGAGTACGGCTTATCACCCACAATCCGACGGTCAATCGGAGTTGTTGAACCGATGTTTGGAAACTTATCTTTGCTGTTTTATCGGCGAGCGGCCGGGGACTTGGGCCAAATGGTTATGTTGGGCGGAGTATTCTTACAACACAGCGTATCACCATGCGGCGAACACATTCCCTTTTGAAACTGTCTACGGGCAGCTTCCACCATCCGTGATCCGGCACCTCCCCGGGGAATGCCCCGTTCCCACCTTGGTCGACCACCTCCACGACCGCGACATCATCCTCGATAGCTTGAAGTTCCATCTACGGCGTGCCCAAGCGAAAATGTTATCATTTGCCAACCGGAAGCACCTCGATCTATCCTTCCAGGTTGGGGAGAAAGTCTTCCTCAAACTCCACCCGTACCGACAGCTCACCGTCGCGCGGCGACCATGCCCAAAGTTGGCTCCCAGATTTTTCGGCCCTTTCGAAGTTCTCAGCCGCATCGGGGCCGTAGCATACCGGCTTCGTCTGCCCAACAACAGTCTCATCTATCCATTTTTCCACGTCTCTCAGCTTCGTCGGGTGATAGGGGACCATCCCCTGGTGAATCACATTCCGACCGACCTTGATTATTCCGGAACGGAACCACTGTATCCCGCCGCCATTCTTGACCGACATCATCACTTACCCGGGGACGCCGCACCGGATGAGATCCGTGTTGCGTGGCGCCATAGGCCAGCCAGCGACGCTACCTGGCTTCTCCGCGATGACTTTCGCCGACAGTTTCCGGATTACTGCCTTGAGGACAAGGCCAATTTTCCAGATGGCGGTATTGTTACCGATATAGCGGAAGAACCACCGTGGCAGGTGTATACGCGACGATCGCGGCAGGCGAGTGGGGATCATGGAGGTACTGGCTCAGAGACGCGAGGAACAGCTCCAGGCGGAGTGGACACCGAACCACTGGACGGGGAGCCATGAACCGGGCGGAATTATGGCCCTTGCTTGGGCGGTTTATTTTTATGTCTTTTGATTTTATGTAATTGTGGACCCGCCTATATATAGGGGGTAAAACTTTGTGTGTTTTATCTTTTGATCAAGTTGCTTTTGGAAAGGGGGCTGCTCCCTCTTGCTTCTTTTCTCAACCCTAACTCTCTCTCTCTACCTCATTTAACTCGGCCCTCCTCTTGCTGAGCTCTCCTCCATTTCTTGCACGGTATTACACACACACACACCCAATGCTATCTCATCCATGATCATTATAAAGGGCATCGATAGCAATAAAAATTGAGTTCTATAGTTATTGCAAAATTATTGAAAATAAAAAAACAAAATCAATTTAGATCTTTCACTCTTTAAAAACAACCAATTCACACTGGAAAATATAACCAACAAAAGTTACAAAGTATTTAAACTCAAATATTGAGGTTATAGGATAAAGTTCTCACATCAGAATTTACTAGTGCTAATAGGTACAGAAGCTCGGCTATCACTACGACAGATATGTGTTGTGATAGTGTTATGCAAACTCGCATCACAATCCACATTCAGTTAGAAAGACCAAAGATGACAGATTTTCTGCAAAAATGGTCAGGGCTTGATGCCCAATTCTTCTGTGGATTTACCTGCGTGTGTAAAAAACAACCAAACAGCAGTAGAATGTTTAGTCATCCTAGTTGTCTGCTCATAACTCCTATTGACTTGTAAAAACACTAACATCACCATGTTGTCGCTGAGGCAGTGAGAGTGGTGGGAAACTAGTCGATGCAGCAGACGTAAGATAAGATTGGATTATGACGGAACCGAAAGCTTGTATGTTACGGCACCTACCGAGCCCGAGGGGCGTTGGGGACACACGTATCGGCGTCGCCTACCCGCAACGGCGGAAGAACAACTTTAATTCCCGCTTTCATTTCTGGAACTTATGTTTTTATTCATATGCGAACGTTTATTTGAACCCACATGTCTAAGCCCAAGTGGGGGGCCGGTTTGTGTTTGGCACCGGGCTTATTAACCGGTTGGACTCTTGTTTTGGTATGCAGGAATTAAAAATCTCCTTTCCTCTCTCTCTCTAATCTGCTCTCTCTCTCTACCCCTCTCACTCGCCCGCTAGGGTTGACGCAACCCATCGTCTCCCCCTTCCCCCTCCGGCGTCCCTCTCTCGGTCCAGCAGCCCTCTCCCTCTCCTCCTCTATCTCTCTCTCTCTCTCTCTCGCTGCTCCCTCCGGGAGGTTCTCCCGCTCCGCAATCATAGAACCGAACGAGCGGCCATCCGCTCTGCCGGATCTACGGGCAAACCCCTCTTTCGAAGGTCCTATCACTCGATCTCGGTCGGGAGGTCGTATCAACTTGGTATCAGAGCCACACGCCGGCGTTCTTCCCTCCGGCTCCTACCGTGCCGCCCTTTTCCGCCCTCAGCGCCCCTCCGCAGCGCCGCCGCCGCCGCCGAGCCTTGCCGCGGGGCTCCTTCCGCCCCCCGCACCTGCTCTCTGACTGCCGCCGCCTCCTGCTGTTTGTCCGGCCGTCTCGATGGGCGAAGGTTCTCCTTCCCTCAATCAGATCATGGAACTATTTCAGCAAATGCTAGTCGACAAGATGGATGTCATCACGGCCCGTCTTGACACTCTCCAGGGTACATTGCCTCCTCCCCCGCCTCTGCATCTTCCTACCAACTCTTCCACCGCTAGTCGGACGGATCCACCCGCTTTCCACAACGACCCACCGCCTTTTCACTGTTCCGTGCGCATGGATTTTCCAATTTTCGAGGGCCGGGAAGACCCCTTACCGTGGCTACAACGTTGTGAGTTCTATTTCACTAATCAACACGTTGCCGAAGAGGACAAAGTGAGTTTGGCATCTTTCCATCTCCTCGGGGCTGCCCAATTGTTGGTCACTCAGCTTCTTCGGGAACACCCGGATGCCACTTGGGAGGAGTTTCGGGCGTCGTGCACGCTGCGTTTCGGGCCGGCTATGCCGGGCAACCCTCTCGGGGATCTGATCGCCCTCAAGTACACGAGCTCGATGGACACCTACTTGGAACAGTTCCAATTGCTCTTATCGCGCGCGACCTCTGTTCTACCGTCGCAGCAGGTTCCCCTCTTTACTGCCGGCCTTCCCGATCGCCTCCGCTGGGACGTGGAGTTCCAAAAACCAGCCGATCTGCTGCAGGCCATGAGCTTGGCTCGTGCCTTTGACTATCACTCCTCCATCGACCGTCCCCCGCCACCTCGTCGAGAGTTCTCGGGACCCCGTTCATCCAACGTTCTCCCCTCGCCACCGCCAGGCCACGCTGAACCGACCCGGGCCCCGTACCGCCGCAGACTTACAAGACCAGAGATGGACGCGCGCCGCGCCAAGGGCCTCTGTTTCAACTGCGACGAGCAGTTTACGCCGTCACATCGGTGCAAACGTCTCTTCTGGTTAGAGGTCGACGACCCTCCGGACGACGAGGAAGCCGACAGTGAGGATTTGGGCACTCCCCAGCTGTTGCTGCACGCCTTGGCCGGGCCACGAGAGGGCTCTACCATCCAGCTATACATTACTATTGGGGGCCACCCCCTCCTTGCTCTTTTGGATACGGGAAGCACGCACAGCTTCCTCGGCCGGGATAAGGCGAGCCAACTTCGCCTTCCCTACGTCGTTCGCGACAACGTCAAGGTGGCCGTGGCCAACGGTCAACATATGGTTTGTCCGGGCGTATGCCGCCGGGTGGAATTCATGGTGGAGGATTACCCGTTCCACACAGACCTATTTGTCGTCGACTTGCGGGGCTTCGACGTGGTCTTGGGGGTCCCCTGGCTTCAGACTTTGGGCCCCATTACGTGGGATTTCGATCGGCTGACGATCTCTTGGCAGGCGGGCACCCGTTCTGTTCGGTGGCAAGGTACGAACCCAACGTCTTCTCCGGCATCCTACTTGGTGTCACCAGTTCTGCTGCCACAGCCCGAGGTCGGTCACTACGAATTGGCCGTGGTTCTACAGACTTTTCCGGACATCTTTACGGACCAGCTGGCTTTTCCCCCGCGCCGACAACAGGACCACCGCATTTGTCTCCTTCCGGCTGCGGCCCCAGTCGTGGTGCGTCCTTATCGGTACCCGTACCTCCAGAAGGACGAAATTGAGCGTCAATGCGACCTCCTCCTGCAGCATGGCCTCATCCGGCAGAGCGTCTCACCGTTTTCCTCACCGGTGTTGTTGGTCCACAAAAAAGACATCTCTTGGCGCATGTGCGTGGATTACCGGGCGCTCAACGCCATCACCGTCAAGGATAAGTTCCTGATACCGGTGGTCGAGGAACTCTTGGACGAGCTCCATGGCGCTTGCTTCTTCACCAAGCTGGATCTCTCGTCCGGCTACCATCAGGTACGGATGGCCGAAGGTGATGTGGAAAAGACGGCGTTCCGCACTCATCACGGGCACTTTGAGTTTTTGTTCATGCCTTTCGGCCTCACCAACGCCCCCTCCACCTTCCAGGCGCTCATGAATGAGGTATTCCATTCACTCCTCCGCAAATTTGTACTTGTGTCTTTGACGATATCCTCGTGTATAGCCGCTCCTGGGAGGAGCATCTTGTTCACGTGCAGACGGTTCTTAGCCTGGTGCACTCTCACCATTTGATCCTCAAGTCGTCCAAGTGCTCTTTTGGGCAACGCTCCGTGGCATATTTGGGCCACATCGTGGACAACGCCGGCGTTCCGGCCGACCCGGCCAAACTACAAGGGGTGGTCGAGTGGCCGCTACCCACATCCACCACCGAGCTCCGGGGATTTTTGGGCCTTACGGGCTATTATCGCCGTTTCATCCGCGATTACGGCACTATCGCCCCCCCTTGATGGCTCTTCTTCGCAAGGATGCGTTTGTTTCGTCGGACGTCGCAACTCAATCTTTCCGTTCACTCCAAGCCGCCCTGCAGTCCGCCCCGGTGCTCAGCCTTCCGGACTTCACGGCCCCCTTTTTGATAGAGTGTGATGCCTCGGGCATAGGCTATGGGGCTGTTTTACATCAAGGCGGGCATCCGGTCGCTTATTTCAGCCGCCCAACCGCTTCCCACCATCGCAAGCTACCGGCATACGAACAGGAGCTCATTGGCCTCTCCAAGGCCGTGCAGCATTGGCGGTCGTACCTGTGGGGCCGGCCATTCATCATTCGGACGGATCACTATAGCCTTAAGTATTTGTTGGAACAACGCCTCACGACCGTACCACAACAACGGTGGGTTAGCAAGCTCCTTGGCTTCGACTTCCAGGTAGAACATAAGGCCGGTACGCTCAACCGGGCTGCCGATGCGCTCTCCCGCCGGGATACACCGTCGGACGGTACCCTTCTCTCCATCTCTTTTCCAACCGCTCAACTCTTGTCCGCGCTCCGCGCCGAAATTGCAACTTCAGTGGAGCTATCTGAGCTTTTGCGCCGGGCCGGTCAAGGCGTGGCGGGCCCGCATTGGACGCCCTCTAACGGGTTGCTCTACTATCGCACCCGGTTGTATGTGGACGCCGCCTCTCCGCTTCGCTCGGCTATCCTCGCAGAAGTGCATGCACGGAGCCATGAAGGCGTGCAACGCACCCTTAAGCGCCTCCGCTCCGAATTCTTTTGGAAGGGGATGTGGCGCCATGTCCATGAATTCATTGCTAACTGCGTCGTCTGCCAACAAAACAAGGCGGATCACCTCCTTCCGGCCGGCTTGCTTCAGCCCCTGCCCGTGCCCACTCAGATATGGGCGGACCTCTCCATGGATTTCGTCGAGGGGCTGCCCTCCGTTCGCGGGAAGTCTATATTAATGGTCGTGGTGGACCGTTTTTCCAAGGGGGCGCACTTCATCGCTTTGACTCGACCGCTCGTGGCGGAGACGGTCGCTCAGGTTTTTTTTCAGGAAATATTTCGGCTCCACGGGATGCCGGAGACGCTTGTCTCGGATAGAGATAGGGTGTTCACCAGTGCTTTCTGGAAGGAGCTGTTCACCCTTAGCGGCACTAAGCTCGCATTCTCCTCAGCTTACCATCCCCAGTCCGACGGGCAAACGGAGGTCGTCAACCGGACCTTGGGCATGTACTTGCGATGCATCACGGGTGACCGGCCCCGCGATTGGCCGCGTTGGCTTCCATGGATGGAATATTGCTATAATACGACGTACCATTCAGCCTTGCAGACCACTCCCTTCCGCCTCACTTATGGTCGCGACCCTCCCCTTCTGCTCTCCTACACGGGGGGTTCGGCCAACTTGGCCGCCGTGGACGCCAAGCTCCAAGACCGTGATGAATTTCTACTCCTTGCCCGGCACCGGCTACTACAGGCTCAGCAATGGATGGAAACTGCTTACAACAAGGGTCATCGCGAGCTCACACTTGCCGTGGGTGATTGGGTGTGGCTGCGCCGTCGCCCTTTCCGCCAAGTGTCCGGCGTCCGCCCACCCTCCAACAAGCTTGGGCCGAAGTTTTTTGGCCCCTTCCAGATTACCGCCCGTATTGGCGAAGTGGCGTACCGGCTTGCGCTTCCTCCTGAAGCCCGCATACACGACGTCTTTCATGTCTCGCAGCTGAAGTTATTTGTGGGACAACCGCCGGCCACACCTTTTGTCGACATTCTGCCCCAGCTTGTGGACAAGCTGTCTTTGGACGAGGACGGTGATGTTACGGCACCTACCGAGCCCGAGGGGCGTTGGGGACACACGTATCGGCGTCGCCTACCCGCAACGGCGGAAGAACAACTTTAATTCCCGCTTTCATTTCTGGAACTTATGTTTTTATTCGTATGCGAACGTTTATTTGAACCCACATGTCTAAGCCCAAGTGGGGGGCCGGTTTGTGTTTGGCACCGGGCTTATTAACCGGTTGGACTCTTGTTTGGTATGCAGGAATTAAAAATCTCCTTTCCTCTCTCTCTCTAATCTTCTCTCTCTCTCTACCCCTCTCACTCGCCCGCTAGGGTTGACGCAACCCATCGTCGCTCCCTTCCCCCTCCGGCGTCCCTCTCTCGGTCCAGCAGCCCTCTCCCTCTCCTCCTCTATCTCTCTCTCTCTCTCGCTGCTCCCTCCGGGAGGTTCTCCCGCTCCGCAATCATAGAACCAAACGAGCGGCCATCCGCTCCGCCGTATCTACGGGAAAACCCCTCTTTCGAAGGTCCTATCACTCGATCTCGGTCGGGAGGTCGTATCATGGTACGATCATCATAATCACCAGGACCTACACAGCCTCCTACTCCATTACTTCTCCCCATTTGCTTCCCCGAACATTATTACCAGGTTTTGGCCTGAGCTGGCAAAGAGCTGAAAGATGTCAAAACCTGAGTATTTTTTTCTCCTTCTTGATGGAAGGTCTCATTTTTCTAACTAGAGATGTTGCCTATTCTTATATAAATATGTTTTTTTTCGGTTATGAAGGTGGGGCCAGTTCTCTCGCAGTTTTGAATAGTGATGTTGGGACTGGTTCCGTCTCACCAATTATAGTTACTGGAGGGAAAACCGGCGATGTTGGGCTGCACGACTTTCGTTACATTGCAACTGGAAGGAGCAAGCAACACCAACAGCTTAGAGATCTTGATTTCAGATCGTTGAAAATTTATGATTCTTCCCAGCATGTTGATAGTGCAAATGGGATGATTTGGTATATTCCAAAGGCGCATTTAGGTATGAATTTTGTTGTTTTTTCAGTCTTTTCTCTTCGTTCGCATTCATTTTCTTCATTCTATGATTGGGGTTTCAGGAAGCGTTACGAGGATCACAACCATTCCTAACACGAACATGTTCTTAACGGGGAGCAAAGACGGCGATGTAAAGCTTTGGGATGCCAAAAAAGCACAGTTAATTTTTCACTGGCGAAGAATTCATGATCGTCACACTTTTATTCAACCCACCTCTAGAAGCATTGGTGGGATTGTTAGGGTAAGAGACATAGGGCAGCATTTGTACATTAATTCTCTCAATATCAATGACTTTATATATATATATATATATATATATATATATATATATATATATATATATATATATATAATCCTTTTTGTTAATTTTGTGTGTTGCAATGAAAACTTGCAGGCTGCAATCACAGATATCAAGGTTTTTTCGTGCGGTTTTCTTACGTGCGGTGGAGATGGTTCTGTGAAACTAGTGCAACTGAAATGAGCGTCGAGACCGAGTTTTTCCCTGTCAGATTGGGACGAGACTTTATGCCAACCATTTTTACGGGCTTATTCGAAGATCATTGCTTTTATACCGACTTACTGGTGCTGCTGCTTCGAGTATTTACCCGAAAAATGTTCATAATCTGCCAGACGGACCTACGGGATTTGGTAGTGTGACCGACCGCCTCTCCCCAAGACTCTTCACCTACATTTTATATGGTCTTACAAGATATATATTCAACTGTACTTTGAATATTAATCTTTTGAGAGTTACCCGGCAATCCAAAATCTTTGGAGAATCAATTCATTTGTTCACCGTGTAATCCATGTACATTTGTAAAATAAGAGGTCTTCTATGTTGGTAGGAAATTCAAAATTTCATTGTTAAACATTTTTTTATCGAATCATGTTTGTGGAAGTTTTAGGAATCCTTGAGCCAGAGCCATTGTGGAATCTTATTCAACATAGTGTAGAGGCCATTGCTACAAAATTCAGCAAGATGGGTTACATTCACATGCAGCGGTCGATCAGTTCACTCTATGGGAGAGCAGGTTACAAGAGGAGAGGTGTTTGTATTTTCATACATATTTTAATTCTAGAATAAGATGAGTTTTCTAGACCATTTTGTACACACAAGTATAACTCAAAATACTCTTTAGAATGGTCGAATTATTGACCTCAGCCCCAAAAAATTTTGCCTAATGGCTTGCAGTATAACTCAAATTATTCTTTTGATTTGTCTAAGGGTCCGTTCGTTTCAACGACATTGATATTGAAGTATTGACTTTCATTTCAATATCAATACATATGAGAAATGACATTGAGTTTCAATCCAATTTTTTTGTTCGGCTGCATGATGACTTTCTGTCATAGAAATTGACATTGATCACTTTTTATTGTTCGTTTGTAGAAAGAATTTTTGTCATAGGAATAGACATTGTTCAATGCTCTTAATGATCATAATTAAAAATCACAAACGCGAATTTTTCGCCAGACCGCGATTTGTTCGCCCGTACGTGATTTTTTTGTCCGGGTGCGATTTTTTCGACCGGACTCAAGTTTTTCAACCCAAATGCGAATTTTTTTCCGGACGTGAAATTTTCGCCCGAACGTGTTATTTTTGCCCGGACGCGATTTTTTCTTCATGGCGGGATTTTTTTCACTTTGATTCAATTTTTTTGCCGGAATGTGAAATTTTCGCCCGAACGTGATTTTTTCGCCCGATCACGATTTTTTCGCACGGAAGTGAAATTTTTGTCCGGAGGCGATTTTTTCACCCGGACGTGATTTTTAAAGCCTAGGCGCAATATTTTCGCCCGGACGCGATATTTTTTCCCGAACGAGATTTTTTTGCCCCGATGCGATATTTTCGTCATTACTAAATTTTTTTGTCCTGAACGCGAAATTATCGCCGGGATGCGATTTTTTCGTCCAGATACGATTTTTTCTCCCAGACTCGATTTTCTCTGTCCTAAAGTGAAATTTTGAACGACGTAAAATTTTTGCCCGGACGCAAAAAATCGAGTTTGAGCGGAAAAATTACGTCTGAGCGAAAAAACTGTATTTGGCAAAAAAAATTGCGTCCTGGCAAAAACGTGGCGTGTGGGCTAAAAAATCACGTGATGAAGAAAAAATATCGTGCGAGTTGAAAAATCATGTGCGGGTTAAAAGATCACGTCCGCACGAAAACACGCGTCCAAGCAAAAAAAACATTTGCAGGAGAAAAAACTCGTCCTTTTGAAAAAAAACGCATCCGGGCGAAAAAACACGTCCGAGCGAAAAAAATGCGTCCGGGCGAAAAAATCACGTCGGGGTGAAAAAAGGCGTCCGGGCAAAATGGGTGTCCGGGTAAAAAAATAGGAGTTCGGCTAAAAAATCGCGTCCGGGCGAAAAATCGCGTCCGGGCGAAAATAATGCGTATGGACGAAAAAAACGCGTCTGGGTAAAAAAAACGCGTCCAGCCGAAAAAATTGTGTCGGGGCGAAAAAAGGCGTCCCGGCAGAAAAAGGCGTCGAGCGAAAAAAAAACGTCCGGGCAAAAAAATTGCGTTCGGGCAAAAAAATAGTGTTCGTGCAAAAAATCGGGTTCGGGAGAAAAAAACGCTTTCGGGAGAAAAATTGCGTCGGGGCGAATAAATCACATCCGGGCGAATAATTCGCGTCCGGGCGAAAAATTACATTCGGGCAAAACAAATGCATCTGGGTGAAAAAACGCATCCGGACAAAAAAAATTGACTCCCGGCGAAAATTCGCGACTGGACAGAAAAAATTCAGTTTAGGCAAAAAAAACGCGTCCGGGCAGAAAAATCGGTTTAGGGCGAAAAAACGTGTTCGAGCGAAATAAACGTGTCAGGGAGAAAAAATTGAATTCGGGCGAAAAAATCACGCCATTGCAAATAAACTTGTCCGGGCAAAAAAATTGCGTCCTATCGAAAAATTGAGTCCGGGTGAAAAAAAAAACACATTCAGGCCGAAAAAAAATGCTCTCATTTTAGAAAATCATAGTGGGTGATCTCAATATCCTCCCTTGGAGATAGACATTGGATTTATGAGTTTTTATGTTATGCTGAATATCCACGACTTTCCACCAGAAAGTCAATTCCACTTTAAAATTGTTGGTCCGAACAAGAGAATTGATATTCATATTCTCAAAACCAATACTTCAATATCAATATCTGTGAAACGAACGGACTCTAAGTGTTTGATGGATTAGGATTAAGACATGAATAATGGTCATTATGGTAGAGTGACTGGTATGAGTTTTTATATTATAAAATTTAGTGTACAAACAACAACACTCAAGCATTTATCCCGCTATAGTGGGGTCGGCTATATGGATCCTTTGTCTCCATTGTGTCCTGTCTTTAGTCATATTTTCACTAATGTCTTAGTACATCATGTCTTTCTTTATAGTTTCATTTCAAGTCTTTATTGGTCTACCCCTCCCCTATTTAACATGCTTAGTGACTAATCTCTCACATTGCCAAGCAGGTGCCTCTAATGATCTCCTCTGACATGTCCACACGTGCCTCTAATGGTACCACATTTTTATAAATACCACCATCTTTTGAAATATCGATCCATGATATCTAAAGCACACACTGCGAGAAATTTCTTGATCACCCAATTTAATAACGAATTCATATGTCTTTCTTGCATTGCTAAGTTTAAGCTTCATATCCTCCGTCTTTGATTTGCTCAACCTAAAATCCTTCTTTTCTAATGTAATGCCCCAAATTTTCTGAAAATAACAGGAAGTTGATCACAAGAGGTTACCGTCAGGCGGTAGAGCTAGCGCTGACGTTATCAAACTGATTTAAAATATCAGCGTCTCTGGACGGTACCGCACCACAGTAGTGTGGTATCGCGCGGCAGTAGCCATTGAATTAATTCACCCATTGTCTCTGGAAGGTACCGTCCGGCGGTAGGGGCATCGCAAGTGGTAGGTTATCATGTGTCATGAGGTGTTGAGGCGGTCGTTGAGCAGTAAAGCGGTGCTGGATGAGACCACCGTCACCGCCTAAGTTACCACGCGGTGGTAGCGAGTTACCGCGCGACAGTAGCTATTTTTAAAATAACAGCTCAATTGAATTTTGGCCATCCACTCCTTAGGATGTGGAGATCATGTGGCTGAGAATATAGGCCGGATTGGTAAAGGGCTGAGGGGTTTTGGTTTCAACTCATTCTGTCCCTCACTGTCTCTCTCTCTCTCTCTTGTGTTGTGAAAAAAGGAGAAAGAAGAGAGAAGAAGGAGAAGGGGAGGGAGACGGTTGAACCAGCCCTAGAGAAGAGCTTGTGAGGCATTCTTGTGATTGGGGTAGCAAGCCGAAGCTAGATTTGTGTAGAGGAAAGCACTGCGACCATTTTCATCCGGATCAAGTTTGTATTCATGTCTCCAAAACGATCGATAAGGGTAATGATCTTTCTTCTTGGACATGTGAAGTCCTTAATTTGGCATAGTTGGTTGATCGATGATATCCCCGGTAGAAATTACATATTGAATTCGAAATCGTAGTACGGAATAGGCATGTTATGAGAAGCCTATCTAGACAGGTTGGTCTAGATTGATGATGATTATCTTTTGTTTTCCTGTCGGAGAAGACTCTATGGATAAACCTGTGATTTACGGAGTCATGGGGTGTGCAGGTTGCTGCAGTGAGAGTACTAAAGTGGTCTCCAGGAAAACACCCAAATTTTGGGGAAGAAATGTTGTTATGTCCCCTACCACACGACTATAGCGATACCGCTGATGGTAGCTCCCAAAGAGTTGAGGATTGTAGTTGTGAAGCCTGTGTCTATGAGACAAGGTGGGTAGCATGTAGAGCTGAGACTCTATAGTGCCCAGCTATAGTTGTTTAATGAGAGCTAAAATTGAAATATAACATGGTTATGTATTTTATAAATGAGAAAGGGGAGGTCGACCGGCGTCATGTCGACCGCCTGATGGCGTGGCGAGTTGAGCAACGGGAAAGGCTGAGTTGTACCCATACTATATCGCTTGACTAGACGACCTAAGGTAACTGGTGCGGTCAGGCCATGGGAGAGAGTCATTAGCATTAGTTTATGCATGACTATAATGCTCAGGTGTTACCATCGGTCTTGGACTGAGGATGGTGGTGAGCTTGAGTGTAGCAACCCGGATTTAAGTTATTATAATGATATAATAATATTAAGGGTTATATAATTATTAATAATAAAAACCCTAACCCTCTTAAATCTAAACCCGCAAGCCGCCCCCAGTTTATTTCCTGATTCTGCTCCAGCGCCATCTTTCGTTCCCGCATCCCGCAACTCACAACCTCGCCTCCGATTTCGCCATCTTCTTTTGCTCCCGGTGATGCCTCCTCCTCCAGATCTTCCTCATGCTTTCACCAGCGTCTCCTGCTTCTCCTGCTGTGGCCGCCGACGGCTTCTCCTTCTCCGTCTGCTAAGGTCGACGCCTCCTCTCCCTTCTTCCAATGGTCTGCTGCTCCGTCAATGTTATTGTATGGTGGTTGGGCGGTCTGGCGGTTTGTCCCTGGTGGCTTGGAGATCACGCGGTCTGGCAGTTTATTTCCAGCGGTTTGGTAGCTGAGTTCTTGCTGGTTGCTGTATGGTGACTGGGCGGTCTGGCAGTCAGTCCTTGGAGGATTGAAGACCGCGCGGTCTGGCAGTTTATCTCTAGCGGTTTGGCAGCTGAGTTGTTGCTGATTGATGACTTGGCAATCTGGTGGTTTGGCGCAGGCGACTTGAAGACCGGGCAGTCTAGCGGTCTCACCTTGCGGCTTGTGTGGTCTGTTTGTTTATATCCGATTGTTATTAGTCCCATATTGCTTATTTGTATTCTCTCATCTCTCCTCCATTCTATAAAAGTGAGGTTATACCTTTGTAATAGATATCTTTTTTTGGTAATAAAATTTCTATTATACCAAATTTTCTGTCTTTTCTCTCTTGTTTTCACAGTCAACTTCCTCCACCTCTTCTACCTTGGCCGACTGTTTCAGCTCCCTCTCCTCCTCCAGCAGTCCCCTTTCCTCCCTCCAGCAACCCTAATCTTGGCTCTCCTTCTTCTATTTGGCCGAGATCTGCAAGAGAGCAATTAGGGTTTGCTGGGTGGGCTCAAATTGGGCTCCTTGAATAGGATTTTTACTTCCTAATGGTAAGAATCTTCCTCCTCCATCCTTATTCAGATATTTCTTGATTTCCTAAATATTTTTTGTGCTCCAATTTGCATGAATGTTGCGATTCAAATTTTTCCCCAATCGTAATCATCTAACCACTGTGATAAGTTTGTGTTTTCTAGCGTCGCTCCTCGATTTAGTTGGTGGGAATCATGTGCAGACCCTCCCCGATTTAGGGTTTCCCCTACCCAAGCGTCGTCAAGGCTCCGTCTCCACGTGGAATCTCTTCTCCCCTCACTCTTGAGGGAGGTAAATCTCTTAGCCACATCTGATTCAATTTTGTAGTGAATATTTGTCTGTGTTAGCATAATGATAATTTGCTGTGTCGCTTTCATCGTTCTTGTACAGGTCCGATTAGGGTTTCTTAATTCACTTGCGCCGTTTAGTCGCCGCCGCCAATTTCATCTTCTTTAAGGCATGTAGAGATCCCTCTCTCTTACAAGCATTGCGTTTAACTTATTGTATCTATTCTTTGATTTTATGTATGCATCCCTGTATATAGTTGATATGCCAAATGATTTTAATTCATGAGCGCCAAACTGGATAAATTAATAGTGTAGGGTTTAGACTATTGGAATTGACATGCGATAGTGTAAGGATGAAATTTTAATTGGATTCTCATTTTGATGAATTTTGCCTCTTTTGATGAACAATTTGAGGACAGTAAGTTTGAGAACGAGCATTAATAGATTTGAATGATCATTGTCAAGGCTCTTGGCTAGTGATTTAAAGATTGTTAAGTTATGTCATGCTCGTACCGTACACACATTTGAATTGGAAGATGACACTTATAACGAATTATGGATAACAAATATATGTTTGGTGATTCGATATCATGCTCGGTAGTGAACGCATGTTTTTCTTGGAAGATAATTGTGCCCTAGAAATTGTTTAACCTTGGCGAGTTGTCGATATCTCTGATTCGACACCTGTCAACTTACCTCTGCAATTTACTCGATAAATCTTCTTGATATTTTGACCTTGACCTCTTGAACCTGCGAAGCTTAAACTCACTATTTGGTTCCTTCTATGTTGTCGAGTCTGGTTTCGTATGTCTGTCTGAGTAAAACCTGTTCTTTGTCCGATCGCTCACTTTAAGTATTTTTGTTTCAGTTAAAAATCACCTAAGTATGAAGTTCGAAAACAAATCCGTAGTTGTAAGCAAATCCTTGAACTGTAGCGACTAACTGGGCATCTGTCTGCGGCCATGGTCACGACAAGCAGGATTACTTTTCCGACAAGAATTGCACACAGATCTGATCCTGAACCATGTGTGCTCGCTATAGCACCTACACCCTTCATCGATCACGGCTTACAACATATTACATCAATAATTTTTGATTATACTCCGGAGTAGTCTAATAAACTAACTTGTTCTGTTTAGCTCTTTTATTTGCCTGTCTCAAATAGTTTTGTTTCATGAAAAACTGATATACTCTTACATTTATGCTTCTATTACTATTTTGTACATTACTTTGCTCACCCTGCTTATTTCAATTTCTGAGGCTTTTCCTTTGTATTTTGGAATTGCCTTAGCTTTTGTGTCAGTGCCGCCAGGTTCCTGAGCCCGATCTACATCAAGCTTCTGCTTTCTGATGATTGATCTTCTAGCCGTGTCAGGTTTGATGTTTTTGATTCATTTTTTTTCTGTCAGATATTTTCTTTATGTGATAATTATGAACAGTAATACATGGACAACTGCTAGGCCATTAAATACTATGTACTAAAATTTAGTATTATATGCATGTGCACCCTCTATTGAATCATAATTGCATTAAAACTATAATCATGGCCTGTAAAACATAATTTTTACAAAACACATGTGCATTTAAACTTCACACTATTCTAAACTCAAAAAGCTTCCGCAAATAAAAAACAACCTGTTTTCTCCAAAAAATAACTACTTTCAAGCTATTTTTAGCATTCTCTACATCCGCCTTAGCAGGCATGGTTTCCTTCCGCTCATGCCTATGACATCACGGTCCTCCTGAAGTGCACTCTGACTTTTGTTGAGACGGGTCGTGACATTGAGAAAGTCTAGAACACCAAAAATGTGCCCTGAGTGCACGGGACGTGTGGTCGTGCATGCCAACATTTGTGATGAATGGTGCTTAAATTGTACATTTATACATATAAATATATTGCAATGCTGCTTGCAAGCAGGGAAGACGCACTGCCGCCCCGAGAGAGGGGTGAGGTCGTTATAATTAGGTCAACTAATGCTGACCGTTGCCTTATTTTACCACCTCTTGGTAAATCATCCCTATGCAGGTGCTGGAGAGCTGAGTGGGAAGTAGCGGCTAAAGCCCCTTTGAGCTATGTTGGCCCTCGAAGGCCAAGTGAAGCGTGTTTTACTGTTTTCACGTATGGCCGGCCTGCGTGCCGATGTTTGTAAAAAAACTTTTGATGAGAAAACAGTTTGTAAGGCCTCAAGGCTAAATCACTTTATGTATTTATATATATCATTCCTATGGTGTTGTTAGCGGATATTCCTAGTGTTGGGTTCTAAGTTAACCTTAATTCTTCTGCTAGAATATAACTTTGAGTTAGGACACGTGTATGTCTTTGAATCAATGTGTAACTTCACTAACTGTCTGTGGAATATGACATTGGGCCTCGCTGGACCTTCTGTTATATTTTTCGTGACAGATGGAGGTGTTACAATTTGGTATTAGCTTCTGGTGTTGGTATTCCTTCATCAAATTCGTAGTCGAATTCTTTTAAGGGGTGGTGAGCGCGTGTGTGCGTCACCGTTATAATATGGAAGAACCCATGAATATCCACTTAGGAATGAAAATACACATTTTTGAGGAACTTTCGTGTTCCTATAATTGCTTTTTGCAATTTTGTTTGATGCTTTATGATGTATTTCATGATTATAGGTGACTAGAAGCAGGATGGGGCAGTCTCAACCCTAGTGCTCGGTAGAGAGTAGTACACCAACTGAGGTGCCTACACCTCCTCCGTCTGCGAAAATGGTTCGATTAATAGTTGATGTGGTCTTCGCAATGATCAATGCCCAACCTGAAAGGCATGTGCATCCCTGTCCCAGTGGTGGCTTTGATGCCGGTTGGTTTACTTGAGCAAATTATAATAAGAAGAGTCTCGAATCAGCAGTTGAATATGTGTTTAGTGTAAGGAGCGCACATGGTCGAGGAGTACTTAGATACATTTATCCTGTTAAGGCATTATGTAGGGTTTGTGTTTAATGATGAGAAGAACAAAGCCGATAGATTTTATAATGGTATGCACAATGATTTACGACTTCTATTGGTGGGTCCAAAGTTATTTGGATTCCGAGTATTGGTGGAGTCAGCTATATCTTTGGAGATAGATTTGGCGAAAGTACACCAGAAGCTAGAGCTTAGGGTACCGAGCTTTACAAAGTCTGTGAAGTTTGAGTACCGCAAGATGTGGAAACAAAAGTCTTTAACAACTACTAGTCAAGTTCCACATATTTTCTATGCTTTTCACAAGAAAGGATACTATGCCCGAGATTGTCGTAGTGGTGCTTAAAAATGACGAAAACGGAGGGTACATCGTATGCGAAAAAAGGGATGGCAGAGGAGGCAACTGCATCCAAGTACTTTCAGTTGAGAACCCATGGTCTTGGAAACGCGAGTTCGGGTTTGAAGTATTAGGCAGTTGTTGTAACTTTTGGTATGTTATATCTTGTGCATATCTATATTTGTGTTCAAATAATGATAACTTGGCTACGTCCTAATACTTGCATGTTTAGTAATAACTCTTTCTTTACCCTTTCTAACTGTGGAAATGTAGCAATGTGCCTTTGTTTATAATGCTACCTCATGGGTAATGGATTAGTACGGATTGTACGAGTTGTTTTAAGATGTAGATAGAAAGTATTGACTTTTGATTGAAAGCATCTGAGATGTCGATATCTGAGTTTGATGTAATCATTAGCATGGACTAGCTCTCGGAGCAGTGTGTCTGTATTGATTGCAACTCAAAGGAAGACATATTAGGTCAAAACATGAACGCGAGACAAAATTCACTAGTATGCGAGGATCGAGCAAGATACTGAGGTATGCTCTCCAAGTGGTCAAGGAGGTTCGGAAGGGCATGGAGTTATTCTTCACGCTATTGGAGGTTGTAAATCCCGAAGTCCAGTTTGAGTGACATTCTTATTATGTCGGAGTTTGCAGATGTATTTCCTAAGGATCTCCTTGAACTTCCACCTCAATGAGAGATTGACTTCACTATTGAGTTGATGCCATGTGTTAAAGTAGCGAACAAACGACTAAAAACAAGCTGGAACTTTGAATAATTGAAAGTTTTATTATCCAAAAAGATAACTATTACAATGGTATGACCTCCCTTTTATAGAATGGAGGAGAGAAGATAGATTACAAATAAGCAATGTGGGACTAATAATTACAAGAACATGAAACTATACAAGCCGCATAAGCCGCACAAGCCGCGCGGTTAGACTAACCGCACGACCACAACAAAGAGGAAGACAGCCGGCCAAGATCCTCAAGCCGCCAGACCGCCCAGACCGCCAGACAAACCGCCAGACCGCCCGGTCTCCAACCCGGCTACCAAACTGTTGGGACAAGCCGCCAGACCGCCAGACCTCCAGACCGCCCGGTCTCAGCCGATAGACCGCCCGGTCTCAACACTTCCCCTCAAGCTGGAGCATAGATATCAATCATGCCCAACTTGTCACAAATATGAAACAAATAAGCGGACACCAGCTTGGTGAAGACATCTGCCAACTCATTGTCAGAAGTGACGAACGGAGTACAAATCTGTTTCTTCAAAATCTCTTCTCGAATAAAGTGGCAGTCGACCTCTATGTGTTTTGTTCTCTCATGAAAGACCGGATTTTTGGAAATGTATATCGCAGCCTTGTTGTCGCAGAACATAGGAAGAGGATAGTTGTAGACCTCCCCTAGGTCAAGCATGAGAGCCCGTAACCATTTTAACTCACATGTGATTGATGCCATACTACGATATTCCGCTTCTGCACTAGACCTGGAGACCACAGACTGTTTCTTGCTCTTCCAGCTCACAAGATTTCCTCCAACAAATGTGCAAAAACCCGATGTTGACTTGTAGTCTCCTTTATCATCAGCATAGCTTGAATCTGAGTACGCTTCAACCCTCAAATGACCATTCTTCTTAAAATGTAGTCCTTTCCCTGGAGCTGCTTTAACATACTCCAATATCCTCAGGGCAGACTGTAGATGACACTCCCTAGGAGCTTGCATGAATTGGCTAACCTTGCCTACAACATAGGAGATATCGGGTCTGGTCACTGTGAGATAGATGAGTTTTCCCACTAGACGCCGGTACCTCGAAGAATCATATAGAGGAGGCGAGTCATCTGTCCACGTTTTGTCTTCCCCAATAGCCATGGGACATCTGGCAGGTTTAGCACCAGTCAACCCTGCCTCTTTTAGCAAATCAAGAGCATACTTCCGTTGGGAGAGAACTAAAGAGTTGAGTTTTCGAGAAATCTCAATCCCCAGAAAGTATTTGGGAGAGCCCATATCCTTAGTAACCAGGTGTTGCCGGAGGTGTTTCTTCGTCAGGGCAACCCCAGCTTGATCATCACCAGTCAGAAGAATATCATCCACATATACAGCAAGAACCACCATACCAGAGGAGGTTTTGCGAATGAATAAGGAGTGATATGCTGAACTTCGTGCAAAACCAATGGCTACAACAATGCCGCTGAACTTGACAAACCAAGCCCGAGGGATTTGCTTTAAGCCATAGATGGCCTTCTTCAACATACCCAGGAGGTTGCTCCATGTAAACTGCTTCCTGAAGGTCACCATAGAGAAAGGCATTCTTGACATTCAGCTGAGAAATGGGCTAATCCCTGTTGACAGCCACAGAGAGAAGAACACGAATAGTGCTGAGACGAGCAACTGGAGAGAATGTGTCAAAGTAATCAACCCCATAAGTCTGAGTGAAGCCTTTGGCGACTAAGCGCGCCTTATATCGATCCACACTGCCGTCCGGATGGAATTTCACAACGAATACCCATCGACAACCAACCACATCAGTGCCCAAAGGGGGTGGAACAAGAGTCCAGGTACCCCGCTCAGTTAGGGTCGCCATTTCCTCATACATGGCTATCTTCAAATAAGGAATAGCAAGGGCCTCCTGGTAGGAGCGGGGTGTGGCAGTGGCAGTGATAGCCAGTGCAAAGGCCCTGCGAGAATGGGTAAGACGATCATATGAAACAACAACAACAATAAGGGGGTGTAGGGTACACGTCCGCACCCCTTTGCGAAGAGCTATATGAAGATCCAGGTCTGCAGGTCCCTCGGTATCCGGAGCATCCGTGGCAGAGAGAGCTGGGCTGGGAGTAGAGAGCGACGACGGCGGAGTTGAGGGAGACGGTGGCGGAGAAGAGGGAGAGAGAGGCAGA